>JAHSPW020000013.1:16669526-17354526 GCA_019985065.2 Arctostaphylos glauca
CATGTATCTTTTCCTATTTTCGTGTATTCTGTTTCTCTCATATGGTATCAGAGCTTCAAGACTAACGTCTAGGATCCTATTGCTGATCTGCTGCTTCCTTTCAAGCAACCATAAAACACTTTCTCAGAACAATTGATAATGGATTCTCAAGGTAACATAGAAACAGGTACAAGGTCAGTAACTATGCCTTCATCTGTGCCTTCATCAGTAACTATGCCTTCATCTCTGATTTTCTTAGTATCAAACTTCCATGGTTTGGTAACTATAAAACTTGATTCAAATAACTACGTACTTTGGAAAACTCAAGTTCAAAATGCAACAAGACCTAATGGATTCTTAGGCTACATTGATGGAACAGTAAAATGCCCATCACCCACTGTTGTGGTGAATGGTGCAGAAACATCCAATCCAGATTTCTTAAACTGGACTGTGATAGATGGTCACATACTCTCTTGTCTTACTGCCTCTGTTTCACCCTCTATATTACAACATATCCTTGGTTGTAGTCATGCCTATGAGGTGTGGCATTCTCTGGAAAATCGCTTTGGAATGCTCTCAAGGTCTCATGTACATGTTTTAAAACGAAAGTTGTTTGATGCAACCAAAACTTCCACAATGGACAGATATATAGATTTTATTAAAGACTGTGCTCAGAAGTTGGCTAGCTCTGGTTGTCCGGTCTCAGATGATGACCTTGTATTTCACACCTTACATGGTTTACCAGATGAGTTCAAAGGGTTGAAAGTAGCACTTAAAGCCAGGACTGAACCAATCTTATTTGAGGATTTGATTTCACTTCTTCAATCAGAGGATTTGGACACAGAAGTTCAAAAATCTGATATAGGCACCACTTCTTCTGTGTTTGTGGCTCATCACAGCTCAGAACACATGAATTTGACAGGAGAATCACACCCTAAGCAATCTGTAGTTCCTTCTCCAATTCCTCCCACTTCAGTCCAGTCCTTTCCTCCACCATCTGGTGTAGTTCAGACTTATACTCAGCCAACTGGTTTTGTACCACCCCAACAGTTCTACAATCCATACTCAGGCAATCAAGGAAGAGGTTTCTCTAAGGACAAAAGAAGGAATTACAGAGGTTACAATCAACATTCCTTTCAAAACTCTAACTATATGACTCCTCAAGGTCATGGTCCAGGATCTTATTTTGGCTTCCCAAAGGCCCTTTGTCAGATATGTGGGAGAAATAATCACATGGCCAATATGTGTCATCATAGGCAGAATTTGGCTTATCATCCACCATCTTATTTGGCTAATGGATCTCAGTCCACAGGCTTCAGACCTCCTGGTTCTGGTATGGGAGGTTCTTATGGGCCACTTTCATTTCAAAACCAGATTGGGCCACAAAACTTTCCTATGTATAATGGTGGTCAAATTTCAGACAGAAGCACAAATGGTGTTCCGGATCCAAGGGCAGTATCCCATTCCTCTAATTCCATGGGACAGATTCCACCTCAAGCTCATATTGCAGACTTTTCTGTGTATCCTGGTTCGGATATCAGTCAGGTAAATATGTATCCTGGATCCTCCTGGTATTTTGATAGTGGCGCCACTGGCCATGTTACCAATTCCTTGTCCCAATTATCTGTTCAGCAGCAACCATACAATGGTCATCAAGGTATTTTGGTTGGCAATGGTTCACATATTCCTATCACCCACACAGGAGAAGGCAAGTTAGCATGTTCCACTTCTGTATTTTCTCTGAAACATATGTTGCATGCACCTCAGATTAGTCACAACCTTCTGTCCGTATATCAGTTCACTAAAGATAACAATTGCAGGGTTATTTTTGACTCTACTGGCTTTCTTATTCAGGACAAGTTAACCAATCAAATTCTGGGCAAGGGTCTGTGCAAGCAGGGGTTGTATCCTCTACTGGGTTACTCTAACAACATCTCCAGAGCTGTCTTCTTTAGTCCACGTACCTTCACCAGGTCTTTGTGGCATCAAAGATTGGGGCATCCATGTTCTAGTCTACTGGATCATTTAATAAAACAAAAGGCCATTCAGACCACCAAACCAGCTGATGTTAAGTGTGTGTCGTGCAATGTTGTGAAGAGTCACAAATTGCCTTTTTCTATTTCTGATTCTCAGTCAACTGAATTGTTTCAATTACTTCATGTTGATGTATGGGGTCCATCCCCAGTTGCTTCCAATCAAGGATACAAGTACTACCTTTTACTCTTGGATGATTTTTCTCGTTACATATGGGTTTTTCCTATGCATTACAAATCTGAGGTTAAAACTCATCTTACTTACTTTAAAAGCATTTGTTGAGAACCAGTTCACAAGATCTGTTAAGTTTGTTAGAAGTGACAATGGGGAAGAATTCATTAATAAGTATCTGTATCATCTATTTCTTGAGGCTGGGATTATTCATCACACATCTTGTCCTCACACCGCAGAGCAGAATGGAAGGGCAGAGAGGTCTCATCGTCATATCATGGAAACTACTCTCACATTACTTCATCAAGGAGGGTTACCATCTTGTTTTTGGGTTGAAGCTCTGTTTACAGCTGTATATCTCATAAACAGACTTCCACATTCCTCTATTAAGTTTCAAATTCCATTTGAGCTAGTGTTTAACAAGGTCCCTAATTATCACCTATTAAAACCATTTGGTTGTTCATGTTTCCCTTGGCTTAAACCTTACACATCTAACAAGTTGGAGCCCAAATCAGTTCATTGTGTTTTCTTGGGTTACTGTCAGACAACTAAAGGTTATCGATGCTATGATCCAAGTACAAACAAAGTATATATTTCATGCCATGTTAAGTTTGATGAAACCACCTTTCCTTATCAATCTCTTGTAAGGTCAGATTCAGAGGACTCTTTCTTCTCCACCTTCTCTGTTCCTCTTGCAGTGTATGATCCTATCACTGTGACTATACCAATCCCAGTACCTCTAGCCACCATACATCCGGAAGTTCCTTCAGATTCTACAAACAGTTCTGTCTCACCTACTGATGACTCAGGATCTTCAACCTCAGCATCACTCTTTCAGACTTCTGATAATTCTCATGGTCCAGCTGCAGTTGTTCCTGTTATTACTAATCAGCATTCTATGATTACTAGGGGGAAAGCATGGAATAACTAAGCCTAGAGTTCCTTTATCACTCTTCACTAAAACCATTGATGACTCACTGGAGCCCAAAAACTTTACTGAAGCTTCCAAACATGCTGTATGGAAATCTGCAATGGATGAGGAGTATGCAGCCTTGCTCAAACAAGGAACTTGGTCCCTTGTTTCCCTTCCTTCTCATGGTCATACTATTGGATGTCAATGGATTTATAAGGTTAAGCGACACTCTAATGGACAAGTGACTCGATATAAGGCAAGGTTGGTTGCCAATGGGAATCAACAGACTGAAGGTCTTGATTATGCTGATACCTTTAGTCCTGTGGTTAAACAAACCATAGTTCGGATGGTTCTATCTTTGGCTCTTACCAAGTCTTGGTCTTTGCGCCAACTTGATGTATCTAATGCGTTTCTTCATGGCATTATTGAAGAAGAAGTGTTTATGAAACAACCACCAGGATATATGGATCCTCACCATCCTCAATTAGTGTGCAAACTGCACAAAGCTTTGTATGGACTTCGTCAGGCCCCAAGAGCGAGGTATTCAGTATTTAGTCAGTTTCTTATTACTCAAGGGTTCAAGAACAGTACAGCTGATACCTCGTTGTTTGTTCTCAATCAAGATGGGTCCTGTGTTGTACTTTTAGTATATGTTGATGATATCATTCTCACTGGAAATAATGATGGTCTTATTTCCAAATTCGTTGCCACTCTAAGTACTAAATTCGCCATGAAAGACTTGGGTGATCTACACTATTTCCTGGGCATAGAAATCCACCGGTCTCCTACTGGTTTATTCTTGTCTCAGCAAAAATACGCCACTGACCTTTTAAACAAAGCAGGATTGCTTCATTGCAACCCAAGTCTGACTCCTGAATCCACCAAACAACCTCCTCTGATTTCTTCTCCCATGTTTACTGATCCTACTTTATATCGTACTTTGGTTGGGTCTCTTCAGTACCTTACCATTACCAGGCCAGACCTTTCTCATGCTGTTAATAAAGTGTGTCAACACATGCATGCTCCTACTGATCTTCACTTTTCTGCTGTGAAGCGGATATTGCGTTATGTTCATGGTACAAGTGCTCATGGGCTGTATTTTACTCCAGGATCCTTCAATTTTACAGCATACGCAGATGCAGATTGGGCTGGTGATTCTGTGGATAGAAGGTCAACCTCAGGCTTTTGTGTTTATTTTGGTTCCAATTTAGTATCATGGTCTGCCAAGAAACAACCAACGGTGGCTAGGTCCTCCACTGAAGCAGAATATAGGGCTTTGGCTAATACTGCTGCTGAACTCAGTTGGTTTGCTCAGCTAGCGTGTGATCTTGGAATTCCTTGCTCTGGTCCTGCTCTTATTTGGTGTGATAACCAAAGTGCCATCTCTCTAGCTTCCAATCCTTTGTTTCATGCTCGAACCAAGCATATTGAGATAGATTATCACTTTATTCGTGAAAAAGTATTGAGCAAACAAGTGGTTGTAAGGTATCTCAATACTCAGCATCAGATTGCAGATATTTTCACTAAAGGTCTCCCTGTTGCTCAATTTTTGGTTCTTAAATCCAAACTGATGGTTTTGCCTCCCATCAGTTCGAAGGGGGATGTAAACAATACACCTACTGATGAAGCCCATACTACTGGTGATTCACGTTTCTGTGTAACCTCAGGCTCAGGCTCGGGCTCACAAAATCAGAAGCAATGTTTAGATAGTTGTTAGTTTGTTGAAACCTCCTATATGTCCAGCTCAGCAAATGTTTGTTAGCAGGGTTGTTAGTCATGTTGGAATCTGTTTTGAGTGTCAGTCTGTTAGTTGGTTATGCAGGGCTGTGACCCGCTCAAGACCTCTTATAAATAGGACCTCTTGCATTTGTTTGAAGGCAAGGAAAATGGAATACACTTTTCATAAATGGTTCTCTGCTTATGAGTTCTTTCATGTATCTTTTCCTATTTTCGCGTATTCTGTTTCTCTCATACTTTGCCCATATAATCACCCATTCTCCCTCTTCCTCATCACCTAGACATCACATAAACGTAGAGAGAGACAGAGACAGAGAGAAAGAGCCATTTGGTGGAATTCCCAATTTCAAACCAATCCAATCCTCTCTTTCTATCACAAGTGAGTTCCCAACCCCTAGAGTCCATTTTTGATATTTTAGCGTCAGCCCAGAAGATTCACGAAGCTTTCATGGTGGAAACCCAAGGTTGAAGATAAACGCGGCATTGGGTTCACGACCACAACCTACCAACCTTAAAGTCCGACCATAATTTGATCTTACAACCAACACCCCTACCTTGTGACCATATACACCAACCTTGCGGCTGACAGGTCATAACCATTCGTCTATGTTATCCAAACCTAGGCAGTTTGCACATTTTGTTCTTATGTTTCAATATTACAATTGGAAGATTCACTTTTGGACTTAGACTTTTACGTTACATTACTTTACTTTACTCTTGTACTTACCTGCTACTGCTTACGTATAAACTGCGCATATCACATCGTATTTCATCTTATCATGTTGTCATAAATATTAAAAAGGGATTTATCCCTACCATTTTTTTTGTCCTCGATATTTTATGCTAAGTACTGAAGAAGATGAAGCAAATCAAGAATACCCAATCTCTGACGATACGAATACTGAGGATATTACATTAAGAGAGTGATAGTTTACCTTGATTTCAAGAGTTAAAGTCAAATTGAATTGAAATTTGATGGGAGTGGGATCTCCTCTTACTCTATTTTTCTTTATAATTTCTCCCTTCTTTCTCTCTATTGCGCGCTCTGGTATAGGAGAGTGGAGGGGGGATGGTATGTATAAGGGGTAAAGGTAGAGGAAGACATGGAGGGGTCGAGTCCACGTTAGCTACATTGAAGGAGAGTATGAGGGAAGGTGTGGGAAAATGGTAGGAGGAGAGTGTCGCACAGTTGAGGAAGAAGGCGATGGCTAGCAAAGGAGGCGAGGTGATGTAAGTGGTAGACTAATGATGATGAAGAAGTGAAAGGAGGGAAAATGTAACGTATATATAATAGTATATCTAATACATATAGTAATATACATACATTGTATAAACATAATATATGGATTATATGTGTGTATAGAGATAATAATATAACTTAAATAAGATAGAAATATTAAATTTTAAAATTGTGAATTTATTTTTTTATTTCACTTGTTCAGAAATTTGAGTCCTTAGAGAAATAAAATTTGATGAGATTATTAGTGAAGAAGTTACGCAGTCAACTGAAGAATCTTTTAGAGTTAATTTTTTTTTTTTTATAGTAAATCAAGCTCTTTCTTCACTTAAGAGTAGGTTTAAACATTTTGAAGTATATGTGGTAAATTTTAGCATGTTGTTTGATTTGAGAAAGTCTAGCGACAAATGTCTGAAGATGTGTCGTGCCAACCTTGAAGTTTTTTAAAAAAAATGACAGGGTTTTAGATGTCGGTGGAAGAGATTTATTTATGGATCCGAAGTCTTTAAATACGCATTGCCAAAAGAAGTAAATAAACAAATTGAAGTGCCCACTTGAAGCATGTGGAAGATTGTTTTTCAAATTTAGTGAATTGCTTATAGAATTCTTTTGACTATTCTAGTTACACTTGTCTGCAAAGGAAAAAATATTTCGTAGTTAAAAATAATTAAATTTTACATTCGATCAGCTATGTCACAAAAAAAGTTGAATGGATTAATCATGTTGTTCACTGAAAATGACTTTGCAAAAAAACTAGAGTATAAGAGCTTAATTGATATATTTTTCTCTAAAAATGCAAGATGAGATATAGATGATCAAGCGATACTAATGAGTTATTGTAAGAATAAAGGAATTTTTTACGCCATACCTTTTTCAAGTTCTTGTAATTTTCTTTTGGGTACAATTTGTATATTTTGGAATTATGAATTTGTTTAAAAGTGAAGGGTCCAAATTGATCATGATTAGCCCGGGCCCAATAAGACTCAGGGCCAACCCTGCTAGGAAAAGTCTAAATCTTCTGGAGTGAAGATAGTCGATATCTATTGGGGTTTTAGTTGTACATATAGAATCCATGTCTGATAGATAGTACCTGTTGGTGGATCAAAGAAGACTCAACCGCGTGATGTCCATTTTGAACCAACATTGATATTGTTGAGATGAAGAGTCGTTTTCGTCCTGAATTGCGTTTTGAACAACGAGATTTATTTCGATTGATACAGCGTTTGGATCTGCTGTTTTTTTGTGTGTGTTTCCATTAGTGTTTTTGGTTAACTGTGAATCTCCTTTCTGTACATATTTTCACATGCCAAAGGTTTTGTGATCCGTACGCACGATATATATGGACACACACATACACACATATATATATACACACACTTGTCATATATATATATATGAACAAAAACATAAATCCAAAAAGAAAACAAGACTTTTGAACGCTAACAAACATGACCTGAGTGGTTTACCCCTTTGAATTGGACAATATCTGAAATCATTCTGAATCATCGAAACAAGCTCGGTTGTTCTTTAAATTCACTGTTTAGGGATGGCAACGGGACAGATCGGGGCCGGATTTGTCCACTCCGAATAATTATTTCTGGAATACTAAGTAATGAACCATTTTTTGACCCTAACAAACAAGCCGTTAAGTTTTAAACATTTAATTAGAGTTGGACTCTCTAGAAATTTTTTGAAGTTGGCCTTCTCTTTTCTTTTTTCTTTTTTTTAACAATTCGGTGTTTATTCCTTCCTCAAACAAGAGTATTTTGAAGAACGCTTTTATGAAATTAGTTTTATTTTTCATATATTTATTTCCACGAACAATAAAAGGGAGAGAACCCAGTTTACTACTCACCAACACAATGCAATAACCATACATTACTTTTTTATTTTTTTGGGTACTTCGGAAATATATTAAAGCCGAACTAGGAAAATCCCAAAGTTAGGCTAAAAAAACCATAAAATGCATAATAGTTCACAGCTGCAAGCCAATCGGTAGCATAAGCAAGATATTAATCTAGAAATTGCCTAAGGTTTAAACCATCCCTAGCTAATGAGGAATTCTCTAATGGATATAGGGCTGATTTCAAGAATTTTGTAGTTCTTCTTCTTGTTCTGCCCCAAGTCTTGCTATATAATCATCGTTTTCATTTGCTCCTTGGTACACATGAACCAATTGAGTTTTAGTTCCATTGAGAATAGTCATTGCATCTTGTATAATGGTACTCAAGAGATATCGTTGATTATCTTCCTCGTTAATCAAATTAAGCACCACCAGATCATCCGATTCAATCTTAACATTCACCGTTCCTTTTTCCAAAATGATTGCAAGGCCTTTATATATTCCCCATAATTATGCTTCTATGCTTGAAAGGCATGAGAGATTTCCGTAGTATTCTAAGATCTAGGTTCCGTGATCATCCCAGAAAAGTCCTCTAAACCCTGTTGCTTGATTGTTGTCATACCAACATCCGTCTGTGTTTAGCTTCAGTCCACCTGTGCAAGGAGGTACCCATTTAATTATTTTAGATTTCTTATGGACAGATGATAAGAGGTCCTTAAAAGCCTTGTCAACTTCAAAAAGATTGCTTCGGAGCTCACTATTACGAAAACAACAACATTGTCAAAACTTTTTTTATTGCGATCTTTCCAGATTTGCCAAAGGGAAATAACAAACAGTGAATTCCAATGCAGTCCTTGGTCATGGTAAGGGTTATGGCATTTTTTTAACAAAGTGGTTATCTAAGTCTTGACAGGGCTATTAAAATCATCTCTTATCAACAGTTTGCATTGCTGATAATTCCACAGCTCTAAAGATTTATGGCTTCCTCGAGAGAGGTGATGCAAATCTTCAGGGAAATTATCACATTGTGGAAAGAAATCCACAGGGATGATTCCCTCCGAGCTCTAAACAGATTAGTAGGAAGTTTGTTATGAAAAATAAGCCAAAGAAAGGTAATGAGTTTATCAGGTAGTTTGAGTTTCCAAATCCATTTCCAACCTATGTCATCACAATCATCTTTATTAATGAAATCATAAGCAGCAGCAGTAGAGAATATATCATTATCTGAAGTCCCCCATGAGGGGTGATCAACAACTTGATTTTGTTGAGGGATGCGATGAGTGCGAATCAAACTTTTCATGTTGCCATCAATAACAGAATCTAAAGAATGTATGTCCCAAGCACCATTGACTCAAACACAATCCTATTATCGTTAACATGGTCCCTAGGGTAGAGGTGGTCCAACAGACAATCTCCAATCCACCAATCTTTCCATAAGTCCACAGTTCTGACATTACCTATCACCCATTTCGCACCTTTGTGAACTAGGCGTATGGTTTTTAACCTGCTTTTCCAAATGAACAATGCATTTATGGTTTTAGACCAAGTAGATAGCAAGTTGGTTTTGAGATATTTACCTTTCGTAGAGTCATCCATAGGTTTTCCTCCTCATTAACCACTTTCCAACAAAGTTTAGATAGGAGACCCAGATTTTAGCAATGGGTTTTTCTGATACCCAACCGTTCAGAGTCTTTATTGTTGCAAACTTGACTTCACTTAACCAAGTGAATTTTCTTCTTGCCAATAGTGTCACCCCAAAGAAATCTGTTATTAATGCGACCAAGCTTATCATAGACACAAATAAGCAGATGCATATTTTGCATAGCATATGTGGGAATCGTGAAAGTGACATTGTATTAGGGTGGCTCTTCTAGCAAGCAAGAGGGCGCTGGATTTCGATCCAGAGAGTTTGTTTTGAACTTTCTCAATAATGTAGTTGAAGTAATTCCTATTGGGTCGGTTATGAAAGAGAGGAACACCTAAGTATCTTCCAAGGTCACTAGTTAAAGGGATGTTGCAAATGACACTAAACCTTCTCACTTTTCTCTTAGAAATGTTAAGGGAAACAAAAAGTTTGGATTTAGAAGAACTAATACTTTGGCCAGAAATATTACATTTGATATTTCTCTGTGTAAGGAAAAAAGTCTTAGAAGCTCTTTCATACCAAGATAAGATGATCCCCCCTCCCCTCCTCACGAGGTGCATTCTCTCTAATCATCCATTACTGCCACTATAGAAGTTGCACTATTCGATAGGATTGGGATTTCGTCAAATAAAATCGCAAACATTTATTCGACCAAGTGAAAGTTTCAGTTTTTCAAAATAGACAGACTCGATGTCAAATGGCAGCAAAATCATTTGAGAGGTATTTTCTAGTTCAAACTGTTGTCGGGTTTTCTTGATAAACGAGGTATCCGGCCTACTTTGGGGTTACTCCCAATTTAATGTCAACTAATCCTCCAAGTCATGAAATTAACGACACAAACATCCCTTGTCGGGTTTATCGTATTTATACTAACCCATGAAAACCACTTTGTTGCCGAGACTAAAATGTGGCACATATGCATAATTAATTTTGTAAAAACTATATATATTTAATTGTTAATTATATTAGGGGTACTTATTTTCCAGTCCCTTCCATTAGTCTTTATTAACTTTCCATCCCATACACTT
Source organism: Arctostaphylos glauca (assembly GCA_019985065.2). Taxonomy (NCBI): domain Eukaryota; kingdom Viridiplantae; phylum Streptophyta; class Magnoliopsida; order Ericales; family Ericaceae; genus Arctostaphylos; species Arctostaphylos glauca. The sequence continues at coordinate 16,680,114 of JAHSPW020000013.1, forward strand.
TTGAGAATTAATTTCCAGTCCTCATTTTCTGAAAATACCGAACCTGCCCTCTAAAACCTCTGACCATGGTTTATTTACACTATACCATAACCTCCGCCTAGAATCACGGTGAACGAAAAAATCGTGGCTCCGGAACAGGAAACTTCGTCCAGAAATCGCGGGGTTGAGTACATCATCGGCCATTCTCTTCCTATCTGGGACCTCGCCACAGATCTAGGGTTTCGGAGACGCGGACGAAAGCGGCACCACCCCGATGGGAGACAGACCGCCACGCCACCAGACGAAGCGAAACACGTTCGACCAGAGTACCGACCACGTAACCGCTACCAGATGATGGCGACAGCGTTCAAACAATGGTCGTCGGGGCTGTGGTCCAATAGAAGGTACGAAATTTTTGGGGATAAATGTTTGATTTCCATGGAGATGGTGCATACATGGTTTTTTTCCAGAATGTGCAATGTTCGATTTGAGTGTTGGTTTTTTGAATCTATTTATGGTTTATTTGAACATGGCTGATACATGGTTGATTTTGTACATTCGGAGTGAGTTCGATGGCGTATTATGTGTTCTTAATCGTTTCACCTTTGTGTTTGCACCCTCACATTTGAGTTCCCCTGGTATGCGCGGTTACCAAGGTCTTAGAGCAGAAGACTCGACCTTGCTTCGAAAATCACTGGTCAGATCAGACCCCTCACTGGTCAGATCAGACACACCACTGGTTAGCCACTCGTCATGTTTTGGATCCCAAAGAATGTTGGCTACGTTGATGGTATTGTGTCTTAGCTTGACATTGGGTTCTTGTGATTCGAAAGGGTTTTGTTTTTCGATTTCTGTAGTTTACCATGTTGTGGCTGCTCAGAACGACAAGTTGGCACCCTCACGTCCAGTACCATGCAAATGTACCATGTTGCGAACATGCTAGGTTCATGTTGCCTAAATTTACCATGATCCTTGTAAATATACCATGTCCGTATAGTGGTTATCATCGATGGCTTGAATCGGAATATTTATCGAACAATAGGCTTCATCATTGTGAACTATCTAAATCAACACTAAGCAGTCAAACTTTGGCACCATTCATAAAAAGGAGTGCATACAAAAAGAAAAGAGTTAGCAACCATGTCCGTATAGTATATTTGCTGATAGTTTTGCTGAATTTGCTGATAGTACATTTCTGGTGCGGAATGTGCTGAAATACACCATGTCCGTATAGTGGTCAATGCCATGTAAACTAGATTTGTTTAAACTACAGAAATACAAAAATAGTGGTCAATGCCATGAAATACACCATATCCGTACCATTTGTTTTCCAGTCACTAGATTTGTCTTGAATTTACCATCTTCATTTGAGTTTTGTCAATGAAGATGGTATATTTGCTGATAGTTTTGCTGAATTTGCTGATAGTATATTTCTGGTGCGGAATGTGCTGAAATATACCATGTCCGTATAGTGGTCAATGCCATGTAAACTAAATTTGTTTAAACTACAGAAATACAGAAATAGTGGTCAATGCCATGAAATACACCATGTCCGTACCATTTGTTTTCCAGTCACTAGATTTGTCTTGAATTTACCATCTTCATTTGAGTTTTGTCCTATCTGCAGTTGCTGAATAATACCATAGCTGACATCCATGGCGCGTATACGTAAGTGCTCTTGTGATGATATATGTTTATGGGTGTTATACCATGTTTGTCGTTGATGTGATGTAATTTAATGACTCCGTTGGTTTTGCATTTGCTTTTTGTAATTTAGGGCGAACACCAACCTGCTCTAAACGCGGCAGACAGCTAACACCAATGGAAGGGCCAGACTCAAGCGTGGTAAAGGCCAGTGATAGTACACTGAGACATACTCGATCAAGAACGAATGATAAGCTGGCCAAGTCGGTTCACAGCAACTGCACAAAGTTCCAGCTGCGATCTATCCGAATTGCAGCAATCTTTTTATTATGCTTACAAATCAGTATCAAACCACCATCCATTGCAACAATCCTGTAGCACAAAAGGGGGAAAATCGGTATTACCTAATTTAAATGTCAGGCAGCAACATGACACAATATATATAGTTGCACAAACAAAACCAGAATAAGGTAAATTTTACCTAGAAAATTTGACGATCATTCTAAATTCGCCATAAAAAAAGAGAAATGGTCATCCATGATAAATTTCCCTATAAAACATACAATGCGTACCATGGGCAACCGGATGTAACAAACTACATATGCTAAAATGCTACATTTCATGGTAAATTTACGCACTAAATGGCAACACCTAGCATCCATGGTATATTTGCTTGGGTTATGGTAAATTCAGACGATCCGCATGGTACATTTCGTGGCCCCCTATCGATATGCACATTATGGTGACAAAATCGGTATTACCAAATTCAAATGCCAAGCGGCAACGTAACACACGATATATAATTGCACAAACAACTCTGAAAAATGGTAAATTTTATCATAGTAAAATTGACGAACATGGTTAATTCGCATTAAAAATTGAGTTATGGTCGTCCATGTTATATTTGCCTGAGTTAAGGTAACTTCAGACAATCTGCATGGTAAATTTTGTCAACCCCCATCAATATGCGCATTATGGTGAAATTCGTAAACATTATGATAAATTTACAGATGGTAAAATGTTCGTCAGTACGTCAAACCCTCTGGATTCGGTGCCCCATGCGAATCACAAAATGAGATCCACAATACGTTAATCATCGCAATAAATTTCGGGTTTCACCATCAACTACCGTAATATCGAGATAACGAAAATAATCATTAGAACTTACCAAAATGTTCAATCCGATCCGGTGATTGAATACTTCCGGGCAGAGAACTTCAAATTCCGGTAATGGGACTACAAGTTACGGTGGTGGATTACTTCGGGTCAGATCTCTATTTTTTGCGGTGATTGAACACTACAGGGCAGATAGCTTCAAGTTTCGGAAATGGGACTATTCGGGGCAGAGAGTTAGTTTTTCCGGCGATTGAACACTTCGGGGCAGAGGACTATTTTTCCCGGCGATTCAACACTTCAGGCAAGAGAATAACATTTGGAACGAAAATGGACCAATTGCTATGGTATTACGAAATTTTGGGGATATGATTGGAACGAAATCCCCACTGCCATTTTCGTAACAAATTACTATACTAAAGATAAACGTAATCCCATAAATTAAGCCTAAAATTATTCTATAGATTTAACCTCAACAAATCAAATGTTAACTACACACAGGGTAATATGGTAAACCATCTCACAAAAGTAATGGCAAAATTGTCTATCTACACTATTATAGGATGATAACATAATTTCGAAAAGTGGATGGGATGGAAAACTAAGTCGGAGGGGTAGAAAGGACTCTAATTTAATTTACCCATTATATTATTTTGAGTCCTACATATAAGGATAACTTAATTGAAAAATTACCCAATAAGAAAGTGGTTTGATGGTGTTAACTTCTCTTGTGTGGAAAGTTATTTAGAGCCACAGAGGATTAGCATCCAAGTCTATTTATAAGTAAAGCTTGTAATTACCATCACAATATTCAAAAGTTAAGTCCGATAGAATATACTTGAAATTCTTCTTCCTTTTCTGTCTAGTTATACAGTTTCTCTATGAGAGCGAATTTCTTCAAGGTCCAAGGCTTAATCAACATGATTGGAGGTATTATTTCACTGCAACAATCTTTGTATTTCTCTCATTCTATGGCCTACATAGGGTATCAGAGCGTTCCTTCTGCCGTGTACCGTGTTAACAATATTGCAATATTCTTGTACACAACAATCAGACCTTGTTGCCGCTAGTGTGTTAAAATTACTGTGTGCTGAACTTCATTACCCTCATTGCATTGAAGAAATATTGCACTGGCCTGATTTAATGCCCGCTATACAATGTGCAAAAAATTACTATTTTTTTTTTGACGCACCGTTAGTAGTTTTATCCTGACCTATGTTTAACACGTCAAAAAAAATCGTATCACTTGCTTATAATTTCATAACACCCTAATGAAAACTCACTACATACAAATACAATGATATTGAAGTTGAATTTTTGTCCACCATAAAGATATGCTATATACAAATTGTGAATACAAAACTAAGATTATAAACTTTTCGTGCAAAATTTTACGAATTGAAAGTTATTCAAGAGGTACCGATCGTAACTACATATATATACATATGGATATTTATAACAAGGGTTTAAAAAATCGTTTAGTCATAAAATGGTTCTGGCGTATTCTGATGGTCTAGTGGTCAAGAATTGGGACTTAGGAGATTGCGTCCATTCTAATAACGTTACACCTCATTATATCAGTGAAATTAAAAATTGCATTTGTATCAATCGATTCCTATTCTGTTAAGGTTCATTTTTTATTCACGTACAAGTTTACATCCATTAAAGTCAATATCCAATCATTATGCTTATTTAGGCACGTTAATTTTTTTTTTTTCCAAACTGATTTCTAGAAATTCATGACTATTACAATCGGTTCATTCGATACTATTACACCGCAATCAATATCGTTACGTGTTGTGATATTGCTATAAACTGTAAAGATTGTTATAGCAATTTTATTATATTATTAGTTAAGTACAAAACACAGGCACCAGCTTTATACATTTCCTCTTAAGCTAAAGTCTATGTAGGATATGCCGAGAAAAAGAGAAAGAAAAAAGAAGGCTACGTAGGATATGCTATGTGTAGCCGTCCCACTTTTGCTGCGGCTTTTGTAATGTATTGCCACCACCCCTCTCTGTCAGATTTCAGTATATTCACGGTTAGCAGCAACTTTTTCAGTGTCCAGACCACCTATGCATCTCTCTCTCTCTCTCTCTCTCTCTCTCTCTCTCTCTCTGTGAGGTCTACATATACAGTGTCGCCTTTCTCAACATCATCTCGGGATCCCACCTGAGGGAGGAGAGAGAAGGGAGGGAGGGAGACTTAACAGTTACTGCAACAATAGTTTCTTTGGTAGTGCAACAGTAAATGGGTCGCAACTCTAAGGAGTTGTCCTGTAAAGTCAGACATTTTGTTGTTGAAATTCGGCAATTTAATATTTTGAGTCATTGGGTATTTATCCGGTTGTTTTCACCTAAGCCCCGAGAACTAGTCGGTAATTTAGGTAGAACTCCTTTGAGTTTTGTCGCAGTTCTGTCCCAAGCCGACTAGATACCTCGGTTATTTAAAAAAAACAATAAATGGGTCGAATGGATGTATTTGAAATGTTAAAAAAAAAAAACAAAGAAGTGAAGACACTAGTGATGTAAAACTTGAATGAGTTCATCGAGTTGTGCAATAGATAGCACTGAAGCGCCTTCGAACAACGAGTAGACAATTAAAAAAATTGATCGAGGTGGTAAACCTGTTGAAATTGAAGTGATATGTTTCTAAAAATTAGGATCTTAATTAAAGAAAATCTGCAAAATAGGTGAGTGGTATTGCCTACTGTGAAAATTACACACTAAAATTTATTATTTCAAATGTTGCCATTTGCAATTTATTTTGAAGATTTCTGATGGTACCATAGAATCAGCTATTAGTGGGACGATACATTAAATAAACCATTCCATTGGTAGCAATCTGATGCCCATGGCCACGGCTTGTTTTTACAAGATTCATCACTTTGAGCTAGCGAAATCTCAAATGTAATGTTTGAGGAAATAATAAGTTCAATCAATACGTGGTCTAATAATTTCGATTTGGACGAGATTTTAAAGTCTTAACTTAAAGCTTTCCGATTTTGATAGTTTCTTTAACTTAGGGTTTGGTATCAATGATATAATGTTGTAAACCTTATGGCAATCCAATTGATCGATTATATTTGGTTCTGTAACTCTTCTTTTTTGTACCACCATTCTGCTAGTAATCGATTATCGTTGGGAAATTATTTCACACAGAAACTCACACACATGTTATTACACTGTCCGAAACAAATACAATTAACACTGGAAAACTCTCTCTCTCTCTCTCTCTCTCATTTTCACAAAACTGACATACTTACACATAAAGAACCAATGATCACAGTCACAAACCCATAGCTCACACACCTATATTTACATTTTCTACGTATCACTTCGACAGTCCTTTGAAACAGGCATGGGTGGTTTTTGGATTTTTTTAAGATATTAGTAGCTGGGTGACCCATTGAGGAGAGTGGACTAGTAGGGGGGCCTGCAGGCATGTAGTATTATCAATTAACCTGAGTTGCAGTACTCCAGCTTAACCTAGTGTGTTAGGGTTGTCTGATCAGTGTATTGATATAGGGCTAGTCTTAGGATTACTTTAATCATCTGCTCCTTTTCTGGCTTCCCAAGCTTTGAAAACCACATCTGTCCAACCAAGACTTTATTAGAATCTGAAATCAACTGTTTCAATCTCCTTTACTTTTCATTTTAAAAGTACCTGAAACTATCACAGTTCTCCCTTAACTATTACAATTCTCCCTTCAGAATTTTAAATGTAGCTTTTACACAAATTTAAATATTTTGTTGGGTTGTTGTAATGGGATTAGGGCTGTTTAATTTATTAGCCAGTGAGGAAATTAAACAAGATTCAGATGCATGAATGGAAAACTTAACTAGCTTGTTTTGCATCGAAATGGGTGAGCAAGCTTGATTACTTATATAGTTGTTGCATGCAAGGATGGAGCTAGAGAGGGGCTAGTAGGGGCGGTCGCCCCCGCAAGCAAGAAAAAAAACTTTTGTTATTATAGAGTATATAGACTCGTCCCTGTTAAATATTTTGAAAAATAGTAATAAATACATATTCGCCCATGCGTAGTAAATTTTCTAACTTCGTCTCTGGTTGCATGCTTATATATAGCTAGCAATGGGTGTTTCATTGGTGATGGATGTGTTGGCGCAATAGTTTAGGTGTTGTGGGGAAATTATTAGACCGATGGTGGTTTGAGTATTTTTGTTTTACACATGTACATATTAATTATTAGAAACTCATGGGTCTAACTCAATTTTAAAAATAAACTTGAAAAACAAATGTTGCACAAGATATAAACAAAGGAGGGAATACTAATATACGCAATATGAGACTCGTTGATGCAGTGAAGAATATGATTAGAAGAGTGTAACACGAGAAAAATCTCAAACTTTATTTGAACTAGAGGTACTTTCTCCTTAAACAAACGAATTGGGTAAAAAACACTTAGTTTTTATTAATCAATTAACAACCACCTAGCCCTTAGGCTTACAATACAATTTATAGGGGCATAAAACTCTATACTAACTAGGAAACGAAATAACCAAATATTTAGGCTTGCTAATCTAGCTTAAATAAAAGAAATTAGAAAAATTACTAAAAATCAAAATTTCTAATTTGATTAGTAAATCAAATACTATAAAGAAATATAAGGTTGCCAAAATTCACGGCGACTAAAACGGAAACTCCTACTAAAAGTTATAAGGAAAACAAACCTCTCCTAAAATGAACAATTTGCTGATTCTGAGGCTTAAATGAATCAGGCCGAAAATCAAAAGATTAATGAGTCTTGATCAGGATGACGTTTTGTTTCAACCATATGACCCACGGGTCAATCTGCCACCGGTCTGTTTGGTCCATGATCAATCCAACCATTCTAAAAATATGGAGGTGACCCGCTCGGTATCATCCTCCCCAACTTGAAAAGACTTTGCCCTCAAACCGGAAGCATCAGAAGATAGTTAACCTTGGTGCCATCTAATATTAGGCTGTAAGTATTGGTGCCGTCATCATGGTTAACTTTTCGATCATATTGCCAAGGTCTCCCCAACAGAAGATGGCAAGCATTCATAGTAGCAACATCACACCAGATCTTATCATTATATTTTGTACTAATTGAGAAAGACATCAAACAATATTTTGAAATTTTTACCTCATTACCTCTTTTCAACCAAGTCAACTTGTAAGGATTGAGGTGTGGCTCTAACATCAGACTCAATTTTTGCACTATCTGCTTAGAAATTACGTTCTCATAGCTGCCCAAATCAATCACAAAGCAACAAACTTTGCCCCCAATGGTGCGGGATGACTAAAAAGTATGGTTGCGTAACCAAGACTCCCCATCAGTGCCTCGAGGAGCATAACACGATTTACACTGTCTCCTCCTGGTAGTATTCTATTTCTAGCAACAAGACCTTTCCAGGACGATTAGCCTTTCGGCAATCAACAGCACGGTGTCTTGGCTCACCGAACTTAAAGCACTTAAAGTCAGAAGATAATAGTTTGGGCGTTGTAACTACGACGGATAGAGACCCCTTGTGCGGTTTGTTGGAACAGTGGTCACCAGTGTCTGAGTGGTATTGTTCCTGTAAAGACTCAAAAAAAATTTAACTTTTAATTTAATGTTTGAATAAATAAATATTATTAATGTGGAGAATGTAAAATTAGTGTAATAACATGATTTGGGATCAATTTGACATAATGTGATATAACATGATAGTCTCAGGGGCTTGTAGTAGCATGTTTCATACTTTAGGGGTGTGAGTGTAATTATTGGACATGGATTTTGAATTTATCAGATGTGTGGTTTCCATTTGCACATAACCCATCTCACTTCTCAACCTCTCATACGGTTGAAGCTCCCATCCATACTCCATCTGAAAATCTTGCTCCAAAGTTCGATTCTTTCAAGATCCTATGTATTTTCCTCACCCTCGGTCGATATTCGGTAGCCATTTGCGTGCATTTTCTTGGAAGGGTGTTTTTGAAATTTTTCTTGCATTTGGAGCTAGGGCTTGGAGTTGGAAGTTTGATCTTTGCATCTGAACCTTGAGGTAGGGATGTATCACTCCTATTACGCATATAGAACTTCATTTGGTTGATATTTGATGCCTTGAACTTGATTTGAAAACCCTTAGTTCAAATATTGAAATCTATTGAAAATGCCCTTGTTCTTGCTTGATACACCAGTGCCTTATTTTTTGATGTGCCGGTGTTAATTGCTTGCAGTATCTTGGTTTCAAGTACTTACACACCGGTGCCTCCCCTTCTGAGTATCACCAATTCTAAACTTTGTATACTTATACCGGCGTATTGATTTTTGATACACTAGTGTCTCTAGCTTACAGTACTTCAAAATTCTATTGGTTCAAACTAAGCGCTAGTGCTTCGAACTTTGAAACTTCCCATTTATTTTGCCTAGCTTGGACACTTATTTTAGCACATTCTTCTACTTGGATTGTAACCCAACCAACGATCCACCTCCAGATACGTGTTAAGCATGGCTAGGTGACTCCATATCTCAAAGGAATTTAGATTTGGTTGGTTTGATTGCAAGAATTAGTAGAGAGATATGAGAGAGAGTTAGAGAGAAAGGGCAAGATTAAGCTTTTCCTTCTCAAGTGAGCTCCAAACCCCCAAAAATTTGATTTGTGCCAAATTAAAAGGGTAGTCAAAAGACCAAAGTGCCCTTACCTTGCTAATTTTTCCAAATTAAGCCCCTAGGGCCCGTCCTAACACACCCGAGTCTAATCAAATATTCTAAGACAATTATGCACACTAATAAATGTTCTAAGCATAAATTATAACAAAGATATTTTTCGAGTCCTCACATCCTACCCTCCTAAAAGAAATTTCATCCACGAAATTAAGCCGAAACATTTTGACACGGGTACCTCGAAAGACAAACACATTCAAGACACAAATACTTGTCTAATAATCCAATGCATCAAACAATGCTACAATATCTAACTCGTGCATAAACAATGCTCGACGAGTCCAACCTCAACGAAACGCAACAAGTTCAAGAAATTCAAAAATCACAACTATATAAGGGCATCGAAATAATGCCAACAAGCATTTAAGAAACGTGACTAGACAAGTGTCGAAGTCCAATATGCTGGGAAAAGCAAGTGAAAGGAAATTACTCGGACCATAGATTATTCAAGTCACTGCAGATAAAGTGAAGATAGTAAAGGAAAGATTGAAACAAGCTCAGGGACAGATAGAAAAGCTATGCAAATAATCGCAGAAGACTTAGAATTTGTAGTTGGTTACTATGTGTTCTTGTGGGTATCTCTATGTAAAGGTGTCATGAGGTTCAAAAGAAAGGAAAATTGAGTCTCTGATACATTGGACCATATCAAATTCTCAAGCAAGTCGGCACTGTAGCGTATCCGTTGGCACTACCACCCGGACTATCTAGGTTAGATTATGTATTCCATGTTTCGATGTTGAAAAAGTGTGTGTATGGTCCTTTTCGTATTTTAACAGTACAACCTGCGGAGCTAAAGGAAGACTTGAGTTATGTAGAAGAGTCGGTTTGGACAGGAAAGATCAAGTATTATGCATCAAAATGATTCAATTAGTCAAGGTATTGGACCAATTAGTAATATGCTTACTGGAGGAAGTGGTGCATCTGCATGGGATGAGGATAGTAAAATGATTATAAGTGAGAAAAAAATATATGAAGATTCACTACAACAAAATTGATTTGTAATAACAAAATAATTTTGTCACAAAAATTACATTTTTCGTCACCAACTCATTAGGCGACGAAATTTTTCGTCATAAATTTTTGTCAAATATACTTTCACGCAAAAAACTCTTAGCGACGAAAAAAAAAATTCTTCACCTAATATATTCTTTGGCGACAAAATCTTTTGTTGCTAATAGAATATATTCGGCGATAAATTATTTCGTCGCCATTACCAGATTTTAGAACAAAATATTTTGTCTCCAAAAAATACATAATCGGTGAGGAATTTTTTCGTCTCCAGTATCTGCTTTTGGAGACGAAAAGTTTTGTCTCTACCCATAATCATTTCGCAAAAAATTTATTTTCGTCATTAATAATTAGATTTGGCAACGAATTTTTTTGTCGCTAAATTGATTTCAACTACCAAAAATATACTCACAATACTATTTTCTTTCCTTCCCAAGTTTCAAACTTTAGACTTTCTACCCAACCAACACCTTATACACACCCCCACTAACACTGCACCAACCATAATATTCATGAATTTTTTTACAATATCTAATATATAACATATGTTTAACATTTTTCTTCAAAAAATAAATGTTATACATAATTTTTTCCCCCTCTCCCCCCCCCCCCTCCCTTTTCCCCGTTCTTCTTTCTTCTTTCTTCTCTCTCTCTCTCTCTCTTTATTACTACCCTAAATTTATCTCTCTCATTTCTCTCTTCATCTCTCTCTCTCCTTCCCTTTATCACTACGTTAAACCTCTCTCTCTCTCTCTCTCTCTCTCTCTCTCTCTCATTTCTATCTTTTTATTTCTCTCTTTCTCACTACCCTAAACCTATCTATCTTATTTCTCACCCTCTTCCATATCTATTTATTTTCTCTCTATCTCTTTCAATTTTTGTCTACGCTAAATTCTAAATCTATCTCTCCCATCTCTTTCTCTCTCACACACCTCTCTTTTATTCCTCTCCTCTCCCTAGATCTCTCTCTCCCTCTTTATCCCTCTCCAAAATCTAATATCTTAAACCTTAAACATATCTCCAAGCTATCTCTTTATTCATTCTCTCTACCTCTCTTTTTTTCTCTCCTCTCCATCTCTATCCTATATTTTAAAGTCCAAAACTTATATCTCTCGCGCTCTCATCTCTCATTTTCTTCACTTTCTCTTCTATTTCTCTTCTCCCTTTCTCTTTTCCTCATTCTCTCTGTCTTCCGGAAGCAAGGGTCTCTGGAATCAACCGATGAGTTATGGTCATTGGCTAATGAACCCGATGCACTAATAAACACATATTCAGGGTGCATTTGTAATGGTGTCCGTTTTCATACTATTGATCGTGACAACCGACATAAGACTCAGAATAGTGGGTTGGTCGTTGAAGGGGATCATAACGGCCAACCAAATCTCTTTTACGGTTATTTCATCAAAGTATGGGAGATGACATACTTGTTTAGTCATCGGATTGTTTTGTTCCAATGTGAATGGTTCAACACCAGAAGTAGTAGAACCCTGCGCGTTGATACACATTGCACAAGCATTGACGTAAGAAGCCGATGGTACAAAGATGACTCATTTGTGCTACCAAGTCAAGTTCGACATGTATTCTACGTTAATGACACCAAATTAGGTGATCATTGGAAGGTTGTTGAACGCATCCAGCGCCGAGGAATCTGGAATGTACCGGAAACAGATAATTTAGAAACTAATAGCACTCCTACCGAAATTTTTCAACACGACACAACTACTGACGTTCCAACAATAGTTGTTGATGATCCTATTGCGATCTCTTTGCGTAGAAATGATATGGAACCTGAAATTGTTGGCGAGGATGCAGTTTCACATTTGACTAGTCGACGAGCACAACCCGAAGGTGTAGGTGATGAAACCTTCATATGTGATGATGAAGATGAAGTAATGAGAGATTTTGATGATGATGTAGAAGAAGAAGAAGAAGAAGAAGAAGAAGAACAATTTCATAGTGATTTTTATATCGACACTGATGTAGAACCTTGATGTAATTTTGATGTAGACGCTTGATGTATCTCTTTAAAGTTCTTTTGATGGGAAGACTCCTTAATGTATTTTTGACTACCGTATTTGTTATCCTATTTAAATTGTACAAACTTGGTAGATTGTTATCATAATTTGGTTTTCTATAGATATCATTTTCAGTTATAGCATTTAATTTATGACAGGTTGCAACATGTCTCCGGGATCTAGAAGGAGTAATGTATCATCATCTTCTACAGGCACATCTAGTAGGTTAGTATCAGTAACATTGGGGACAATACCTACACCATCGCCTCCTGGGAGTGTGCCATCTCCTTCTACAGAGTCTAGTGACGTAGGTAATTACAAACCTTTTTATATTGTAATTTTTTTGTACTTTATCCTTTTTTTTTACTTGCTTGGTAAATACTGCTTATTGTTCTTTTTAGGAACGCCTCCACTAAGGCGTGTGCGAGGACCTACTGTTGGAAAACAAATTAGAAAAATAATCGCTTACAATCGTGGGGATAGACTCCAAGTATATGTACACCGAGAAATGAGGGCTTTCGGTGGGATAAATGCAACGAAGGTGGCTAATGAGCTGGGCTCACAGATTCGAAGGGTTTGCCCTCTTGATGACTTCGTACAGTCGTGGAAACTTGTTGATTCAATGCTTAAAGAAGCCATTGTACAGGCTGTCCGGGTAAGACTTTTAATCTTGAAAACATACTCGAATTAGATTGCTTACATTTTGTAGCAACTGATTTCACTTATTACAATGCTTGTAGGATAAGTTTAAAATCACAAAGGATGGTGAAGAGTACACTGAATTAGTTAAAGAAGTTATTGATGAGAAGGCTAATAGGTTGTACAAAGACTGGAAACACAGTATGTGCAAGCATTACACCCAACAAGTAGACCGAGGATTCGATCCATATCCACATCCGTATAAGGGGGCACACATAGACGGGTGGAGGTTTATATTCAAAGACTCAAAACTTAAGGTTACTCATTGTTTATTTAATTTTTGCCCTTAAGTGTACATTTATATGTAACAAGTACTTTTTTTTTTTTGCAGGCTCGTAGAGAGGCTTGCCAAAGAAATAGATCCCGCCTACCATATAATCATACTATGGGATCTCAATCATTTCTTGCTGCCATGAGCCTTGTGGTGAGATTTTGTGTTTACGTGTGCGCTTTACAATTATTTACGATGTCCTTTACTAATTATTGTATTCTTCTATGTTGGTTGGATATTATAGGCTGAAAGCAATGATGGTCAATTGCCAGATTTTTGTGACTTTTATGAAAGATCACATAAGTTGAAAGAGACAAATAACTGGATCAACCCTATTTGCGAGGAGTTACATGTAAGGATCTAGTATTTCATGTTTTCTCTATGCATTTCATGTTTTTTCTATTGATTTTTTTTATGTTTTTGTTTTAAACTACAGTCGAAAATGGTAGTAGTGAGAGATGAGGCTTCCGAGTCCGGGACTCCAATGACGCAGGAGGAAATTTCGAGAACAGTACTTGGGAAGAAGAAACAGTACATAAGAGGATTTGGGGTTGGGCCAAGACCCACTTCCTATTCTTCTTGATCTGAAGCTGACATTGCACGTCGTGAGGAGGTTCAAAAATTGCAATCTGAATTAGAGATGCTTCGTGAGGAGAGGCAAAGAGAGCGAGAAGAGGAGCAAAGACGACGCGAGGGGAGTAGAGACAGCGTGATGAGGAGCAGAGACAGTGGGACGAGGAGCAGAAACAGCGGGACGAGGAGACACAGAGACGCCAGGATGCCCAACAGAGGGAGATTGACGAACTTAAAAGTTTTATGAGCCAATTCAAGGATAACTGTGGACGCAATCATATGGCATTCGGGTGACGATGGTTCAGTATTAGGTAAGCATATATTAGGTGTTAAATTGTGGACGCGTAGTCATTTGGCTTGTCTTGTCTTGTCTTGTGTTGAACTTAAAAGTTTTGTGGTTGTCTTGCGATTGTTATCGTACAGCTATAGGTTGTTGCTATAGTAGAACTATATATATGTTGTTTTATGGTCGAACTATAGAACCCGATTGGTTTTGTGGTTGTCTTTTTTATTACAAGTGCATCTTAATTGTTTTTATTAAGTTGTTGTTTTTGTTTGGTTGGTGATGTGTGTTTTTATTTATCTTTGGCATTTTAGTTTTACTATTGCACATTTTTTATATTATAGGGTTTTAGTTTTGCATATTGAAGTTTTTCTAAATTTTCTTTTTTTGGTCGGTGAATATGTTGCCGACCAAACTATTGGTCGCCAAAGCTTTTATGCCTGACCGCTAAAAGTTTTACTGACCGAAGGCTCTGTCGGCAAAGGGTTCTTTTGGCGACGAACCAGGATTTGTCGCCGAAAGGGAGGATTTTGGGCGACAAACACGTTATGCCGCCCAAACTAACTTTTACCGACCAAAGGCTTACGTCGCCAAATCAATCCCAACCACTGGTTTCTGTCGCCCTTTGTCAACTTTCGCCGACCAAACGTGTTTCGTCACCAAAACCTTTAGTCTACGCCGACTAAAGTATTTATTGCCGTTTGTCACCTTTCGGCGACCAAATGGTAGTTAGTCGCCAAAACCATTTCTCAACCTCGATTCACCGACAAAGCGGGCGACGAAATATTTTGGCCGGGAAAACCTTTTGGCGACTAAAATATGGGCCTTCGGCGACTAAATCTTTTGCCACGAAAGGTGTTTTTTCTTGTAGTGTCCATCCCCTTTTTCATTATCCAAAATATGTTTAAAACTCTAAACTTATCTCAAATCTATCTCTTTGTTAACTCTCTCTCTCTCTCTCTCCCTCTTCTATTAGTATCTATTTGTACTTGCAATTGAACACGCGTATATGCACATTTATATATATAATACCCCTATATATAGGGGAAGGTATATATATATATATATATATATATATATATATATATATATATATATATATATATATTTGGCAACAAAATTTATCTTTATGTTAGCAAACGAAATTATATTTTTCGTCCTCAAATAGGTACTTTTGCCACAAAAAAATAATTTCTCGCCAAAAATATGTCGTTCGGCAACAAAATTTTATTTTCTTTGCCAAACGTATAAATTGGGCGAGAAAATATTATTTTTCTTACCAAAAATATCTATTTGTAGACAAAAAAGATAATTCACTGCCAAAAATACCTATTTGGTGAGAAAAAATATGTTATTTTTCTCGCCAAAAGTACATATTTGGCAATGAAACATACATATTTTTTCTCGTCAAATAAATACTTTTGGTGAGAAAAATTTTTCTCGCCAAATTACAGTAATTTTGGTGAGGAAAATTTTCCTCACCAAATATGTATTTTTTGTGAGAAAAATTTTTCTCACCAAAACTACCTATTTGGTGAGGGAACATATAGCAAGAAAAAATATATATGTTTCCTCGCGATTTGGCGGAAAAAAAAATGTTATTTTCCTTGCCAAAAATTAATTAATTTATTGATTTTTGTGTGTGTGTATATATATTACTATATTATAGATTATTTTATAATTATCAAACTGCCCTATTAGAAAAATTATAAAATTATCCTTATGTTAAAAAAATTACAAAACTACCCCTACGGTAAATTAAATCACAAAAGTTACATTAGTTTTGAAATTACATTTGTACCCCAATAATTATAAAGTTTTATTTAATTTCCGTGTTAAATAAATTACGTTATTAACATAATAACTTATAAATACATATTCAAACTTAAAGTTTGATTATTGGCGAGAATAGGTACTTTTGGTGAGGAAAAGTTTCCTCGCCAAAGTACGGTAATTTTAGTGTGAAAATTTTCTCGCCAAAAGTACCTATTTGGAGAGGAAAATAAAATATTTTTCCTCTTCAAAGAGGTATTTTTTTAGAGGGAAATTTTTCTCGCCAAATAGTTACTTTCGGCGAGAAAATTATTTTCCTCGCAATTGTTTTAAAAACAGCGACAAATTTATTTTTTTGTCGCCATATATACCCATTTGGTGACAAAATTAAATTTCATCTTCCACTTTTGTCGCCATATATGATTTTTGTTGTAGTGATTGGTGCAATGTAATATTTCTTACATTTATTATTTTGTTATTGTAGCAAATATGAAATTATTTTACTTATACTTAGTTTTATGCGAAGTCACAAAGAAGTAAAGGGTTTACAGATGAAACCATTCCCATATTATGATGAATTTACCTTTATTTTTGGCAAAGATTGTGCAACTGGAGCAAAAATAGAGGGACCACGAGACACAATTAAAGCGCTAGATAGAAAAAAGCTTATAAATAATCATATAGTCGGAGACCATGAATTGGACGAAATGGATTTTATTTCATCAACTGGTGCAAGAAAATCTCAACAATCATGAAAGAGTCAAGAAAATTTTTTTTGTTTTAAAATAATTAATCGAAAAATATATTGCGGAATATGCATTTTAATTGCTATCATATGTTTCGAAATTTTAGTTACGGGACACGCGCGCGTTATATGAGGTGTTTAGTTATTTGGAGACATTTAGCTTTAGTTAAAAAAATTGATTTTTAAGGAGGAGAGAGAGAAGCAGCCCATTTGAACATTTCCTCTTACTCTCTCTAGCTTGAGCTCTCCTCGCTTTCTACCACCACCATCTACTCACTTCACTATTTTCAAATTCGTTGGAAATACAGAAGGCTCGTGCCGTGCTTGAGTGATATCCAGAGATAGATCATATTTTCGAAGCTCAAAGGATGAGATTTGGAACCCAGTGGACTAGCAAAGATAGGGCTTTTCGTTTGTCATCAAATCTTGCGATCCAAAACTTAAGGTAGGGATATTTAACATTTTTTTGTGTGTTTACGAGTGTCTTTGGTAGGTATATTGCTTGATTTTAGCCTTAGATACATTTTTTAGAAGTTTTGGTTTGGATAAATCGCATTCTACATAATTCTGTATTCGACTAGGTCACTTGAGTGATCATCACCTCACTCGAGCAACATATGTAATGTAAAGACCTAGAAAATTTTGAACTTTTATTTTAGTGCACAGATTAATGTGTAATGTTAATGTGGAGTGTATGAAATTAGAGTGATAGCTTGAATTGGGGTTAATGTGACATAACATGGTAGTTTTGGGGGCTTGTGGTAGCATGTGATATATGTTAGGGGTGTAGGTGTAATTTAAGCTTTGGGTTTTCTAAAATATTAGGCTTTGATATTTTGAAAGCCATACCTCTCTCTCTCTCTCTCTCTCTCTCTCTCTCTCTCTCTCTCTCTCTCTCTCTCTCTCTCTCTCTCTCTCTCTCTCACACACACACTAGAACTCTCACCCAAAATCTTGCACCAAATATTGATTCCTTCTAAATTCTTCGAGTATCCACCAAACTTAATTGATATCCGGTCGTAGTTCATGTCTATTCGCTTGGAGGACGAGATTTTAAGGATTTGTCCACTTTGAAAGTTAGGCTTGAAGTTTGAAGTTTCAAATCTTGGACACAACCTTAACGTAGGGATTTCTAACTCTTATTATGTGTTTGCGACTCAATTTGATTACTATTTCATAGTTTGGTTCTCGTTTGTAAGCCTCGAAATCAAACTTCCCTTTGAAACTCATTTCTGTTGAATCAAGAAGTTTTCAGATCAATCATAAAACATTCGGATGTTTCATTGCTTGATCCACGTATTTAATGCCTCTGTTTTTTATGATTGTATTTTGGTTAGAAAATATCTGGATTTTTTTTGTATCATCCGAATGTTTGCCCCTTCGACTGTATGAAGTTTATATTCATCCGGATGTTTTTGCCTTCATCCGGATGTTTTGAACCTCTACATTTTTCTGGATAAGACCTTGAATTGGATCACTTAGTTGTTTTAGCATTCCATCTGAATGTTTGTCTCATCTGATTTATTGAGTGTTTAATTTATCAGGATGTTTCTTATTTCATCGGGATGTTTGTCTTCTTTGATCATGATGTTTTTCAAGAATATCTTCTTTGATCATGATGTTTTTCAAGAATATCGGGATGATTGTTTCCTCTGATTAGGATGTTTCTCCAGAACATTGGGATGTTTACTTCCTCTGATCAGGGGATGTTTTTCCTTGTTTCTTCAAGATGTTTTCTTGTTCTGTTGGGATGTTTTTCCTATCCCATCAAGATGAATTGAACTAAAGTTTAAATTTATAAATTGGAGTTTGAAACATGAGTATCACTTAATTATTCATGATGTTAATGATATTATGTGACACGTTATGAATGGAACTTGCTAATCTTTTAGAAGATAAATCACATAACATATATTGACAATATTGATCTTGTTAGATGAAAAGGATAGACTCTATGACTTATGTGCACACTTTTACAATATAACACGATTGTTATGAGACATGTGACATACTTAAACACCGTACTAGACTCCTTCAGGAATGCTAGGCAGGATCAGAACTAGAATCCTTGTCACGCCCTGATTTTCAGATATATGGCATAATCCTATTTACCATTCCAAAATCTCACAATTGCCCAAAATACAATTTCTAAAATCCTTCATTTGATAAAATATTTCAAATATCACAATTCATGGCTGGCACTCCCGGCCTATCACCCCAAAATATAGTTTGAACAAATATAATACCAGTTGCTTTCAAATACACTGAAGGGACAAAAGAGGAGTTAGTTTACATCTTTCAAAAATACTTCTAAAGATGCTATGTAACTCCTAGTATGAAAGTCTTCTCAAAATATGCACCACCAAGCATCCATGCAATCCATGTCAAGTCTCTGGAACGGTACCTGAAAGAATGAAGGGGTGAGCTAAAAGTCCAATAGAGATATCTATGCCAATATTATATGAATATGAATGATATGACATGCTTCATGAACAGTTCATAATAACACATGGATGACAAGTAGTCCATTAGTTTATAAGCAATACTGCATGTCAACCATTTTGATCAATTCGCGGTTTTCAGATCGACTCAGTTATCATATTCCAACTAGCACATCACCCGTTGGTGGCTAGACAATATTGAAACATACTAGCACATCTCCCGTCGGAGGCTAGACATCACATAACTAGCACAACTCCCGTCGGAGGTTAGAAATCGTATCATGTCAATGCAATACAAATTCATAGTTAGACCCTTTCACCGGCCATACATATATCACGCCAATCACAATTCAATCTCATAGTGAAAGAGAAACGAAAATACGAATAAAGGCGTAAGGATATAATTTCAACGTCATCGAGCCCTACGAAGTTTATCGTCACAATAAGGTCCCGCTTGTGTCACATGTCCCACATACCATATGTATGAGTGGAAGTACTCTTAAATGTCCATAAATCCCAAATTAGGGTGAAAACAGTCAGTACAAGTCGCCCGACAAGTCGCTCGAGCGGCTAAAAAGTCGCTGGACGCACCAAAAATCAGTGGGGGTCGCTAGATGGTCGCTAGAGTGACTTGATCGATCTCTGGTTCGCAAAAATAGTTCGCCACTCGTCCGAATCGGCCAAAAACACAACTATAACCACTCTAAACACAAATTCAACTACCAATAACATGAATATACACATAATAAGGGTGAAATATCCCTACCTCAAGCTTTGAATCAAAGGATTTGGCGAAGAAGTGAAAGCCCTAAGTTCCAAGCTCCGGATCTCCCCTTTCCGAGCTCCAAATCACGATCCGTCTTCGGTTCTATGTCAAGCACGATCCAAGCAAGCTCTGTCCCGAAGGAATTCGAAAATGGCGGTGTGGTTTGATAGTGGCGGTAGAGAGAAGGTGGAGGGAGATATGGTGGAGAGAGAGAGAGATATGTGTGTGTTTTGGCCTCCCCCTAACACCCTAAAAATCTGATTATTTAGGGCCCCCAAGGCCCCCACATAATATACTACGTACGTAACGCGCGCGAAATAAAACGAAAGACCCCGGGCTCGGGTCTTATAACTAAAATTGCGAAACACATGATAACCAATCAATCGAATAACCCCAAATATAAATTTTATTTATTTATTTTATTTATAAAAAGTTTAAAATTTTTCGGGTCTTTACAATCCTCCGAAAATGTTAGGAATGATTTTGAACTAGACTCCCTTTCGGGATGTACTAGGCTGATATGTACTAGTTCATTTGGGGTAATATCAGAAATGACACTTAAACACATAACGAGCACATCTTGATGACACGCGTGATTTGTGAATTGGAGATTGATGAATGGAGAAATTATGACATATTGTGGGGTTGTCAATGCACGTTCTTGACTTATTACTGCTTCCAACTAGCACTGAATTCCTCCGGGTATGTCAGTAATGTACTGGACTCCTTCTCAAAAATATTAAGAATGTACTAGACTCATTTTAAAATGCTAGGAGAGAAAAGTATACTAGACTCCCTCTCAAGAATAATAGGAATGTGAATTTAAAATATACTGAATTTCTCTGGATATGTCAGGAGTGTACTAGACTCCTTCACAGAAGTGCTAGGAATGATATGAATTGATCTCATTCGCGAAAATGCCAGGTATGACAACTTAATACACAACAAGAACATGTGACTGATACACGTGAGTCGTGGTATTCATTAAGTAATAGTTGTTGTAAAGTTACAGAATGCTCATTCTTGATTTATCTATGCTTCCCTCTTTTAATCTTACTTGTGCAATATTTATTGTGTTTTAAATGTGAAAAGTGGATGTATATTTGAGAATTGACAGAATAGGACTAACCTCTATCGGGAGTGTATTATACTGTGAACTGGTGTCGTTGTCCTTTTTTAGGAGTGTGCCAGGAGTAGAGAAATGAAATGGCTGGTCAGCTTTGGGCGACATGCTAGGAATGACGAATGAATCACGAACATAATAATATAATGATACGTGTGAGTTGGATATCTATTGAACGATTTGTTTGATGATAAGTCTATGCCATAGATTAGATATTATGAGTTTCAAATATGTCCCCGTGATCTTGTTACATTGAAGTATAACAGTCTGCTAAGAAAGGAAACACTTAGGCTTTGCTCGTGAAATATGGGATGTGGGGAATGACATTACAAGCGACTGCATAGATGGAAATGTTGACCAAATAGTAGATGACGATACTCTTAAGGAAAACATGAGTTGTTGAAAATGATTAATGCAATGTGAAACGGTATTGTGAAATGGAAGGTGGACTGCTAAAGGGCTATAGATAATGAATAATGAATCGGTGTTGTGTAACGATTAACGAAATGGAATAAGTAAATTATTGACTTGTGAGATGACTGTAAGAATCTCTATATAGTTTGTAGCTTAGTTCAATTTTTTTTAACTTATTTACTTTGTTATAAATTGTTCACGTTATATGCGTATAAATATTCCTATTGGGCTGTGTAAGAGCCTTATCATTTTTGCAAGTAGTGTTCCAGACATCTACCATCAAATGGGTGACATGCATGTGGTGATTCATGATTTTGAGGATCTATAGTGGGATTTACCCAACATCTTCATTTATTGTTGAAAATAGATGTAATAAAGCTTACCTTGGATTATTTTATTATGCTTGAAAAGCAATGTTTAAATTAACTTTTCCTTTGGGTATATTTAATGGGTCCGGATCTACCCCTTGATGCAACACCTTTAAATTTGACTTTGGTATGTCATTAAATGAAATAATTTGGATTAGGTTTATCTTTGACTATTATGAGGTTTTATTTATGATAAATTGTAATAATAATATGTTGATAAATGAGGGCATGACAAACCTACACCACTGCCACATGAATTGGGAAGATTCAAACAACCTCATAGAAAACGAAAAAGAACAAGCGACTTGTGGACATCTAGACGTAATGAAATGACAAATATTTTCAGTTCAACTTCAGATACAAAAAAAATCAGTTGGCTAAATTGGTGGAATGCTTCTCATATGAACAAGAATCATTTGATAAAAGAAATCGTGTTCCAAATGAGCTCATGAACATTCCAGGTCTCACTGAGGGATGTGTGCCACAAGTAGCTGAAATCATCATGAGTGATCGTATAAAGATTGACATTTTTTTCACTCTCAACGGAAATCTCAAAAAACCATATGTGGAGAAACTTCTTCTCAGACTTAAAAATGTAGAATTTAGTTATATTATCTATTTGAAAGTCTTTTTTTAGGTTTTAATTACTTTCTTAGTTATCTGTTTTAGCACGATGCAATAGGTTTTTAGGGAGTTTGATATTATAAGAGTTTAATCATCTGGTAGTTCACTATCAAATGATGGATAATTTTGAAGTTGTTTAATACAATAGTTGGTTAATGTTTTGAATAGATGAAATTTTTAGTAGGCGTCTGTCTCCTAATTTGACTTGAAATGGTTAGTTGTTCTCCACAATTTGGACTATAATACTTGGTGTCCTTTCATCTCAAATGATTAATTTGCACGCATGAAACATCTACAGAAAATTGTGATGTATTAACAGCTTATTATTAGTTATTGAGAAAGGTATTTTGGGAAAATTGAATAAAAATGTATTTCATTCCTATTCTTTCCATGACTAGACTAAACGCTTGAATAAGATTTCATTTGTTTTTCCCTGGTAACATTTCAAAATGCATCAAACACTTTAATACGATTACCCATGCATCACACTCTTGTGAATTTTAATCTCAGGAACAAGATACCCTTTCCGGGCCTTCGATTCATACCTACCAAATTGAGTCTTAGAGCATTATTTTAGAAAGAAAACTTAGGATATATAAGTTTTAATGTCAAACTAATTTAGGATAAATTTTAGAAATAGCCCCTCTAGTTTAACAAAAATATCGTTCTCATCCTCAAATATGAATTGTAATGACTTTAATTCCTATCTTTGATTGACATATCAATAAGATCCAACTATTGATGAACTGTAATCTACTTTTTTTGCTCGGCAAAAAGAATACTTTATTAATCTTTATAAAGAGATTACAAAGATTACAAAGATCAAGAGAAGTCCAGGAGAAAACGCATCACGCCTGACAGAACGCATCCCAACTATGTTGGCACCCGTTTTGCCGCCGATCATATGCCACAAAGCCACATGGATCTAGGAAAAATGTTGGCAAGATGTCATCCCAAGAAAAACACCTTACACCAGAGATATACACGAAAACAGAACAGGTAAAAAGAAAGCCCACCAGAAATAACTCCCAACAGCAGAGTTAACCCCTTAGTTACTTGACCACCAGAAATAACTTGTCCCCTAGCTAACCCACCAGTGAATCTTGCACATCATCAGCCGTATAAAAGAAGCCCAAGGCACCCCTCCTTCCCGTACAACAACACATTCTTCATCCAAGAGCTAAACGTCTCACCCCATCTAGATTGCCCTTAATATCTTCCACATCCACTCCAGGTAAATAGACTTTATTCTTGAACCATATAGCAATCCTTGTTTTGATCTTCTCTTCTATCTCCTCAGGTTTGCAGATTCTGTTGTTAAATATGGTTTCATTTCTTTCCTTCCAAAGGGACCATAGAGTAGCAAAAAAAGTCAATTCCCATAGCTTCTTTTCTAGATTTCTATACATAGATGCAAACCAAAACATACTCAGACTTCTTACACTCCCAGGACATGCCCATTCCAATTTCCACCAATCCAACATGCTAGACCAGACCAACCATGATCTGGGGCAGTGTAGCAATATATGGTCACCTGTTTCTATCAGATTCGGACATAAGGGACAGTATGCATCAGTTGTTGTCCCAATATTTCTTCTTACCAGTTCGGCCTTAGCACTTATTCTACCTTGTATTGCTTGCCATACAAATACCTCCACCTTAGGAGGGCTAACATTCCTCCATACCATTGCTAATGTTTTTTCTTCTTCAAAGTTTAGCTCCTCCCATTTTGTGTACACTGATTTGACAGAGAATAATTTATCAGAGCTCCAGTTCCATATCAGTTTATCTTCTCTTGACATATCTAGCTCTGCCACACTCAGCCTGTGCATTAGTTCATACTGATTGCTCCTCCCAGTGGAATAGATTTCTCCTAAAATGAAGGTTCCAACGCAGATTTCTCCTACCAGATAAAAGTTCTTTCACCACAGCTTCCTTTTGGGTTGATAATTGGAATAATCTTGGGTATAAAACCATTAACGGTTGTTGAGTAATCCAGGCCTCCTTCCAAAACTTGATGAAACTCCCATTTTGAACCACATACTTGAATCCCTCTTGCAGGACTGTGGCAATGCTGCTGTTATGATCCTCCAAGCTACAAATATCTTTCCATATGTTAGAAGGTTTCTTCCCATTTTGAGGTAGTTGAGGTAGCCAGCAGCCTCTATTAATTCCATACTTGTTTCTCACCACTTTAGCCCATAATGAATCCTTTTCTTTATTGAATCTCCAACTCCACTTGGATAGTAAAGCTTGGTTGAATTCCTGTAATCTTTTGACTCCCAACCCTCCATATCTTTTTCCTTTTGTGATGTTCTTCCACCCCACCAAATGAATCTTCCTTTTGCCATAGATATCCCCCCATAAGAATTGTCTCTCCATCTTTTCCAACATGTTAACTACCACCTTTGGCATTCTGTACAATGACATATAATAGATTGGGAGATTACCAAGAGTGGATTTCAACAATGCTATTCTTCCCGCAATGGATAACAACCTCTTTTTCCAATTTGACAATCTCTTCTTAGCCCTTTCAATGATTGGTTGCCAGAATTTAAGACTTCTTGGGTTACCCCCCAAAGGCAGACCCAGGTATGATAAAGGTAATTCTGCAGTATTGCACCCCAACATATCTTCCACAAACTGTTTTTCTTGTTCACTCAAACCAGCTCCATACACCA
Source organism: Arctostaphylos glauca (assembly GCA_019985065.2). Lineage (NCBI taxonomy): Eukaryota > Viridiplantae > Streptophyta > Magnoliopsida > Ericales > Ericaceae > Arctostaphylos > Arctostaphylos glauca. The sequence goes on from JAHSPW020000013.1 coordinate 16,705,328, forward strand.
TACTTTTAGCCATATTTATCTTAAGGCCAGAGAGCACTTGGAAGCACCTCAGTATTCTCTTAATGGACAACAGTTCCTCCACATCATATCTACAGAACAGAATTGTATCATCTGCAAATTGCAGATGAGAGATTCTGACCCCCTCTTCTCCAATTGGAATTCCTTCGATCAATCTTGCATGTCTGGCTCTCTCCAACAGGATATTTAGCGCTTCAACCACAATATTAACGCTAATAAAGGATCCCCCTGTCTAAGGCCCTTCTGTATTTTGAATTGTTCAGTAGGGGAACCATTCACAAGAACAGATAGCATTGGGGTTGAAATGCATTCTTTAACCCATTTGCACCATTTGTTTCCAAAACCAAGACTACGTAGCATATTAATTAAGAAGTTCCAATTGACATTATCATATGCTTTCTCAAAATCAATTTTTAGAATTATTCCCCTCTGGTTTGTTAGTTTCCATTCATGTAAAATCTCATTTGCGATAAGAATACCGTCCAAAATTTGTTTTCCCCCAATGAACGCAGATTGAGATTCTCCAATAACTTTCGGCATCAAGACTTTTATCCTATTAGCCAACACCTTTGCTAGGATTTTATAAACCCAACCTACCATGCTTATAGGTCTGAACTCATTGAACTTGGAAGGATTTTTTACTTTTGGAATCAAGCATAGAAAGGTAGCGTTTATACCTCCATGAACTGTAATCTACTCGATGATGAAAAAAGTAGGTATTATAAAGGTGCATTAAATTGAAGTGGGATTAAGGCTAATTGAAATCTCCATTTCGGTGGGAAAATCAAATTTTCATTTGTTTGAATATCGTCTGTTAACAATTGGACCTCATTTTTATTTTCTTTTTCTTTTTCAGTATATTGAAGGTTTTAAGCGACAGATAATTGGTTGTCCTTCAGCAATGATGCAATCACTTGAAGTCCGATTAATATTTATAATATTTACTCAGGTTAATAAATTTTCTTTTGCCGAGCATAAAAAACAATTGGACCTCGTTAATACGTCAATAAAAAATAAGAGCTAAAGTCATTACAATTGATCATATAATTAGATGGATAAAAATGACATTTTTATTAAACTAGAGGGACTATTTCTAAATGTATTCATTAATTTATTAGGATATCATGTCAAACACTAATTTGTAAATTTAAAAGAGAGAGAGAGAGAGAGAGAGAGAGAGAGAGAGAGAGAGAGAGACCACAAGAAGATCCAAAGAAGAAGCCAAAATAAAAATAAAAGGTCATTAATTTCTCTCTTGCAAAACTTAAATCCAAAATGCAAAAAGGGTTTGGAAACTTTCAGTTGAAATCTAACTTCTTGTCCCACCTGCAACAAAAACGCCCATTTCTAGTTCCCTTTTCAGTATCTAATACACCCAAACATGGCCCATTCCAGTCCCCAGCCCAAGTATCCAAACTGGCTGAGTATGTACCTGATCAGCTCAAAAGCTGTCCCCCAAACCTGTAGAAAAACCAAAACTTCTCACTACCTTCTTCCACCCCATTTTGTCACTTTGTTGCTTCTCTCTCTCTCTCTCTCTCTCCCCCCTCTCTCTCTAGCAGATTACGATCATTTGCACTCTCTCTCAAGCATGTTTAGAACCCATCTTGAAACCGATTGTTCGATGAAAGATCCAAGTGTTGCAGTGACACGTCTCTACCACCACCACCTCCTCCTCCTCCTCCTCCTCCTCCTCCTCCTCCTCCTCCTCCTACTCCTACTCCTCCTCCGCTTGATCCTGTCATATCCGACCCTCGCCCACCACCACCGGCTGGAAATGCATGTCCAACGGGAGCACCAATGCAAGTATAATTACTATCCCGCTGTGCAGCAGCATAGTTAGGGTTGGGGCCGGAGAGGACGTGGCCTAGGAAGTAATCATTCGCCGGATGGTGGCTGTGGGGAGGGTAGTGTGATGGGTAAGAGGAAGATGTGTATATGTAGGAGGCCTGCTGTGGTGGCGGTGGTGGCGGCGGCGGCGGCGGTAGCAGTGGTGATGGTAAGATTGTGGATGGAGAACCAGGAAACAGTCTTGTTGGTGGGTAGACTGGTCTGAAAGATAGTGTTGGATCACTCATGTTGCCTGTTTGATGATATGCTCCATGTGAAATTGGTTGGCCACTGCCAAAGTTTATCATAAAATTATATTCCAACAAAATTATTTATAAATGAAGTTCCAAAACAAAATCCCTACATTTAAAATTGAGAACTGAAATTTTTAAGATCATAATGTTGCCCTTTTTTTTTTTACCAGGTCTGATTTATTGTCTGTATGGCACATCCACATATGACAGGTCTTGTTTTCATATGAATCTCATTATTGTTAATCATTATAAACGTGTCACATTACATGGTATAAAATAATGTGGTACAAATTATTGTACGATGATGTTAAATTTTTGTGCTTCTAGCTAGTTAGTTTGAACGTAAATTTTTGTGCAAGTTTCATTTGGTATAATTCTTTGTTCATTCTTTTTTGGATTCATATTTCAATTCATTCATTAAACAATAGAAACCCACATAAACCAACACTAATATTTCGGAAAGAAATTAGGAAAGAAAAAAGAGAAGTTTTTTTTTGGGTAGTTCTATGTTTGGTGCTTAAATTATTTTCAAACTATTAGTATTAAGGAATCAAGAAAGAGAACCTTTTTATTCTTGAAAAGCAATAAAAAAGAAATCTATTAGCTAGTGTCGATCGACTTTATTTACAAAAGACTATCTAGGGCTAAGGAAGACCTTGAACAGAGAAGAAATGGAGGTGAAGATCAGCTAAAAGAGGGGAGAGAGAGATGAACATACCCTGCATGATGATGATGATGCACAGCTTGGGCGGCCATGTTATCGTTACTGAAGACCAGTTGACGAGCCCGGTTCAGAGTTTCTGTCTCCCTCTCTGTCGACCAAACCCAACCCAACAAAAACCCAAACACACACATAAATCAAATCAAAAACCGCACCAAGAATTTCAGGGACAACTAACTTTAATTATTCTTCTGTTTGAGAATAACAAAGTTTGACATGACAAGATTGACATGACCACGATTCATGCGGAATCATTAGCAGACACATACCACCCACTTTTTTCTCAATATAATATACATCTACAATATTTGATCTTGGGAGAGCATTTTCTATTTAGATATAACAGAGTTAAAATAGCACTACTTTAAAAAAAAAAAAACTAATTTCACAACATAATAGAACAAGTTACGCCAAACACAAAAATGAAATCGTGCTATTCTGTAATGTACTTTTCAAACCGGTGAAACAGGCTGTAAAAATCTTGTAAAAGATACATTTCTGTTTTTTGAAGTACGTGTGGAAAGCACTACAACAATGAAGCATATTTGGAGAGAGAGAGAGAGCTGAGAGAGAGAGTAGGTATCTACTAACCTTGGCGATGGCGGTTCATGTGACCCCCAAGGGCTTGAGACTTACAAAACTTGAGGGAACAAAACCTACACTCATAGACCTTCCCACTCTCGTCTTTTCCCTCCTTGCTGCCGCTTTTCTTTTTCCTATAGCCTGCAAAACAAAAACAAAAACAAAAACAAAAAATCAACCCAATTGAAGCAACTTTGATGAGACTAATATCACAACAAATTAAAATCCAAGCGCTAATTCGAGTTCGAGCTTTTGTGATCGATGCAATTATGCTTGTTACTTTTTTATCCTTTTAATCTCATTTCAAAGATTAATAAATTATTTTGTTTGTCAATCAGAAACGAAACTTATTTTTGCTGCAAGAAAAAAGAAATGATGAAATGAACAATAGCTGCAAGAAATTTGCAAATCTTATTTTCTACGATTTAAATGAAAATTGGCAAGCCATTAGTTTTTCTGTTTTTTTATTTTTTCTTGTGTTCATTTTATCCAAAAACAAAAGGGATGGTTAAAGATTTTTACACAGTGAATACTAGTTAGAGAGAGACAAATATACCTGCAGATGAAGAGGTGTCTTCAGTGACCTGTTTACCATCTCTGGTGTAATCCTCGGGAAAGTTGTTGAGATCCAATGGGTTTCGCTCGGGTCTCCTGAAAACCAAGTCAGAGGGGGAGAGAGAGAGAGAGAGAGAGGGAAGAGTTAGAGAAGAAGAGACAGAGAGGAGAAGAGATAAGGAGGACGTTGGGAGTTGGGGATGAGACCTACATGGTACCGAGTCCACCGACAGAGAAAGACAGGAAAAATATTAGGTGAAAAAATCAAGCTTGGAAAATTATAGTAAGACTTCAGTTTGGGACTGAATCATGTAGAGGCTAGTTGGAGTGATGGTGAAGAAAGGAGCAGCTTCAAACTTCTCTATCAGTTCTTCTGCCAGATCTCTCACCCTCTCTCTCTTTCTCTCTCTCTCTCTCTCTCTCTCGCTCTCGAAAGAACAAAGGGGGGCAGTGGGTCTCGTGACTTTTAAAAGGAAGAGAAGGGAGGGGAGAGGCTGGGGGCAGGTGATCAAATGGTATTGCCCTTTGGTTATGTTGAGACTTCAGAGCTGAGGGAATGAGAGGGACGTTGCCCCAAGGGTTTTTTCCGCTGGGAAACTAGGTCAATTGCCCTAGAACTAGTTATATCACAGCCACATTTAACCATGGGATTTCTATTTAAGGATTTCCTACCAATAAAAAAGTGTCTTTTAGAAATTAACTTCATTACATTTTCAAGACAAAATCACCAGGTGGAAACTTAAATGCCCTCACGGGTTGTCTTAGTAGTCAAGATTTGAAACTTAGGAATTTATTCACTCTTAAGTTCTTAAATTCAAAACCTCTCAACTCTTATAAGGTCAGTTGATGCAAGTTTTTTCCGGACTTTATCCATGATTCCCACTAATAGACAATGTGTTTAGTTCCTCAAAGATAAGACAAAATACACATAAGTTGACACAACCACTTTAAGTTACAAGAAAACAAATCAAACGTTAAGAAGAGACGAAAAGGAAAAGTCTACGGTCTCCAAAAATGAAATAAGAAAATTATCCTGAGTTCAAAATCAATGGTTATAATTCACTTGAATTCGGAATAATTTCTGGGTCCATTTTCTGAATATGTAGCATTGCTCAAACGAAAAACCTCAATCACTATCAGCTAAGATTATATATGTATAGTTGTGCATACATAATATTAACAAATTTTTTGATTTTGATTGTAAGTTCTTCCATTTTCATTCATCTGTTGGAAAAAATAATAGAACAAAAATCAATTTTCAAAAAATACTTGCATTAACCATAAACATAATTGCAAACAGTAGAAATAGCATACAATTTCATAATTAGTAAAATACATAACATAAACATTACGAATAAAATGAATCGAGTCATGTGAATTTGTAGTCCCCATAAAATAGATTCAACGCCATACCGTCGATGCTGGAGGATGCACGGGCATTTGTCTCCCAGGGTAAGACGGTTCACTCACCACAACAAAATTGGCCTATAACAACGAAACATTTTCGTCTCAAAAATTATATTTTCGTCGCGAATGCATTAGGCAATGAAACTTAGTGTGGAATTTCACGCCCAAGGTCATGGCGACAAAAAATAAATCTCGCCGCCCAATATATTATATTGACAACAAAATATTTCATCACTAAAGCTAAATACTTAGTGAGGAATTTTTTCGTCGAAATATTTTGTCGCTAACTACCGTCATTTCGTGAAAAATTTATTTTCATCATTAATAGCTAGATTTTGATACAATTTTTTTGTCACTAAATTGATTTATAATTCAAAATAAATTATCTATAAATGCCATTATCTTTTCCCTACTATTCAAACCTAGACTTTCACCCCATCTAACACTTTATGTACATCCTCTTTAACTACTACACCAAACACAATATTCATAAATTATTTATAATATTTAATATATAGCATATGTTTAACATAATTTTTTTAATATATGTTAAACATAATCTCTTATCTCTCTCTCTCTCCACTCTTTATCTCTTTTTCTCTTTCTCCCTCTCTCCCTCACTTAGAACATTAATTCATAATTATTATATTCTCTCTCTCTCTCTCTCTCGCGCGCGCGCGCACTTTAATTAGATATTAATGCGAAATTATTACTCTAATTTCTTTCTCTTTTTTCTCTCTCCTCCCTCCTCTCTCCTCTCACCTCTCTCTTTCTTTCTCTCTCCCCTCTCTCTCTTTTAGAATATTAAATTTAAAATTATTATACTATCTCTTTTTACACTCTCTCTTCCTCTCCTCTTTCTTTCTCTTCCCCTATTAGATTATCATGTCACATTATCTTGTATTTCTCCATTATCTTGTATTTATTATCATTGTATTTATCTCCATCTGTACCCGTTGGAGGAAGAATAGGTCTACACCTGATTAGCTATAGAATAGGACTTGTAGTTAGGATTTTCAAATTCTTGCTTATCTTGTAATATCTATAAATACAAGAGATATATCTCACCACTGAGAGTGTGAGAATATTTTACATTCCAAACCTTTAGAGTGTTTTAACTTGGTATCAGAGCACCATGACTTCCGCCAACACCATCTCTTCTTCTGCATCTCACACTTCTGAAGAACGTACCTCTACCAACAAATCAACCATTGCCTCGCTGTCTTCTTCTTTTCCAAACGCTCATCATTTCCTCTCTCTCAAACTCACACACACAAACTACCTATTCTGGAAAACACAAATCACACCCTACCTTCGCGGACAACACCTACTCGGCTATGCTGATGGTTCCATTCCGCGACCTTCACCCACATTTTGCGCAATGATACTGCTGTCCCGAACCCAGATTTTCAAACATGGTTCGACCAGGACCAATTGCTCATGAGTTTGTTGATCTCCTCCCTCACTAAAGATGTTATTCCACTCATTGTTAGTGCAACCAGCTCTCATGAAATATGGACCACACTTGAGTCTGCTCTAGCCTCTCCTTCAAATACCCGTATTCTTCAGCTTCATCTCCACCTTCAAAACATCAAACAAGGTGATCAGCCCGTCACTAAATATCTCAAAAAGGCCAAAGGTTTTTATGATGAACTCAATGCCGCGGGTCGTCCTATTTCTCTCCAAGACTTCAATCTCTATGTTTTCTGTCACGCCCCGAATTTCCATACAATTAAAATCACAAATAATACTCATACCTCCATCAATTTTCATTTCAAAATCAAGGGGCTCTACCGACCCGAGTTACATAACCATGATTTTCAAAAGATTCGAAGTTCTACTTGCTTTAACAAAATACAAGTGGGAGTTGTAGTACATCTACCCCAAAAACATTGCCCATGCAGATGCTAGATAACTCCTCCAGTAGTCTAGTCAAAGATGCCCCGCCAAGCAATCCATGCTACTCCTCCGCTATGGTACCTGAAATGGAGGGGTTGAGCTACACAGCCCAGTAGGAAAATCTACACAAGTATTATGAATATATGAAATGAATTGGCATGCAACGGAACACTCAATGATAACATAGGCATGAGCTTACACAATATATCTCCAATCATGCATGCACAACGTATTCACGCATTACCTCATCAACTTATCCATTGCTCCACATAATATCCACTCAAGACTTCCAAATCTCATCATCAAAACGTTATCATCCATTCCTTACATAAACTTAGGACGTTGTCGTGCTAAGTATTTCCCATTTCTCAATTCTCACTACTCGTATCATCTCGAAGATTATCTCACCAACTAGCACTTCAACCCACGGTAGCTAGGAAACATCAAAAGATAATTAGCATGCATCCGAATGGAAGCCAGACAATGTTAAGATTCAACTTGCACATCTCCCGCCGGAGGCTGAAAACTATAACCATCCACCTAGCACATCTCCCACCGGAGGCTAGTCAAAGATGTTATACATTTCTCATTTAGCTTCTTTCGTTCGTACTCTACCATCCAATGTCCAAGGCTACACAAGAATGGTCTATAAGTCCCATGCAGTCAACAATTTACGGAGAACAACACTATACGATACTAACACAAGTGTCTGTTCTAGCAATAAAGGAAAAGAGCGATAAAAGCACATAATAGCAACCGTGCCACACACGTCATATACTGACAAACTACGTCACCTTCACATCTAATCCTCATAACACGTATCACAATCCAGTCGTTCCGTTAGAACTCATCATGAACTCACCAACGCCGGTCAAACACGACAGACAAGGCATCTCAACATGCCGGGATATCAAACCGTACTCTACTCCGAACTACACCCCCCTTAAAGTCTCAAGGCAAGCTAAGGTTACCATACTTCCAGGGATCGGAAGGGCTAGACAAAATATATCATAAGCCAGGGCCAATACTCACACGTTAACCCAAACTCCTCACGGCACCATAAGTTCGTCAAGTCCAAGTCTATCACTCTTTCACGGAACCAAGAGACTCTTCACAACACTAAGACATAGTGGATCACCTCTAGACATGAGACCAAGGAGTATACTTGTCAACTCAACTCGCTTTTCACCCAATGCAACCAATTCCAGGTAATCCCGTTCCGAGGGGTATCCTACCTCATAAATTCCAACTCTTATTTCTTACCAGGCTTAGGCAGATTTTTGTCAAACCTACCGAAACGTTCATGTCATAAGTCAAAAGTGATTTATATCCACTGCCAGCATTATCCGATAACTTCACAGAATATAGGATTTTCTCAATAAAACACCGTCGGTTCTTGTTTAATGCTCTAAACTAGTCTTCATCTCATAGGTCAAAACATCGTCCTTACCCAACTCCCAACTCAAACCAACCATCCTCAAGATGTTATTGAATTCTTCCAATCTCTCATGGTCCATTCTATAATTTCTTCAACTCAACGGTTATACCGAACAAATGTCCTTCGACACTCTCTAATCATGCACAGCTAGCCCAACGGGGAAACTTTATGCCAAGATTACGTGCAAGTGAGATGCATGGCATGCACATAGATCACGGTATAATAATGCATCACTTTCATATATCAAACACAACCACATGAATAACAATCCACAGTTCGCCAATACCCATACAACAACCACGTCTCGCAATTTGTCCATTGCTCATATCCAATGCCAATCGAATACAAACACACAAGTCAAGATAGTTCATACCCTAGCACTTCTCCCAACGGAGGCTAGATAATGCACATGTCGTGCCCAAAACAATGGTCGTACATATATCCTAGCACTTCTCCCCACGGAGGCTAGCCAATGCCGATTCATGGCGTTCAAGATAGTTTATACCCTAGCACTTCTCCCAACGGAGGCTAGACAATGCACCCAGTCGTGCCAAACAATTGTCATTCATATACCCTAGCACTTCTCCTAACGGAAGCTAGCCAATACCAATTCATGGCGTTCCCTAGCACATTCTCAACCGGGAGCTAGTCTCGTAGTTTGCCTAGCACCACTCCCGAAGGGGGCTAGTATCACACTTATCGTTCACAACGACTTTTGTTAAGTCAATTGAATCCATATCACGTTCAATCATCTCAATCATATATAACAATTCCCAACAATCCATATTCACGTCAAACTACCGATTAACGATGTTCCACTATGTAATACACCACGGATATAAAATCAGAACACCAAAAACGCACGTTCGTAATTCCAAAAGCCCCAGGAGCGCTACCCCAAAAACAGGGGAGCGCTACCCATAATGGATCCAGGAGCGCTACACCAAAAATGAGGGATCGCTACCCTCTCACTCCAGAATCACCAGGAGCGCTACACCAAAACCCTAGGAGCGCTACCTGTGCAGAAATCAGCGCGATTTCCAGATTTTTCACTCGATCCACTTCGCACCAAACCACAAATTTACCACAAACTAGGCACCAAAACACATAATATACACATAATAGAAGGTAGAAATCCCTACCTCAAGCTTCAAATGTTGGATTTGAGCAAAGGGGGTGAAAGCCCTAGCTCGGTTGATCTTCCAAGCTTCAAATCCGCACCTCCCGGGTACCAAATCACGATCCGTCTTCGAATCCTTGTCAAGCACGATGCAATCATCCTATATCTCCGAGGAATTTGAAAATGGTGGCTTGGATGGGTGGAGATGGTAGAGAGAGGAGAGAGCCATGGTTAGAGAGAGAGTGAGAAGGGGGAAAATGGGGGGCTTCTCCTCCCCTAAATCCAAAAATCAGGTTTTTAAGCCCCAAAGGGCACTCCCGTAATTTACCAAATAAGGATACGCGCACGAAATAAAAGAGTAGGCTCCGGGCTCGGGTCCCATACTTATAATCCGATACATAACACCGTTAATTGACTTTATTTATTCAAAATAAACTTTCAAATAATTTTTTTTTTTTTTTTTAAATTTCAAATTTTCCGGGTTCTTACATTTTCAAAGGTCTCAACCATATTTTCCAAGGTCTAATTCCAACACTTGCCAACCTTCCAACTCTCTCCTATTCTGAATTACACAGCAGGCTGCTCAGCCATGAACTCATGCATTCCATCGGATTTGCTGCTCTTTCGGTCTCGGATAACACCGAACCATCTCCCCAAGCTAATTTTGTGCAACGCGGTTCCTCATCCAATAATGGTTCTCGAGGACGCGGTTACAATGGCCGTGGTCGTGGCCGCGGTCGAAGTCACTCCCAAGGCCGCTCATCTCACTTCCGGCATCACTCAGAAGGCTATCCCCGTCCCACATTTTCCCACCAGCAGCCCCATGGTTACTCCACCCACCCGACCCTCCAAAGGTGCCAAATCTGCAATGACTCCAATCACACCGCCCTATCCTGCCACCAACGCTACAATCACACCACCCCGCCTTCTGCCCACATGGCCACATATACCTCCCCTTCTGTCCCCTATCCTGATTGGTTTCCCGATACTGGAGCAACCCATCATGCTACACCGGATCTTATGGCCCTCTCTCATCATGAAAATTACCTTGGCACTAACCAACTCCGCGTAGGCAATGGTAAGGGATTGGCTATTCACAAAGTTGGTACTACCACTCTTCAAACTCCATCCTCTTCTTTTCTGTTATTTAATATTCTCCATGTTCCAACTCTCACTAAATCTCTTCTCTCCGTATCTCAGTTCACTAAGGATAATGGTGTTTTCTTTGAATTTCACCCCTCTTATTTTTTGATCAAGGATCAGGTGACCAAGCAAATTCTCTTCCGGGGGGAAACTGAATCCGGACTCTACAAGCTCTCCACATCTTCACCACCCTCTCCCTCTGTTCATCTCTCGGAAAAGGTGGACTCTGTGTGCTGGCATCACCGTCTCGGTCATCCTCACCATCGTGTTCTTCGTCAAATTATTGCTCACAATAATTTACCTTGTTCCTCAAATAAAAAGCAGACCATCTGTCATGCTTGTCAGTTAGGGAAGTCGTGTCGTTTATCTTTACCTGTAACAAAGTCAGTCAGTCCTGCTCCACTTGATCTTATTTTCAGTGATGTTTGGGGCCCTGCTCCTGTGCCTATACATGAACACCGTTATTTTGTACTCTTTCTAGATGTTTATTCCAGATATATTTGGTGTTATCCAATTGCACTTAAATCTGATGTGTACAAAATTTTCCTACAATTCCAAGCCATGGTTGAACGCCAATTTTCCACCAAAATAAAACAAATTCAAACTGACTGGGGTGGGAAATTTCGTGCTCTTTCTAAATTCTTTCAACAATATGGCATCATTCATCGTCTCGCTTGTCCTCGCACACATGAACAAAATGGCAAAATTGAGCAGCAAAATCGTCATGTTGTTGAAACTGGGCTGGCTTTACTTGCTCATGCTTCCGTCCCACAAAAATTTTGGCATTTTGCATTTGAAACTGCCGTCTTTCTCATTAACCGACTTCCCTCACTCGTCTCAAATAATGTCTCTCCTTTCCAATGTCTTTTTCATAAAGCACCAGATTATCAATTTTTAAAGGTCTTTGGTTGCTTGTGCTATCCCTTTTTGCGTCCATATAATAACCACAAAATGTCCTTCCGGTCTGCTCCTTGCGTTTTTCTGGGTTATAGTCCATCTCATTACGGCTATCGATGCTATGATCGCACCACTGATCGTATCTATATAGCTCGTCATGTCCGTTTTGATGAACATAATTTCCCCTTCTCTGGTACTTCAATTCTTGGTCCTCCACCTGTTGTCTCCCCACCAACCTTTCCGTGGGGTGTCGTCCAGCAGATAATCCCACCTTCTTCCACCAATACTGCCGTGCCTAACTCTTCCTCTGCCCAATCGTCTCCTCCTTCCTCCTCCCCTTCTTCTCCTCACCTCCCCGTCCCATCTCCACCTGGCATCAATATTTTTGTGGATCTTAACAACCCATCTCCTACCCTACCTCCTAACCCACCTCCACTTCCTCGCCCACGTAGCAGCCTGCCTACTCATTCCATGGTCAGGCGCTCCATGACCCAATCTCACACCATGCAACCCCATGCCCTACATACATCATCCGTTATATCCCCTAGCCCATTACCCCTAAACCGTCCGACTATCCTGTCACTCAAACCGCAAGTCCCACCGAGAGTGAACCCACCAGTTTCACTTTAGCTTCTAAGTCTCCTGAATGGCGCACAGCCATGAGTGATGAGATTTCGGCCCTGCTCCAAAATGGAACCTGGACTTTGGTTCCACCGTCCACTGCTTCCAACATTGTCGGGTGCAAATGGGTTTACCGCATCAAACGCAAACCTGATGGCAGCATTGCCCGCTACAAAGCGCGTCTTGTTGCCAAAGGGTTTCACCAACAGCCGGGTGTTGATTATACTGATACCTTCAGTCCTGTTGTTAAACCCACCAATATCCGTACTGTCCTTTCCATTGCTACGTCCCTTTCGGTGGCCCATCCATCAACTTGATGTCAATAATGCCTTTCTCAATGGATTTCTTGACCAACCTGTTTACATGACTCAACCTCAGGGGTTTGTTGATCCGACCAATCCTACTTTCAGGGGTTTCTTGACCAATCCTAGAATCTTCTAAAACCTAATCCTCTCCCCATTCCCAAGCTTGACGCCAAAATGGGTCGTAAAGATCTTGAAGTTCTACTTTCAGAGTGTTGTAGATTTAAGACTCCTCCCCAAACCTGCAATCTCGACATTGAACCCTCTGCCTTAGGCAACCATGAGTCTACCAGCTCCTGCCTTTTTCTACTCCATTTGCTTCATAAAACCCTCCAGCTTTTCTCGGAGTTCCTTGATCTTTGTCCCTTGCGCAGCAAAGTCTTTAGTAGGAGCAGCCCTCCCTGGCCTCCGTCAGACTCTTCTATTCTCCCAATGGTCTGGTTGCTTACCTCTTTATTTGGCTACCCATCGACCTCTTGGCCCTCGAACTCCTCCTGTGGCTTTACCACTAATGGGTCAACAGCTGGGGGTGGGGGTTGTTCTCATAGCTGTTGGACCATGGTTCATTTAACTCCGCGAACATTGTCATCACTAGTTGCGTAAGGTTTTAAACTTGTGCTTCCAATGGGTTTGGATTTTGGGAGGTTGCACCTTCTTGTCATCCTCTAAAGGTGGATTTGGTGTTCAGTTACATTTGTTTTGAGTGAGAAGAAGTCACTTCAACAGACAGCGTCAAACCAATGGTGTTAAAAATTGGTGTGATGGTCTACACTCTTGCCTTGCCTTCTACAAACAAGTTTGGTAGCCGAGGGGTGGTTGTTCGGACAAGGACCCTCTTCTTTAGAACGTTCACTCGAGCCCAAGTAGACGACTCTAACATTCAAGTCAATAATTGAAGAAAGAGAGTATAAGAAACCTACGATTCTTATCAAAAAAAAAAAGAAAAAGAAACCTACGAGTGCAATGAGAGCATAGTGAAAACGTAGCTGGTCCTTTGGCCGAATGTCACCTTTAGTAGATTCAAGGAACAGCTAATCTCCAGTGGGCTCATGGCCACTGATCATGCCTCCTTTCCAAATTGGGAAGAGCGATTCGCCAATTATACGCGGCATCCTCGGGATACTAAGCGGTCAAGGGAGCCATTTACGAAGCCTTCTCTGTGGTCAGGAGCGCCCTTAGCAGGCTTCCTCTAGCCTTGATCTAGCACTTGATCATTCTCCTTAAGTAATATTGAGTGAGTGGCTCTCGAGCAAGTTTCGCCTGATCGGGATGCGCATTCACCGATTGGGTCAGTATGTGTCTAGTCAATTGGTCAGTCGATCAGATCACCACACCATATGCGGACATGAACTATTTGACAATAGCAGCCGACCGTTGATCAATCGATAGCTGAGCAGAACCAAACTGGACTCATCATAAAAGAATAGTCCACACAATGTTAAATGACAAATAAGCTTTTTGAACTAAAACCTTACTAAGTACAACCAAATTTGTGTCCAATATTCTACTTACCGAAAAATTTCCATGCTCTATTTATGGAGAAACAATTTCTCACATTGGTTTATTAAGGTTACAACTCACTTTTCTCTATTCTTTACTTATACACGCTTTACTTCCTTAATTTTCTCCAAACGCAAACAATTATAAAGTTCTTTTTTTTTTTCCAATCAATCCTTTCTTCAAAACTAAATATTTGGCCCTATTATTCTGGAATTGGCAGTGCTAGCTAGCTAGTAACCGAGTGGATAGGGTTGGCGTATCTCTTCAAGACATCCAATTTTTAACTTCAAATTGGGAACTTTAACTCGGTAATTTTATTTTTCATTCTCTATTGCTACACCATAGAAACATAGCAAAAATGTTTTTTTCCTTTCACATGTATATAAATGTGGCTATGGATCTTACAAACGAAGGAGAACTTTATACATGAAATTTATCCATAACATGTGCTGCATTGGCAAATATGTGGTGGTAGAATCGATTTAGAACACTCCAAAAAAAAAACACCAGTCAATACCCTAAAATTATGTACAAACATATGCCTCGTGTTATAGAATTGTCCAAACACACAAATAATCACAAGAAGAAATAATCAAGAACACAATCACAAAGCCACAAAGGTTTTACGTGATTCTCCAAGAGTGTAATTGGGTACATTCACGACTATCAAGGTTTTACCGCGTAGCACTGTGACATCTCAATACCATTTTTGCTCTATCAAGCTCTCTCTAATATGTTAATCTGTCAAAATTTTATTCTTAGTTGTTTATTCATTTTGATGATGACACCTTCAAGTTTAAATCTTAGATCCGTCACTGTCAATAAGAGTATATACGTACAACTGTGCATAACATATATTTATAACCTAAAATTTACATTACGAGTTACCATTAGACCACGTAATAGTCAGCGAACTGAGAACAAAAATCTTACAACCCAAACACCAAGTAGGAGTGAAATGGCAATAAAATACACAAGTCCTTTGGTAAAGTGTAGTACAAATAATGCAGTTCCGGATCTAGCAATGCATGATGGCATTCATACCTTGAGATCAATATCAAGACAAAAAAACTAGCCTTACAGACACACTGGTGCGATCATTATTTTCCTTTTATTTTTGCGTTGAGATGGGTATGCCATGCCTGAGATTATGATCCATACAGTAACTTTTAAGGCCTCCTGGTGTCATCTATAGTACTAGTACCCCTGATCAGAACCTGACCATGACTACGAACCTACATGATTAGTACCCATCACTACCAACCTAGCTACATGATTACTACTATTCATCTGGTAATTAATAACCATGGTTCTTTCTAGGAGTCAAGTTTGGAAAATTAACTCATCCTCGCTGAAATGTTGTTTTCTCTTTGACAAGATTCAGCTCGGTTTTCAATACCAGTCGTCCTTGTTATATAACAATATGGTCAACATTTTAAAATACTGTGTTTGTCACCTGATTCTTGATACGTATTGACTTGTATTCGATTTAATGCTAGATTCTTAGTCAATACTCAACCAATAGTGGCAATTCATCTGCTCTATAGCTCGCGTCAATGAGTGTTGAAAATTTTCAAACTATGACACATTATTCTTGTTATAACAATTCTAAAATCATTACACTGGGTGGTTTTAAGTTGTTTTAATCTATAGGGTAATATGCATAAAAACTCCTTTATTTATCACTCGATTTCACTTAACTC
Organism: Arctostaphylos glauca; assembly: GCA_019985065.2. NCBI lineage: Eukaryota > Viridiplantae > Streptophyta > Magnoliopsida > Ericales > Ericaceae > Arctostaphylos > Arctostaphylos glauca. The sequence goes on from JAHSPW020000013.1 coordinate 16,721,318, forward strand.
TCTTTACCTTCCAATTGTCCTAATGTATGCTTTCATCTTTTCAAATATAACGATCGGTCCATTTTGGATAGACGCAGTTAGAGAAAAATATGATAAGTAGTCATATGCATCAACCCCTTTTCATTTGAAAAAATCAAGGAGTGCATTAGAACAATTAAAAAATAAAATGGATTAAATAAAAACGAGTGATAGATAAATAAAGTATTATATAAATTACCCTAATCTATAAAACAAGTTCAATGCTCAACACACTAATTTAGGTCATCACAGGTAAAATATTCTCGATGCACCCATTATGGAGTTTCTAATATATTTTCTTTCCTGATTAGAAAAAATCTCTTAACTTGCACAATCAAGTTATTTGGTTAATTGAAAATAGAATTCTTGCACAACCGAGTAGCTTTTAATCTTGCTTTTCTTTTCCGATTTAAAAACTAGAAAACATTAGTAATACCAAATCCAGGGGTGTTTAATATTTTATAGAAGTATACAAAATTATCCATTTCAAGCAATTAGTTTTGGGCTTGACTGATCCTGCCAGAGACAGATATGTGGACCCGACCTTTCCCTGCTTTGTTTTTTCCTTTTTGGGTAGGGAGATAGTGTTGAAAAAAAATCAACAAGTATAATTATGATGGAATGATTTATCTCCCATTCTTAAATTTGTTGCTTCTCCAACATTAGTTTCTAAATTTTATTACCTTCAAATATATATGTGTGTGTGTGTAGGAGTGGCAACTGGAGCGGATCGGAGCGGATATTAGGATATCCGTATCCGATATCCGAACGTTAATTGATAACCATATCCGCTCCGATATCCGTTGGAGATTAAAATTAGTGCACCGTAACCATATCCAATGGATATCGGTTAATCTCCAAACCTAATGGATATCCGTAATTTTTTTTGAATCCACTCAGATTGCAGTCCAACCCGATCCGAATGCGATTTAAAAATAAATAAATTTCTATTCATATTTTACCAACAAATAAAACTCATGAAATAAGGGTTACCACTTACCCGTTAAGGTTTAAGAGTTAAAAACTTAGGGCATAAAATAATGGAAATGGTACTCGGGTAGTGGCCAGTGGGCTACTGGGCTTAGCTGCTTATGCCTTACGCTACTAGGCTAACAAAAAATGGTTTGTTACGATTTTATATTATGTATATATTATATTATATATTAAGAGTTTTAGTTTTTTATATTATATATATATATATATATATATATATATATATATATATCGGTTCGGTTTGGATATCCGTTCGGTTATTTTCGGATATTTAACAATAACCGTATCAAAACCGTATCCGATCGGATATTGACTTGCTTCCTCCATAACCGCATCCATGGAGAAAATTTTGGTTACGGTTCGGGAAAAAAAATCGGTTACGGTTTGGATATCCGTCAGATCGGAACAAAATGCCATCCCTGTGTGTGTGTGTGTGTGTGTATGTATGTGTGTGAGAGAGAGACAAAAATTGATATTATGATATTTGACTTTGCACCGACTTGGATACTAGTTGAACCCTAAGCCGACCGAGAGATCATCAGAGTATTGCTAGCTGACTGATCGCATGAACTCCTAAGCAGAACAGGCCTCACTCGGGATCTCCTTGGGCTGCAGGTAGACGGAAGCCAAGTAGGATTGGGGGCACTGCTCATGAGATCTCGAAAACAGCCCCCACAAATTCTCCCAAGGACCCAAAAATGGCACGCACTAGGATGCGGATCGTCCAAGGCAAGGTTAGAGTGCCATCAGCAGCGCCAATCAGCCGGAGATCCCTCCTTCCCCGATAGATATTTATCCTTCCCCAATCACTAAAAGCAAGATATGCAACTATTCAGAAAAAATTGTAATTCAGTTTCTACCCTTTTTTTTTTAATTTTAACTTGACCATCAGAGGGCTCACAACTAGATCACCGTCCCCAATCACCGAACTCGTGTGCAGGAATCCCAAATGCCAAAAGACAATTAGGTCACCGTCGTCCATTTTCCGACATCTATCAATATCAAAAAGAGAAGTAATGAATCAATGGACATAAAGGGAAATAGCTATGGCTTATTTAATTTGTTTTGTCATTTTTCTTTTGGTTGTACATTGAAGCTCATGATGAAGGCTAGAGCACTTTCATAAAATTGGCAACCTGCTAGTTTCTGGTATCCATTGAACACTCAAAGCTGGCTCCTGTATGCTGGGAAAGTTGCAGTATGATATCTCAATAATCTTTTGCATACTCAACCAAACAGATTAGACCTACCCATAAAAACCCAAAGAAGAATTTGAGTCAAATTACAAAAAAAAAAAAACACAGACAGAACAATGACTAATAAGTTTCCTGCAAGATAGCGGTGAAAATTATGAAAAGAATATGGTAGATAGAATAAGAGAGTAGATAATAGAAGGAGAGATTTATTGTAAGAGGTGAATAGTTATAAAGAGTTTGTTTGAGTATTTTTTTGAAAAAATGAGATATAATATAAATACGTGGATGATATTCTCATAATTAATAATGGTATTTTTGTAAATAAAAAGGAGATATGAAAGGGGATAAGATATGGATAGGAGGAGGGATGTCCAAATTGTATTCCCTACCGAAAGATAAAATTTGGACTCTGAATATTATATCCGGAATTAAGAATTGTTGACGAATTCTGAATAAAACAACCCAAATTGGTATATCCGGAGTCCAAATTGTATATCCCTCTAACAAACAAGGCTTAAAGGTTAGAAAGCCCATCCAAAAAGAAAGCCGACAGGATCGGGTCGAGTAGGTTTGAACATCAGAAGTTTTAAAACTCCAGGCCTATACAAAGGGGTGAGTAAAATGAGCCCATGTTCGAGTTATCGACCGGAGCTTAAAGAGGAGTGATTGTATGGAGTTCACTCCACTGTAAGACCGTCAGCGTTCATCCCTATCCGCTACAAGAATTCGGTTGGACAGTGAGTGTCTGAGTGAGACACAAACGCTCATCGCCATGGTTTCTGTTCTCTCCCTTGCGTCAACCACCCAAACCACAACTGCCCTCCTCCTCCATTACCCATCTTCTCCGTTGAAGGTATTCTCTCTCATCACCCAATTTCTTATGCAGTATACACGCACTCATACATGTGTTGAATATGCATATCCCAAAAGCCAATTTTACTTGTTTTGTACAGGGGAACGTGAGACATCTCAAGACAAACTATTTCTCCTTTCCATGTTTCAAAATTCCTCTGAAAATCAAAGTGAGCAATAGACCACTGGTTGTTTTGAGCCAAGCTGCTGCATCATCGCCGCCTGCGCCTACCGTCACCGCTCCTGAGAGGTTTCGTCTGGACAATCTGGGGCCGCAACCCGGGTCGAGAAAGAATAGGAAGAGAAAAGGAAGGGGTCACTCTGCGGGACAAGGAGGGAGTTGTGGGTTCGGGATGAGGGGTCAGAAATCGAGGTCCGGTCCCGGTGCTAGAATCGGATTCGAAGGTGGCCAGATGCCGCTTTACAGACGAGTCCCCAAATTGCGAGGGATTGCTGGAGGTAATTATCAATTTGATAGCTATTATAAATGTTCTACTTGTTTGAAGGGGTTTATAATGTAGTGGGTTCAAGTGGATTGTGATTTGTTGATGCAAAATGTCAAAATGGGGGAGATTTTCAACTGTGTGTTTAACTCCCGATGGTTATACTGCTAAGTCTGTTTATCTCACCGAAATTATATGCTCGCCACTTGTTTGTAGAAATGCTTGTTGTTTCCAGTGTACCATTATCAAATAGTTGTGTACAAACAAGACAGAATCTGTAAACGTAAATACAGAACAGATTAGTACTTACAAAAGCCAATTTTAGGGTTTTGAAAATTGGAGAATCGAGGCGAGTAAAATACTCTGTCCTTAAAGCAAATTACGTCCCCCACACTGGTGCTAATGGGACAATCGGACGTTTGCTTCCCAGGGTACAATGACTATCGACGAAAGGAGGCAGCACTTCGATTCTCTTGACAGGCGAACCGAAAAACAGCGGTGTAATCTCAGAAGGTAATGGGATGCTATATATGCAGCGCGTGCAGAAGGATTTTATTCGTACTGAAAAAATGAGGCTTACCTCTGTATTTATAAGCACAAAGGTGTCCATTCGGAGGGATTGCAACTGACTAAAAAGTCACAACTGATCGGAAATTCGTGATTGATCGAAGAAGAAAGACATGTCCTTTTGGAACAGAAAAATCACGTCTGTCAAAATTAATTGCTTCTAGAATACGGGCCTCAACGGGTTGAAAATTAAATCCGTTTAGGTCCAAGCGCAATGCGAATTAATTTTCTCTAAAAAGATATATATTGATTAGTTCAAGGCCAAGCCCACAACCCACAACCCACGGCCCACGAGCCCGGCCCGTTAGTGTATGGAATTGTGTGTGCGCTCACCTGCTCACAAAATTTCTATGACCCTAAGGGTCAAGTCCTTGTGCAAAAATCCTAGTAATAAACTCAAGGATTTTTCCTTCTCCAACCAATATGGGACAAACCCACATACCTCTCTTTTACCGACATCATATATGAGCATATAGCTCACTTTAAAGACAATTTCCAATTCATCCAAAAAACTTTATATGAAAACCAACCACACAAGGTTAATCTCCACCCGGAGACGAACACAATGGTATGTGGGATCACTCCGTCCGAAGACCGGGTCCCACTTAATTTGTAACTTCAAAATTGAGATTTTCAATCATTTTTCCAACAATGCTGTCGAGTTCTAGTGCAAACGTGCGGGTGTTGAGATGTGACAGTTAATAACTGTGAAATTAGTTACTTTGAAAATCAACTCAAAGGGAACTTGCACAATTTTTGCATTTTTGCAAAATCTTGCCTACCTACATAGGAGGGATACCTTTTTTGGAACAACAAAAAATATATTAAAGAAGGAAGAAGATATATACAAGTATGTTGAGGGTAAGGATGGTGACTCACCAAGCCCCAACCACTAACAAAAAACGCAAGAAAAAAGCTCCCTCAACCCCAACCCCCAATTAAACGAAATACCCCACACAGAAATTGCCCTACCCACCTCCTACACAGAACTCTAGATCACCGGATGAAACCGCACTGGACGATCGCCGAAGGGTTGTACATCAAACTGGCAAGAGAGGATCCGCCAAGATTCATCTGATAATGAGCTCCCTAAGTCCATCTGAGCTTGATCTCTTCCTCTAATTTTACCCAACACATCCTCCTACCGTTAAATCTAATCTAGTTCCTTGCTACCCAAATGGAGTAGATCATGATGGAAGGTAAGCTCTTCCAGAGAGCAATGGTTAATTGATTAGAAGATTTGGAGAACTTCCACCACGACCACCAATTGAGAAGCTCGGATATTGTTCTGGGAGTCGCCCACGGAACATTCCAAAGAGATATGAACTTGCCCCATAACTCCCATACCCTAGGACACAGCAGAAGAAGATGGTCTTGGACTTCCAGCTTAATTGAACAAAAGGAACACATAGCTTCTTGTAGATTCAACAGCCCTAAAAAGAAAAGCTTAGCTGTCACTTTGACCTTCCCTGTCCAAGCCAGCCAACAAAAAAATTGTCTTTGGAGGTGCAGAATGAAGCCATATGCTTGAAAGAGGAGGGTTGTCCTGGTTAGAGTGGGCTAATTCAATTTTCCGGTATATGGACTTGACTGAAAAACCCTTCCCCTTTTCCCCTTTTATATTTTCCTATACAAGTTTGTCTTCTCTTTCTAATTGTAGAATGCCTACTTCATTCCAAATACTGTTTAAATGCATCAGCTGACCTCTTCCCATGAGTACAAATCTCGTCTGAATGAAATTGCATATTGGAAACTGTTTGATTGTACGATGGATGCTCTACTGATCTCCTTATCTGTGCATAACTGGAATAGTCTAAGGTATAAATTGCATAGAGATATACCTGATGTAGTCCAAATGTCTCTCCAGAAGCTCACCAACTGACCTGACCCTATTTGAATTTTATAAGAGTTTTTGTAGATTTCAAATAATGGATGTCTTTCTTTAAGTTGCATGATTCCTTTCCATAGACTGGATCCCAATGGATACTTTTCCACCTCAGGCTCCCAAGCTTTAAATGGGATTTTGTATAGATCACAAACTACTTTTCTCCAGAGACTGTTTCTCTTTTCTGCGAATCTCCACCACCATTTCATCAACAGACAGATGTTCATCCAACTAACATCTTTAATACCTAGCCCTCCCAGATCCTTGGCCTTTGTAACTATATCCCATTTTACTAAACACAACTTTTTTCCTTCAGCTGATCCTCCCCATAAAAAATTTTGCTGAAGTGCTCTGAGTTGGTTGGCTACTGCGGATGGCATTCTGAACTGCACAGGAGGGATACCTGTTCTCCAACATGTAAGAATCTCGTACTAGAAAGAAACTTGATTTAAATCTCATGACCCAACCCCTTGAACACCCACACTCACTCAATCCTAATAAGATTTTAACTGCCCTATCATCCCTCGCATAACCGAAGTCCTGTTTCTGCTCTCCCATAGAAAGCCCACGAGAATGGCCGCTGAATATATTTCACCATTTGAATTCCCAAGCACAACTAGTGCCTTCTACCCCAATTATCAAACACTACATTGACCAACCATGCAAGTCTTATGCAAGATTAGAACTTGCTTTAAAAATACTTCAAAGGCCTCAAATGGTTAGGACTTTTTCAATTTCAAGCCATCTCAGTAAAATATCTATGCAAGCGTTAATGGATAGGGCAAGCTCCACTTTTCTAGATATGCTCTACCTACTGAGCTATCCACCCAAAAAATATGTTGTAGTATATAAAAATTGGTGCAGTTAAGGAAACACAACAACTATGTGGTTTGGTATGTTCCATTACAGACATGCTTGTGTTATTTTATTTTAGTACTCTTTTTTGGGGTAAATTGATTTGTTAACAAACCAAGGACAAAGAAGGGATGGACAATGAGGAACTCCACCACAAAGCATCACCTACTCTGACCAAATAAAAAACAACAATAACAAATTTCAACAGAATTCAGAACCAAAATTCTAGGCCATATGGTCCACTCAGCACAAATAAGCCCATTCCAGTCATTCCTAACAACTTTTATCTAACTTCTCTTCGACCTAAGAGATTGCTGACGTGCTTGTTATTCTGGAACAACGATGGAAGACGTCTTTGTGGTGTCACGTAAAGAAATGAGAGGTCGCGTGCACATATGATATAATAATTATACGGCTTAGCCCCGGATGTAGAAATAAGAAGACTGATATTTGGGAGGTACAATCGTTTTTCTCATTTTTCTTGCCAATTTTACAATCTTTTCTTCGGACCACTTGCGATGATGCTCTAAAGGTTCTTCTTCCTCCTGACATGTCATTTTTCTTGGTTGCATTTCTGTTTATAGTTCTTAGTAATCCTTCTCTTCTTCCATTCATCGTCCAAAGAGTCCTTTTGGTCAATTGTCCTCGATGCAATTGGTCTGGTAGCATTTCCTGTATCAGCTCTTCTGATCTATTGCAAGGGTCTATACACAAAATTGTTGGAGAATAGTATAGGAATCAAGAGGCAAGATGTTGTCTGAGGTGCTCCAAACATGCTAATGAAAGATCTAATAGGGTTTTCTCCAGAACTAGGTTAAGCACTATTGTTTCAGAGTATTTTCCACTCTGGATAGCAGAAGCTAACAACAATAAAAGGTAAAAGCAATGGACAGCCATTCTGGAACATCTGCTTATGAAAAAGCAAAGGAGCTCGGCAATGCTCCAACGTTGGTCCGGAATACTCATAGGTTCCGTGATCCCAATTCCATAAAAATGGAATCTGGAGCTGAAAATATGTGATAGATCAGAGTAATATTCTAAGCACATTCCATTGAAGATGTGTAGATGAGTAGATCCAATACATTGCACCCTAGCGGTAAAGGTGGTGCAATATTTGTTTTTTTCAGTTGACAATTTTGTTGCTTGCCACCAAGTTACTACATACACATATGTGTGTCATTTCAGAATTCAATTTCTTTGTGCTGAGTAGTCCTTCATCTTTAGCTTTCTTGTAGAGTTACAGCTTGGCTCAGCTCTACTGCATATTAATGTGTGCCTGTGTTATATGTACGTAACTAAATTTAAATTCTTTTTATGCTGGTACAAGGAATGCGTGCCGGTTTACCAAAGTATGTCCCAGTGAACTTAAAAGACATAGAAGCCGCAGGTTTCCAAGAAGGTGAAGAGGTATCACTGGAGTCATTGAAGACAAAGGGCTTAATAAACCCATCGGGAAGAGAAAGGAAACTCCCTTTAAAGGTAGTATGGAATGATTGGAAAAATTCTTTTAATAAATCTAGGGGAATTAACCAAGTTGTCACACTGTTGTTCATACTATTGTCTATTGCCACGAGGACCATGACATGAAATTTGTGTGGGTGGCATTTTCACTTGGTGACAATCACATCTTTTTCAACCCCAAACCGAAGCTCAGATGCATTTATCCCGAGAAAACTTAATCCAATGTAGCATTAAATTTTTCATTTTAATTTCTGTTCTGAATTTCTTCAAAAGCTGTCAAAATGTTGTTACCCTGTGCAAAATTGTGATTTTTGGTTTTGGTTCAAAGGAGAGTTATGCTTAATGCTTGCTAGTGAACATGACATAACACCTTTGGAATATTCTGTGTCCACTCATACTAACCGTTACACGATCAATTCAAATAAAATATAAAAAGCCATTGTACTAATTTATTGCTATGGAAAAGTCCAACTTTTCATTCTTCTCCGGCGTTGTCGGGGATGGAATTGAAGTATCATGGTACTTTTATGGAAACAAGTGCTTGCAACTTGTGCTCTGATTAGTTTAGGAATGATGGCATGGTTGGATTCAGATTGTTCTAGTCCTCCTCTCCCTGGAATCTGGAACAAGCTGGATGGTCAAAGTATCTCCATTATTTTTTCAAGGTTGTGCAATATATTTCGTAATCTGCTGTGATTTTCAACAAGCAAAGGGAAGCCCTCTTCTGTGATGATTCATGGCTTAGCCGTTTAGTTTTTAGTTGTTAGGCAGTATGTGAAATCTAACGAGTCAAAATGTACTGCATAGGAAGAAAGTAGAGAGAGCATGGCCAAGCAGCACGTTAAAATCAGAGACAATATTGATATTTGCGTATAAATATCTCTTTCGTTTCAGATTCTTGGTGATGGAGAACTCAGTGTGAAGCTGCAATTCAAGGCCCGTGCCTTTTCAGCATCAGCAAAGGAGAAGCTTGAGGCCTCTGGCTGTTCTTTGACTGTACTACCCGGGAGAAAGAAGTGGGTAAAACCATCAGTTGCTAAAAACCTTGCGCGTGCTGATGAATACTTTGCCAAAAAGAGAGCTGCAGCTGAATTAGCTGACCAATCCTCTGCTTGAGCTACATGTATGGGTTACAAAATTCAATGTTGTTGTATTGGGACGAGCATTTCAAAAAAATTCGGTTTCCAGAAGGTAAACTACATATGTTGTCATCCAACGAATCCAAATATATGAATTTGTTGGTTCTTAAAGTTTTCAATTGGTCAATGGGTTGATATTGCAATCTACAAGCCTGATGCTGATGCGATAATAGTGAATCAAGAATTCGTCAAGTTTAATACCTAACGCCTCGCGTTCACTTATGCTACTGGATTGCTATCCCAATTTAGATGCAATGCAAATGCACTTTTACTCCTGTTATCAAATGATTGATTTCTTTGTAGTGGGTAATCCGTCACTCTTAAAGTGGATGTTATTGGGTGAAATGGGAATCAATTAATATAATCTTTGCTGGAGTGATGACGAGTGTTAATTCATTTTCTGTCGTGTGACGCTGGTTTAGTTTCTCTCTTGTTTTTTCGTAAGAGTTTGGTTTATGCTCCATTTGACAAAGAGCCAAGTAAATGTGTCACTGTCAAATACAACATATAATGCTTTTCTTATTGGATTGTGTTGCTTGGGCGCATTAAGGGTTGATTTTGGTGAGCGTGTCTTTTTCTAGACAAATTTTGTTGGAACATCATGGTCATACCCACCAAAGCATTTTCTATCCCCGTATAATGCCAAGGCCTAACTTTGAATACCACAGCTAATTCTAGTTAAATTTACAAGAGACTCGAAACTGGATTAAACAACCCTATAAAAGAAAGAAAGATGACTATGCCAGAAATATAACTCATCGAATTGACCGGTAACAGCTGGAAACAACCTCGGCCGCTTGACTCTTCGACTTTTTCTTTTAGCCATTGCCTGGCTCTCGAATTTCTACAGCAATATGAATTCCTTATTTGACTAATCTTTTACCAAACCCAGTATCTTGTCCATGGCTAGATTTGGACAAGATTTGAGGAGTCTCAAGGCCTGCCGAGGTCGGCATGCTAATCCCTTGAAAAAGATTTGTGGGAAAATGCTTCTAATAATACGTGCGGAATTTGGCCAACACTTTGGGAAGGGCTGTGATTCTGTCTTGCAGAAGAATATAAGAAGGGTCATGATGAACTTGGATGAACATCTAAAATGCTTGTTGTGAGGACTTGTGGTCCTGAATTTTTAATTGTTTAATTTATTTTTGATAATTTATTTAATTATTAAAATAATTGTGAAACTTTAGTGTTTTAATGATAATCTTAGAAGTTTGGAGTTAAATTGGAATTCCATGGAATTTGCTGAGTTTAAGAGTAATTATAGTTATCTATGGCTATCTAATTCTACTTAATCTTAATTTTGTCTCATAACAACTCTAGATTTTTTATTTTATAAAAATAAAACCAATATCTCGACTGGTTTAAGCATCTCAACTTATCTAAACAAATTGAGGGCAATTTTGTTATTATAATCACGTATATTTGTAAACATATTTACACAAGCTTTCTTACATGAGCACGTATGGTCTTACATGAATAGTTAATTAATAGGGGTAAATATTTGTGATCATATGGTAAGACTCGTGAAGTCAGTTAAGTCGCTGAGACGTTATCAAAACTTGCGGGATAAAGTCGCATACATTTATTTAATTTCTTAATCTTGCAGTAGCGGAGCCTCATGCACTAAATAGCTTCTCTTTTTTTCAGAAAGAGTAGTCTTTGGGCAAACAAAAAAAAAAATTCTATTGCTTATGGGCTAATCTCATTGTACAAGTGCTTGTCATGATCAGTGTATTTAGGATAAAAAAACAAACAAATGGAATCGAATCTTAAATCAATCAGACCGAACTAATTTCACCCTTAATCAGATCCACTTTGATGTCTCCCTTAAAACTTTTAACATTGCAACTGTGTCTCAATTTATTTATTATATTTTGCATTTATTCAAGAATTGCATTGGTACCACTTAATATTACAGAATTATTAAATTAATAATTCTTATTTGTTTTGAAGATAATGCGAGAATTTGTAACCAACGTTCTTTATTATTGGTTTGTGTCTCAAAAAAGCTTAATCTGCTGATATTATATTATAATTACGACTTTTATATTATTGCACTTAGAGATGGCAATTTATTCCGATTCGATCCAATCTGTCCTGTTTTTCGTCTCATTTGGATTGAAGTCTTAGAGATTTTTTAAGGGATCGGATTAAATTTGGAGGTGAAATTTAAAAAATAAACGAGGAACAGGTCGGAGACGGATCTGAGTACCTTTCCCCTGTTCCTCGAACTGTGTTTAAATAATTATTAAATAATAGTATTTTATGTTATTTTTAGGTTTGTCTATGAAAATCAACTATCCTAACATCATTAGTCGTCATAAGGGAGGATCTATGCCGGAAGAACAACTAAAGATTTTGGTTACTGATTTTGTTCATCTTCGAGATTTGTTCTATTAGACTACTGACTACCATGAGGTCTACTGTCACAAAGATTCAGCTACAGGCTCCCCATTAAATCAATCAAGTACAAGTTCCTCATTCTTGTTCTGGATTCTTCCTTATTTATTTCGTATAACTTGGTTAACAATTTCAGTGGGTCTTTATAAGCACTATATAACAAATAATTATTTTTTTATTCAAAAACAAGACAAAAATAGAGGTAAATTTTGAATTCGGAGTTCAAAAGCAAGAATAGACAAATCCGACCCTGATCTACCCGGGTGTTATCTCTAATTGCACTCCTAATTTCAGCCTCAATAAACATTGGATTCTCTAAAAATATCATCCCACTTGTGAAGGTCACAATCGTACATTCCACTTGTTTTAACTTTACGTGGTTGACAATTCCTAATTATATTCTATTTGAGCACGAAGTCGTCCTTTTCAATTGACATGATAACATGTACCCGGCAATAACCGAAACGTCAATTTAAAAATATCGGGCTTGCCTGTTCTTATTTATTTTTATTTTTTATTCTCATTAAATGTGTTTTGGTATTTATTATTTTTGCATCTAATTTTTATGAATTATTGTTTTGTTTTGACAATAAAAATCTAAAATTTCTCGTCAATACGAATAAATAATTAAAAAATTGACAAAAAATAAAAAATTATAAAAAAATAAATAAGAAGAAAAAAATCTAAAAGAAAAATTAAGCCAAACCAAAAATAAATTGAAAAACTCAGGATACGTAAACATGGTGCCAGTCTCGGGGTAAGCCTCCCAAGTTCTCGGGCTTGGGCAACAAAAATTTCTTTTATAAATATATAAAAAAACTCACAAAAAAATTATTATGAATACTAAGTAGGCAACCAAACTGAGGTCAGACTTGGACAACCTATATATTGGAACCGATACTACATAAACACTAAAATTTGTTGACCGATAGCTCTAGTTTAGGTGATAGTGATGGAGAGCTTAGAGACGAAGACAGAGATCTCAAATTTGATTTAGCGGAGCCAGAGCCGGCCCCGGGGTAAGCCCCGCAAGCCCCCGGGCTCGGGCAACCCCCCAGCACGGGGCAACCAAAAAAAAAAAAAATTTCGTCAATATATTAAAAAATAATATTAATTAAAAATATAAACATAAATAAAAATAAAAATATTAATTTTATTATGACTTAATACTAAGTGGGCAATCAATTTTAACCCGGGCTTGGGCAACCCAAATGTCGGGGCCGGCACTGAGCGGAGCTATAGCGATTTGCTTTTGTAACCTACTGATCACTATCACTGTGATTGAAAAATACGATGGAACAATAAAACTGGGATAAATTACACTGAACTCCCATAAGGTTTTTGAAAAGTATAATAACCCTCTTGAGATTTTTAAAATTGTTTGGATCTCAGTTATTTTTTTAATTATTATACAGTTACTTTTTATTTTGTTAAAATTGGTCAAATATTGTTAGTTAAGTTACTGAAACTTCCAAATTTAAATTTCCACAAAATAAACTACAACATAATTTTTATGACGTCCAAAATATCGTATAATAAAATTTTGAATTTTTTCTAAAAAATAAAAACTTGAACAAATCTCAAAAGTTCAAAATTTCAACGTAAGTTATTCCAGACATGATATAAATTATGTTGTAGATCATTTTGTCAAAAAAAATTCGAACTTGAAATTTCAATAACTTAACTAACGATATGTAATTGATTTTACTGGTAAAAGAGGTAACTGATAATAGTTTGAAAAGCAAAAGAATTCAGAATAAATTTTTAAAATCTGTATTTGTTAGAAATCTCGGAGAGGTAAGACTAAGTCATCCTTAAAACTATTATGCAGTTACATGTCATGTCATGAAAACCAATCAAACACTGTTAGTCAACTTATTAAAACTTCAAATTTGTAATTTTTTTAGAAAAATAAATTGCAACATAACTTATACCACCTTCCTATTTGGCCTCACTAATTTATTTATTTCAAATTTTTGTCTTTATTCTTTTTTTTTTGTATTTGTTGTTCAAATCTCAATGTTTTGTAGTTTATTGGTCCGTCTTGATGAAAGTAATCTAATGAGTATAAAATTGTGTCCAAAAGTTAAAAAAAAGTCACTAAAGACGACGAATAAATACAAAAAACGCTGTTTTTTTATTTATTTTTGTCTTTTCTGAACTTTTTTCAAATGTAGCCGATGATTGATAACTTTTCTGAAAACTCTTGTCGAGATGAACCAATAAATCAAAAAAAATTGATGAAAAACAAAAAATTGCAAAAAAATTTCAAATAAGGACGAAAAAATTTTCAATAAATAAACACATAAAAACCACAGTCCAAATGGGCCCAAATAACATATGTTGAAATTTTTTAGTTTTTTTAAAATCAAAACTTGAACAGAAATTTTGCAATTTGTCGGAGTTTCAATTTTAAAAATATCCCAAAAATTAAACACGTGCTCTTTTGGACACAATAGTAATTATCTTACAATTTGTTTTGCCTAAAAAAATTTACTATTTGGAGTTTTAGTAACTTGAGTTTTGATTGATTTTTTTTGTTAAGAAGAAATAATTGTATAATAGTTTAAAAAGTCAGAATAATTTTTCAAACTATAAGGGAAGTCACTGTATTTATTGGAAATCTTGAAAGAGATTAGTGTAATTTACCTGAAATTTTTGTAGATTTGCATAGAAGTATTTTTTTATTTACGTTTTTATGTTTTTTTAATGACAAAAGAAATTAAAAAAATAAAATAATATGAGCTAATCTTTAAAAAAAAAAAAAAAACCAAAATAATTTAAAATTAATTGCATATTTTGAATTTTTTTATAGTGATAGTTTTTAAAATATTGGTCCTGATTTTTTAAAGTTCTTCTCTATGAAAAAATTAACGCAAAATTAACCCCCCAAAAAAATCAAGATTAAAAAATCCAAACCAACAATTTAGGCCAAATAGACCAATTCCATGGGGAAAAATTAATTTAGTGTCTCTGGGGCACTGCTAGTGGTGCCTTAGTCCTCCTCTCCACCAATATTGACATTGAGTTCATACCTAAGTACAATGACAACCCCGACTTGTGACTAGGGCCGGAGCTAGCTAGTGGGTGTGAGTGGCACGTGCCACCCCCGAGTTCAATTAAAACAAAAATTTATTTTTATTTTATAGCAGTTTATGTTAGATCCTAATAAATCGACCACGTTCCTCTTTTTTGTTATTAGTAGTGTCATCTCCGTTACAAAATTATTTTATAGCAATCGTCACGAACTCGACCACGTTTCTCTTTTTATATATTGAATATAAAATTTTATTGTTAGTAATACAACTCCCATTACAAAATTCTGGCTCCGTCCCAGTTTATGACACTGTTACGTAATACCCAAAGGACACTAGATAATTACTCGATCATGATCGGGTCCACGGGGATGGAAGGTTAATAACTGCATAACGCAAAGGGGGAAGAAGGAATGGCGGGTGGGAATCTTTCAATGTAGAACCATTTTTTGAAAACGTAATGTTTGTTACAATCTTTTAACCTTTTGAAAGGAAAACGCAACAGAAGAACATGTTCTTTTGGGGACATCACTATTAATGACTTACAATAGGGTCCACAATCCAATGTCCCATGGTCCCACAAATGATCCACGCCATCACATTTTCGAGATCCCCATGGAACAAGACTTGACTTGTCATACATACCGACCCTACCAGTCTTCCTATATATTATAATATCATAATATCATCTTTAGAATATTATGTATTTGTTTTATTCTTTTTACTATTTAGATATACGAATTAACTTAGGTGCACTTCAGTAGTAATAAATCGTAAGAAATACTTATTTAGGTGAACCCAAAAAAATAAGGGTGAATTACACCGACCTCCCCTGAGGTTTACAAAAAGTATAATGTCCTCTCTAAGTTTTCTAAAATTATTATGACCTCCTTTACTTTTTAAACTATTATGTCATTACCTCTCTTGTTGTTAAAATCAGCTAAACATCATTAGTTATGCTATTAAAACTTCACGTTCGAGATTTTTCCGACAAAATAAAATATAAAAGAATTTTTATTGCGTTTGAAATAACCTATGATATTTTTTTAGATTTTTCTAAAGTTGAAATCCAAACAGAGTTTTAAAATCTGTTTGAATTTTGAATTTACAAAAATCACAAAAATTTAAGATAGGCTATTTTAGATGTGATAAAAATTATATTATAGTTTCTTTTGTCAAAAAAATTCTCAAAGTTGAAGTTTTAATAGCGTATATAACGACATTTGACAAAGTTTTACGATAGGGGGATAACTGCATAATAGTTTAAAAAATAAGGAAGATTAAAGTAATTTTAGATACCTCAAGGGGGGTATTGTATTTGTTATAAATCTCAGGG
The DNA here is from genome assembly GCA_019985065.2 of Arctostaphylos glauca. Taxonomy (NCBI): domain Eukaryota; kingdom Viridiplantae; phylum Streptophyta; class Magnoliopsida; order Ericales; family Ericaceae; genus Arctostaphylos; species Arctostaphylos glauca. The sequence goes on from JAHSPW020000013.1 coordinate 16,737,501, forward strand.
AAGGTCAATGTAATTCACCCAAAAAATAAAGTCGTGTCAAGCTAATTCACTCCAAGATCATCTTAAATTTGTAACAATGCTGCATTTTTTGAAAACTATTTTTCAATGCTTATATTCTCACAAACGTCGGACCAGAAAAATTGAGGGTATATATCCCACGATTCTCATGCCATTTAAAAAAATAAATTAGTGAAAACATTTTAAAAAATAAAATTCTTTCGTACATAATTTTTTAAAATTTTGACACAAATTTAAAGATCTTGCTTCCTTCTTTGAATTGGTGTAAATAATTTTTAAATATATGCACAAAAATATTTAATCTTTTGACCTGAAAAACTAGCATGAATTTTGTAATGAAAAAAATTAATTATAATATATGGCAACAAAATAATTGATCCACACATCAATAAAAAAATAAAAAACTTATTTATTTACATTAAATTTAGCCTTATCGATTAAAATTTGAAGAAAAGTAAAATAAAATTATTTTGACATAAAAATTCTCGTAATTTTTTACTATTACACCTTTATCGAACAAGTATACAATATTTTGAAATATTTAGCCTTTCAAAGTTATGGATTTTTTGCGACATATTAATTATTTTTACGAGATACTTGTTCTTAATTAAAAGTGTAAAATCTAAAAAAAATTCCTCAAAAAAATTATTGAAAAAAATATGAAGGGAGTGAGTGTGAAAGAAGGATAAAATTGTCAAATTTAAAGGCAAAAGTAATAGCAATTAATAAAAACTAATGATAATAATTTAATAGTTTCAAAAGTATAGGAGGTGATTGTATTTTTTGAAACTTCAAAAAAGGTTCCTGTAATTATTAGAAACCTCTGGGAAGGTCAGTGTATTTTATCCAGAACTAATTAATACACAAATTCGACCAGTGAATTTGAGTCACAAATTTCAAAACTATAAAAAAATAGTCTTCGAAATGGCATGCAACTCAACAAAGTAAATATACGGTGGAACAAAATTAAAGAGTGAGCTACAGTAGCTCACTAACATATAAAGTCTCACATATTACTCTTTTCACAATAATTGTATGGGATTTTGTTTTTTGCTTTAGCATAATTCCATTTCTCTCATCAAAGATGCCCTACCAGGGGCGGAACCAGGATTGTAACTTTGGGGGCTGAATTTTTTTTTTTTGGAAATAAAGGGTTGAATATAATTTTGAAGGGGCCAAAATATAATTTTTTATATAATTTTTAATTTTTAATTTTTTTATACCTAGGTTTTAAAAAAAATTGAAATTTTTGGGGGGCCCGGGCCCCCCGCGGCCCCCACATAGTTCCGCCACTGTGCCCTACGTTGTTGCGTTCGTACTAGTTACATATTTGATGAGTAAAATTATATACAGAATTCAGTCAGATTATATATTGATTAGCGTCTTGAGATCTAGTGTAAAGTTTAATTGATTGAGCAAGCATAATATTGACTAATAAATTTTCACCCTAATCGGTCGGAATCCACTCAAGAATATAACCTACAACACTTGAGCGATTAATGACCGACTGAAGGCTACTCTGCGATGTTTTTTTTGATGTGCATAATTATATGCTTAAACCGAGATGGAGACAATTTAAGAGAAGATATCTCATTTCATTAGGAAATTAATTTTGCCAACCACTCAATCACATACCCTATAAGTCGGTCAACTACTGTTACCTAAAAGGTACGTACTCTCGTTCATTCTCTAAATACAAAGCATCTATACACTCCTAGACTAATTTAATCATCGGAGAATCTATAGTCGGGAACACTGTCGATCCTTAAACTTAATTATTTTGCTAGAATCTTTTCGAAAACTCTCGTATCAATTGTCCAAATGTTTACAACACCCTCACAGAACTTAAGGGGTCGATTAGATGAATGATTATTTTTAGAGGAATAAGTTATTGAATGGAGATAATATAAGAAAGAGTATTATTTTTTGAGGGTTAACCCACATTGATGTAATAGTTGTAGAGGGAGAATAAAAAAGTAGATGATTTGGATGAAATATTTTTAAAAAAAGGCATAAAACAGTAATTGGTTTGGATGGAGAATAAGATTATTTTGTAGTTGAAATAAGGAAGAAGGGATATTATTCTTAACTAATACCCGATAATAACTTTTGGACAGAGGGAGGAGAGCCCAAAAATAATACATTTCTAACTCCTTTACAGGAATTATTTTTGAATGGGTGAAAAGTTATCCTATGTATTTCTGTCCTCTCAAATCATGTTAAATGTGTCATATCAATTCTTATACCTTTTTAAAAATTATCTCTATTTCTTATATTCTATCATAAGGACCAACCGTCCAATTTTAAAGATCATAACGTGTAATTTCATCCATTGCTCATCCTAGTGTTATCTTCTTCCTTTCCTCTGCAAATACAATAAATTTATCTGGAAAATCACAGTAGGTGACACGTGGCAGGATAATTTTCAAGGCGATGCCAATCCATCCGAAAGGTTAATGGGCGATGGGAATCGATGTGGAGCGTACGTCAATTCCATTCCCGAAATAGCAACCAACCCGACAACCCCCACCCACCGTAGATCCATGAACAGTCACTCCACGTGATTAAAGCTCCACATGCCGGCCAGCTAACCTGAATTTCATTTGCAAGAACTAAAAACAAAAAATTAGATGTTAAATTCTTCCCAGTAGGGTCCACCTCCACAAATATATATCTTCTTACGCGCTCCTCTTCTCATTTGTTTACCAAAAGTCAGAACAATTCTACTACGCACATGCTAATCACCTTTTTAATTGCGGATGTCATGTTCTACATTTTCTTGCTATCATATGATAATAATTAGACTAATGCTAACACATTCATCCGGAGACAAATGTGTTCAGAACTATTAAATGCACATAGAACTCTCAATAATTTTTTGATTCTATGTACATCTAACGATTTTGAACATATATATATGTCCGGAATTATTGGATCCACGTAAAATCTTACCATAATTTGTGAATTTCATGTCCAGATATATCCGGAACATTTGAGTTCTCTAGACGTTTTTGTATAAGTTTGGAATTTCTTACAACAAAATAATTTTTATCACGTCCTAAATAGCATACGTAGAATTTTTGAATTCTTCTCAAAGCAGAATGTTGATAATATTTTTGGATTTTTTTGAGTTTTACTTTTAGAAAAATATCAAAGGTTCTACATAAGTTATTTCGGACATGATTGTAATTTGTTTTGTCCAATAAAAAAATTCCGAACTTAAAGTTTCATTTTAAATGAAAGAAAAGGTAATTGTATAATAATTTTAAAAATAAAAAATGTAAGAGTTATTTCAGATAAAGTAGAGAGCACCGAGGGAGATATGTGTAATTTTACACTATTTGTTTTCATCCACATTCTGAACGCGTGGAGTTCAACATTTTCCTAAAGATATGAAATCATATGGTAAAAATAAAATACGAAATTTTTTTCCGGAAATATTTTTAAATTCAAAATCAAGAGTTAAGATTTATTGAAATTTAAAAACATATAAACACAAGTAAATTTAGTCCACTCATTTTGAATTTTTGACAGATTTTCTGAAAAAAAATTTATAGGAAACATAGCCTTTTCCATAAAATAAAAAATAAAAAATAAATCCTCTCTTCGGCTGTTATTATGAAAAGTTACAGAAAAAGTACAAATTTAAGGATTCCTCATACACTTGTATTGTATGTACAATTTTGATATTAAATGGAAAAAGTTAGTTTCCCATTGCATGGACTACAAAATACACTTATTTTTTTAAAATATGAATATGAAAATAACTTTCCCCGATATGGTGTATCTAGTCAAAAAAGGTTGAAAAATGTAGAACTTTTGTTACGTTGTGTAATTAAATTAATATAAGTAGATACTTTTAAGCACCATCAATTTGGGCAGTATTTAAATATGCCTTGAAGTCATCGAAAGAGCATAGTACCATGATAGGCTGGAACAACTAAGTAGATCCGATGAGGTAAGATATTAGCCATTAAAAATATTAAAAGATCTTATTATTATTTGTGATCTATATATATATATAGAGAGAGAGAGAGTAAACTTCTAATGAGAGACCCCTCATTTTGCTAAAATGAAGATATCTCATTTCTTGATCAAATTTTGATGATTCGAACAGTTCAATATGTTTAAAACATATTTTCAAGGATACTTACGAAAAATTAGCTAAAATGTTACCGGCAAAGCCTTGATCCAAGTAATTTCTCATAAAATTGTTCCTGTCAGCATTTATGAAAAACTATTTGGATCAAACATTTCCCGATATTTTTTTAAGCCGATTTCTCGCTGATATCTTTAAAAACATGTTTTTAAAACATTGAACGGTTCGGATAATCAAAATATAATCTAAAAATAAAAAAATTCTCATTTAGTAAAATGAGAGATCCCTCACTAGAAAGGTATATGATGATGATGCATTCTTATACTCTTTATTTAGGTCCTATTATATCACTTTTCTCTCTTGCTGTTTGATTCATAAATCATTCAACTTATGTAGCAACAAACACATTCAAAATTCAAATTAACAAATTATATCTAAAAATTAACCTAAGAAGTAAGGGCCCAGTTGGATGTCATCTTAGCTTTTGGTGTGTTGAGAAGACCCACATTGATGTGATGTTTGAGAAGGATATGTTAAATAATCTGATAATTAGATGAAGGATTATTTTGGGTATATTAGATAACGGAAAGTGTATTAAACTGTTAAAAGATATTTGTGCCCCTTGTTATGAATTTAATGTATTATTTAGAAATAATATGCATTCATATATATAATTATATATATACTTATATTATAAGTGTGTGTGTGTATAAGTGAGAAGTGGAGGTGTGGTGGGCAATTTGATAATTTGTTAATGTATTGTATGTTGCCTTAATTAGCCTTAGGAGTGGGGGATGTGCCTTAATGAGCCTACGGGCTAATTAGCATATTGAATTTTTATGTTGCCAATTAACGAGTTAGCACGGGGCTAGCTTTAACTAAGACATTGCTTAGTTAACACACCGAATTAGGTAGCATCCAATCGGGCCCCCAAAGTTTTCATCATGAAGACTCCAATGGCCCTTTGTCATTCTTCAGCATTCCCACTTAGATTCATATTGATTAAAATCATCACAAAATGATCCAATTAGAATATCTAGGATATATGTGTGACTATAACAAAAATAACTTATTAATCACGAATGAATTATTTTGTTTTATTTTACCTTTTACAATGTATGAAGATTCTTCTGACTGATTAACTTTTAGCACAACTTTTACCATAGGAGCACAATGTACTTCATACAAAAGGTTTTGTTGTGGGAATGATAAATATGGAGGTACGGTCATGGTATGAAGTAATATAACTTGTAATCATGTTGACTCCATTGTCGTGTCAAAACATGACCAATCAAAGTGTTGCTATAGTTATACATTATGATTTGTGTTGAGTTTTTCAATATGTACTTTTCATCTTGTTTTCTTCAAATATAATGGTACGTACCGTAAGATAAACTCTGTCAAAATGTCTTGAGCAGAAGCTCATTGAGTTAGTAGAATCTTTCGTCACTATCCTTACACTATACCTAGTTTTTTTAAACAATTCAAAGTGTTTTGAATATGATACAATGTAATTGATAATATCTTCTTGATGAAGAATTACATAATTCTTGTTTGGATAAATTACTCTAGTAGTCCCTGTATTTTTGACAAAATGTCATTTTAGTCTCTGTCATTTGAATTTAATTTTTTGTGTCAATCAAAGACAATCATTAACGCCCAACAAAAAGTCAAATTGACTTGGTTCAAGGGCAAAATAGTAACTTGATGCGTTGAAAACTGGACAATTACAAGGACTCTTTCTTTTCTCTCTTGTTCGAGAAGTAGATGTACAATAATGTGTACCTATAAATTCGCATATATGTCAAAAGAACTAGAAGCTGCAACTGATCTAGATCTAAAATTGGGAGGTCCTTAGGTGTTGAGGATGTGAAGATGTTGGTGGATCTTTAAGGGCATTGGAGGGTGCGGGCTAAGATGGGATCAAGCAATAGCAAGCCCAATGTTGGCGAATCGTCGTTGTCGTCTTGAGGAGTCAATGTAAAGAAAGCAAAATAGTTGTCTTTTCCTTTCCTTTTCATTTTTGAAATAGATTAAATTTGGAACTCACTATTGTGAATTTCTTAGACATAGTTGATTTTTTTATAGTTTTTATTTGCTTAAAGTTTGAAGAAAAAAATTTTCTGGTTGCAGAATGGGCTGATCAATGTAACTGGTTGCAAAAAAATGTTGCCAAAATTGTGAATTTTTTTCATCAAACACAAAAAATCTACAATTTTCCTCACCCCCATTTCTCAAATTTGTCAAAATCAAAAGGTGAAACCCATCTCCATCTTCAATTGTGTTTTAATTATGAGTTGTTCTATCTTTGAGAAGTGGGTTTACTTCCGTTGATTTCCGACAACAATGCTATAATTGGTGACGAGTTTACTTTCACTAATTTTGAGGGTTGGGGAATGTTCTGTTTCTGTACACACACACGTGTGTGTGTATATATATATATATATATATATATATAGAGAGAGAGAGAGAGAGAGACTAATGCCATGTACGATTGTTGCGTGTGCGTGAGAGAAGAGAAGCATCTGCAGGGACAATTTCTTATTTCTTCAAGCTCTGATGGCATCCATGGCGTGTTATATATTTTTAGGAGTTTCAAATATTTCTTTATGGAATTCAAGAGAATTAATTCTAGAATATTACTTCACTTGGGTGTTCCAAAACCCCTGTACTAGAGGGAAGAAGAGAAAAGTTGGGAAAGCGAGAGAGAGAGGGGGGTGTAAAAGATAATAAAAAATATTAAGTTACTAAAATATCCTTAAAACAAGTCAACATTTAACTTTTTCGTTAAGAAAATAAACGGGCATTAATGATTGTCCTTGATTGACACAAAAAATTAAATTCAAGGTCAAAATCGAGTCATGATAGGGATTAAAGTGACACTTGATCTAAATTACAGGGACTACTAGAGTAATTTACCCTTATTGTTTTGACATCTTCTCATCTATATTGTTTACAAACAAAATGGTCATAATAACCTTCAGCTTCTTGAAAGTTGGTCTGCGCAAATCAATCCAGAGATCTTCCACATCTATATTTTATGTGTCCACACCTACAAAAGTTTGACAAATTCAAAGAGCACGCTTCTTGTATTTGAAGTAATTTGTGTATCTATCGTAATGCTACTATTATTCTGTACCATCTTTTTCTAATGGAACAAAATCTTAAATATAGAATCAAATGGTGAAAAATATTGCACTCGACATATGTGCAAATTTCTTTATGCGAATTGTAGCATTTGATATTATCAAAGACTGCAAATTAAAAATCTATATCTAATTTCATGATGCCAACTTCTACACACACTTGTACTTAGTGAACCTAGACTAACATGTACTTATATAAGTGAGAAGTTTGCTTGACAATAATAACCAATAGTTAATATTCATGCCAATTCATGTATGTATATCAGATGGATAAAATTGTAAATATTAATTGTGCTTCGTAAGAAAGATCATTGTTGTTGTTGTTGTGACCACTTAGCCAATTCATGGCCAGTGTGACATCAAAGTCTATCAGGTCTATGACTCGTAGGTCACGAATCAAGCACAATGTTAAGACTTTTATCTCACATTCCTTACACACTAGTCCCACTGACACTATACCTACTAAAGGTAAGGTGACGTTCATATTGGTCCCTAGTTGTTTAAGCACAAGTTCTAAAATATTAATGCATGCAGCAAATATAAACGAGTGTGAATCGCCCATATCAATCAAATCTATGTATGAGTTAAATAGTACTATGTGATCTAGTATAATCGAATGATCATACATGTCTTCTTCTTCTCTTTCTCTTTGGAGCATAAAAATTGTGCCTCTAATGTTCTGTTTGGACCCATGATGGCTCCTCATTTTTTCTAGCCTATTAATTTTGATTAGGCCGTTGTGGGTTCTGGTTGTTTCAGGGCTACTAGTTCCCATATCGTTGTCCTCCAATTGAAACGTTACCAATTCTTTGTTGGTTGGCTCTTGTTGCATTTTGAGGACAATATACGGATATGTCATTCTTTCCCGTAGCTGAAACATGTGATTGGTGTTGCTTCGTGCTGCTGGCTCGGGGTGGAGTACAGATACTGTTGTTGTTGAGGTTGGGGTTCATTGTTGTTGTTATTGTAGGGCTTTTGGTTGTTTTTTCCCTTTTTACTCTTGACATATCTGCTTAGGGTCTGTCTGTTATTGTTGTTATCCCATATTCTCTTGGAATTGGCAGCTTCTCGTTCCATCAAGAGAGCACCACCAACTACTCCAGCGTAGATGTGTTATTGTTGGGACATGACATTTCTTCTGATTTTGGGGTTTAATCCCCACTTGGACTTCCTCGCTCTTAAGGCATCTATTGCTACAAACTTCCGAACATGATGTGACAGTTCGTCAAATTTGGCAACATATAGAGTAACAGTCATGCCTCCCTGTTTAAGATCCGCGAACTCTTGTATCAAGGCCTACTTGACGAAAGTGAGAAAATATTTAGTCAAGATCAAAGCCTAAAACTCTTTTCAAGTCACGGTAAGTATATTTTGCATCGTTTTCATCACTTCCCACCAATAAATTGCCTTGCCTTGCATTTGGCATGTGGCAAGAGATAACCTCCATGATCTCTAGCAATTTTTTGGTCTGTTTTATCCATGTCTCGACTACTTTAGGATTAGTTTCGCCGGAGAAAATGGGAGATCGATGTTTGCAAAATTCATCAAGTAGGATACTATGATTGGGGTGCCCTTTGTGCTGGGGTAATTGGTGTTGAGGTGTTGTTCCAGTGGTGACTATAAATGTACAGAGGAGTTGGTTGAATTCAGTGATACCCGGGGCATCATTAGGGTTAGGGTGACGATGGTGGTAATCATTATCATTCGCACTACTAGGTCAAGGCTAGTCTCCTATGCTGGCTCCATTCATTGTTTCTACCATTCTACAATAAACGATAAAGATAGCAAAATTTAGATGACAACACAAGTGACAAAAGGTTTTCATTGATATATTAATAATGATGCTAGTACAATAAATCACACACACATACAAAATGGCGCAAGGCCTGCATGTGATCTATCTAAACCTGTTGCTAGGGTGAATACAAGTTGTCTATTGACTCACAAAACACACATTATCACTACCCCTCATACTCAAAGCAGGAATAAACTTGGGTAGTCACTGTAGAGATGGTATTCCCACTCCCAAGTGGTCTCATAAATCCCAAAACATCTCCGATATGTTTTGTAGCACCACAAATCCAGTTCTAGGGGTTAACTAAGCGATGATCCTCCACAAGGAAGATAGCTTGACATATGTGGCAATGCTGTAGAAGTTAACATCTCCCATAGGATTTATGATCCTCTTGTTGTTGTAGGGGCGTCGGCGTTGCACACATTCATATGGCACTGAGTTGCCCACTCTCACTTAAAAATCAACAGGGATGTTGAGCCAATACTTTTTAGGTAGGTTCGGTCAAACGTCCCATAACAACGAACTTTTAGCACAATAAATTCATCTCAAACTAAATTACAAGCAAAAGTCATTTTAACATATAAGTTTCAAAAATATCCTTCTAGTAAACAAGAGATAACATTATCTGATCGTTAGATATAAAAGTAACGACTTCGTTAGATAAAGTTACTTGTTAGTGTTTACTAGTTAACATTATCTATCGCTTTTAACAGATATCTTAACAAATAACTTAATCTGTTTTATTATATCACTATATCTGTCAGTGTTTACCAATCAACATTTTCATCGATTTAAACAGATACCTTAACAAATAACGTTATTTGTTAATTTTTGAAGTAATTTTGTTATCAGATAAAATTATATATTTTCTATTTTCTAATTTGACTAATAAATATATTGAACCAATATATAATGTTATCTGACTCGCCTATTAAGAAAATAATTTTATTTTTTAGTTTTGAAATGATAATTTTATTAGATAAAGTTACCTGTTAGTGTTTATCGGTTACTATCATCTGTGGCTTTTAACAGATATCTTAACAAAGAATGTTATTTGTTAATTTTCGAAATAATAATGTTACTAGATAAAATTATCTATTCGCGTTCAAGGAAAAGTCCGTCTATAAAAAGACCTCAGGCATTAAAACTTCTCAAACAATGGAATCTGACTCAAAAATTAAATTAACACGTCCTTAATGGGCCAAATCAGCCCAAATTTGTTATTTTGACCAATTTTTCATAGTTTTTATCATTGAGACATTCAATGATAGCTAGACGTCCCATAAAGTACGAAACTCCTTTGGCCTTCCATTTACTAGATAAAATTATCTATTCGCGTTCAAGGAAAAATCCGTCTATAAAAAGACCTCAGGCATTAAAACTTCTCAAACAATGGAATCTGACTCAAAAATTAAATTAACACGTCCTTAATGGGCCAAATCAGCCCAAATTTGTTATTTTGACCAATTTTTCATAGTTTTTATCATTGAGACATTCAATGATAGCTAGACGTCCCATAAAGTACGAAACTCCTTTGGCCTTCCAAGGGCATCGTACAAGCGGCAAAATCTTCATATACACCATAGTCCAAGGTCATAATCGTTCATACCACTCCATTGGCTCCAGCTAGCCACATCTATAGACACTCCAATGCACCCAGGGTGGGTGGATTCTCGACGTCACTCATAGGCTCCTTTTCAAGTTGTTCAACTTCTTTATCATTATCTCTTTGCATTTCTTCATCATCGTTGAAGTCTAGCTCAAAGTCATCTTGTGGACCCTCCTCTGGTATGCCCTCGTCAACCCAGTCTAGTAGCGGTACCTCATCTACAGCTACTGGAACTGCGTCGTCATCATCTCTAGGAAAGAGTGGCTCCGTTAGGTCATTGTCGTCGTACCAGACTAGTTATGGCACATTTACCACCTCATCCTCAACCTCGGGTGGTACCTTGTCCACCAACTCATTCTCCAAGACATCATCAACTAGGAACTACGACTTATTGTCTGAATTAGAAGACATCTGAGAAATATAGAAATGTTTGACCTAGAATATATGATTTTGTTAGTGATAATATAAATGCATAAGTAATAAATACCTAGGGTAAAACTCTCGAACGTGATCTACTCATACTACCCAAGGTCTCGAGGTAAGTGAAACCTATAGCCAGGGGCGGAACCAGGATGGGTGCTTTGGGGGGGCCGAATTTTTTTTTTTTTTGGAAATAGAGGGTTGAATATAATTTTGGGGGGGCCAAAATGTAATTTTTTATAATAATTTTTAATTTTTAATTCTTTTTATACCTAGGTTTTAAAAATTTTTGAAATTTTTGGGGGGGCCCGGGCCCCTCTCTGCCCTCACATGGTTCCGCCCCTGCCTATAGCTATGATATTAAGTTGTAATGCCCCAAATTTTGGAAACGCTAATTTAAAAAAAAGTAACCAAACTCCAATAAAACTTCATTTATAACTAAAGGTAAATAAATGTTTGCTCTTACAAAAATATGAAATACAAAAATAAGATTTTTTCACAAAAGACTTTACATCTGGATTTCAGAGCTTCTAACCCTGATCTAGGTAAGCCAAGATTCAATGGTGATATTCTTGTTTTGCTCTGTCATATTCGGTATATGGCGTGAAATATTAACGGGATATATCAGCATGCGCAATGAGGCTCAATAAACTATCCTACCCTAAGTCTCATATCATTTATATGACAATATGACAGGATAAAGTATGACATGATATGCGCAATTTATATGGAAAGCTGTAACATATAAGTGGGAGAGCAAAAGAAATCATTTATACATCTATGTTCATTGATGAAATCCTCAAGTTTTCTCTTTCAAATCTTATCCTCTAGTGAGAAACTTATACTTGATGGTAACACTTGAGACATAACATTATGTTATCCTCATAGCAGTTTAGTTGTATATTTTTTATTTTTTTAACATTATCGTTAATTTCAATCTTACAAAAGTTCGAATAGAAGAAATAAATATTGAAAAAATATTTTAAACTTGTACAGAGATAAAATATTTGTACTTTTTACTATAGTAAAAATCCATTTGGCCTGGCTGAATTATTGGATTATTCACTGTTTAGTTTTTTGTCCTTATTTGAATTTTTTTTTTAATTTTTTGTTTTTCATCAATTTTTTGATGATTGTTGGTTCGTCTTGACAAGAGCTTTCAGAAAAGTTATCAATCATCGGCTAAATTTGAAAAAAGTTCAGAAAAGACAAAAAATAAGCCAAAAATAGCGTCCGTGTTGACTTATTTTCGTCTTTAGTGACTTTTTTTAACTTTTGGACATAATTTTATACTTTTTAGATTCCTTTCGTCAATACGAACCAATAATCTACGAAAAAATGACATAAAAATAACAAATACAAAAAAATTTTGAATAATGACAAAAAAAAACCGGATAATCTAGCCTGGGTTAATTTTGGCCAAATGGAGCCTAAAACCTCGGAATATACCATATTTACCGTGTAATTCTACCATTACTTATGATAGCACACATTTTTATCAACTAAATATTGAACCGATTAGTAAAATATGTTTTTGCTAATAACTGATAAAGATGTTTTTATTTAGCCGACCCCAATTGATTTGGGACACAAGGCTCAGTTTGGTTTGGTTTGGTTTAATCATAAATCATGAGATAATGATAAAAATTTTGAATTAATGTTGACATTTCTTTTTAAAAATTTGTAATTTCCGTAAGTCCGTAAGTTTTGTTAGTGTTATGAAAAGGTCATATATCTAAGATATGTTATGAGTATTTATGTTATTACTTTGAAAATGTTATATTAAAATTTAGTGTATTGTATAAAAATTTTTTATAATTAGGACCATCGATTGAATTTCTACGCAATAGAATGCAGATTTCAATCCATTATAATCGTAAAATATTTAAAAAGCCAACAACAAAAATCCAAAATTAAGTATTGAAGATGTTAATGATACTACGAATGAGATGTTGTGGTTTAGAGATATACGATATATAAAACTGAAAAGAAAATTGTGAAATTCTTTGTTGGGGTACATTTAAAATTTATTTAATGGAATTACATGTTTAATTATCTGACAACAAAAAAATTGAATGAATGATTTTTATTTGAGATAGAATTTATTTGAGAAACTCTTGTCTTGGGTAGCATACATATTAGGAGTAAATTCTTTATTTGAAAGAAAATTTAATTTAGAAGAGAGCTAAACAATTAGATGAAATTATTCTCCTGTAAAAATATCTTTTGAGGGTCTCACACCTTTTTTCTATGTAAATGTGTGTGTGTGTGTGTGTATAGAGTGAGCTTCTATTGAGGGATCCCACATTTTGTTAAAATGAGGACCTCCTATTTTCGGATCAAATATTGATGATCGAAACCGTTCAATGTGTTTAAAACACGTTTTTAAGGGTTATCAAGAGAAATTGGCTTAAAATATTACCGAGAAGGGCTTGATCAAAGTAATTTTTTATAAAACTGTTTCTGTCAGCATTTATAGACAACTACTTAGATCAAGTCCTTTCTGGTATTTTTTTTAGCCGATTTCTATATATAGTGAGCTTCTATTAAGGGATCCCTCATTTTGCTAAAATGAGGACCTCCAATTTTCGATCAAATATTAATGATCGGAACCGTTCAATGTGTTTAAAACACGTTTTTAAGGGTTATCAAGAGAAATCAGCTCAAAATATTATCGGGAAGAGCTTGATCGAAGTAATTTTTCATAAAACTGTTTCTGTCAGCATTTATGAACAACGGCTTAGATCAAGCCTTTTCGGGTATTTTTTTGAGCCGATTTCTCGCGGGTACCCTTAAAAACATGTTTTAAACACATTGAACGGTTCCGATTATCAATATTTGATCCGAAAATAGGAGGTCCTCATTTTATCAAAATGAGAAATCTCTCAATAGAAGCTCTCTCTCTCTCTCTCTCTCTCTCTCTCTCTATATATATATATATATATATATATATATATATATATATATATATATATCATTCATTTATTTTTCGGCATCAGTATGAGAATATTTTAAAGGTCTCACAGGTGGTTTTTGGGTTTCGCGTCACTCAATTATTTGATCGGGTTTTCATTCTTATGTAAAAAAGTTTTGTAATTTTTTGTCTTTCATTAATTTTTTTGGATTATTTTTTTGTCTAGACAAGAAATTTTAAAAAAATTATAAATAATGGGCCAAATTTGAAAAAAAATAAAAAAGATAAAAATAATCTAAAAACATGATATCTTGTATTTATTCGTCATCTTTAGTGACTTTTCAGCTTTTAGATATAATTTTATATTTTTTGTATTGCTTTTATCGAGAAGTGGTAAAACAACAAATGAGGGGAAAAAAGGACAAAACGTGCTTAAAATTTCGAGGCCAAAATAATAAATTCAAAAAAAATTAAATAAAGGCAAAATGTGTGCTTAAATATAATTGAGTTAAGATAAATGAAAGAAAATCTTAAAAAACACATGGTGTTTCCAATATTCTTCTTACTTAAACCTAACTTTGACTAACTAGTGGACCACTTTTGGCTAAGAAGTTTTACTATTATTGTGAGGACTCGTCTTTTGCTGACTAAATAATTTGTTCTAATACTTTTTACTCACGCAGTCACATTTGGCCTATAGTTTTTATTTATTTTTTATTTTTGTCTTTATTCAATTTTTTTGTATTTATTGTTTAAATCTCAATATTTTGTAGTTTATTGGTCCGTTTTGATGAAAGGAATCTAATGAGTATAAAATTATGTCTAAAAGTTAAAAAAAAGTCACTAAAAACGACGAATAAGTATAAAAAACTCTGTTTTTTTATTTATTTTTGTCTTTTCTGAACTTTTTTCAAATTTAGCCGATGATTGATAACTTTTTTGAAAGCTCTTGTCGAGATGAACCAATAAATCAAAAAAATTGATGAAAAACAAAAAATTACAAAAAAATTTCAAATAAGGACGAAAATTTTTTTAATAAATATAACAATAAATACCACAGTCCAAATGTACCCATAATAATAACATATGCATATATAGGACAAACCTTACACAACTGTCCAACTAGGGGATGAAAGTGATGGGTTCTTATAACGCAATTTCACACATGTTTTAATTTAGTTTTAATAGTCATACACGCAGTATTTTGCGGATCTCATTCTGTAATTTTTTTTTTTTTAATTTCCTTTAAAGTAGATTTGGAGAGATTCTTGGTTCATGAGTTACATCAGTCCGCCCCAAGTCTTTTCAATCGTTTAGGTGCAGCTTGAAATTTAACAATTTCATTATAATTTTTTTTCTTTTTTGTAAGTTGAGAAGATTAAATTTTTCACTGTATTTTGTAAACTAAATTATGAATTTATTTGGACCGTAGTATTTATTAAATTATTATTTTATTCTAACCATTTTTATACAAACTAAAATATCATGATTTCATCCCTGTAACGTGTAATACGGAATTGATTAATTTTACATGGAACACATATTTTCTGAGAAAAGATAGTGTTAAAAATCATTTCCTTAATTCAGGTAGCTAAGAGTGAAAAAGAATTTGTTAGGTGGCTTTTATGGAGTTGAAAATATTCCAATCCTATAGCCTCAAAATTTTTTATGAGAATAACTTGACTACATTGTGACACTCTAGTCAGGTTGTAGAATCGTTAGGCGTCTAAAAGGGAGAGTCTCGGTGGATCTCACATCGCTTGGTAGATGTAAATTTTAGTTCTATATATAATATATCATAATTCTACTTTGTACAAGGCTTTTTATAAAGTCGTGAAGACATCAAGACTCAGTGAAACTTCACAGTTAAACGTGTTTGTTTTACAGCAATGCAACGATGAGTGACATACTAAGAAGTCCATGGGATTTGGACGGTCAAAACAAACAATATTGTACAAGACAAGAGCGGGTTATTATATACATTATTTTGGTTCATTGTTTTTAATTTTTCCGAAATAGGAAAAGTTTAACATAGTAATTTATCCCCGTCCTCACACTGAATCGGCTTTCTCGTAACAAATACGTGCAATTATTTGTGAAATAGAATTTTATTACCTTTTTTGAGATTTGTCTTCTTGATATACGTATACTCGATAATGACTTAAAACTTGGAAATGTCAAGCACAATAGGAAATCTTCAAATGAATCAGCTTTAGATATAGTGAACAATTTAGATTACAAGAAAATATCTAAGTGAATAATTAATTAAGTTTAAATTAATGTAAGTGATTAAATTCGCAGTAAGTGAATTTTATACAGTGTATACCTTACTTGAAATAAAACTGACAGTGAGTGTTTTGATGGATGATCAATTCAGTTGTCTTGGTCTCCTGCTAAAGACACTAAGACTAGTCCAAACCAGAACAGACCAACATTAGCTCAAATTATTGACTTTTAAATGTAAAAACACTTAATGCTATTCGACAAACTTATTTACAAAAATTATATCTATATATACATAAATATATATGTAAAAATCATTCTAGTATAACGTGGTAGAGTTAAGCAACTGTAATGTACTACAAGCTATATGTTGACAAAACAACAAGATCTAAATTTCTGATCAAGACGATTATGTGTGTAATAATTTAGAAAGTTTGTCATTTTAATAAATAAGTTATTTTTTAAAAAAATATCTATTTGTAATTTAATAGTATTTGATTTGCATTTAATTGATTATTTTAAATTAAATTAAATTAATTTTAATTTTTCGATCGAGTGGTGAGGATTGTGAGTAGACGTGTGATTCTTTGGTGTGAGAAGCACGGGATAGCTTTTCAGGTTTAATCCCCTGACATCCGATACATTCTTCTTGTTCATTGCTTAATTTCATGAACCCCCATCATTCATTTCCCAATGTCTGATACATTCTCATTATCCACGGTTCAAATCCATGATCATTCATTTCCCAATGTCTGATACACTCTCATTATCCATGGTTCAAATTCATGAACCTCAGTGATTCATTCCCCAATGTCTAATTCCATCCCCATGGTCATGGCTCAATTGATGAACCCCCACCATTTAACCAATCTACCAACCATTGCAACCCTTCACTTCCTCTCCACTTATTGCATTCACACTACATCTCCATACCAATATAAATTAGCTTCTATTCCCTTTTTTCATACGCTAGCTTAAAAGAGAGAAAGGAAACTTGATATATATATATATATATATATATATATAGAGAGAGAGAGAGAGAGAGAGAGAGAGAGAGAGACATAGGATAGAGGAAGCTAGGAAACGAAGAATCCAAAACGCTGCCCGAACCTCTTCGAAACCCACATTTGAGGGAGGAACTTACTACCTAACCCTTAGTTGTGTATTTCTATGTTAATTATCCTATTTAGAACTCCAAATTGATCAGCAATGGCTGGTTGTCGAGAACCATTATAACACGAACCAAGTTCCTATACTTGCTCACTATGCAAATGTCTACACATAATATCGTTAACATATCCATGAATCCCTTTGGGATTCCGTGAGAGCAGATAATCATGTTCAAGACCATGTTATGTTGATTTTATAAATTACTGCCAACAGTTGTTATACTGCTATTATGATGGCATCATGATTATTTACAATTCAATTCACTATCGTTGTGCTACTCATCTAATGTTATGTTCTTAAGCAAGTAATCATGTACGAGACCATGTTATGTTGATTTTATAGATTATTGCCAACAGTTGTTATGCTGCTATTATGATGGCATCATGATTATTTACGATTCAATTTACTATCGTTGTGCTATTCATCTAATGTTATGTTTATATGCCTTACCATTATGTTTTGTCGTTATGTTGTCATTGGGGGGATTACCGTAGTATCATGACGTGAGAGACATTGGGATGGTGTGAATCGGATTACGACGACAAAAGGATGATTGAGTGGTCATTGTAATTAAATTTACTCCTAGGGACAACTGCGATTAATGAATTATTAATCAATTTGGATGGTGCCGACTGTGATGATTCCGTTGGATAGAGTTGACCCGTTTATTTTTTGTATTGAAAAAACCCTAACTAGAAGAATGAGATAAATGATTGAGGGTGACTTTTGAATCGTTTGTACCTAGTGAGGTGCAGGTTAGACAGAGGATCTCGAGGGGCGAAAGTAGGTGCTCTAGGCGTTCTTGAACTGAACAAGAAGCAGTTAAGATTAATTGGTTGGACATGATATGCCACGTCCATGTAGACCTAGGTAATGTGAGGTTGGAATTGACTTGAGTGGACGGTTGAAGATCCCTTCTTTATAACAGTTACTTAGCGGAATATATAATTTAGAACTGAGCTCATCAAGAGCCCATTGTAAGTAAGGATTGGTCAATCGTAACTGAAGATCTTACACTAGAATCTAGAGGGTTAGATGAGATCCTAGATTTACTTAAGTAATTAAAGGATAGTAATAAAGTAAATGTGTTTCTCTCTTATTATGATCTGTTATATACTGTCTATGCCGTATTTATGTGTTGGGCAGTATTTCTTACCAAGTGTTACAATTGGTGCCATTGTTGTACCTGGCATAAAAGATCAGCACGAGAGATCTTACCCTGGTGCTCGTGCTATGTATGTGCTAGGTATGAAAGATCAGCATGAGGAGTAGCCGAAATGGATGAATAGAGGAGAAGAGTTTGCTAAGCTGTAGATATCTTACAGTTAGATGCTATATTATATTGAGGAATTGTTTTTTTGCAAATTTTGTTATTTAAGAGACCACTGCAAAGATATTTTGGAAAATTATTTCAGATGTAACTCAAAATTTACTTATGCAATTAATATAACATTGAATTGTTTCAATAAATGATATTATTTTTCTAAAATATTAGTATATTTAACAAATTATTTCAAAAAAGCTTCTCTTAACGTTACCGAAATCGGGGCGTTACAATTTGCTTATTTACAAGAATTTATTCCAAGAAATTTTAAGATTTTTGGTGTTTAAAAATCACTTTTGAGTGTTTACCAGGAATTCGAGGTGATAGATTTATAGTATCTACAAATTCTTAGAATATGAGAAATGAACGAAAATCTAAAAATTTTAGAGTTAAGTTATGGGTGCTTCTATGAAGCTAGTAAAGTGATTTTAGGTGCAAAGAAAAATTGCTTAGTATAATTTTAGAGTAATACACGATGAGCTGTAATTTACACTCCAAATCATTTTCCTTATCCCTCCAGTGATGACACTACCTTATAGAATTCTATTTTCATTATTCTTCTCTTCATTTTAAAAAAAAATCTTATTAATGAGAAAATATTCTTAGTAATATATGTGATTAGCTCATGAGTTTGGCAAGAAAATATATTATCATATTAAACTTTAAACTTTTTTTCTATATCGGTGCTACTTTTGTGCATTTGTTAAAAAACTATATACATTAAAAATATCTTTGTTGTTTTTAAACAAATTTAGAACAAAACAAAACAGACAGAATTTGAAGTTATAATTTAAATTTTATTTTAACTCGAACACTTTTTATAACGTTATCTCATTCATGGTGGAAAAAAATAAGATAAATAATAAGTTACAACTGAGCAATGTTACAATATCGAAAATTGAACCAATTATTTTTTATCTGAATTCAAAATCAACAGTTATGATTTATTTAAATTAGTGAAACTATAAATACAAGTAAATCATGATTATTAATTTTAAATTTGGAAAATCATACTTTTGTCCTTATGAAAAGATTCCTAATCACCTTGATTCTTTGGTAACATGCATATTTAATTAGAGAAAATCAAAGGGTCAATTTATTTTAAAAAATTGCGTAATATTCCCATTTGTAATAGGACTTTAAAAATAAAAGGTAGGAATTATATCATCCATATTGTTTTCAGAAGTCGTACTAAGAAAGTTTATTCAAAATTTAAGACTAGGACCTGCCGACTTAAGGAGTTAATTGCTAACGGCGCGAATAAACATGCCATATGTCGGCTATAACGGGCGAGTACGCTTTTGTTTTACCTTTGCGTTTGTAGTAAGAAACGGGATTTTGGCCTCGCCTGATTAAAAAATAGAGTTTTTTTTTGTACTTATTCGTTATTTTTAGTAGTATTTTTTAATTTTTAGATATAATTATATAATTTTTAAATTCGTCTCACAGAATATTGAGATCAAAATTACAAATGTAAAAAAATTGAATAATGACAAAAAAAAATTTAAGAATAAAAGGAAGATAGGCCGGCCTTTGAGTTGATATTTAGAGATTTGGGTAAAGTTCACATACCTCCCCTTATGTTTTTGCACAATGACTTATCTCCCCTCAACTTATAATAATTTCACTGCACTTTCTTACTTTATTTCGTTTCTCATCCCCTCCCGTTTATTTCCGTCCATGATCTGTAAGTGGATGCAGCGTACAAAACTTTGAGAAACTCCATTTTATCCCTTTTCACTCTCTCTTTTATATATACATTCCAAATCTCTATCTCTCACTGCTTCCTCTCTCCCTAACATCTCAACGTTATTCCTCACTACTTCAGATGTTTTTTTTTCCCTTTCAATTGCTAATTAAATTAGTTTTTTATTGAGTAATTTAAATCAGGATCTTATTAATCTAGACAGTGTATGTTTTTATCCCATCTACTTTTTGAAATTATATTTTCATCCTAATTTTACATGGTTTGATATTTTTTCATTCTTTTTGAGTGCTAGTTTACTCTTTTATCCTCTCTTCAATGAAAACATATAATTACCAATTTTGTAGGTTTAAAATCATAACAGTAATTAAGCTTGAAATGCAGAGTCAAATATGATATTTTTAGATAAATCTTGAGAATATCACCGAAATCGAAAATATATTCATTGAAATCTTAAAAGATTTTATCGAAATCTGTTAATATACCCGAAATCTGTTTTAGTGATTTTGGTTAAGGAAATCAGGATCCAAAAAATCATAATTATGGAAATTAGAATCTAAAAAATCATATCTTTTTATTTTATTTACCGAAATTTGTTAATATACAGTTCTCATGAAAATTTATTTTAGCAATTCACAAAAATCTTGAGAATATTACATGATTTTTTTTTATCTTTGCACGAAATCATATCTTTTTCATATATTTATACTCCTAATTTCAAATTTCTTATATTCGTCATCCTTTATGACATAAATTTGTCAATTTTCTATTCTTCTTCATCAAAATATGAGTATTGCGAGTTAGGAGGAGAGATTTCCTCGTCAACCCTAAATAATATTTATTGAAAACAGTTCGGATTTCACGGTGAGTGAAGTTTATTTTATTGTTGTTCCTATTTGTAATATCTGTCTAGGATGATATTTGTCGAACAATATGCAACGAATTTTGCAGAAATTTATCATAATTAGTAAATTTACCATCACAAAAAAAAGATATTTTTGAGTTGCAGAAATTTACTATGATCTGTAAATTTATCATCGGAAAAAAACAAATATTTTGGAGTTACAGAAATTTACCACGATTTTCAAATTTACCATCGCAAAAGAATAAAATAGGAGGAGAGATTTCTGGGCTAATAGAAAAATATTTTCTCCAAACCTTGATCCAGTAATCTCACGTTTTGCGTGGTGCCCAAACTGGTATGATAATGAAAGTTTAGTATCTCTTTTTTTAGGTGTTGAGTGCCTGAATTATGTAATTTTTAAAATAAAAGGTAAATCGGGTATTTTTTTAAAATAAAGGACGAAAACGTAACCATCAAGAGGCCAAATATTGAAGTGGATCAAGATGCCAGCTATCCGACTACTCCTATAAGGGTTGAGGTTCTTGAATCTAAGATCGAATCCTTGAAGCTGTTGGTAACAATTACTTTGGTTGTTAATTTGTTAACTTTGGTTTATATTTCGTGAAGTAATCATGTAACTCAAAGTATGGCACTTTTGTGACCTACTTTGCATAAGTGGTTGAATGTTGAGTGGATACATGTTTATTTTCTAGTTCCATGCTTCTTTGGTTTGTAATTAGTGCATGATTGTTCAAAAACGAACAGAAATAGACAAACAATAAACCCGAATTCATTAACAACAATAAACCTGACTTCAAAAAATAAGTGACTTCGTTAACATATCTGTCAACCTGTTTGAACCATTAACCTGATTTTATTTAACTTATTCGAACCATTAAAATAAATCAAAAAATAATTTGTTCGAACCATTAACTTGAATTCATTAACTTTTTCAAACTAACTTCACAAATTAAAAAATAACTTGTTCGAACCATTAACTTGACTTCATTAATATGCACTTGTTTGAAACATTCATGGAACTTTTCCCATAAGGAAAAACACGACTTCATTAACAGCAATAAACCTGAATTCACTAATAACAAGCTCCAATATTTAGCCTGGCTTCATTAATCATTGCTACAGGTTTAATACAAAAAAGGAACCATTAATGGAATACGAATTCATAATACAAAATATAGAATGACCAATGTTCTTGTGCCAACATCAATTAAAAAAACATGTTCATTAACAGCAATCCAATTACAAAAATACACATGTTCATAAAATAGAGGTTTAAGAGTTAGTAGTTCCAAAATCACTGTTAGGGTTAAAGCACATATCACACAATAAGGGAGAAACACAATAGGATTTTTTCACATTTATGGGTTCTTCAAGATTGGAATTTCTTCACATTTATGGGTTCTTCAAGATTGGAATTTCTTCACATTTATGGGTTCTTCACAGTTTGTAACAAGGGGCAAAAATCCTAAATGTAAACAAAAAAACTTACCAATTTCATAGAGAAGCAAATCACAAATCGTGAGATAGAGAGAGATATTGCACCAAAAAATGTAACGACCCGCCCCCCGCCTTGTACAATATTGTCCGCTTTTGTCGCCCAAACCACATGGACTTCCCAGTGGGTCACCCATCCCAGGATTGCTCCAGGGCGAGCACGCTTAACTGTGAAGTTCCATTTGGTGTTGACGCCATCACGACTTTAAAAGGACTTGTACAAGGAAGGTTCATAATCTTATAAATACCACCGAACTTACATCCACCAAGCGATGTGGGAACCTTGACCACCCATCCGGACGTCCCACTGAGAATCCATCTCCCGGACGCCGGCCTCACAGCTAGCACTACCATCTAGCTGGGGTGTCACAATCTCCCCCACTTAGGAACACACGTCCTCGTGTGGGGCCGAGATATCCCACATTTCCGGTTGGTGCAGGCTCTGATACCATTTGTAACGACCCGCCCCCGCCTTGTACAATATTGTCCGCTTTTGTCGCCCAAACCACATGGACTTCCCAGTGGGTCACCCATCCCAGGATTGCTCCAGGGCGAGCACGCTTAACTGTGAAGTTCCATTTGGTGTTGACGCCATCACGACTTTAAAAGGCCTTGTACAAGGAAGGTTCATAATCTTATAAATACCACCGAACTTACATCCACCAAGCGATGTGGGAACCTTGACCACCCATCCGGACGTCCCACTGAGAATCCATCTCCCGGACGCCGGCCTCACAGCTAGCACTACCATCTAGCTGGGGTGTCACAAAAAAACTATAAACACAACAAAAAAGAACCTAACTGAATTAGAGAGAAGCAAAGCGTAGATCGATCGAGAGAGAGATCTCACAACTTTCTTCAGCTTTCTCCAACTTTCGTATGTCAAACATTTCCTCAGCTTTCTCTAAAAATCTTCAACGATGGTTCAACTTTCTTTACATATCGTGGGGATATGAGGTTCTTCATCGCAAGAGAGGGATGTTCACGGTGGCAGGGGTGGGTGTCATGTATGAGGAAGGGTGAAGAATAATCTAGAATGTCTATGTGTGATGATACCTAGGATCTGATATATATCAAGGGTAAAGTTAGAAGTTCATATTAAGGTGGTGTTTGGACTGACTGGATTATTGGATTATTTTTTCGTCCTTATGTGAAATTTTTTTGTAATTTTTTGTTTTTCATTATTTTTTGTGGATTATTGGTTCATCTCGACGAGAGCTTTCATAAAAGTTATAAATCATGAACCAAATTTTTAAAAAAAATCAGAAAAGACAAAAATAATCAAAAAATATAAATTTTTTGAGCTTATTCGTCGTCTTTAGTGACATTTTTTTAATTTTTGGACATAATTTTATACTTTTTGGATTCTTTTCATCAAGACGAACTAATAATCTACAAAATATTGAGGCTAAAACAATAAATATAAAAAAAATTAAATAGAGACAAAAAAAATCCAATAATCATTTAGGCCAAACAGGGCCTAAATATAACATCGTCAGTGGAAAACTAAAGGCAAGGAGGTGGAAAATGAATAATTTATAAAACAAAAGAGGAGAATGAAATTATTAAAAGTTGAGGGGATGACAGTAATTTTCTGAGAAACTTCAGGGCAAGTATGTGAAATTTACCCTTAAGATTTTTATTCACTGATAAAAAATAATGAATTTATTCTGGAAGTTGGTACGAAAACCGATGG
Organism: Arctostaphylos glauca; assembly: GCA_019985065.2. NCBI lineage: Eukaryota > Viridiplantae > Streptophyta > Magnoliopsida > Ericales > Ericaceae > Arctostaphylos > Arctostaphylos glauca. The sequence goes on from JAHSPW020000013.1 coordinate 16,761,979, forward strand.
GATTTCTCGCGGGAGGCACCGCCTGCGTGAGGATTAAAAACAATTTAAAAATAGTTTAAAATAAGAAAAATCAAAGAGAGTCGTTTCTCTTTGCAGCCTTGTTGCAGGTCCTGTTCCCCACACACTTTCCTTCTCTCTCCTCCCTCTCTTTCCTCATTCGCTAAAAACGCTCCCCAACATCTTTCTCTCTCCACATTTCCTTTTCTGATTCGTCTCTCTCTCTCTCTCTCTCCCTCCCTCCTTTTTCTCTCTCTACGATTCACACTCTCTATAAAAATCAGCCTAGCCTTTCTTTATTGTCCTTCCCACCTCTAACTATTCTCTTTAGTTTTTCTGTTCCGTGTTTTGAATCCTCCTCTGGGAGGTGAACAGCTGTTACACTAGTCTCAACAGCTCGCCTAGGTATGACCGGTGCCCCAATTTCAATTGTTTCGATCTGATTTCCAGTTTTTTTTGAACTTCCTAGACTTGCTAGTTGGAGATTTCCCTGCAATTTCCCATAATTCCTCAAAAATTGTTTCGACTAATGTATTTTTTTAGTTATTTTTAAAAGATCTACGATAAGCTGCGCAAATTATTTCACTTTGCGAAGCTTAAGATTGTTAAATTAGTGTGAAAACTTCTTATTTGGCGGAGAAATCCACCATAAGAAGTTGCAAAGAATTCTCATGTGACTGGTACTGTTTTTTTGTTTTCCATAGTTCTAAAGTTTTTATTTTTATCATGGATCTGAATCGTTTACCTAAATTTAAAGTTTATTTCTGCTCACTCTGATTTTTCTAGACTCGTGCCGGGCTGTTTTTGTTTCATCTTCCGATGATTTAAACGGAAAAAAAAGATGGAGCGCTATTAGCCGGCAATCGTTTACGCTTTTAATTTTTTTATTTATTGCCCGGAATAGATCTAGATCCGTTACTGTTCCTATATTTAAGATCTGGTAAAATAAATGTTTTTGTGCTATGCGTCAAGTAGATTACGATTTTAATTTTTTTCAGATCGAGTATTTTTCGTCAAGCTGTTATCTGATATTGAAGTTTCATTTGTATCGAATCAGGCGTTTGTTCGAAGTTAGATCTGAGCGAAAATGAATCACTGTGCCGTCCAACAACAGAACACCGCCTTTGCAGCCTGTGAAGAGATGAGAACCCCTGTTTCCGTTTCGATCTCTGATAGGAGAGAGACCGTGGTTTGTCCAAAACCTCGCCGTCTTGGTCTCCTCAACACCGGCCTTTGCGATCAAATAAGACCCTTTAGATGGCATATAAGGTACTATTTTTCCCTTCCTCCAAATTTTTTTTCTACAATTCCACTTATTTGTTCAAATCAAGTATTTATGACAATCAAATTTTTTATTTTCAGTCATCAATCTGAGCTGTGTGAATCGAAAGCGGGAACAGATCTCCTGGACATAATCCTCCCAAAGGTATAATTCATTATCCTGTTTATTTTAATATACCGATTTAAGTGTGTTGCAGCGCTGGGAAGGTCCTAAAATTTAGGTTTTTTTTTTTTTTTTTGAAGTTAGGTTCGGTCTCTGGTTTATTTTTGTTCCTAGGTCTCAAGTTAAAAAAAATTAAGTTTCGAAATAAAAAAAATAAAGAAGTCGAGATTTTAAGCTTTTTTTTTTGGGTTCATTTTTAGTGATTTTTTCCCACCTTTCATCTTGTTCATTAATATTTTCGTTCCTGTATGGGAGATGTCTTTATTCCTATATTGGAGAAAAATTGTAAATAATTTGACTAGAAACTGAAAAAAGATCACAGAAATCTTCGCAACTTTTCACCTTTTTGAGCATATGATACACAATTGAGATTATATGTTTACGAGCATTACCGGAGAGAAAAATGGAAACGAAAATATTATGTTAGATCTACTTTCTTTTTTTTGGAACGTTCAATAAAAAAATGATGGACTATGTCTGGGCCATCAGGACGTTAAAGTCAATTGTGGAACCAAATACTTGTCGGTGCAATTTGTGGGTTATGTTTATCTGTAATTTAACGATTATAAATATTTCTGTGGTGGATCTATATTAGTTCCAAGTGTGTTGTTTTGATGTGTATGGCTTTATTACAGGGTGGTTATGGTGCGGAGCAATCTATTGCACAGGTAGCCTCGTCGCCCCCATTTTTTTGTGGGTCTCCGCCGAGCAGAGTATCTAACCCATTAATTCAGGACGCACGATTCGGGGATGAAAAATTCACCCCAATCTCACCACGGTCGATTCCTATTTCACCATCCGGGTTATCACTCTCACCATCCTCCTCCTCCAGGAAAGGCGGATGCGTGCGAGCGAGTTTTGGAAACAACCCGGCCGTGAGGATTGAGGGGTTCGATTGCCTTGACAGGGATAACAGGCGCAACTGCAGTATCCCTGCCCTGGCTTAAAAGAACCCAAAAAATCGATGCAGATGATAAGTGTATAGAAAACTGAAGCTGAGGAAAACAACACGAGGCGACAATCTTTGATTTAGCTGGAGAACGAGTTTTGAACAAATCTTTCTTGGTGTATATATATGTGTTAAAAGGGTCTGTACGTATGTAATGAGTCTGTAAGTAAAGAGAGTTGTTAACCAAATAATGGAAAGAGGGACAGGGTTTAGGTTTATATTTATGGTAGTAGTAAAAAGAGCCCTCTTTTATGATGTAAGTAGGTACGAGTGGGGGGTGATTTTATTTCTAAATTGATTAGCACCATTTTGGGGTCTCTATGAAGTCTTTGGGCGCGGATTTAAAGTGAATTTGTAAAAAGGAAGTTTGGTAATATGTGGGTCATCTTTTAGTGTAAATATATGATCTTGAAGGATTGATTCTTCTCTTGTTGTTACATGCTTGCTGCCTTTTTTCTTGGTTCGTGTTATTTACCCTTTCTTCCTTTTGATGGTAAAGTGGTTTGGTGTGATATGATGATATGGTGTTTGCTTATTTGTAACGCGATTGCATAAAGCTTTCAAATTGTTGCTTTTCTTAGCTCGGAAGGTGTAAAATTTTCCAAATTTTGGCTTTTTTGGGAACGATTGTTAATTGGTCTTGGGGCTGTTGATGAACCCAATGAATTCTGAAACAAGTTAAAATTATTACTTTTCCTCCTTTGTTTGGTTCTTAGTAATAAAGGGAAAAAATATAGAAAGTTATGAAATTCTTCTCTTTATCTTTTCTTAGTTTTCCAATCATGTTATTTTGTTATGAAAATTTTTAGCAATACAAATATTTCGAATACATTTAGACAAAGTGTGTCCATAACTATTGGATGCTCTGAGGTTTACAAATTAATGAAGACTATTATGCATTTAAGAAATTAAATTTCTTCGCACTTGTTTCATCTTTACAAAATCAAACAAAGCAAAACTTTAAATCACCTTTGTGTCTCTCTTTTCCTAAATTTTGTTTTGATTTTTCTTTCACAAGTTCTAACACATCCAACGGGATGGACAAAAACATTAATTTTACTGGCCCTAGAAAAGGGTGTGAGTTATTTGTGAGAGCAGAGTACTGGTCGGTACGTACCGTTTTAACGTAAAAACGATATTAAGTTTTTTTAATATCGTACTGTTCTCAATATCGGCCGAGTACTGTCCATAACAGCGAATACGGACAATACCAGTCGGTACCGGAGAATACCGGTGATTTTTCTAATTTTTTTAATTTTAATTTTAATTTTTTTTTGCTCTTAATAAATTTTTTGGTATTTTTTATATCAAACTCTCAATTATTGTCCACCCTGAATTGTAATCCCATACAATCATGTCAGTTGAGCAATAGTTGGCTCATTAGAGTACTTATGGACTAACGGGTTACACTTTAGCCAAGTACTTTACGAATAAAACCAATAACATTAATACAAACACACGCGCGCGCGCACACACACACATATTTATATATATATAGTTGCGGTAAATTTGATACGGTACCCAACATATGACCAGTATCGATATGTATTAGACTAATAGACAAATCGACACTCAAACCAATACATTATTTAGAACTTTATGTGACAGGGTAGAGTTGGATATGGAGGGTGAGAAAAATGAACGGCAAAGTTGTCTCCCACGTACAGCCTCAGTTTTCACATTGTGGGGTATAGGACTTGAAAATTTGAAATCAGACTGGAGTGGAGTTAAGAGAAGGCATAGAGGTAAGAGTAGGCATTGATACTTCAAATTTATGTGCTTCAACTGGTATTAGGTCAGTAGAGCAACTCCAAAAATCTCTTCAAATCAGGGGCGGATCTAGACATTTTAATCAGTGGGGTCAAAATCTCTAATAAAAAATAATTTAATTTTTTCTCTATTCTTTAAAAAAATTAATTTTTTTAATTATAAACATATAAAGTATTATTTATCAGTTAATTTTTATTCATATACAATACAATTTTTGCTCAATCTTCATAGTAAAAATACTTTTTTTATTTGGATAAAATATTTAGTACAATTTTATACATTTGGTGAAATATTTGGTGCAATTTTTATATTTTAGGCAAAATCTTGGGATAATTTTTATACCTTAGGCAAATTATTTGGAGCAATATTATAATTTTAATAGAATCAAATTGACTAATTAATTTCAAACTTCTAATAATAATACTACCTCCGTCCCAGTTTGTTTGTCCACTTTTTGACTTTTAGATGTCCCAAATTGTTTGTCTAATTTTGAAGTTGACTTGTCAAAATTTTCCTAATACCCTTCTTTTTTTTAAAAACCATGCTTTGGAAAACGTAAACTCTCATTTAATGTTAAAAAAGTTAAGGGTATTCTTGGAAAGTAAAATTTTTTTAAGAGTAATGATTGTGTTTCCTAAATAAGTTAGAATTTCGAGAATGGACAAACAAATTGGGACGGAGGGAGTACAAATTTTGAAAATTTGAATGGAATCAAGTGACCTTCCTTGACCCAACGTGCCATGAGCGCTCCTACTTAGAACTTACTCTAGCGACAATTTTGACTATAGTTTCTCCGTCTTAATAGATAATGGCTGGGTTTGACTTGATTTTATTATTTAATTTTTTTGTTCTTATGTGATTTTTTTGTAATTTTTTTATTTTTCGTCAACTTTTTGTGAATTATTAGTTCGTTTCGGTGTGAAGTTTCAAAAAAGTTATAAAAAAATTAAATATAGACAATTTACTTAATAATAAGCAAATTAGACCAAATTGAGCCAATATTAACATGTAATATCACCGTTCTATTCAAAATCTTGATGACTCGTAAAACACACTTCATATAGGTTGCCAAATTCTTCTCTTATTATTATTTTTTTCTTTTCCTCGTAAGCTTCATTTTGTTACCTATTTCCTAATTAAATCAAGCCTTTTGGTTCCTAAAACCAAAACATGGGAAAAACAGAAAGGGGACTTTGAATTGTATGCTAGTGGCCAGTGCTTTTACGTAAAACTTGCGCCGCCCTCTCTCTCTCTCTCTCCCCTCTCCCCATTAATACAAAACAGAAAATTGTAGAAGGTCTGAGTGGGGCAAATTATTAGTCGATGGGGCAAATTATTAAAGAGGGAGGCAAAATACCAAAAAAATTCTCAAAAAAAAAAAAAATACCATCAATTTTCAAACCAGTGGGGTCAACTGACCCCACTTGCCCACACATACCTCCGCCCCTGCTTCAAATGAGGCATATTTGTTACTTTAACTAGCCAAACTAAAAAAATAATCTTCTAATGGCCTCTTTAAATGACCAGTTATTTTGGCTAGTTGTAATTTGGCTCACCACAAATAGTGAGTTCCTCTTCTCTCGTCTCTTCGGATTTCTTCCTTTAACGCCAAATGTATGTTAATCTTTCTTCTTTCTCTCGCGTCTATGTAAAGAGGGATCTATTTAAGACTTATTCCAAAGAAGAAAAATGCTTGTAAAGCAATATAAATATATATTTTTGGGTTAGTTAGTTAAGTTAGTTTTATTGGATGGCTAGAATAGAGAGTTGTATTAGAATGCATAAGTAAATAACCAAATTGACTAATGTACATTTTTCATACTTTTCGCTAACTAATTTAATTAGTGTTGTTAGAGTTACTCTTAGCCTACCATTTGACGTCCACAACAAAATCAAGTCTTCCTTCCTTTTTTGTATTTTTGGGTAAAATGCATTGACCTCCCCCGAGGTTTCTGAAAAATACAAAGACCTCCCTGAGGTCTTAATAAATACACTGACATCCCTTACTTTATAAATTATTTAGCAGATTTTCTTCGCTGTTAACTTTTCAAAAAATTGTCAATTTGATTAATAAAAAACTAAAATACCCCTCTTTAGCCTTTTTACATGTCTAATATATATTTAGTCTATCTATGTGTGTGCATAAGAATATGCATTATACTTATATATACGTACATATATATAGAAAATAAAAGAAAATTGATAAATTATGTTGACTTTTTTCACATCACTTATATTATATTTAAAAACGACAAATTAGCAATGTACATATACTTCACGGGTAATAAAATATATAAAAACTTAACAAAGACAAAGGATATAAATTCAAAAATATTTATTTCAATTAAAAAAAAGTATGCTATACGTAAGTTACAATATTTTTTTAATAGATTACTGAGAGAGTTTTTTTTTAATATGATAAGTTAGAATGTATATGTAACTTCGATTAGATAAGTACATATAAGGAACGAAAAAATAAAGAGATTCATTAAAAAATTATTTTTATATAACTAAATAATAGTTATCAAAACATAATGCGTAAGTAACTTTACAAAATTTAAATAATATAATTTAAATTTAGCATTTAAATCTTGAGAAAAAAAATGAAACGTTAAAAAATATATAAGTTAAATTAAAAGTCATGATAATTTTTTCCAACTAAGATAGGCTAAAAATATATATTTACTTTTATTATGTAAAATATATACAAGAAACGCAAACATAGTAATATACATACGTGATAATGATTACTTTTGTCAGAAAAATAATTATAAGATGCACAATTATTTGTACAAATTTAATTAAAATATAACTTAAGTTTAATTTAATTTTAATGTTTAAAATTAGTTTGTACTATACACATATGTATATAGATAATTGTACAGTATGTATTTCAATGCGCGTATATAAATAGACTAAATATATATAAAAAAGGAGAAGAAAAAAGACTAATTATTCTTTTATGAATTAAAACTAACGATGTTTGTAAAAATTTAATAGAATGGAAAATTTGCTAAAGAATTTTTAAAGTAGATGAGGTCATTGTATTTATTAGAACCTCGGGAGAAATTACTGTATTTTAACCTTTTTTTTTTGTTTAGCCCATCAAATCCCAAGAGTCTTTCTTGATAATGATAGGGTTCAAGGTTGAATAAATGAATTCAAAAAATAAAAGAAACGTTTGAGACTACTAAATTGAAATTTGTACTTATCATTGCAAACGTCATTTAACATCGTCGGGACATTCGCTTCCATCTAATTTATTGAGCAACTATTTTTAGTCTCTACTCTTTGAATAGACAGGAAAGCAAAAAAAAAAAAGTTGAATTAAACCCAAGAATTTAATAATAATAAGTTTATCATATTTGAGTGGTTATCAATTTTTTATTTGTACTCGAGTTACGTAACTCATATGATATTAATATAATACACATCCCCTCCACTATTTATTTTCTCATATTATATTTAGACATCAAACATGGATGTAGCATAGTTAAGGTTGATGATGATCCTAATTCTTATCCCTTGCAGTCCTATATTTCTTGACAAAGTCTTGGTGCCCAGACTATTTGAATACAAATATATTCGAAATCGTTGGATATACGTAAAAATCTTAATATTTTGATGATCTGTGTATCTAAAATTACTTATATTTCCTCAAGACAATCAACAAGTGGATGTAGAATCTTTAAGGTTGCTGGTCCTAATTCCTATGCCCTTGCTAATTAAGTTCTGAGAAAGAGTGGCCTAACTTTAATTTTAATTTTTTTATATCTTGATTTTGCGTCAATTTTTTTTTTTTTTTGAATCATCATCTCGAGGAGTTTAAAAAAGTAAAAAGTACAAATCAATTTTTTAGTTCTATTTTATCTTTTTAGTAAAAAATTTAATTGTTAAATATAATTTTTAAAATTTTTCTCGTCAAAATAAATTAATAATTTATAAAAATTATTCATTCAAAATTAGAAGATAAAAATAAAAAATAAATATAATAACTTAGTTTATTTAAAATGACCAATGTTGCATTGGGCAATGTCCCAAAGGTCAAGCCCAAAACGAGAAAGCTTCACGTCCGTCCAACGGGCACCATGCCTATGTCTAATCTTTCGGCCTGACCTCGAAGTCACACCCAACGTCAACGCCAGCACTGTGAAAAATGACTTTAGAATGCCCAATGACGGACTCCCACGTTGCTACCCTTTGATTTTGAATATTTGTTTGATTTAACATTTTGCCAATCCGTATCGGGTTTCGGGAAATACTTCGTGACCAAGCTGTCTCCCGATCGCTGAATGCTCATTGGATTGGACCAAACACTAAAAAATAAATAAATGGTCCAAGTGACACTATGGTGCTTCGTGTCAACTTATTAGCACTGGAAGCCGAAAAAAGTTATAACCATATTATGGGTAGGCCCTTAAACGAGAACAAGGAAATCCTCCCATGTGATATGGGGATATTTTTCGCAAATTGCACTCATCACAATTTTGACCTCAATTTCTAGAAATTGGGGATCTTGTTATCCATAATGCACAGCAGTTTGTATTTCTCACTAAAATGAAAAATTAATCAAAAGTTATTTGGTCAGCATTTAACTGTTCGGATAATATTTTACGCACAAAAATATCATTTTTGGACGCAACACATCCTACTATTCACAATGCACAATAAGATCCTTTTGTCCCAATTTCCCACATCCACAGCCTCAATCCCTTAAATCCCATCACCGCGGGAAAACACAGTGTTTGGGTTATTTTGGGTAGTCACTTTCCGGAGAAAATAACAATGAAGAGGCAATAATATGTCTCGTGCAATAGATTGACGCTGGCAATGAAGAGCAAAGCAAGAAGAGAGACGGAGAAAGAGGTGGCGGTAGAGAAGTTAGTGGTGGAGGCAGGACGAAACTAGAAAATTTACTATGCAAAAGTAAATATATATATTAACTACTATTTGAATTCTTTTTCAAAATATTTAACAGAAACGAGTTTATATACTTTATAAACAAATTTTATTTTTTATATAATAATAAAAAAAAAATTCTTTCTTGCCGGGACGATACTTTTACTAGTCCCTCCCTGGCTCCATCCCTAGGTGGAGGAGAGGAGGAATGAGAGCAGAGACGAAAATAGGGTTTTACCTTCAGGGGTTGATAATTTTTTTGGAGAAAGAAAAGCGGCCAAATGTAATTTAGAGTTGCTAAAATATAATTTCTTTTATAATTTTCAAAATTTATATCTCGGTCCTAACTTTTTTTTTTAAAATTACAAATAAATCTAATAACCTTCAACAAGATTTCAAGAAAAATATATATTTTTATAAGCAGACTAAAAAACTGAAAAAAGAGCGAGAAAGGAAAATAAATAGATAATCAAAATACACTAAAAAGAACATTCGATCACCAAAACAGAACATAAATATCTATTTTTGTTCTAATGAACTCCCTATGCTTCGTTGGGGGATTCGGTAATTTCAGAAGAGAAAATTAAAGGACGAAAAAAAAGTTCAAAGTTTACAAACAGCGAAGAAAGTATAAAAATTAACCTAATGACAATCTCGAATCAATGGCCAAATGTAAGGCAAATGGACAATGAAACTGATCGCACTGGACTTGGCCATTGTCGTCAAACCGGATAATGCGGATGTAGGCTTCCGGCCTGTGGTGTCACTAGTGATAGCAACAGGACAGATTAGAGCGATTATTAGAATAACCGTACTCCATCTGCGAATATTATATCCCACTCAAAATCGACTTGGTAACCAAACAGGGGAGAGAAAATACTCCATAACCAAATCATTTGGTTTGGAAAATACCTGATTGAATCGTAACCAAAATAAAAAAAAATGATAAATAGCAAAATATATACAAAAAATAGCATCTCATTAGATGAACGATCGCCGATCGCAGCTACAGAGTGGAGAATCCAGTCTTCAAACTTTCAAGTTCTAATTTCTCAAACCCCATTACGGCGCTTATATTTAGGTTTAGGGTTAAGGGTTGTAATTATATATCGGTCCAAATTGCCACCCTAGGTGTCACCTTGAACTCCATGAAATGACGTTTGATCGAACGTAGACTATAGTAATCAATGATGTTCAAAATTGGATAGTGATTTTCAAAGTTCTTTCTGAAATTTTTGTACACAAGTTTAGAGACCGGGGGGGGGGGGGGGGGGGGGGGTTTAAGTATTTCCGGTTGAAAAATCGCAAGCGATTAAACATTGATTGATTTATTGTCATTCAAGTATAATCTGATTAATTATCTGTTTTAACTTGTGATTTAATTTATGTGATTATGCAAGCTGAATATATAAAGAACGCATAACATACAAATATACGTGAAAAAATTTAAAGCGGGAAAAAAGCTACGAGAAAGAAAAAAACATTATAACTCAAACGCACAAAGATAGAATTTCTCACAATCAAACGTAGACTCTTCTATGTTGATCCATAATCTCTTTGTCGACTCCTCGTGAACTGCTGATCTATTGGATGCTTTTTCGATTTGACTCATTGAATCCTAAGATCCATCGCATGACTCCTTATCAGATCTTCCTTCAATGTTGGTTCTAAACTCCTTTAGAAGGTTTAGCAAAATTGTAAAATATTTTTAATCTTGAGAGATATATAATCAAGAGAGTGATTCTTTAGATCATAAGCTCACTAAAGAAATCACCCTCACTGAATATTGGTAGCTCTCAAATTTTCTCTCTTAGAAACGGTTCTAGGTGATTAGGTTAAATCTGGACGCACAACTTTAATTTATAAAAAAATTTTGAATTTGGGAAGCTCACTCGAGTAACCCTTAACTCTCTCAAGTATCTAAATACATTTACAGTATTTCGAGACATGCTTTGATCAATGTAAAGATTCAAGGAGCTCACTCGATTGATCTGAGTATTTTTCTAGAGCTCATATTTCATCATCAATTTTGATCGGGACTCCTCTGAAACATCTCATAAAATTCCTATGGCCTATTCAACTACGAATTTATTTTTCTAAACACTTCGATCATCAATCAAACATAACTGAATCATAAACCTTATCAATTACGTATTACAATATGCTTTTCATTCTAATTTCCCCAAAAATTGTCAATTACAATGGAATTAACAATCTCTCCCTTTGACAATTCTAGAACCAAAACTAAGTCTGAATTGATGATGCTTTAAATTCGGAGAAACTAAGAATTCAACACTAACATGCAACCAATCAAAAACTCACCAAAATTTATGAAATCAAATTAGGATAAAACAAATGAAAAGCATCCACATCCAAACGCAAACATTCAGAGAGAAAATAAAAAGCAACCAGAAAAGTAATAAGCATGATCATCATATATAAATATTCAACCATAATCTTCAACCATCAATAATGTATCATTTGTATATCACCATATTCTTCCATCCACAACGTATATCCCAGAAATATCAGCATCAAACATGGATGAAATAAATTCCCCTATTGTCATGCTACCAACAATCATATGAACTCCCCCAATCAATAATCATCCCAAAACATACAGAAATAACAACAATATCAAATCGAAGGCAAACAACAATATCAAATAAGTCAAAGTACCTATGTCAAGTAAAAATTATCTCTTCCTTTTTTGGTCATACAAAAATCATGTTGCAAACCAAAATAAATTATGAACAGTTCTTGATGATGATCGGTCGGGGTAGAGCCTTGACCGGTCAGAAAAGTCAATAACTTTGACTAATGACTGATCAGAGCCAAAATGGGTGAAGTCAGGTTGAGGAAATATGATCTCACAGAGGATGAATCTGATCGGTAGGAAAATTATGCTAACCGATTAGGGTAATTGAGATTTTTAACGCAGTAGCAAAATCTGATCAGTTGGGGATCAAAGGTGATTGGTCGGGATAAGGCGTTTCAAGGTAAATTTTAGCGACAAAAGGCAAAAGTGACCGGTCAGGGCTAAATGCGACCAGTTAGTTGATCATCTTCTTCAAAAGTTTCAGATGGATTTTCATCAATGTAGCTTCGTGAAGCTCGATTCAAAGATCGGAAAACATAAATTAAGAAATGAAAGAGAGAGTATTTGTCTTGGAATAGATGATTGATGCTTCAAGTCAAGGGGATTGAACTTGGATTTGGGTTTAGAACACAAAATGGGTCTCCTCCTTCTATCTCTCTCTCAAATTCCACTAGGACTCCCTTCTATTCTCACTTTAAACTCACAATGCAGTACTCTAACCTCACCAGATTTTGAAAATTCGCATGGAAGGAAGAAGGACGAGACTTCTTTGTATAGGGGATGAAACATGGGGTTGGGGTAACACAAATCTGCAGCACTAGATTTGCATGCTGCCATGGGAGCTTGAGTGAGGAGATGGAAGAAGCAAGGGCCATCGCTGGGAAAGAGAGTAATTGTACAATTTTTTTTTGGGGGGCGGGGGAGAGAGGAAGAAGAAACCTCCACTGTTGGGAGAGGTTTTATGGCCTGTCATAGTTTGAAGCAAAACTATGGAAAAATACAACTTTGTTCCTCAGCAAAAGATTGTTGGCGTTGAGGAGTCCTCAGTAGCAAGTCCTCAGTAGCAAGTGAGGGTGATATGAGCCATGAAAAAAAATTCATTGTGGTTGGAACTATGAGAACCTGATTTAACTTTGGGCTTATCAAGAGGAAAATGGGGCAAATGGGTTTGGGTCAGATTTTAGTGAAATCAAAAGACTTGGGCCATTAGCATGTCCAGATCATGTTTCAAATTTAAACTATACTAGCTCAAATAGAATTTATGCATGAAATGAGTACTGGAATTAAAATTTCTTTTTACTGGATTTAAAACTTTGGGTCCTTACGATCTTTTTATGGTAACTAAATAGCTAGAAAAGAAGGTAAGAAAGAGAAACCGGTGTTCTATCTAGGGCGCAATGCTCTTTGTAAAATTATTGGTGCTTAAATTTATTTACGGAGTCGTTTAAATTTTACACAGATAAATATAAATATGTCGCTCATGTTCATGGATCCGGGTGCACCGTTCTTGATTATTTACTTTATGCTTAATATTTAATTTTATAAGATCGAGATAGTTCTAGATCCTGATTTAAATATAGGTTATTAATTATTTAACACCATAAAGAAATTTTACAAGTGTTTAGAGAATTGCTAGAGTATATGCTCCATTGACCCCTTTGATAGGATGAATAGTGGGGATATTATGGGGTTTGATGGTCATTGACTCTATCTTGTATTTTTTTTTTGGAGAAGCAGTACATTTATTGAGGGCTCCATTTTCGAGATTAAGAGCATCCTTAAGTTTTATTTGCAGAATCTTACCGAGTGGCTACCATAAATGATTCTTTCGTATCGAGCGATATATATATGATTTGGGTGACTGTGTGCTAATTGACAATTTAAGATCATGTATTGAGCCTTAAATCCGACTGATCAAGTACTGAGCTAATACGAGTTCCTTAATAACCATAAGCAGATGTTCTCTTTCGATCACTACAAGATCCTGCTCCATCATCAAACGCACAAACGTCACCATTTCTTTCATAATATGATTCTTGAAGTCTCCAGCAAGCTTTATATTTTTGCCCAAGTAACTCAAATCGTCAAGATAAAAACACAGTACAGAAAAAATCGGTACCTTCTTTTGTACACATAAATAAATGGTTTACGTGCATCTATTTCGAATTCCTGTCAAGGAAACGTAAGCTTAACCCTTGTTATTCCACGTCGAGGAGGCCATGTTATGCCTAACAAGGCCCATAAATGTGTTTGGAAATTGCATATATGAATCAATATAGTTTTTAGCATCATGATCTAAATGAATTCCAAAAAAAAAAAAAATTTCAATCATCAAGTAGACTAGGAAAGGGCCTCAAATGGACAACACCGTCCATAACATAACTCACGGAACTGGGAGATTTTGATAAGTTATTGGTTAGAATACTTATGCCTGGTTTGGTAACACTTTTTTTAGTTTTTAGTTTTCTATTTTTTATTTTCTGTCCTCAAGTTTCCGTGTTCTAAAAAAAAAACAGAAACAAAAAATTTATTTGTGTCAACCTGTTTTTTCTATTACAAAAAACAAAAACATGTTTGGTTTGCCAAAAAAAAAAACCCAACCGTTTTTTTTTTTTTTTTTACGATTCTTACTAACAGAATATTGCTAATAATAAATAATTTTTACTAACAAAATATATTACACAAGCCAAGAGTAATTTTATTCTAATGTCAAAACAATCCAGAATATTTGTAGATAGGTGAATTAAAGTAGTGCATAGCCAACGCCTTGTTGGGCATATTTTGCAGGGAAGTAAATCATGAAAGAAAAATTGTAAGTGTGAAACGTAGTACTTTTAATAATTAAATACCAAAAAAATTACAAGAAAATTGACTTTCTTAGTATTTTCCGTAGAAAGATAACAGAAAGGGGGCTATTGGCTAAGAGAAGCCAACGGTTAGCCATACTATAGTATACTTAACGGGGGTTTAAGTGTAATTAATCGTTTAAGTTCCCAATCTTCTTCCGCCGCGTAGCACCAACAAACATTGACTGCAACGACCGGTGTTGACCCCCCGCGTGCTTTCGACACTTCTTTTTTCTCCGCAATGGGCATCAGATTCCCTCTTTCCCAAACATTTTCTCACTCCTTTACTCACTCGTTCAAAGAAAACAGCAGCAAAAGAGTATTTACACTTCCGCGCACACTTTTTACACTCCTCACTTTCTAAGCAGCAGCCCTAAACACACTCTTTCTCTCTCGATCGACAGTGTAAGAGATGGGCGAAGGAAAGGGCTCAACTCTAGTTCATCTGCTAGTTGTGATCTTATGCTTAGTCGCATTCGGCTTCTCCATTGCTGCTGAGCGCCGTAGAAGCATTGTAACTCATCTCTCCCTCTCTCGTTATCTCTCTCTCGCTGGAGATATGAATGTATATACCTGATATGTGTATGCGTGTCTCATATCTGTCTACTGTCTGAAGTGAAATTGCCTTTGGGGTTTTGTCAATCGCAATTTGTCGTTCTCAATTGTGTGGTGATTCTGTTTTTTTGAAGTTTCCTCTTCAATCAATTGAGCGTATCTGCCTTTTATCAGTAACTTTATGTGTTTGTTTGTTTTAGCTTCCTTTGAGAAATGGGGATTCTAAGATCTGGGTGTCAAGTTTTTGATTTTGACGTTATTGTTTTGTGTTTGGATTTGGGATTCTTGTGTGCAGACCTTAGTGCCATGAGCCCATGCTCGTCGAAATTGTTGCTTACATGTTCTTCTTTGATGTGGAGCTGTGCTTACAGGAAATCTTATGTATTTTCATTGAATTGGCTGTTTTAGCGAGGCTTGGATCTGAGCGTGCAGCAGAAATATGGTTTTAGCTTACGGAAAAGTTTAAATTAATAACTCCAAAGCTTTAGACCTCAATGCTGTTTGGTACACAATATTTTGAAGGTGAAATTACCAAAATTGGCATACCCGGAATTGGTTGGTTAACACTTTTGCAAATTAATAAACAGGCCAAGCTTGACCGGGTCAATGTGTTAGAAGTGTTTTTGCTTCAATGAAGGTCTTTTTGCCAATCGCGGGCTAATAGTGAGACATAGAATCAAGAATTTCAAGAAAAGATGGAGTCATGGAACGAAGTGCAGCGAAAAAGAAATACAGAAAAAATAGGGCGATTAATTAATTGAGCAACTCAATCACGGAGAGAACACTGTTTCTACTCCTCAAATGAATGCAATTTATACTCCTATCTGAATGAATTGGTAAGATGATTTGATGTTGGTGTGTTTTGAGCTAGGATCCCTTCTTCTTTGAATGCCTCCTCTTGTATAGATGTTCTCAGTAACTGCTGGTAACTGAGTATAGCTGCCGAGTTAATTGGTCATCACTTTCTCCGTTTTTGTCCACGTTTATCTCTCTGTCTCTGTATCTCTCTTCCACCCTCGGACCAGGTTGATTTGAATCTCCAGCTCTTCCGACATATTGCCACGAGTCTTTGTCACGACTTTGCACTTGTATGGCTTAGCTGCCATCCTTATCCTTCATCTTAGCCTCCTCATTTGCCACATGACTTGTTCTTGTGAAGAGAGTAAAGATTGACTCTTTTGGCTTTTAATCTCTAGGTCAAGCTGCGTCTCATAGTACGATTGGGCTGGCGATCATGGTGTTAACAAATATAAAACTCTATTTGTGATTGCCATCTTGAGATTGTATGGTACTTTCATCTGCTTCTAATATGTGATTACATTAAAAAGTTTGGAGTGATTGGCTAGCGGTCATTGATATTCTATTACACAACGCATGTAATACACCTACTTGCATTTAGGAAGGGAAAGTAAAATGAGATTCCTGGAAAGTTGATTTACTTTGTTGTGTTTGGACTTGGGATGGAGAGTAAGAAGAAAAAGGGTAGTGTGGAGTTTGGAATCCGATTTGGACTTTGTAGGTCACGTCCAAGATATTTGGGCCCATGAGATTCAAGCCCAGGAAAAATGGATCACAAGGGGCCCTCGAGCCGAGATGGGCCGAAAAAGGGGGGCCCAAGGGCTGAGATAGGCTACGAGGGGTCCACTAGCCGAGATAAGGCCACGAGACCCATGGGCCGAGAAAAGGCTAAAAAAACGATGAGGGGCGGGGGCTGCAAACTCCATACTCCGAGCATCGAGGCTTGAAGCCGATGACGAGTTTCATTATCCAACTTTTGAGATCGACGAGGGTCGAGTCACGATGGACTCGAGGTCCGAGCCCCACCTCTGAGCCCTGTGACCTGAGGCCAACGAAGGCCAGGTCACGATAAGTTCAAGATCCCGAGCTCCATGCTTTGAACGCTAGGCCAGGGCGACAAAACTTCACGACCCAAGCACCCCCAGGGTTTGGGATTGTAGACTAAAGATCAAGGTCGAACACGACCATGTGCTGGGCGGAAGAGATGAATGAAAGAGGAGGACAGGGACGCGATCAAAGTAGATCCCGAGGTCCGAAATACCAGTCCTGATGCGTGCCTGCCTGAGCTGTGATGGCAGGGCTCGGGCGAACGGGCCGCGAAAATGGGACAACAGCGATCGGGGAGGGGCCGAGCGCATGGCCTCCCGATCCTACTCACGGGAAAGAAAGGGGACTAGTGGATCGGTGGCTTCAAAGGAGGAGGGGTCGCCACAGGACCAACCGTCACCGTGAGTCATAGCGGGGGCAGGGTCACTGTGGTCAAACATTTGGGGAAAGAGACACATGTTAAGCATACATAGGGACACTTGGTACCAGAGCATGGGCCTAGTGTGCCTATATATACTTGACCCCCCTTTATGCCAAATCAGTTGGTTAATTCATTGATTGACTGATTGGGCATAGGAGCATCCTAGAGAGAGAAAGGCTTCCTTTAGGCTTGAGAGAGATTTTCTCCTAGCCTCCTCCTAGTCTACTCTCTAGGTTCGGTCCCCCACCTACCTTCCTAGGCCTATTTCAGGGTTGGAGAGAGCTGCCATCCTCTTTCTCCTGGTGTTTGCTTCCTCCTTCACCCTTTCCACTTCTCCTTCTTTCCCTTTGGCTAAACCAGAGTTCACTGTTCTTAACCTCTCCAGCATATTCTTACGAATATCCTCACCTTGCAGAATCATCCCCTACAGACTTCTTGAAAACACCTCGTGAACCCTTTTAGTTAAACCTGCAAAATACTCAACACTAAATTAGTTCCGACTGGGATTGGGTCTCCGGTGGGCACTCCGACGATCAAGAGCTTTATGGGAGAGTGAAAGCAACTTGAAAGTATAAGAGTCAATGTGAGCGTATGTGTGTACCTGAAGTAAAAGTGCCCTTGGAGTATTTATAAAACAGGAAACCAGCCGCCTTCTTGAGGTTTTAGCCGGGAATGTCGTACCGTGGTCCAGGGATCACGGGATCTCACCACGTGTCCCACAGATCGGAGGGCACGTCTGTGTGTTCGATAACTGTCATCCCCATGTTCATTCTTGCAACTGCCCGAAACGTGGGGAGTACGTCTCCACGTGGCCACGTCGAGCGCATATCTTTCGGCAATACAACTGGAGGTTGAGACTTGGAGAATCTTCTCTCGAAGATGGACACTCACCGTGTAACTGGTGGCCAAAAGCAAGGGCCGAGGCTTACTTGGTTTATCTTAACCCGTAAGATGAGGGCAAATAATATAGTTCCTGGGCCTAGCCCACCTCGGGCCCAACACAAATGGGCCAAGAATGATAAGGCCGAGAGGTAACGATCTATGCGATCCGTCACTCTTGGAGATTCTGCCACACGTCTTGTTATCCAACGGGTGGTGGAGCAACGCTTTGTTTCCCGCGTGTGCCGTTTTTTGAAAAATGTGCCATGGTATAAATAGAGCCATTTTAAGAGAGATATTTTATCCGTGCACTCTCTCTATAGTTTTCCAGAGCTTCTCCAATTCCTCCTATTCCGCCTTTTGATTGCTGCGATTTGATCCAACTAACTCGTCCCCGCGATTCTTCATCATCTTCGATCATTCTTACAATCATTTATGCACGTTTCACGCGTTTTTGAGTAGTTTTTCATGTTTTTGTTCGAACTAACCTCACCCCCCCCGGGGCCGAAACTGGCTGAGTGTCTCACTTTTCGGCCAAATGCCAAGCATTTTGGCCGAGCGCTCCTATTTGGGACACCAAGCGTCAAACCTTAGCATTTATTTAACACCCGTGCACTTTTGAATAGGATGTCTGCGACTGAAGTGGATTCAGCTTAGGTGCTATCGTCCCACTCCCAAGACCCAGGGCCGAGTGGTTCCGACGGAATCCGGAGGATGAAGCACCGATTAGTAATCGGTACACTCGGTTTTTTGACGACTCTGACAGTTGAGCGGACTTTCGGTAAACACATAGTTATTTAAGGCGCAAGGCGAACCGACACGCAGATAGATATATATACAGATTATAGACAGTTCACAGTGCTTATATAGACATATATACAGACTATACTATAGACAGTCCATATATATACAAATTACAAACACTGCATGTATAGATATGCATAAACAAATTCGCCAAGTCATTCGACTATATCCATATACAATATATACAGATTACACACACACACACACACACACACGCTCTATAGACAGGGTCACAAAGCATATATAGATATACGTGGGTTTTGGCTTACTCAATCCAAGAGAGAGAGAGAGAGAGAGAGAGAGAGAGAGAGAGAGGTGCTATGGTGTTTTTGTGAGGAAAGCATAGAGATTAGGTTAATATCCTTAAATTTGAACAAAGCGCTGCGCCTCGCGCGCTCTAGGCCCATAAAGCCCATGCTTTGTTGAAGTTGTCTCGCCTAGAACTCTTTGGAGCGCATGGGTTGCGCTTTGCGCCTAGGCGCATTTTTCACAAGTATGGGCAAACATATGGAACTCTTGACAACGTCCTGGTCGATTTGATCTAGGGATAGCTCCGTTGTCGACGAACGACAAATTGTTATGCCTTTGATGGCTATCATTGAGGGGGGCGTTTAGTTCCCCCTTCATCCCTTCTTACATCAAGTGTTGTATACTCTACAGTCGACCACTTCACACGTGACGATAAATTTCTACCGCACCATAATGGGAATAGTTGAGCTCAGGGAGAGGTATGGGCTCACCTTCGAGATCGGGGAATTGTTCGCTGTGTACTACATTGGTCAGAACAAGTCTCCAACAAGAGATTCTTTTCTTGCTGAACGGGGCAACGAAAGATAATTCGGAGTTTGCCGGACTCCGATAAATAAGCCAATGATTTTGTTACCATGAGGGGAGAGCTTGAGTTTGACCCCTGCGAGCTCCGCATACACCCGGTCCCCCGGGTCATAGGGTATTCTAGTGAGGACGGTTTTCACTCTTTCTTTGTTGCAACTCTTTCCGTTCGGTTTTCAACTGATGACCCGTCTTTTGTAGGGAAGTGTGTGGTTGATCGGCTGCGAAAGAGAGCTTTGAAGGTTCGGATCGACCAAATTTTCGCAATACGTAGGAGGCATAGGAAGTGCACGGTTCTCCTCGGCTACATAAATTCTTACAGATCGACTCTCAGAGCGTGCGGGGAGTCTCCAGGCAGCATCAGCGATATCGGAGCCAAGGGTTCTGATGACCATGGCCTTTTTGGAGAGTACAGAGTGCCTTCAACTTTTAGCCCTGTGGTCGGTTCTCATAACAGCTTACTGCTAGGAGTCATTCGGGAGCCGAGGGATCAGCCTACGCCTGATACCTATCCTCAGGTACCTACTCTTCAGGCTATAGCCATTCTATATTGCCGGGCATCAGTGATTCCAAGTTTCGGAAGCTTTTTAGGGATATTGACTTGGGAGAGGATTTTTTCTGCAGAGGCTGACGAAGTAATGAGGAACGAAAGGGACACCCAAACTTTGAAGCCGACCGGCGGAATCAGCGAGTCAAGCGAAGCAAGTCGGACTCGCATAGGAAAAGGAAGGGGACTGGTGCCGAAGTCACTTCGTAGAAAAAGGCAAAGACTGAGGGCAATCCCATACCAAACTTCCTGCGGTCATTACCCCTCCACCTCCGCCCCCTTCGGCATCGAAGAAGACAACGATCATCGACCATGGGGCGCCGAGACTGGTAGCGGCTGAAAATTTTGTGCCTGTCTTGGAGTTGGGCAGCCGATTCTCACGGTTGAGGATTCGGTTGACACTACAAAGAATGTTGCCATGGCTTTGGCTGAGGGTATAGTGACGCCGAAGGACGCCGCTGCGTTGCCAAGGGATCTGGAGGGGGCTTTTAACGAACTGGCCAAGTCAACGGTCAAGGTAATACCTTATTTTGCGACTGTTAAACTTTGGTTTATCGCAATGGTTGCTGACACTTTTGTTGGTTACAGTCGTGACAGTACCTGGTGGCCGTGAAGCAAGGGTTGGCTAAGAGCACCGTCAATTACCGGTCTCTGAAGACCCAATTGGCTGACAAGAAAAAGGCCCATGATGAGACGAAGAAGTCTAGGGATTTAGCCATGGTGGCGATAAAGATAGCGGAGGATAGGGCCAAGAAAGTTGCGCTGGATGCCGAGGCTAAGGTGGCTGAGTTGCAGAAGTAGGCGGATGAGGCTGATGCGAAGGGATATGATGACGGATACACCGAAGCCGAGCGTTGTTACTTGATGCAAATGGAGGGAATCAATGCTGAGCTCGCAGAAAAGTTTCAACGGGCATTTTCAACCGGTTGGACCAGGGCGCTTGGTGAGGCTTAGATTTTGGCTGAGTCTTCTCTGTACCAGCAAATCCCTCAGTTCAAGCGGAAGAAATCTAAAACTGTCGGTCCTTCCGTTGTGCCTCATGTCGAAGCCTCCCAAGATAACATTGAGAAGGCCGCAATGCTTAACGAAGCCAAAGGTGATGTAGTCCTCTCCCCCGCTGGGGGTAGAGTTGAGCAGTCGCTCGAGGTCGAGCCATCTCGTGCTGATGTCGACGAAGCCGTCGAGGATCAAGCTCGGCTATGTATTGACGAGAAAACCGATCCACCGGCTCAGGAGCGAGCTTGAGCTCGGGCTTTGTAACTGCACTTTGTTTTCATCCCTTAACTATTGTAGGTTGGCACTGACGTAATTCCGTACTTGTCTCACTTTTTGAATGTTTAAAACTATATTGGTGCCGAAAACTTACCCTTCATGGTTTGTTTTTCACTTTCTGAATGAATGCTGATGAGTGCTTTTTTCTCATGCTATCGGTATTGATTGTTGAGTGTTCGGCCTAGGGAAGGGAAATTTTCTATCTTCTTTTCTAAATTTTCCAAGTAGTTAGGTAGCCTAGCCTTTTTGCCCTCCTAGTCATTGCCGAGCCTAGGTTGAGGGGTTGGTAGTGGCTATGAGTGATCGGTAGCTAGTGGCTTAGAGGCACGAGATAGCGAAACACCGGGTGTGGTTTATAACGTTGTGGTTAAGCAACCAACCGAACCTAATGGTCGGCAATTCCGCCAAACCGTGATGTCTTTGGTGTAAACCAATACCACCTTGTAGAAGAAATGAAATGGTAAATGGAATAAAATAAAGAGTTCTATTGAATAAATGAAATGTTAGAAATAGCAGAAGGCTCTTGGCCGTACATGGAATGTAAAAAATAACGGAAGGTCCTCGGCTTTACAATCTAGTGATAATATTTTCTTATGTTCTGGGCGTTCCATGGTCGGAGTGACAGGTATTCTGTCCAGGTCTTCCAATTTGTAGGAGCCGATGCCAGCAATCTTGGTCACCCGGTAGGGGCCCTCCTAGTTAGGACCAAGCTTATTTGTTCTGCTCCGACCACTTTTCGGAGAACCAGGTCGTTGGACTTGAATGGTCGGGCGCAGCGATTCGAATTCTGGCAGAGTCCCTCTGCTCGTCGACCTAGTCCAAGGCGGTGGAGATCGATTGGATGTTTGCGTCTGGCTAGAAGTTTTTTGTTTGCATAATTGGTAGGCTTGATTCTAGTGGGATGATTGCCTCCATGCTAAAGGCTAGTGAAAAAGGGGTTCGGCTAGTGGATCGGCGGAGTGAACAATGCTACTGAGAGATTGTGCGCCTTATCGTTTGTGAACCGAGACACATTGGGCTTGGTGCTCATTGTCTGCGCGGCGCTCGGGAGGGGAGAGCGAACTCTCTCTCGGCCCCGTGTCCTGTTGGCGGGACATCTAGTCTCGCAATTGCCTCCTAGTCTTTCAAGGCCAAACGCTTTTGATGTTCCCTCTTCTCGGGGGAGCGAGTTTGGTTGCGCCTGTGGTGCATGGCTTGAGATGCTTCACCATTTTGAAGGGGCCTGATGGCCACCTTCAACTTTGCTACCTCCTCCCTAACTAGTTGGGAAGTTGGTCTTTCTTGGCCATTCAAGCTTCTAAGCATTCAACATACGTTCGATCACGAAGCTCGGCAGGGTCTTTGTGGATGGGATCAGAGGAGGACGTGGAAGTGTGGGGTCAGTAGATGGAGCTCCCACAATCGTCTTTCCAACCCGACTGGGCTCGATTTGGTCATTCTTCTGAGTTGGGGTTTTCGCCAAAATGTGGAGTCTGGAATCCAATTTAGACTTTTCGAAAACACCTCATGAACCTCTTTTAGTTAAACCTGCAAAACACTCAAACACTAAATTAGTGCCGACAGGATTGGATCTTCGGTGGGCACTCCGACGATCAAGTTAGCTTTATAGGAGAGTGAAAGCAACTTGAAAGTATAAGAGTCAATGTGAGCGTATGCATGTACCTAAAGTAAGAGTGCCCTTGGAGTATTTATAGAACAGCAAACCAACCTTCTTCTTGAGGTTTCGACCGGGAATGTAGCGCTGTGGTCCGGGGATCACAGTGATCTCACCACGTGTCTCACATCCATACGGATTGGAGGGCACGTTTGTGTGTCCGATAACTGCCTTCCCCACGTTCATTCGTGGAACTGCTCGAAACGTGGGGAGTACGTCTCCACATGGCCATACCGAGCGCATATCTTTTGGCAGTACAGTTGGAGGTCGAGACTTGGAGAATCTTCTCTCGACGATGGACACTCACCTTGTAAACGGTGGCCGAGAGCAAGTGCCGAGGCTTACTTGGTTTATCTTAACCCATAAGACGAGGGCAAATAACATAGTTCCTGGGGCTAGCCCAACCCGGGCCCAACGCAGATGGGTTGAGGATGATCGTGGGGCGAAGGCCCATTGTTGTGTATTTCCTACTGCAGGTAGTTTTTGAAAAATTTGGTATGTAAAAACTTGGAGTTCCAACTTTTCCTTTGAAGGGTAAGGTGAATTGGAGACTAGAGATGATTGCCATCCAAGAGCAACTGCAGGCAACCACTGTACCCTGTTGTGTTTGGTGTTACCCTTTGTGCGTTCTCTTCTTTTTCCCCCCTAATTCCTTATGTTTGGAGTTTTTTTTTTCATATACACCAACACTTCTTCGCACAGAATGAAGATGTGAACAATTTATTGAACTCTAGTTATTAGCTGTCAACTGCCGCCTACCTTCATGGGGGTGGGAATGTGGAATATATTTCTTTCTAGAGAAGGCCTAGGTGTGATAGAGTCCTAAAAGCTGTGTTCAATTTGGATAATATTATGAATCCAACTTGATGCCAACTCAGTTAGGCTTTGGTTGGAGTTACCATCATTAATGCACATAAACCAAGTCCTGACGTTTTTGTTTGACACCATCGCTGGTACCATAGTGAAGTTTGGGACTGATTATTTTTGTTTTTTTATCTAGGATTGCAGTGGGAGTGTATCTTTTAATCCAAAGAACATCCTTATTGGGATATGCATTGAATAAAGGAGGATAAATCTGCTGACCTTCCATTGTCTCCTTTTTGTTTTGTCAAAGAAGAGAAAAGGGTAGGAAGGGGTAATCTGAGTAGTGACCTTCCTTGGGTAAGACCATAGCAGTTCTTACCTGTTGTGGAACGTTTAGGAGGTGCTCTTGCGAGATAGCCACTGTCCTGAAATAGTCCATCAACATAGACCCACTAAGGCACAAGTTGCACAAGGGTGCCCTCATACATGGCATTTGGTTAATGAGGATCACCAGCGCAAGTGGGTTCAAACTTGCAGCCACATGGAGTGGGAGGGCATTTTGCACTGCACCTTTGCCAATTTGACTACCATTATGTGATAGATATTGCCTTGTAGAAAGAAACTCTCTGAAGGAAAGAGCCACACTGGATCATACTCATCTGTGTAGAGTATTTGTACAAATGAAAAGTTCTGTTGCAAAGTAATGATAATTGATAAATATGTATTGTTCTTTTGCTTTTTGTTCCACACAGGCACATTTTTTTTTCAACTTGTAGTCTTTAAAAATTCCATACAGCCGTTCATGGTGAGTTAGCAGGAATTGAGTTTTGGTTGAAAATCTTCTGTTGGACTATAATACGTCTAATACACTGCGCATGCTATTTTTCATGCTTATTTGTTTGATTGAAATTACCTATTTTTTGTGACAGGGAACATTACATACAGACGATACTTCAAATGCTACATACTGTGTTTATAGATCAGATGTCGCAACTGGATACGGAGTGGGCGCTTTCTTGTTTCTCCTCTCCAGTGAATCACTGCTTATGGGTGTGACGAAGTGCATGTGTTTTGGAAGACCTTTAGCGCCTGGCGGGAATCGTGCTTGGACCATTATATATTTTGTATCATCATGGTGAGAGTTCTGATTTTTCTGTGATAATTTTTCTACTGCTTTACAAAGCCAGGAGACTCCATCTATAAAGCCTTGCGTGTAGGAATGACTATGATATCACACTATCCGATAGTATGGAAATCCTCCTGGTGTTCACCACAATTGAGTGAAAAATGTATAAGCATTTTCCTTTGCCTAAATAAACTGAAATGTTGATTTCCTTTTTGGTATTTGTGTTTTGTTGCTGGGCTTGTCTCTTCTTAAAATTGTGCACCTGCCCAACCAATTTTAATGACATAACCAGAACAATTGAAGGATCTTTGTGGATTTACGGGGTTCGGCATCTAGCCTATGTCCACAGCCGAATCAACACAGGAGGCTTCTGACCTCCAGCCTTATGGCAGTGCGTTTAACATAAAGTAACCGAGGTACAAAACAGATCTATAAAGACAAGTTTATTTGTAGTTTTTTTGACTTGAGAGGCAATTGGTTGTGATTGGGCCACCTTGAATGAACCCTCTGGCACTTATCTGTGGCCGGAAAACTTTATGAAGCCCAACCAAGTCTAGCCAAGAAGGTTAAGGAACAGTCAAAGTCTACTTTTAGATCTTAATATTATTTTATCCACTGTAGCCCTTCAATGTTTCAACTGAAGCATTATATTATTAGTGTACTATTAAAGTTGTTTTTTGATTATGTTTTGTGAAGTTTATCACTCTTGTCGATTAGTGGAAATATCTGAATGTCAATGATATTGTTAAGTGTAATTCTTTTTGATTAGTTTATGCAAGATATCAGTTTTTAGGAGGGTCAACTTGGTTGTTTGTGGGTTGGGGTTTGAACTTTGACTTTTCTTCTTCACGGTTGTGTTCTGGTTGTGCCCCCTTAGCACGCCTAATAAAATGTAATTGAACTGAGGATTAAGAAAAAGCTTTTGTATGTAAGCACCTAGTGAAATTTCTGAAGTCTTTCCCCAAGATCAACAGATTCGTTCTCACTGTGAAAGAGGGAGGACCCTACATTAACCCATTATATACAAGGACAAAATGATATTGACTGGGGTCAAAATTGATGCAATACTTCCAAAGAATGGGGTTCGGCTGATTCCATATATCAACTTGTGCATTCGCCAATTGGTTTGACACAAGGTGTTGAATTGGAGACACCCTCCGGACAAATTGACATCAAGGCATGCTGGTTTTACTTTTACAGCAGGTTGATACTTTTAGGTTATATTATCATTTCTGGTGATTTGTAGACTTCGTTGGTTTTTTAGGGTTGACACTGAATTACAAAGGAATACTCCATGTGACAGTCCACTCAAATCCCAATTTGAACATTTGTAACTTAGAAGTTGCTTCTTGCACATCTGCAGGTTGACTTTTCTGGCAGCAGAAGCATGCCTTGTTGCAGGTGCAAAGCAGAATGCTTATCACACCAAGTACCGCGATGTAATCTACGCTCATGACTTCTCATGTGATACCTTGCGGAAAGGCATTTTCATTGCAGGTGCAGTATTTGTGGTTGCGACAATGATTCTCAATGTATATTTCTACATGTACTTCACCAAGGCTACAACTCAGGCTGCTAAGAAAACCAGTCGTGCAAACTCTACGGTTGGAATGGCTGGGTATGCATAGAATTTGATGGATGAAACTAGAATAGGCTCTGGGTTTTGTTTCTTTGGGTATATTAGCTGTGGTTATGTGTCTATGATTGAATCATGCAATGGCTTGTTGAATGAACTGATATGAGGATTACTTGAAAGTGTTGATATTGATGTCTGCTTCTTAATGGTGATGCGTAATGGTCTCTCCTTGTCAAGTTTTATAGTAGAACTGGGTTGGCTGCTGGTGGTAGAGGCGAGTCATGCTTGTTGTATATTGTGGGTATTCTGTTGCAATCAAGAGGCTATATTGTGGATCTTGGAATATCCAAAGGAAGCAAAATGGGAAGGAAATAGAATATTTTTCAAATTCATTGGATAACTATATGAAGATGGGTTTTTACCTTTATCATTGAAGAGGATCCTCTCCGAACCCTAAACTGTTCGATGATTTGTAGGTCTTTTTTTAGTTTGTTTTGATAATTGAAATTATTTATCTTTTAAATCTTGTCGAAAGCATCAATCATGTCCAAGTTCATGTTGATTTGAACATTTTAATCTAGAAAAATGAACGCTCAAACTGGATTGAACCTACTTTTGTCAATATAAAGGTGTTTTGATCATTTGTTTACACATCCAATTCAAATGATTGTTCGTTCACAGGATTAATATTTTTGACGAACTTTAAAAATGAACGTTTTCAATCCTTTAAGTAACCCGAGAATGACCCACAAAATATAACGCGACAGTATGCTTCAGGTCCAACAATAAGTTATGCTTCTGGCACATTTGAATTTTGTCATCCCTCTTTTTTTTTGGCTCTGCATGTGTTCTTCTACAGATGTAAGATTCAAACAGAGATACTGGTAATATCTGACAAAAACGTACTATTACTTAGCTCTGGTTTTATTTTTTATTGATTGGGTCTATTGAAACAAATCTGAAGTGTGAGGGAATTTCCGAATATGTGTCTCCAAACCAGCTGTAGCGATGAGATCTATGTGAAGAGTTTTATATGGTACCAAGGGGTTCCTTCATTTGAACTTTTCAAAGGATGTGGTTGGATCTACATGATTTGCAGGCCACGTGGCACGTGCTACTGACACACATTTCATGAGCCATGTATTATCATTACCTAATCAATAAGGCAGAATTTGAGAATTTTAGATTTCTACTCTGTGTTTTTTTTAGACAGAACGGATCTCTCTTTCTCTCTTCTACGCCACATATAAGTATACATATCCATAGGACCATATCCATAAAATTTTTTTTTTTGGGATCTAAGACAATGAAAGCAAACAAACACTAATTAGAACAGATACAGTAACATTTTGGGCGGGAACTGAGAGAACTGGTTGGGCCTGAGCACAGCATGTAATTGGTCCAATAGGCCCAAATACTAGTCAACCAATTGTGTCTGTCTTGGTTAAGTTGACAATGGATGAGATGGATGGGGTTTGGGCTATGAAAGCCCAGTAAAAAGAGCAGGGCACAGAGAGGGTGGGAAGCTTACCTAAGCTGTAATTTTGGAGCCGAAAATCAAATTATGAAGTCTAATGAGAGAAACAAACTACAATAACCAGAAAATGGATGCACAATTCTATCTGACCAAATTCTAACTAGGGTTTGAGGCTCAAACCAACTTGAGGTAATGAAATTGATTTTCCATGGGATGATTGGCCTTGGTTATATCCGCTCTTCAGTTATTTGTATCAATCTTTGCTATATTTGGACCCTTATGAATGTCCGATGAAGAAAGTGGATTGAAGCCAAACCTAATTCAGAATATGTTATCTGCAATTCTCCGAATTAACTATACAACATAATTTTTTGTTGGTCATACTGATGTTCCGACTCAAAGAGATTGAGATTTGTTGTTTTGACTTTTTGTTTTAAGAGAGTTGTATTGTACATAGTAATATAATAAGTACTTTTGTTAAGTATGAGTTAAGCCGTGTTGGGAAAAAAATAAGTTGTATTTTGTAACTTTTATGAGTTGAACGATGTAACGTACAATGCACGTCCTTGAATTTATTTTGTTAATTACATTTCCTGTTTCTGTAACTCTAAGAACTTTTAAGGTTTATAAACAGTTGACATGTGAAAATTCCTAATCTGTATGAATTAGAGTTCTTAATGAGTTGGACCGACTGACCGGTCATTAATCCTTCTTACATCGAGATGGGTCGTGACACATACGATGGGAGCAATTGCACTAGTTTACATCTAAGGGAATGAGAATGAGAGGTGAGCTATAAACTGTAAGGACCCGGAAAATTTGAGTTTTAAAAATAATTATTTGAAAGTTTATTTTGGATAAATAAACTTAAGAAAGTGTGTTATGTATTGGATTATAATCATAGGACCCGAGCCCGGAGTCTCTCGTTTTATTTTGCGCGCGCGTCTTTACGTGGCTTATTGCGTGGGAGCCCCTTTGGGCCTTAAAAATCAGATTGTTGGGGCTTAGGGGAGGAGAAACCCCATTTCCCCCTTCTCACTCTCTCTCTAACCATGGCTCTCTCCTCTCTCTACCATCTCCACCCATCCAAGCCACCATTTTCAAATTCCTTGGAGGTTTAGGAATCTTGCATTGTGCTAGGCAAGGAACCGACGCCGGATTGAGGTTGGGAGCTTGGGAGATGCGGATTCAAGCTTTGGAGCACCATCAAGGCTAGGGTTTTCACCCTTGGACCAAATCATCCACTTTGAAGCTCGAGGTAGGGATTTCTACCTTCTATTATGTGTATATGATGTGTTATGGTCTTTGTTTCGTGTATATTTTGATGTTTGGAAAGGATTTGGACCATTTGCAAAATCTGCGATCGCGCAGTTTTTCTGCAGATCGCGTTCGGGCGTCCGGACGGGAACCATGGGCGTCCGGACGGCTGGCCCAGGAATTTGGACAGAGAGGTGGTAGAATTGGCGTCCGGACGGGGAAGCCCGACGTCCGGACGGAGCCGGCCCGGCGTCCGGACGGGCCCGGACGGTGACCGGGCGGCCATGAGTTCTGTTTGCTGAGTTTGTTTCTGTTTCATTTTATGCCGTGGAACGTCGTTATTTGGTGGGTTGATGTGAATATAGATTACTTGGGATTAGTTGTGTATGAATGAAATTATTGAACGTGATATGGATTTCTTGACTTGTCATATGTTGTTACGAACGAAATGCGTAATGTCTAGCCTCCTTCGGGAGTGGTGCTAGGAGAACGATGAGACTAGCTCCTGGTGGGGAATGTGCTAGGAGAACGATGAGACTAGCTCCCGGTGGGGAATGTGCTAGGAGAACGATGAGACTAGCTCCCGATGGGGAATGTGCTAGGAGAACGATGAGACTAACTCCCGGTCGGGAATGTGCTAGGAGACGCCATGAATCGGCATTGACTAGCCTCCTTTGGGAGATGTGCTAGGACTTGCTTATGAATATGGTTTGGCACAGCTTGGTGCATTGTCTAGCCTCCATTGGGAGAAGTACTAGGATATAATTCATCTTAACTTGGTGAAATTGGGATTGATGGGCATTGGATGTGAGTAATGGGTGAATTGCGAGATATGATTGTTGTATGTGTATTGGCGAACGGTTGATTGTTATTCGTGAGGTTGTGTATGATTATGAAAACGGTGCATTGCTATACCATGGTCACTGTGCATACCATGTATCTCACATGCGCACAATCTTGACATAGATTTTCTCATTGGGCTCGTAGTTCAATCTCTTGTACATCACGTCAAGTTTATGAGTTTGGGCTAGTTGTGCATGATTAGAGAGTGTCGTAGGACATGTGCTCGGTATAACTTGTGAATGGAAGAAATTATACGACGGACCATGAGTGATTGGAAGAATTCAATAACATCTTGAGGATGGTTGGGTTGAGTTGGGAGTCGGGTGAGGACAATGTTTTGACCTACGAGATGAAAGTTATTTTGGAGTTTTAAACAAGAATCAATGGTGCTTTATTGATAGAAAATCTTATATCTTGTGAAGTTATCGGGTAATGCTAGAATTGGATGTGAATCACATTTTGACGGGCTACAAGTAGGCCCTTGTATTGAGGTGAACCTGCATCGAGATTACTATCACCCTTGTGTCCCTCATAGGAAAGTTGTCTACCTATCCTCAGACCTAGACTTGCTTGAGAGGTACCGTATCATTGACTGAGGGTTGGATCGGGTTGTGAGATGTTCGTGGGAGAGATTCTTCTTCCTCGAGTTTATACTCCATGTTATCATGTCTGGAGATGATCCACTATGCCTTAGTATTGTGAAGGGTTCTTTGGTTCCGTGAAAGAATGAAAAACCTTGGAGTGCCTTGAGACTTTAGAATGATTGGGGTTCGGAGTAGAGTACGGTTGACAGTCCGGTATGTTGATGTGCTTTGTCTGTCGAGATTGACACGCTTGTGTGAGTTGATAATGGGTTCTAACGGAACGACTTGATTGTGAAACGTGTTATGAGGATTCGGCTTGAAAGTGATGTTAGTTTGTCGGCGAATGACGTGTGGTGCACGGTTGCTATTACGTGCTTTGACGTTCATTTTCTTTATTGCTAGAACGGATAATCGTGTGGATATCGTAGAGTGTTGTCTCCCTTGACTTGCTGAACCGCATGGGATTGATAGACCGTTCTTGTGTGACCTTGGACATTGGATGGTAAAGTATGACTGAAGGAAATTAAATGGGAAATGTGTACTAGCTTTGACTAGCCTCCGGATGGAAATGTGCTAGGTGAATCTTAACATGATTAGCCCCTGGTGGGAGATGCGTTTGCTAAATCTTAATATTGTTTGGCTTCCATTCGGATACGTGCCAGTTATCTTTCGATGTTTCCTAGCCACCGTGGGGTGAGGTGCTGGTTGGAGAGATAATCTTCGAATCGATGCGAGTGGTGAGAATTGAGTAACGTGAAATAATTAGCACGAGAATGTTCTGAGTTTATGAAAGGAATGAGTGATAAAGTTTTAAAGGATGAGATCCTGAAAGTTTTGGGTGAACATTGAGTGGAGCACTGGTTGGGTTGATGAGGAGATGTGTGGATAGGGTGTACATGCATAATTTAAGATATAATGTGCAAGTCCATACTTATGTGATCATTGAGTATTGGGTGACATGCCATTTCATTTCATATGTTCATAATATTTGTGTAGATTTTCCTACTGGGCTGTGTAGCTCAACCCCTCCATTTCAGGTACCATAGCGGAGGAGTAGCATGGATTGCTTGGCGGGGCATCTTTGACTAGACTAATGGAGGAGTTATTTAGCATCTGCATGGGCAATACTTTTGGGGTAGAAGTATTACAACTCCCACATGTATTTTGTTTAAGCAAGTAAAATTTCGAATCTTTTGAAAATCATGATTTTTGTACTTGGGCCGGTAGTGCCCCTTGACCTTTAATGATAATTGATGGAAATATGAATATTATTTTGTGATTTAATTATATGGAAAATTCGGGACGTGACATAAACCACTATAGAGTGAAGAATAAACCACCATGACTTGGCAAAGAAAAATAAAAAACCATGTAACACTACCTTGCATTTAGCAAGATTTGAATCTTACACATCTTGGATGGAAGAACCTAGGTACATAGCATAACAACTTCAAAGGTTGGCTTGTTGGTCAATGTTTAGGATTTAAAGATTTACTTTCTCTTTAAAATCTAATTTTGAAAACTTCAAGGTGTTATTAATTCTTGGAAGGTAACTTCATGCAGGAGTTTAACCTAGGTCCATTGCTAATGGATCGTGAAATTAGTCTTTTAGGGATTAATTGAGATGCATCTAAACTGATTCGAACTTTCTGAGTTGTAAAAACAAAAGGATAGTTCCATAATTATTTTATATCCAGGTGATCAAATTTCGATGGCCTTGGATTGGATTAAAAGCATGGTTAACTATATTACTAGCAGATCAATGTGTAGTCTATTTTAGTAAGTATATAAACTATCAGTTGACCATGAGTGAGTGGAAGTTTTGAGAGTGAGAGAGAGAGAGAGATATGAAAAAGGCAAGGAGAAAGAGGCAAGAGTAGTACTAAAGCCAAGGAGTAAAAGGCCAACAGAGCACTGAGGGACACTTGATTGGGGGGTACTGTGGCAGTAGAAAAGGGCAAACTAAGGAATTAGGGCAAGAAGAAAAGGCAAATATTGTTAGTAGAGGACAATGATGCTGCAGTAAAAAAGGGCAAAATGGGATAGTAAAAGACACCAAGAGGAAAACAAATTCAAGGTAGTAAGCTATTGGGTTTTAACTTTTATTGCATCCAGAAAGATCAGATAAGGCTTTTTTTTTTTTCAGAGGTAGAGAAAAGCCAAACTACGAAACAAAACCCACTTTTTTAATACCCTTTTTTTCCCACTTGTTTATCCTCCTGTAATGGCACGTGAAGCTCACATGTTATCAAGTCCATCTTGATTAGTAATTTTACCCAAATAGAAAAATTATTGGGTAATTTGTGACATCGTCGTATAATATTGTTCAAATATTCTCATGAGATTCACTATTTAAGCATATGAATTCTATAAAATATGTGTTATAAAAAATGTTTAAATATTCCATAACAGTATCTTTGACTGAATAATAACTACCAATAATGACCCTTTGGTTCTTTACTAACAATGAATATTTTCTTTTTTGGAGGACACTAATTAACAAAATTCACTCACTCTTGTTTTTTTTGTTTTTTTTTGTTTTTTGTTTTTTTCTCTCTTCCTTATTTGTCTTGTGATTGTAGATATGGACATTAATGGACTTGACGTTTCCTTCAGCATTTGTTCCCTCCTACCCACTTGTTATTGTAGTGAATTTAATTTAATATCCTCCTTTGTAATGAAATAGGCTAAGAGGGACAAAAAAAGAAAAAAAAAAGAAAAAACCTCTCATGATTTTATCCTAAAATGGAGCCTACTGCAAATTAACTGGGATTTGGTCTAATATTTCTTTTCGATTATTTTTGTCTTTATTTGACAAGAATTTGCATTCATCAGGTTCAAGGGCAGAACCAAGATTCAAAGTTTGGGCGCGAGATTTTTTTTTTTTTTGAAAAAAGGGAGGGGCCAAATGTAATTTAGGAAGGTCAAAATGTAATTTTTTTTTTTTATAATTTTTAAAATTTCTACCAGATCCTAAATTTTTTTGAAACTTTTGGGAGACCCGCCTCCCCTCCTCCCTGGTCTCTTACTGGCTCCATTCCTGATTAGGCTTGCACTAAATTTTTGTAGATTATTTATTCGTCTCAACGAGAAATTTAAAAAAAATATGAACCACACTTTTAAAAAATCTAAAAAGACAAAAATGATTAAAAAAAACTATTCGTGTATGATTATTTTTGTCTTTAGTAAATTTTTCTAAGCTTTGGTCATAATTTTTTACCATTTAGATTTTTCTCGTCAAGACAAATCAATGATTCACAAAAAAATGTACCCCAAAAAATTAAACAAAGGTGAAAAAAATTTGAATAGAGAACAAGTAATCAATTAGGTAAAATTAAGCAGGCGTAAGTGTAAATTTTTAGACACGTAACATGTTTAAGCTCTTATTATATTTTGTTCAAGTACATATATATTTCAAATTGACCAAAAAAAACAGAGCTCCACAAAATTGACGAGAAAATTAAACAAAACCTATGCTGACTTATAAGTACATTGATTCTGTCATTGAAAGGAGAAAAATAGCAATTATCATATAAAAGAGGTACGTAATTTCCTACGTTATAACATGCTTTTCTGCTACGTTTTCCTAATTCCCCCAACACCGAAGCGAGATTCCCGCCCACCTCTTTTTTTTTTCCTTCTTTCATTTCTAATATCTCAAACTTTGTTTAATCAATTCATATGTATACGGACATGTGATATTATTATATATATGTGTCTGTACGTATAGTTTTATATTATATATATATATATATATGTGTGTGTGTGTGTGTGTGTGTGTGTATTATGGGTTTGTGGTTTAGATTGCCAATCAAGAAGTCACCGACATGCAGCGAATACAGTGATGCATAATTTGATTACCGTGCTAAATCTTTTAATGATCTCCTAAAGATTAAAAAATATTAACAATTATACCTTAATGATAACAGTTATATATTCTCCTAATTTTATGCCTTTTCTAATCAAACTAGCTGTTATTATATGCTCTTATATTGAGTCTCACTCTCACAAGATGAATGTTTATCATATTCTGAATGTTTATCATATTCTCTCTGGTGTCTAATCATATTCAATAATCTCTAATAAATAGAGGAAAACTTACCAGAAAAAGAATTATTGCACAATCTTTCTATAATAAAAAATATCTAAGTCCATTTACGATTAATATTTGAAAGATCAATCACTGCTTGTTAGTAGGAGATATAGTAAAAATTAAAATTAATTTGCATATAATCCGAGATATCTTGGTCAGCTTTGGACCAAACTAGAGTAAAATTTGGTGGAGTCTTCTCCTAAATTACTATCTCATCCTCGGAACTCTGGAGGTAACAACTATATATAACTTCTAGTGATCTCAAATATTAAATTACTAAGTTTTGATCGTAAAATGTGTGAGTTTACGGTTCATCTGCTCTAACACTTGAATATTCCCCGGAGTTTGTAGCCTTAATAGTTGACAACACCCTATTTATTGGAAATTGAGAAGAGACAACAATCCTTAGGTCCTAGATTAATTTTGACCATCAAATTAATACCTCGAGGTTGAATTATTATAAGGGGGCCAATGCTAAACAGTACAGAGACACAGAGAGAGAGGAGAGAGACAACAATCCTTTGGTCCTACATTAATCTTGACTGTCCATCCACTCGCATGTTATTTTGAGTGAGCATTTAATAGAAAAATGACGTTGGTAAATTATTGTCCTGCGACTTGATTATTATTGTACTTCACACACACACACACATAGACACACAGGGAGAAGAGAGAGAGAGAGAGAGTCATTGCGTCAAAGTTGAGAACCCAAAAAAAGCTCTCAAACTTTCTGCAAAACAAGAAAGTTAGAAAAGAGTCTTTTATGAGAAATAGTCAGATTTGGTAGTTATACATGTGCGATAAGCGGCGATGTGGCTGGCCGGCGGCAGGAGGCTCATATCCTCTTCTCTGGTGGCGCTGTTGATGATCTCCGTCTTCTTTAACTGCAGCGTAGGTGGAATACGGACATACCCACCAAACCAAGGAGTGACAAAACAAAGACAACTCCCTCAAGCAATGAAGAAGAAGCTCACCCAGAATCAAAACGACTTATTTCAAAAGTACTTCCGGGGAAGAGTTTCTGATCTCAGCAGCAATCCTAACACCACTCATCAAAATGGTTTCCAAGAAAGCAAGCGAAGAATACCCAGTTGCCCAGATGCCCTCCACAATAAGTAGCATCATAATCATTCAATCTCCATTTCTTTTTGTTTCTTGAATTTTGTAAGATCTATCCCAAAATACCCACGTTTTTTTTTCCTGGTTATTTATGTTATAATATTCTGATGGGTTCTGTTAATTTCCTGAGAAAACCGTGGGTATTTTGGTATTTGAATATGCTTGATTTTTCTCCGGCTAGCTTATGATGAAGAATTGATATGTATAGAAGAAGCTAGGCTTTATTTTCATTTCGATATTTGGGTTTTTAAAGCTATTTATATTACCTGAATTTTCATGTCTTGAATCTCTGTTTTCTCTTTTCTCTTTTCTCTTTTCCTTTGCTTCTGAGTTCAATGTTCTATACATTTGCGATGAAGTAGGCAAAATAAGGGTCCCAAAATTATGAGAAAAAAAGGGAAAATACTTGCACAGATATGATTACAATTTACATGTGTTATAAAACTAGGTAAATTTTCATATATCATTGATTAATTTTTTGCAGGTCATAACTCAGATAATTTTCTCTCAACCTCCTTTCTTGATTTCTCTCTGTTTTTGGAGCGTGGAATTTATTGAATTTTAGTGAATACCAACTCTGCTTTAGTGTCTATCATTCACCAGTTTGCCCTTTTTGGTATTACTTATTGAGGTTGTTCTATTGACAAATTTGGTAAATTTTCTTTTCCCCTGTTTCACTTTGTACACCTCAGGTTCCTATGAAAAAAAAAGAAGCTGAATTGATTGTTTCCCCGAATCTTTTCCTCCAAGGCTTTTGAAAAATCTTCGAAATAGCAGATTTTTTTCATTGGATGATCTGGGCCGTATGATTGGAGGACTAGATGAGTTCATTGATCTAGCTTAGAGTAGTTGACTAAAGTTAGAAGAAAATAAAGACCATGAGGGATGAAATAGATTATGTTAATAACAAACTGGAAACCACAGTGGAGCTTTTTAAATCCTAGGTTGCAAACTTTCTTCTTTCTACTGCCAGCGAGGCAGCTACCCATTTTTTCAGAAAATGTTAAAAAATATACGACATTTAATAGGTACACAGAGGTATAATATCAATGAAATGGTATAACATTAATTGATGCATAAAAAGGGTTTATTAATTGTTGCCGATGGTGCGTTTGTGAAGTCTGATTCGATTTTGGTTATCACTTCGATCTACGGTGTTCAACCTGACAAGGGTATTATGGTAATATGTATTGTAAATCCTAGATTATAAAGAGTAAAACTAGTGCGACCGTGGATGTACCCACTCATACTTTTGGAGAACCACATAAGAATCTTTGCGGTGTTCTATGTGTTTACGTTCTTTGTTTGATTGTTTGTTCGTGATATTGTGTGTTTGTTTGAGCAATTTCAGAATAACTAAATATTGTTATCCAAACAGAACTTATGTATGTGTGGAGTTCTTTAGTCCGTATAACTATTTCACTCGTAATTCCGTCTGTTTTGAACTCTTAGTACTTAGATCTGCAACCACATCTAAAGGTTAATACCCAACGGCCGGAGATTGGCCAAAAAACACTCTGATGCCTAAGTCAGTAATTAAAGGGAAAGAGAAAGAAAGTATTGAACTATATATATAGTTTAAAAGGTTGCGCATATCTCAATCCTCCAAGTACTGTACCTTATATATATCTCTTGACTTGAGCACCAAGTCTAGATTGGCAATCTCACGGGGTTGTCTAGTGGTAAAGACTTGGGATTTAGAGGTATGCTTTCTTCTATGTCTCAGGTTCAGAACTTCTCAAGTGTTATGATCAACTCCTTTGGGTCCAGTGCATACAAGGGAAAATATCATGGCTTTAATTGGGGCTCCCACAAGTGAACGGTGGAATTGGTCCTCCGATAACTAGTCGGCATTAGGTTGGGAGTAATTCCAAAGCCGTCCAGATGTCTCGGCTATAAAAAAAGAGAGTCTAGATTGGCATGTGCGTGGCACACTCTTTGATGATAGTGACTCATAACTGAATTTTGTTATGATATCAGCCAATCACATAATGAATACCATCTCACGAATCATGTGCTACAACCTATACACCCATCTGCCAGGTGGATTGTCGTCTACTGTAAATGATACCAGCTCGGCCATATGGGTCTGAGCTCAGCCTAGTTTGTTAAAGATGCTAATTTGTTAGCCTTGGTAAACTGGGTAGAGACTCGATTCAGACCCATGAAGTACGTCCTTAGGCTAGGCTGGAGACACTATGTGTCATGGACCAAGTCTGAGCTTGGTCCGATCACTAAAAAAACTGTAGATTTTGTCATTGGGCTCAGTTTATCTCCCAGCCCAATATCACCTTAGTTCAGCTCAAATATTCGTTCCGATTTGATCCTCCATACTACGTAATTCTTCTATAGTATGATTTGGATCAGTTCCACCTAATTTGATTTAAGGAACAGTATCATCTTCTATATAATGTTTGGTTGAACTTCTTGTTTACATAATATCGGGTTCCGGACAAATATGTGCTAACATCTCTATCCCTAACTGCTGTGTTTTTTTAAGTGAACTAGCTAGTGCTATTTGTTAGTGGAATAAAATTTGGCTAGTGGAGTGGTTGGGATGTCAAACCTTGATGCAGCGGCCGAACCAAATAAAGATCGCGGGGCCTGGGTTTTTAAAAAAATTTTAAAAACATTTAGAACCTATTATAAATTTTGAAAATTATATAGAAAAATTGTATTTTGGACCCGATATTACATTTGGTCCACTCTCTTTCTCAAAAAAAAAAAAAAATCCCTACCGCCTCCAAACGGCAAATCCTAATTCCGCCCGTGCCTTGTTGACAAAAGAACTGAAACCTAATGGAGAATTTGTTTCATTGATTCGCAGTAGTGTGCTCGATTCGTATATACTTTTGTTCCTAAAAAACGAAAAAATAAAATCATAGAGTAAGTTGGTATGGTATTAATTTGATTATTAAAAAAAGATTAAAGAGTGGGTCATGCATGGGGGTTTTAGTTGTTCGAAAAACCCCATGTCCATTAAAGAGCCAACAAGTTGATGCCATGATTTGGCATGTCCTGAAATTCTATAAAATTTATTACCATTGAAGATTCAGCTGTGGAGATGTTTGAAGCATTAATGGGTTGTTTCCTGCACATCATTGTGGTAGCTCTCCATCATTTTCTTCCAGTTAGGCTTCGTTTCAAATCCTGCCTTTTTTTTTTTTGGTGACATAAAGAGGAGGAGTGGGGCAAAGGATAATTTATTTTTCTAAATTAATTAAGGTGGGTGGGATATGAGAATTTAATTATCAACCGACAAAATAAAAATCTTCGTTGAGGGTTACGTGGGTGGATGACAATTTCTCATTTTGAATATATAAAATTAAAATTTTGATTAAATCACACCTCGTTGTATACCAGGCAGAATTAAGATGCTGCTGGATCAAGGAAAGTATGTGCATGCAAATATATATATACACACACACATGGATGGTTTATAAATATTTATAAATTGCGTGAAGGTCAGTGAAATATGAGATTGATCATGAGTACTATTATTATATTGCTTCTCCGATTAAAACTATTTGTCGTCTGAAGGATTTTATTGGGGATTTCATTTGAATATTATTTAGCAAATAGGTCTTCGGTCTGCCCTTTTCCTGCAATTCCATATTATGTATTTTTATCTTATGAGGGATCTATAATTTATAAATACAAAGGTCAAGTATTTATAACATGTACGATTTTATAAGAAGAGTTTGGCTTTTATAAAAAAATGAACTACGAAATCCAAAAATTATCTTAGAGAGCTTTTTAAATTATCATTTTACATTTTTTATTTGTGTAAAGTACAATTTATACATTCAGTACTCTATACTCAAGTTGAGTATGGATTAAATTCTTTTTGTTGAAGACTACTTAAATTTTCAACTATAAATATTTACTTAAATAGTTTAGTTTTAAAATTCAGAACTTAAAAACTACTGATAAGACGAGAAATTTTTCTATGCCGAATGGGTACCACTTGGCGCGCCAGGTGGTACCTTGCAGCCAATCACATTGCGCCAGCTGGTGAATTTTCCACGTCTGCAGCAACAAACGTCTGCCCCATTTCCGTTTCTCTTCCGTTTGAGAACAAAATGAGGGAAATCAACAGTACCCCTAAATCTGAAAATTTGAAACCCATTTCTTCGAGAAATTTTTCTATGCCGAATGGGTACCACTTGGCATGCCAGGTGGTACCCTGCAGCCAATCGCATTGCGCCAGCTGGTAAATTTTCCACGTCTGCTGATCAAACGTTTGCCCCATTTCCGTTTCTCTTCCGTTTGAGAACAAAATGGGGGAAATCAAAACCCCTCTTATATCTGAAAATTTCAAACCCATTTCCTTTCTCTCCCCTCTCCTACCCTCCCAGATCCACTTTCTCTCCTTCTCTGGTTTATGTGGAGAGAAACGGAGCCCATCACCACCAACGCCGTACGACCACCACTATCGCCGCCGCCCCCTTCTCGTTGTGCCCAGATTCTTCACTCCCCCAAAACAAAAAAAAAACCGCTCTAGGGTTTACGCACTTTGTCCAGTTCGATACAGATACGGTAGCTGCGGCCTCTGCATATGTTCATCTCGATACGGATACGGTGAGGTTTCGACATCAAAACTAGTGAAAGTTTTGTTCGGTTAGTGACGATTTCTGAATTTTGAGATTTGCTTGATTTTGTTTGTTTTGTTTTAATTGTGTTGATAGGGTGGGATGGATAGCGATTGGGATGAACAGATACTATCAGAGAAGCTTCCGAACTCCGAAGCTGAGTTCTACTTAACACAGTATCGAAAGTATCCTCCTTTGTGTGGTTGAACTGGGTTTTCAAAGTAAATTTATTTATGTAATTTTATAACTTAATTTGCATGCTTTTGAAATGCTCTATCTACTGGATTTAGGGAGGTCCATATCTGATAGTTGATAATTTGCTACTTTTTTTTTTGTTTTGTTGATATATGTGATTTCTTTCTACAGTTCAGAATCTTCAGATCTGGTAGTCGGTAAATTTCAACCTTGTTTTGTTTTTTGATCTTTTGGTTTATTTGGTTTCTTTCTATTTGTGTAGCAATTGGATTGATACAGATAGGAAATTCTTGGTATGGTTGGAGTGATTGATGCTCGCCGGCTCAATTTAGTTTGGTTCACTCATTAGTGCAGTAAAACCCTCATTAGTGTTGTAATTCAGAGCATTACGGTTCGAACTTAGATATGGTCTCCTTGTAATTTGGTCATTTGCTCCTGTTAATGTGAATCGTGGATCTTCTTGAGAAAGATAATAGCCGAAAATTGTGTTGTTTTGTGGCGCTTATATATTGCTAAGCTTATTGTTGTGTTTCATTGTTTCATTACAGATGGAGAGCAATGAGGACACTTTTTTTCTATTGTCTGGGGTTAGATTTTGAGGAAGTGCGGTGGTGTGTGAAGCGCTCAGGTCTTGGAATGGTGCTTAAGCTGGTCAGCAACATATAGCATATTGGTAATTTGGTCTCCCAGCAGCTTAGTATGAGCAAGACCATTATGATCATCGCCACCAAAAGTTCAGAGAACTTTGAGCCTGCAAAATCTGGAACCATCTCTAAGCAAGAAACCACAGTGCTGACATGCATGACTCTCCGCAGAACTTTTGCTCATGGAAAGTTGTTAAAGCCACACTTGAGATTGTCCATCTTACAAACACAAGTACAATGTTATTAGTAGAATTTCAATCTGTTTTTGTAAGGGATTCCAAGGCCATCCCCTTGATCTCTTTTTGGGTGGTTATAATACACAACTTTTCCAAACATGTGTTCTCTCTCATAATTGCCACTTGCAATTGTTCAATTAAAAAAAAAAAAGCATACCCATTTGTTGAGTTGATCTAGGTATGTGGTCGTTGGAATCCATCTTCACTGTAGGTGCTTCTTCCTCCACTGAGTTCATCTCTTAATTTAATCTTCTTCTTAATCTAAGAGCTTGATTTGTTTTTCTTCTTGATGGGGAGAGAGAGAGAGAGAGAGATTGGGGATTTTTTAATTTAAGGTGTGTGAGAGATTGTTCCCAGGAAAAGTGTTGGATTTGGGCGGGGAGGGGAGGAGAGAGAGAAGAAATGTAAGACTACTCTCAAACGCTCCTCCGTGCTCTCTAGTTTTCTGGTGCTTTGGATTTACAGATTCTAGAGAGAGAGAGAGAGAGGAGAGAGAGGAGAGAGAGAGAGAGTGAGTGTGTGGGTGACTGGGTGGGTGAGTAAAGAGGAAAGGAAGGAAAGGCAGGGAAACCGATGCGAGAAAGCGCCACGTATTATGCGGCGGAAGGGAGTTTAAAAAGCTGGGTGGAGTGATATTAGTAAAGACCGTGGTTTTTGTCTACTAGCAATTTGGAATTGGAATCAAATTGACTCTCTTTCTGTTCTCATTTGTCTGACTCCAGACCTCCGCCCCCCAACTCATTGACAAAAGATCAACTCATCTTTAAACTCCCCACAACTATTGTTATTATGTTGGAAGTGTTTTCTTATATTATTATTAATCATTTTAGGAGAAATCACTAATAATGTCCTATAAATTTACGTAAACATGATGTATTAGTAGACTTATTCATATAATAATATCCTGCAAATTCATTTTGCACTGCGGTTTAATATCAATATTGCTTAGAATATGATTAAAGATTATTCCTCTCTAATAGATTTGCTTTTAAATAAATTAAAGATTAACAATTTAATAACAACTTGCTTATGAACTCGATACACAAGTTTTGCCGATAAATTTCGACGACCAGGATATGATATTGAATACAATGAGAGAGCGTTGACAAATTGTTCTGTATTACCAAGTCCATTGGGTATAAGACTTGCATAAAACCTTCATGGCTAATACATTTTCCATGCTGATGTTCAAATACATTAAACATTTGGATTTGGAATAATTAAAGCACACACCCAATAACGTAAAAGAATTTGCCAACGGACCTCATTTCGTGAAATTGAATTTAGTGTCGCCAAAAAATGATAATGAATTAAGTTACCTGACAAAAAAGAAAGAAAGAAAGGAAATAGGACAATGAATCTCCATTTTGGCGATCATGTCAACTAAAATATTCCACCAGGTTAAGATGCATAACATCCAAATGATTAGACATATGTTTATGATTTAAAATCTGCGGTTACAAATTTTTCCTAGGATGTGTTGACTTCACATATTACAAAAAAAGATGAAAAAGACAAAAATTGACTTATTTGTAGCCTACACACCGATTGCAGAAAGTAACTCTTGCGATCTTAATAGCCCAGAAGTATTAGTAAGGATTTAGATTTGTTAAAAATATTTTTTCGAAACGATACTATTCTTTTCAAAACTTTTTAAAATAAATTTAGACCTTTTAAATAAATTTAAATCTTTAATTAAGATGAACGATTAAAATTAAACTTCTTTATGCATTTCTAGCATGAACAGGAGAGATGTCGATGCTACGTACATAGGTCTGTGTACACAGATCCGGACATAGATGTGTCAAGATTCGTCGAATGCACGTGGAGCCTTTGTGTACATAGACTTTCTCTGGGTACAAAAGATAAAGATAATTAATCTCACTAAAAAGAATTCCCCAGAGGCTGTAAAACCTTCTTCATATTCAAAATAAAGAAAAAGGATACTGGACCAAGGCCTATGGCAACCAAGGTCTATCGTAGGCCCATCCAAATTGGACAAATTTTCACCCTTAAGCCCATTGTCATCTTGTGAAACAAGCCCAAGCAATGATAACTCTTAAAACATTAAAAGTAGAAAACAAACTGAATAATGAATATGTATTACAGAACAATGTTTGATCACCTGCACACAAAATATATGCACAACTTCACAAACCACGTCGTTGTATATTGTGCCTGGTTGTAAAGTATTTTCTGTTCGAACAACAGGTTGGTTCCACTTAAAGATTAGCAAACAATCGAGTGAGTGTGTGGAATTATTTTCAACTTTCATATTATCTCATAGAAAAGTTTATTTATAAATTCATAATGTAAACGCAACCTAAAAATTTGGGATGGTAGACATCAACGAGTCAGGTCTTTCAATCTTAGACTCTAACTATTAAGAGTTTTAGTCAGTTAGCAATTAGCAGTTTGTTAGTTTTTTAATTAGTACGCTTAGACATAAATACTTCCTAACCTTTTCATTGTAACTAACGATTCACAATATACTTGTATAAGAAAAGTTTCTCTTCCTTTTCATTTGTAATATGGTACCAGAGTGTAATCATTTCCCGTTGCACTATCTCTTTGATCTATGAATATTCTTCCTTTGCAACTATCATGGAGTCTCCTACTTCTGCAACTTTGTGGTCTTCCGCCAATGATGATTCTTCCAGTCCTTATTTTCTTCATCTTCAGAGAGTCCAGGTATTACTCTAGTATCTCAAGTCTTAACTGGAGATAACAAATTGGGCTTTACTAGTGAGGAACAAATTGGGCTTTAT
Organism: Arctostaphylos glauca; assembly: GCA_019985065.2. Lineage (NCBI taxonomy): Eukaryota > Viridiplantae > Streptophyta > Magnoliopsida > Ericales > Ericaceae > Arctostaphylos > Arctostaphylos glauca. Next base: position 16,806,605 of record JAHSPW020000013.1, read on the forward strand.
TGATATATCTCTTATCAAACCTCAAAATAATAATATGTCTTCTTAGTGCTTGGAATTGGGACAATAATGTTGTCATATCTTGGATTCTTAACTTTATTTCGAAAGAAATTTCTGCCAGTGTGATTTATGCAGAATCATGAAATCTGGATTGATCTCAAAGATCAATTCCAGAGTAAAACGGACCTAAAATTTTCCAATTACGACGAGATTTTATAAATGTGGTTGAAGACCAAAATTCAGCCGGTGTTTATTTTACCAAAATGAAGACTATATTGGAGGAATTAAGTAATTTTCATCCTATATGTTCTTGTGGCAAGTATACTTGTGGAGGAGTAAAAAATTTGCAGTTACATTATCAAATGGAATACATCATGTCTTTCCTTATGGGTTTAAATGATCCATTTTCTCAAATTCGGGGGCCAATTACTTCTCATGGATCCTCTTCCACATATAAATAAGGTCTTTGGCCTAATTTCTCAAGAAAAACAATAGATACCGGTTGGACTTCATACTAATGCTAGTTTGGATTCAAGAAACAATTTGACTTTTGCTATTAGATGTACATGGTAGTACCAATCGAAAGAATAACATTGGGAATTACAATTCTAGAGGTTGCAAAGGTCAAAGAAATGATAGACCTCTTTGTACTCATTATAATCAACAAGGTCATACAATTGACAAGTGCTACAATTCCATAGTTATCCACCTGACTTTACTCCAAGGCAGAAGGATGGTATCTCTTCTTCCTCTACCATGTCTGCTATCAATCAAGTTACTACCTCAGTTGCTAAGACAGACACACAAGGCCATGTTGGGCATTTTTTGCAAAATCTTAACAGCAAGCAATACCAACAGTTGATGACCTTTTCTCTCAAGTTAATTGACGTTTACATCATCTTCTTCTAATGAGAAACCCTCTACCTCTCATATTACAAGTATTTGTTTTCCTGTAACAGTAGATCCTATTTTTTATTCCAACCAATATTGGATAGTTGATTCGGGAGCTACTCAACATATATGTTTCAATGTTGTCAGTTTTGTTTCTCTGCAATTCATTAAGAATGCTTTTGTTACTTTGCCAAATCACACGCATATACAAATTCATCAGAGTGGGGATATTCAGCCCAATCTTTTACTTGGCCTAAAAAATATTCTATTTTTACCCTAGTTCAAATTTAATTTGATATCCATGGGTGCTCTTATCATCTTCTCTTACTTTGGTTTTCTTCATGATCACTTCATAATACAGGATGTTATACATTAGAAAATGATTGGCAAGGGTGAGAAAATTACAGGACTATATGTTCTACAAAGTGGCTCATATTTTGCTAGGAAGGAAATATATGTCAACCAAATTTCTGCTCATACATGGCACAATAGTCTTGGCCATTTATCTTCAAGATAGCTTCATACTTTGATAAGATCATTTCCACTGTGATCCTGTAGATCTAAATAAAGAACCTTGTTACATTTATCTTTTAGCTAAACGAATGAGATTATTCATTGTTTCTAATAATCACATGTCACAATTCCCTTTTGATTTTGTGCATTGTGACATTTGGGGACCATATCATATATCCTCTTATGTAGGATATAGATATTTTGTTACTATAGTTGATAATTATACTAGATTCATGTGGGTATAGTTGCTCAAATCCAAATAAAATGTATGCACCATTGTTCCCCAATTTTTCAATATGGTTGGAACTCAATTCGATGCTAATATCAAAGTGTTCAGATTTGATAATGCCGCATGAATTAGCTTTTCTTGCTTTCTTTTCTGAAAAAGATGTCCTTCATCAATTTTCTTGTGTTGACACCCATCAACAGAATTCAGTGGTTGAACGAAAGCATCAACATTTATTCAATGTTGCTAGAGCCTTATATTTTTAGTCTAGAATTCCTATTCAATTTTGGACTGAATATCGTTTAACAACCGCCTTTACCATCAATCATACTCCTTCTCCATTATTGCATCAGAAATCTCCTTATGGACTTCTTTTCCATTGAGCTATTAATTATTCTTGTTTTCGGATGTTTGGATGCCTTGCTTTTGCTTTTACTCTTAAAGCTCATTGAACCAAATTTCAATCAAGATCTTGCTTCTGTATTTTTCTTGGGGATCCTTTTGGTGTCAAAGTTTACAGATTTTATTATTTACATTCTAAACAATTTTTTTGGTCTAAGGATATAATACTCATAAGCATATTTTTTCTTTTCATTCAATTACAGCTTCGACCAACCTGATTGATCATTTTCTTGATTTTGTTTTGCCCTTATTTTCTTTTAATTTCCATATTCAACCAACACCATAGTCCATCTCTTCTTCTCCTATTCCAACAGCTTCTCCTGCTACTACATTTGATTCTAGTATCCAATCAACTCCTTCTGCTACTACTATAGATTTTATTCCTCCAACATCAGTTCCCATTAGGAAGCCTTCCAGACCTTCTAAACCATCCTTTTATCTTCAAGACTATCATTGCAACCTTTTGTAGCAATAATCTATACCTTTTTGCCACACTCCATATCCTATTTCTCAATTTGTGTCTTATGCTTCATTATCTCCATCTTACAAAAAATTTCCTTAATAATTTCTTCTAATTTTGAGCCCCAATTCTATCATCAAGCTATACAAATTTCATAATGGCAAGAAGCTATGCAAGTTGAGCTTGATGCAATGGAATCCAATAACGCTTGGGCAGATATTCCTTTAACATTAGATAAAAATTCTATCGATTTTAAGTGGGTATATAAGCTCAAATATCACTCTGATGGTAGTTTAGAAAGGCACAAGGCTCGTTTAGTTGCTAAGGGTTATACCAACAAGAAAGAATTGATTTTATTGAAATATTTTCTTCGGTGGTAAAAACTGGTCATTATTAATATGTTGGCTTTTGTTGCCAGTCAAAACTGGTTTCTATATCAACTTGATGCTAGCAACGCTTTCGTTAATGGCTATTAGTTTGAAGAAGTATATATGGACCTCCCTCTTGGCTATCACCCTAAGGGGGAGCATTCGTCCTAGGAATCCCGGTTAGTTTATCATCTTCATAAAATTATCTATGGTCTTAAACAAGCCTCAAGACAATGGAAATCTAAATTTACTCATGCTTTTATCCAATTTGATTTTATTCAGTCCAAAGCTAATTACTCCTTATTTACAAAAAGTTCTGGTTCTTCATTTGTTGTTTTACTAGTCTATATTAACGACATCGTTATTACTGGTCCAAATCTTCACAACATAGACTCTCTAAAGCATTTTCTCCATAGCCAATTCAAACTCAAAGACTTAGAACAGTTGAAATATTTTCTTAGTTGTCGCGCTCGGAAATTTCTTTGCTTTTTAATGCGACGTTTAACGAAAATTGTTTAATTGTTGGACTTATTTAAAACTCAGAGTCGCCACTTGACATGAAATTTAGGTGTGTCAAGTCACCCTCTAAGGCCATTTTCGAAAAAGATGCCCTTAGAAAAATTTTTTCAACTAAGAAATACGATTCTGTTTATAAAAATGACTCTTTCAAAAGAAAACTGGTTTTTGAAAACAGAGATGGGTTCGGGGATTTACTATTACGAGTTGGGAAGGTGTTAGGCACCCAACATCGCCCTTTCGGTACTTTATTTTCCCAATTAATTTTATTTTATTATCCTTGGCCAAAATTTAAATAATATCTAGTGATTGCTGTACAATTGGGTCAAAAATAAAAATAGGTACGGGAACAGAACCCCGGCTTATGCAATTTAGTTTTTGGTGGCAAAAAGGTTGGAACGAATATATGTTAAACTTTGACCAAAACATGGTATGCAAATTGGTATTTGCACGTCATGTTTCTATTCCCGGAGTGCCAGGTACCTTAAATCCCTGGCAGGAATTTTTAAGTTTAACAACGACCCGATTCCGTTTTATTCACGGATTATTATGTTAACTTTCTTTTTTAATTTTATTTATCTGTAATTCTTCATCCCGACAGCTACACAATCACTGGCGGTCCGAATTGTAGAATTTAATAAATGTTACTTCCTTTAACTGGTTTTATTTATCTGCAATTCTTCATCCTGACAGCTACATAATCACTGGCGGTCCAAATTGTAGAACTTAATAAATGTTACTTCAATCACGATATTCTGTCGTGAAAAGATAACGTGCATTGCCCGTTAAATTTTCATCCCAAAAACACTAACATGAGCTACCTCTGTCACCCGCGTGTTTATGGAATTCCGAGATTATCGAGATCTTTAACCAAGTGATATGGATAGTGTGTCAGCGTGAACTAACAGCACTATTCATATAACTTAGCCAAGTAACGAATTTTTCCTTTTATTCATTTTAACATAAAATAAAAATAAAAGAAGATAGCGGTATCTGTTACGGGGAAACGGAAAAGGGGTAAAAAAAAGAGTTACGGGAGATAGGGGAAAGGGAAAAGTTAGTAATTAGTTCCGACAGGGGCCGACGCAATCGAGCGATATGCCGGAAGCATTATTTTTGTTTAAAGTGATTTTTGTTCAAATCACGAAAAGTACATTGGCATAGGCCAACACCGACTTTCGTGATTAAAACAGGCTAAATCTAGGGGTGAAACAAAAAACCGACGGACCGAAAAAATCGACAAAACCGACCGGAATTTTCGGTCCACGGTCGGTCCAGTAATATTTTCGGTCGGTTTCGGTCCGACATTTTAAAAATATTCGGTTTTCAGTTCGGGGTCGGTTTTTCCGAATTCAGTCCGGACCGAACCGAACTACAAAGAGACCGAACCGAACCGAACCATGGGCCGAACCGAACAAGACCGAACCGAACCGTTGTTGGATCGAACCGCCGATGTTTTGGATTATTTGCTAGTTATTTTCTGCTGGTTGGAATTGTGATTGAATTTGATGTAATTTAATATTTTTTGGGTTGGATTTATGTGATGTTGATTTAAAATTTGGCCAAAATTATCATTAAATATTTATTTTCAGTTAAAAAATTTTATTTACTGTTTTTTTATGGCCCAAATTTATTACAGGCCCAAATTCAGGCCCAACCCGAAAAAACCGAAATCCCCGAAAAAAACCGACCGGACCGAACCCCCCCGAACCGACTTCGGTTTCTTATTTTTTCGGTCGGGGTCGGTTCTACCGGAATCCTCCCCGAACCGATCGGTTCGGTCCGTTGTGGCCGGAAAAACCGACCGGACCGAACCGATTTCACTCCTAGCTAAATCACAAAAAGTACATTGACATAAGCCAACACCGACTTTTGTGATTTAGCGGGCTAAATCCTGACATTCTAGAAGTGCAGACTAGAAATTTCTAGAACTGCGGACTAGAGATGCGGATGCCCAATTAATATTGACATAAAAAAAATAGAAAGAATAAATAAAAATGTTCTGACATTCTAGAAGTGCGGACTGAAAATTTCAGGAAAAGGACTAGAAATTTCAGAACCGCGGACTAGAGATGCGAACATGGCTTATAAGCCTAACTTTAATACTGATAACAAAAGAAAAAAAAACGAATTTACAGAAGTTAAATAGATAGAACAGAGGCAAAAATTGTGTTGAAACGATTACCTTATATTCACTGTGAGCTCGGGAATTACAATGGTAGGGGTGAAAAATACTTGAACGCCTAAATAAAACCATAACCTGGCATAACGTTGAATTTTAGAAATTCTTGTTATCCCGGGCTATGCTGATATAAACGGTCGCTCAAGCTTCACCGGAGCTTGAAAAGAAAATTGGGCAAAATTTCCTCTTGCTAAAACTGAGTCTAGCAATCCTAAATTTGAATATCGTTCTCTGTATCGATAATTCGAAACTAAAAAGTTTAGAACTTATCAAACGAAGAACACTCTCTGAAAATTAAACTCGCTCTAATATGGTTCTTATATATTGATAGTTCAAAACTAAAAAGTTTAGAACTTATCAAACGAAGAACACTCTCTGGAAATTAGACTCTCAAGATTTTGAGTATTTCTGCTCTAAAAAATTCTTCCTATTTTTCCTCCAATCCTTTCCTCTTTCTTCAATTTCTCTCTGATTTTCCGACCTCCTTCCTTCATGAAAACTTCGGTATTTATAGGCAAACGTTTTGCCCCTTCGATGCGCAAAAGGAAAGCAGCTGCCCTTGCGAGTTAAAAGAATAACGGCTGTTGTTTGTTTAAACCAATCACATTAACCTCAGCCGGAAAAACCGTATTGAAGAACCAAAGAATTCAAATGCGTCACCGGCCGATGAAATCAACAAATTTGATGATTCCGGCCGCCGTAATGCCTCAAAAAAAAACCCGACCAATAACCGAAGCAAGCAGCCCGAACCGGACGGAAACCGGACAAAGCAGCCCAAAAACCGGGCAGAAAACTTATCGAACCGGTCAAAAACTGGGCCAAAACCAGATAAACCGGACGAACCGAGCCGAAGCCGGGCACAACCCAAGAGCCGGGCACGGCCCACAAGCCGGGCACGGCCCAACCCACGAAGAAACGAAGCCGGGCACGACCCAATTGGCCCACACGGCAGGGAAGTCGGGCACGGCCCAGGAGGCCCACACGGCGGGGAAGCCGGGCACGCCCAAACCGCCGTCCACGGCCCTCCTGCCGGGCACGGCATGGTGGGCCCCTCCCTTTTTGTTTTCTTTTTCCGTTTTGTAATTTAATATTTTATTTAAAAATTATATTTTTTGGTGTTATATTATTATTATTTTCTGGTGTTTATTTTAATAAAAGTTTTGGGCAGTATATACATAAAAAGGAAATAAAATTGAAAATACAAATTAAAATCAAGTAATTTGTTTTGGTACACCAGTATAAACTTAAAATTTTAAATAAAAATATTTTCCTACAAATCCGATTTTAAATACAAAACCTCAGTGGTAGGGCAAAAATGTGGTATCAACATTAGTCTCGAAGTTGCAAGATCTTCTCATGGCCTGGTTGTTTCCCAACGCAATTATGCATTACGGTTAGTTAAAGAAGCAGGTTATTTGGCATGTAAACTAGCATCTATTCCACTGGATCCTAAACTCAAGTTGCATAGTAATGATGGTGATTTGCTCCTGATGCCTCTCTGTATCGTCGTTTTATTGGGAAATTGCTTTATCTCGTTATTACAATACCCAGCATTACTTTTTCCGTTAATAGGCTTAGTCAGTTCTGGCCCATTCTCACACTTCCCATTTACAAGTGGCTTATCATTTGCTGAGGTATATCGAGACCAATCCAGGTCAAGGTCTTTCCTTCTCTGCCCATTCTTCTCTTCGTCACAAAGCGTTTCCAAATTTTGATCGGGGAGCATGTTTGGATACTCGACGATCCGTGACTGGTTTTTGCATATTCCTTGGTGATTCTTTGATTTCATGGAAATCTAAACATCAAACAACCATCTCCAGGCTTTTGCTGAAGCAGAATACCGCATGTTGGCCCTACTGCTAGCGAATTAGTCTTGCTTCGACAATTATTACGCGATTTTCATGTTGATGTCTTACCTCCCACTCTATTATTTTGCGATAATCAAGTTGCCATACATATTGCTTCTAATCCCATTTTCCATGAATGAACAAAATACATCTAACTTGATTGTCATTTTATTCGCGACAAGGTTGTTGAAGAAGTTATTCGTTTGATGCCAATTCGAACGCAACATCAACTTGCTGATTGTTTGACTAAGGCTTTACCATCTACTGTGTTTATTCCTTTTCTTTTCAAGATGGCTGTCAAAAATCTATACCATCCATCTTGAGGGGGAGTATTATGAGTTTTAGTCAGGGAAGGAACTGCATGGAGACTACAGGCCCCTCCAAAAATTTCACAAAAAAAAAATTAAGACTTAGGTATAAAATTTAAAAATTATTAAAAGAAATTACATTTCGGCTCCTAAATTATATTCGGCCCTCTTCCTTTCCAAAAAAAAAACAAAAATCTCAGCCCCCCTAAACCTCAAATCCTGATTCCGCCCCTGGTTTTAGTCAGTTAGCAGTTTGTTACTTACCAATACACTTAGTTTGTTAATTAGTAGTTCGTTAGGTTGTTAATACAGTTACCTCACGCTTGAATATAAATACTTCCTGAGCTCCTCACTGTAAATAACGATTTCCAATATACTTGTATAAGAAAAGTTTCTCCTCCTTTTCATTCGTAACACTTACACTTAGTTTCGATGGATAAATAAAGAAGTGACGGAAATTTTTAATTAAAAGATAAAAGAGAGAAAAAGAGAAAGGATACATGTCTTTGCATGTTTGGTTTATCAAGAAGTAAGATAGACTTATAAGTGTTTTAATCTTTGGTTATAAATAATTAAGAATGAAAACTAAAAACTATAATGTATTTTGCCACTTTACTTAACTTAACTTTATTTTTCTTGGGTAATTTAATCAGGGTTCTAAGAGCCCAGGCATTGTAGGTTTTCATCCCGTCATGATTTTAGAGTTATGTTTTAGTACCACTTTTATATAGTTTGACATTATTTTTGAGTGATACTTTACCTTTAGTTCTATTTAAGTGAAAATATATAATTCTTAATTTGGTAGACTGAAAACTATGGTAGTAATTTAGGCTTGAAAGTTGAAAACAAATATAATAGTGGATCAGGAAAGAATCATTGAAAATATATTCATTTAGCGATACTTCCTTCAGTGAGAATCACCAAAATATATTCACCGACTAAGATTTTCGTTTCTTCCTATTTTATGTTTTCATTCTACCGATCAACTAGGACTCCTGTTTAGTGGATTAGGAAGTGAATCACAAAAAATATAATAAGATTTCTAATTTTCTGTATTCATCCTCCTATAATTGAATAGGATTTTCTTTCTTCCCGGATCGTAGATCCCAAAACCAATCGTATTAAGAGGGTGTTTGGGAGCCTACTTTTTGGCTTTTTATTTTTGACTTTTTGGCTTTTTAGCTTTTTGGATTATGACCAGAATGAGTTTTGAATTTCGGAGTAGTGTTTGGGAGAAATGTGCAGAATGCATTTTGCAGAAGTAATAGTGTTTGGGAGCCTACTTTTGAAAATGAGTTATGGATCATCTTTTACTAATTTGCCCTTGGTCAAGATGAAAACTTGTAATTTATTTAAAATGGTAATTGGATAATATTTTGGAAAAGGGATTCGTCTATTTTTTAAGAAGAGATCCGTCTATTTTTCCGTACTTAATAAGAATTATGAAAAATGAAAGTAGTAGGGCAAAAAAATTGAAAAGATGGTCCAATAATATCGAATTATAAACATTACACAATTATTATACATATTAAAAATGTTACGCAATACTTATACAGCAACGAACAAAGCATCGAAATTAAAACACAAACAACGAACGCATCCAAACAAAAAACATTAGACAAACACTAGCCCCAGAAGCATCTAACGTATACGATTGTCGACAATATAATCTCGAATTTGGGCTCTCACACTGTCCATGTCACCATCATCACGTTGGTATGTATGTCCATGTAGCCCGTTTGGTGCTGTAGTCTCCACTCCACGTTCATAAGGCATAAATTCTGGTCGCGTATCATAGAAGCCAAAAGGAATATCTGGCATGTTGCTCCTTCTTATGAAATTGTGGATGGTCATTGTTGTAGTTACAAGATTTCTCTGTGTAGCCATGTCAAATCCAACTGGCATGTCACATATCATGGAAAAACGCGCTTTCCATACTCCAAAAGTTCTTTCTATGGTGCACCTAAGGGATGAGTGTATTTTGTTGAATTTTTCGAAATTATTTCTTGGTATGGCTCCGTTACGCCAGTCTGGAACATGATACGTACAACCTTTGTATGGTGCTAGAAAACCTCAAATGTTTGGATACCCAGCATCTACCAAATAATACTCACCTACAATCATGTAGATTTTATATTCGTAAACGAAGTACACATGTATGAAATTCACTACTATGCGGGAGAAGGAGAAATATTGGACTAAACTTGTTGTGGGTGTGGAAAATTATTTGCTGGGTTCCTTAAACAATTATAGAAAATTCTTGTGTCGTGAACACTTCCTTCCCATCCTGTTAATGCAAAAGTGAAGCACATATCAAAATCGCATGCTGCCATAATATTTTGTGTCGGAAACCCCTTCTGACCAATCCATTTGGCAATGTCACTATCCGGATGAGCCTTGATGTGAGTGGCATCAATTGCACCAATTGCACCCTATGCATGAAGGAAATTATTAATGTCAAACGTAAAAAAAAACTTTAAAATTTATATGAATGAAGGAAAAAAATACAGTTTACAAATACCTGAAAATGTGAAAAATATCTTTTAGAATCTTGTATTTTTTTGTGCACTTCTTCGCGAGGCCATGGCCATGGTCTAACCCAATCGATAGCCATAGCGCTAAGAGAATTAATTACGTCATCAAAACGCCTTGAAATTGTCTCCCCTGAACGTTGAAAACGCTCTTGTGCACATCTATTATTAGCTCTTTGGCCTACAATCCATAAAAAGATAGCCACTTGCTCTTGCACGGAGATTCTTTCCGCTGCTCGTAACCCATAACTACTCTCAAGCAAATGACAAAGGGATAAAAAATTAGTTTTGCTCATACGAAATGATTGATACATACGCTTTGGGTGACCCACGTTCAACTCAGCAATCCACTTTGCATCGGTGAATGCGGAGGTACGACAAGGCTCCTTGCCCATGTAAGTGTCGTTGTGGATACGTAAAATGGCTTCCGCGGCTGCTCTTCTCCTCGACCAACCGAAGCAGTGACCCGGAATAGGATCACTAGACCCTTCTTCGTACGGGTCACCATACTCGTCGACATTGTATGGGTCACTGTACTCTTCGTCTTCAGCATAAATATCATAGTCGTAGTAGTTCGTCCAATTATCGTCTCCGTTCATTTTAGTAAAATTTTGTGAAAGATTTCTTGATAGTGAAATAAGTTTGAAAACAAAGCCAAATCGTATCAATCATAAAGGAAAAAAAAGCAAGATAGTAATAAATACAACCACTTAAAAGGTAGTAATAAATAGTCACAGGTAGTAATAAAAGGTAGTAATTTCTGGTGGTTGGTCTCAGGTATGTAAAGTTTGAAAAGAAAGCGAAATCGTAACAGATGATAAAGGAAAAAGAAGGAAGATAGCAATAAATACAACCACTTAAAAGGTAGTAATAAATAGTCATAGGTAATAATTTATGGTGGTTGGTCTCAGGTATAGAAAGTTTGAAAATAAAGCCAAATCGTAACAGGTCATAAAGGAAAAATAAGAAAGATAGCAATAAATACAATCACTTAAAAGGTAGTAATAAATGGTCACAGGTAATAATAAAAGATAGTAATTTCTGATGGTTGGTCTTAGGTATGGAGTACACAATTGAGAGCATTAAACTTGAGTGACCATAAAATGAGTGGTATCAATTATTTTTTTTTAATACCGCGGTGAAAAAAAAAACATGACTAACCACTCATTTAAACTTAATAACACCTTGTCTAAAAAGTAGAAACAACATATTACAAATTCAATCGAACCCACAATGTCTTAAGCTAAGATTAGCAAATACCAACTCCAGTCTAAACAGTAGCACAGCAAAATAATAGTCTTCTAGCAACATTCGCAACAAACAACACAATGCAGTTCAAGATACAACCATAGACAGTTAAAAATATAACTTAAAGATCCCCAGTATTTGAGGAAGCAAGTGCAAACAAGTGGATGTACCGAACTCCACTCTTGCCACCCTAGTCATTTCATGAGTGAGCCAGCAGTACCTCTTCATCTCGTCAGGACACGCCATGAACATTGCTCGTTATTTTGCACCTCCTAATATATTATAGGCTCGTGCCCACAAGTCGTTATCATCTTTGAACTCAGGGAGCTCACATAAAGCGGCTGTGGCCTCCTTCAATGTGGGAATCTCAACTGCACGAGGAACGGATGGAGAATTTTGACTGCCGGTTGAGTCTACAATTTGTTGAAGACAAACTTCAAGTCTTGATGTAGAAGACCCTGTGATAGCAACGAAATTATCATTGACAAAATTTTATACCAATTAAACTATCTCAATTAAATTATCACAATTTGCTCACCCTTTTTTCCTTTGCCTACGGTTTTCTTTGTAACAGATCCATCTGCACGCCTCTTTTTCTGCATTTCTGTCGGGTGCACTAGCTCTTGAATTTCGTCTTCCTCTTCCAGTAATGCATCAATATTTTCAGCATCAACATTTGTGGTGTTCCGAACACCAGGAAGAACTCCTGAACTTGGGGTATAGCCAAACTCTCCCGTAGCTGTGTTGCATCCAAAAAGAATACGCATTTCGTCCTCAAGTGGCAAAGGCTTGTCACGAAACTTGGCACAATCAGGATGACGCTACAAATACACAATAATTTCTTTCATATGTGAAAATCATCTACAAAAAGTACACCACAAAAGTTTAGGAGAATGGTTTACCATAAGTTTTAAGGCCCACCAGTCGTTTGATGCTGCAATTGCACCCGTGACTGGATCCCTACCCAATCCAGTTTCACCTACTACCATGTGTTGCCACAGTTGCTAATCTTTTTTCAACACTCCCCATTGATTTTTAAGTTGAACTTTATCATAACACTTACTCATTCGTTGATTAAATTTTGTGACAACATTGGCCCACCCAACCTTGGTTAATACAGTTCTATTTTTATAGCCATCCCCTCCCAACTCTTCCACACAGGCATGGATGAAACTCTCATTTGCCGATTGATCCCACTGAGCCTTCACACCAACACTTGACGAATTTTTTCCCCTAGATATGGTTGCTTTGAACGAAGACATGTTTCCACTACAACATAAACACATGTAACTAAACAAGTATTGATACCATATTTGAAAAGATAAACACATGAATATTTTTTAAACACAAAAGCATCGAAATAATTAGCAAATTACGCAACATTAAAACTTTGACAAACATAGGTCATTACAAAATACATTGTCCTTGCCAAAATACATCCTTTTCCTATTGCAATAATCCCAACAAACACGACAACAATTATCTTTTCATTTGAACATGATGACCAACATTGCAAGAATGAGGCACACTAACAACCCCTTCATGAAGAGCTTCAAGTACGCCAATTCTCGGCGAAGATTCATAACCTCTATCTGAAGTGGTCCACCATCATCACTGACATTAGAAACACTTACATTGTAAGGTATGCTACTTGAGCAACCGCCCCTCCTCTCAGGGAGACATTAATTAAAGAACCCACACCTCTCTCTATGCGGCTCAGGACATCTAAAATATAATTCTCCCTTCGACGCCTTCTCTGATTCAACAATCTTAATTTCAGCTGTTAAGCCACACCGGCAAACTCTTGGTTTATACACGAGTTTGGGGGTGTTGGTAATCCCTTTGTTTGTCTCATTCTCGGCCTGGTAATAATAACTATTCCTTGACGACATTTTCTTCATAAAAGTATATGTGCATTAGTAATTTGGATGCTAATAATTGCGATCTTATCTACCAAACCAGATATTGGGAACCCTCAAGTGAGGCCAATTTGCCGGCTGGTTTGTTTCATCAAAACGCATGACAATAACAGAGGATGATGACAAGAAAATCTGAAACAAGAATATGTACAAAGCTCAAACAAGACAATCAGCAATCAGATGAGTGTCCACTACCAGTATTGGTCTTGCCCAGAAGTGAAAGTCACAATATGTATCAAACTTTTCTCGTCTTTGGGTGCTATCCAGTACCTTATAGTACTGGAAACTATCCAAAATCCCACAATGTATCATATCAAATTACAGTACAACAAGCTGAATTATTCTATCCATCCAAATGTCCGTAAACTTTGTCCAAATTATTTAAATGATCATTTAGGTAATACCATCACCAACAACCAGTATAATTGGCCCAATAATTGTGTAGTGTGCTTTAAGTAGAGAGTGGTTGTACGTTCAACTCAAACAAGAGGAAGTTCATAACTTGTTGGTGGGTTGCATTGGGATTACGGCAATGTAAATTCTTTCAACATATGACCAAAGAAGATACAAATACTGAGACAAAAACATATGCACGAGACCCGGAAGCAAAAGTAATGGAAGCTAGCATAAATTTAGGCAGTTACTTCTCTTCGGGGTACTGTAAAAAATTTGAGTCTCTTCTGAAGCCTGAAGACCAACACCTGATTCTATTGTAGTGATACTAGTTGCATGCTATGCAGGAGATTCTCATGTGAGTTGAAAAGGAAAAGAGAGGAAAAGAAGCAGATGAGATATGGTTTTGGATAGGTTTGAATAATGGGTAGAGGTGCAACTTGATCACATGATGTTATGGCAAGCCAGAAACAAATCTAAGGAAACTTAAAGTTGTAAGGGTAACACAAACCAACTCCTACTTTCAAAGTCATCCGAACCTAATCAAATCTAATCAGTGTTTCGTAGTGTGGAGCCGAGATTGAATGTGGAGATGGATGTGAATCTCAGGTATCTAATCTAATTGTAGTTTCACTTGGCTCTCCTGACATACTTGATTTAAATTCTTAACAAAGTTGATGGGAAGAATTATAAATGCAGAGGAGTTTGTCTTCTGCACTAACAAGTACAGGAGCGGTCCATGCAACTGTGGTCCGCAAGTTCATTGTGCTCTATGTCACCTGAGAGCGGGAAGAGAATTTCTTCTTATTTTATACCTAAATGTGCAAGTACTACATTCAAGGACTATACCAAAGAAATAAAAAGCACCAGGTCCAATTTTTCATCTCTATCAAATCTGAATATCAGAATAGCAGATAGGTTCCTATGGACACGATTAGTACCCTGATCTATCATGGGGGTTGCTTATGCCAGGAAGTTCCGTTTGTTCCCATGGTAGTGTTACGGAAGCAATTCATGGAAATGTGCGCTAATGGTAAAGCTGGGCAACAGAAAAGGAAATCTCAGAAGCTATGATTCTTTTTGTTATCACTTAACTTCCCTTCACTTATCAAATTCACAGTGAGATCAAATGTCTCTACTCACTTCTATTATTTATTTGTATTCCTATCTCTTCAAAGCAAGCAATGGCATCTTATGCATTGCTTAACACCAGGGATTTTGTTACAGATGTTGTACCCAACATGTAGTCAATCAACCCAGAACAGAGCTCCTACAATCCCTCAAAAATATTCAGCACCAAACACATATGCATCCCTATGTAAACAACATGTAGGTAGATGTACACACACACGTATATGTAAACCTAGATATCCATAAATTAAGGGGCAAAGGCCAAGGGTGAGGGTGATGCAATCAGGGGCAAAGGCCAAGGGAAAAGGATTCAATCCCGTTTACCCCGCTTATTCCATGAATCAATCAACAATCAACCCGAAATATTCAAGAATGCAATCAAAATCTGAATATCTATAATGCAATATAGGTATTACAGGAGGTACCTACAATGGCGTGATGGCGTGAGAGATGAGAAGAAAACCTTCAATTTGCACAGCAATGGTAAAAGGAAAACCCTAGATTAGAGGAAGAAGAAAACATTTCTTTACAGAGGAACGAAAATGGCGCTGAGGAAGAAGAAAGCCCTTCAAAAATGGAGCTGAGGGAAGAATCGATTACCAGTAAGCGCTGAGGAGCAGCAATCGGCAAGGGTAGATCTGTCTGATGTTGGTCTTCACTCTCAGTCTACAAGTCGATAACGAGAACGGGAAAAGGTCAATCTGCACAGCAATGGTAAAAGGAAAACCCTAGATTAGAGGAAGAAGAAAACCTTTCTTACAGAGGAACGAAAATGGCGCTGAGGAAGAAGAAAGCCCTTCAAAAATGGAGCTGAGGGAAGAATCGATTACCAGTAAGCGTTGAGGAGCAGCAATCGGCAAGGGTAGATCTGTCTGATGTTGGTCTTCACTTTGGAGAAGTCGATAACGAGAACGGAAAAAGGAACCTCCAACCTACTTTTGCATTTTGGCTCCAAACGTCAAAAACACTAAACACATTCTGTAGAATGTGTTTCCAAAAATGGGCGCCCAAACACTGAAAACGCGAAAACGAGAATGGTAAAATGGAAAAAGCAAGCGGCCAAACAGGCTCTAAGAAGAAAATCAATTGTTGGGAATTAAAAGGAAAATTTTATTGTCAAACGTAAACGATTTTTTTTCAAGACTGTTCTTATTACAACGTTAGTAAAGCTTCTTTTACTTCCCCCCCCCCCCCCCCCCCCCCCCCCCCCCCCCCCTCTTTTTAGCATCCGTTTTAAGACGATAGGGGTTGAACACTGTACAAGAATACCGGATGTTCTGTTGAGATTTAATTATAATTTTGTCATCACTTACTACAAATTTACCATCAAAAGTACAACAAAATTTACAAAAAATTAAATTTACCATCAGCTCTGCAAGTTTACCATCACAAGTAACAAAAGATTTACAACAAATTTATCATTAGATCTGCACATTTATCATCACAATTATAAAAAGCAGCAAATTTACCATTGAACATAATAAATTTACCTTCAGATAAGCAAATATTTCATCACAAGTAGCAAAGAATATGCAAATAGACTATCAGAAATAGCAAAGAATTTGTAGCAAAATTTACTATAAATAAGAATGTCATGAATTTTTTATCATCATGATGACAAAGAACTGCAAAAAATCTATACCATTCATCTCGAGGGAGAGTATTAAGAGTTTTAGTCAGTTAGTAGTTAGCAGCTTGTTAGTTTGTTACTTACTAGTATACTTAGTTTGTTAATTAGTAGTTAGTTAGGTTGTTAAGATGGTTACTTCACGCTTGGATGTAAAACTTCTCAAGGTGCTCATTGTAATTAACGATTAATTCACAATATATTTGTATAAGAAGTTTCCTTTTTTTCATTCGTACGTAATACTTACACTCGTTTTTGATGGATAAATAAAGAAGTGATGGAAATTTTTAATTAAAAGGTAAAGGAAGAAAAAGGGAAAGGAGACATGTTTTTGCATGTTTGGTTTATTCAAGAAGTAAGAGAGATTTATAAGTATTTTGTATTTGGTTATAAATGATTAGGAATGGAAACAAAACATTATAATGTATTTTACCACTTTAGTTTACTTTCCTTTATTTTTTTGGGTAATTTAAATCAGGATTCTAAGAGCCTAGATAGCGTAGATTTTCATGACATCATGATTTTCGAGTTATGTTTTAGTCCCACTTTTACATAGTTTGACATATTTGCCATTATTTTTTAGTCATACTTTTACTTTTTTGTCATATTTAAGTGAAAATATATAATTTCTAATTTGGTAGATTGAAAACTACGGTAGTAAATTAGGTTTGAAATTTGAAAACAAATATAATAGTGGATTGGGAGAGAATCACCAAAAACATATTCATTGAGTAGTATTTCTTTTAGTCAGAATCACGAAAACATATTCACCGACTCAGATTTTCATTTCTTCCTATTTTACGTTTTCATTCTACCGACCATTACCCCTGTTTAGTTGATTAAGAAGTAAATCACAAAAAATATAATAAGATTTTCAATTTCCTGTATTAATCCTCCTATATTTGAATAGGATTTTCTTTCTTCCCTCATGTAGATCCCGAAAGCAATCGTTAAAAACTCTAGTCGTATTAAGAAGGAAATCAATTGCTGTGAGTTAGAAGGAAGATTTTATCATCAAACATAAACTATATTTTTTTCGAAGACTATTCTTATTGCAAGGTGAGTAAAGCTTGTTTTATTTTTGTTCATTTTTTAAGCATCTGTTTTGGGATGATAGTGGTTGAACATTGTACGAAAATACTGAATGTTCTGTTGAAATTTAATTATAATTTTGCCATCACTTACTATAAATTTACCATCAAAAGTACAACAAAATTTACAAAAATTTTACCATCAACTGTGCAAATTTACCATCACAAGTAACCAAAAATTTGTAGCAAATTTATCATTAGATCTGCACATTTACCATCACAATTATAAAGGACAACAAATTTATCATCGACCATAACAAATTTACCTTCAGGTAAATGAATATTTCATCACAAATAGCAAAGAATATGCAAATTTACTCTCAAAAGTAACACCGATTTGGAGCAAAATTTACTATCAATAAAAATATCATGATGATAAATTTATCATCAATAAATTTACTATGATGCAATTTACCATATTATTTATAGAAGGTAATGAAATTTCAAAATTTGGCTGTCCCTGGATCCCGCAATTTATGGGATATGTGCTGAATAAGTGGGAAATTAGAATCTAGGGCAATTTTGGTATTTTTTAAAAGTTGGGATCAAAACATAAACTTAAAAAGAGGATTGATGGAAAATTAGTTGACACAAATAGATAAGACCAAAAATTAAGTACCCCTTTTTTCTTTTATTTCCTCCCATTATTTTTAGCTGAAGTCGTATGTTTAAAATGATTGTATTTTTTTCCCTCCATTTCTCTCTACACTCCTCCATTTTTTTCTTAAAATACAATTCAAATATTTGAATCATCTGTAAGCCTCTGTTTGGATTGAGGGGTTTGGAGGGAAAGTGAGAGATTTGAAGGTAAATTTTGTGTTTGATTTGTATTTTTGGAAGGAAAGTGAGGGATTGAGAGGAAAATGAGGGGTGAAGAGTACAACTATTTTATGCACATCACTTCACCTCCAAAAATGAGAGGAAATGAAAGAAAGTGAAGTGAGGTTGTAACTCTTATTTATAATCTCGATTACACTCTTCAAAAAAGTAATACTAATAAGATAGATATTATAAATTACGTGTTAGCTACACAAACACTAACACCCTAAAAAATATAACCTGCACTATTTTGAAGTCCATATCATTATATAACATTACATCATAAAATCAAACGCTTTAAGATCAGATTTTAAAGATCAACTTTTATGAAAGTTCAAAAAACAAATGAAAGTTCATATCTCAAACAATTTTTTTTTTATTAAACTATTGAATAGAATTGCATTTTGATAGTTGGACGCCACCAGAAAAAAAAAATGAATATAATTAACACCTGATTTTTATTTACACGTGATTTTTGTTTTAAATTTCTCTTCTGCTTTAATAGTTTGATGATAGATGAATGTAGATGAACATCATATGCGGGATAAAAAATGACAATTGACTGTGATTCAAATAATTTGATAGTATAGTACATAACTTAATTCACAAAGGAGGTATCATAAATAGTACATGAATATGTGTATTACACAACCTTAGACAGAAAAAAAACAGTACGAGATAAGCTAATTCATCAATTAATTAAGTATCAACGATGAAGAATATCATCATGTAACTCGAATGGAATTGCAAGCTTTTGTACTAAATATTAGTTGTTTTTTTTTTATATTATTCCTTCAGCAAAACTACATAAATAATTAGTTAGCTTTTTTATAATATGTGTTGAGATATTATAAAGTGAGCAATGAATTAAGTTGAAAGATTAAAAAAATAATATAAGTTATAACTTTCACTTCCCTTCTTTAACCAACATAAAAAAATATATTAAAATCTTACTTTCTCTCTATTAACAAACAAATAATTTTAATATCCCTATCCTTTCCCTCCCCTCCCCTCCCCTCACCCCCCCTTTGTTTTCCTCACCTCTCCTCCCCTCAATCCAAACTTGGAATACATTCCTCACTTGACCTCCCAATCTTTTAATCTTTGAATCCAAACAAAGCATTAAGAACATAGCGTTAAAAAGGTACCATCGATGGATCCGTTTAGTTTTGGAGGGTGATTGGATCCTTATCCATTCTTGGTGGGGTCAGAATGCCCATTTCACCTAGCAATACTAATGGCCTATTTGGATCGGACTTTTCAAAGCCCACTGGAAGTTTCAACAACTGGACACAACGACTCAAGAATAATGTTTATTAACACGTTGATTTGACAATAAGTAAGTCTATTAACACATTAAGTTGTACATTAAATGTTATATCATATTTATATAGTATATTATTTTAAGTATAAAGTGTAAAAATGAGTCCCGTGAATTTTAATACGTGTTCAAATTAATGAATATTACGTAGGCATGATGTAACTTGATGTGCAGTATCATTGCTCTTTAACAATAACATCGGCCTGAAGGACTGTGTTCGTTTAGAAGTTTTCAAAATATTTTCTGAAAATTTTCTGAGGAAACTTGTTTGAGAAATTTTTTTCCAAACATTTTTATTTTTTTCCTAAACAACTTCATCTCTCTATAAAAGAAGAGAGAGAAAGAGAGCACCTCGAAAATGCCAAAAAAATTTAACTCTCAAGAGTTAAATATTTTTTGAAACATGTACACCAAACAACATCTCAGAGTTTTTTTTTCCCAAAAATCGTTTCAGAAACACTCAACCAAACACAACCCCAGAGTTTTGATCGGGTTTGACCCTATGCTATGCAATGCACGTCCGAAGAGTGTATTTGCGTTAAAAATACTATTCGCATAGTTAGGACATTATTCAGATATTATTTTGTATTATAAAACAACATTGTTTTAACGCATGACAGGTCTGCTGCACAGTAGGCTCCTCTTTTCCATTTTGGTCCTACTAATTATATTGGTTTGGCCTAACTTTTTAAATTATTTTTACCTTTTTAATTTAATTTTTTGGCATTTGTTAGTTTTGTATATTATTTTTATAGATTACTAATTCGTCTCAACAAAAAAAATCTAAAAATTAAAAACAAAAATACTACCACAAAGACAAAAAAAATTAATAATTCATAAAAATTTAATAACCGCGATAATTACAAAAATAAAGACAAGAAAAAAATCCTAAAAACTTCTAGTTTGCATTATGGTACGACTTTTGACTGCAGAAATTTGATACCACTTAATTCGCTTATCTCCCTCGATTAATTTTCAAAGAGTGCTTATCCCTTAAAGTTCTGACTTGAATATAATCTGAACAAAGATGCTTTTTCCTGTGGGGGATTAAGATTATCACTCTCTCTCTCTCTCTCTCTCTCTCTCTCTCTCACTCAGCAAAAAATGGTTGAATCTGTATGTGACGGGTGACAAGGTTTTTTAGTTATCTTTCAAAGTGACAAAACCCAATGGGACCACGTTAGCATGCAGACCACACATCCTTTGAAACAGCGAAGCTTTGGAATTTAATGGAACGGGCCACCAAAAGTCTCTCTCTCTCTCTCTCTCTCTCTCTCTCTCTCTACATAAATAGCTGGATTCATATATGTCTGTTTAGTCTACTCTCTCTCTGTCTCTCTCTCTCTCTCTCTCTACATAAATAGCTGGATTCATATATGTCTGTTTAGTCTACTCTACCAACTTGTATATCAAACATAGCCCCATCTTCCTAAGGTCGGTGAGAATGGCTGAAAATGTTTTATCAAAATAATTTGAACATGAATATGACTGATGACACTTGGCAGTTATATATGGGCAGGGGAATGTGTTGCTTTTTGATTGGTCTAATAATGTTTTTCTTTTTTTGCCCTGCGACCCCAAGAATGTTTAATTCCTTAACTTGTATGAGCAAATTAAAAAGAGAAAGCGAATGTGAATTCCTGCAAACCCTAATTTTTTTTTTTTAATCATTGGCAAGGGTGAGCAAACTGCCGTTACTAGCTGATGAGTCGACTCCACTATGTACTCATCAACGGCCAGTTATTTTTTGCTATTGTTAATTACTCAATTACTTAGTAACAGTCTGCTTGATTAAATAGTTGTTAGGCTCCTATGCGCGAATCACAGTATTGCCTACGAATGCTCGACCACTCCATAAGATCTCACAAATAACGCATCTGAGTGTTTAATCCAGTAAATAGAGCACTCATTTAACGAATCGATCCTATGAGTATGAAAGGAACGTGATCGACAATCACAAGCCCGCTTAGAATTCATCTATCCTCCACCTTATTTTAAAGGGTCACAAGGCTAAGATGCTTTCGCACATACTACTCACACTATCTTGCATACACCTTCTCTCAAACGATTATTGACTTGATTGGTTGAGGGTCCTTGATCCAAAAAACCCGTCCCGGTCAGTCCTAAGACTTCTATCCGGGAACCAATGCATAAATATGAAGGCACCCGTCAAGTTTTTGGCACCATCATTTGCATTTATCGGTTTCTTGTAGTTTTGTTAAAAAAATCTAGGGTTATAACAATAGGTTTTGTTTTACTTTGAAAGAAAAAGAAAATCAATATGTTATTGATAAAATCCCCACTACAAATATCATTTTCTTCCCGCTTACTTCGTATTTCAAGCTCCGGTCCTTGTTGCAAACTAAAACTAATGCGCCTTTCCTTTTTGTTTTTGTTTTATTTTTTCTCTATGGAATTCTGAAGAACTTATGGGCTGGCAGTCTAATAACATAGAAAAACTTATACATTTAACCTCAGCAAATATATTTGCTCCTTCTAAATCTTGCAATGAAAATGATCTCTTTTAAAAGCTCTTCATCTCTAATCATTCTCAAGTTCTATGTACAAACTATAGCGATAATTTTGATTAAAAAAAATACTCCATTTTTCAAGCTCCCACATTGGAGAGAGAGAGAGAGAGAGAGAGAGAGAGAGAGAGAGAGAGAGTTAAAGAGTTAATTCACATATCACCTGAGCTTTTTCAGCTTGGTTTTTTATTATTTCATATGTACATGGCATTAGGAAAGCTAACTAAGGCATCACCAGTTTGCAAGCTAACAAGCGTTGCATGCAAACTTATTAACAATGTGGTATGGCATTGTTATTTGTGAAGCAAGGGAAAAGCAGAAGTTCCAGCAAAGTTGACCCTCTTGACGAACCTCCCTTTCATTCTAGGCCTCTTCTCTGCATTCAATTTCCTTACCTCGTACCTTATTTTCTTCGAAAACAGCCTCGTCCGCCGCTTTTCTCGGTACCTCGATACTCTTGCTTCTCTCCCTCCATCAATCATTAATCCACTTTGTCCACCTATTATTCCTCTTCCTGATATATCTCCATATGGGTGGTGGTGATGAACTGTTCCACAGCTACCCTGAAACATTATATTCAACCACAACCATATTCATCAGTTCATGTCAACACTATTCAAACAATTTAGTTGTTTTTTAAGCTAAATTACGTTCCACTTGTGTATGTTTTAATGTTTTAGCTAATTGGATTCGTTTTCTGTATTTTCATTTTCCTTGGTATGGTTGAATATTACGAATGTGGCAACTTTTATGGAGTGATTTCGACTTTCAAAGAACAAATCAATGAATGAATATTCTTTTCTCTTACCTATCACAAATATTGGCAGTGACAAAAAAAAGCTATTGATAAAATTCAAAACTAAAAATTGAAAACCAAAATGAAATTAAAAGAATTAAGTTGCACGTAGCAGGAAAATAAAATTGATATTGTCTAATTTGTGTGCAATAAAAAATGAATCCAAAATAAAACTACTTTGGTAATTAAAGAAAGTAAGTAATGAATCATTCATATCTGATGTATTTGTAACCTCATTGTGTATATTGGGATGCATAATTAATAAATTAAATTTAAATTAAATAATTTCCAAAATGTTTTCATTTTGGAAAAAATTGCATCCTAGGGTTCCATACAATTCTACCTTATACTAAAAGTGTCAAAAGAGTATTTTAAAATCTATTTTGTACATATCATCCAAACAGTTTCAAAGAATTATAAATTCTACTTATAATAATCAGTATGATCTATAACTTAAAATCCAAATACTGATATCTATTAATTAAAGATCGACTCTCAAACGCCCCCTTGCCTAATACAAAATCACTCCATATTACAACATTTTATATTTGGCGTATCTATCTAAGTCATATAAAGTTAGTGGGAGATTGAAACTAGGAAAAGTTTACATAGGGTCACGTGCTATGCCCATTTGTTCACTTCTTACGTTTGCATTTACATCTAGTTTTTGGAAAGATCGACAATGGTTTAACGAAAAAGTTGTGTTTAAGCATGTTTTTCAAAGTAGAACTGTTTAAGCATGTCATTTCGAAAATTAAAGCTAAAAAATAAGTGCTTCTAAATGGGAGTAGTAGGTAGGATTCTACTTTCCTACCAGTGTGATGTGCTTGTTCTAGCTTTGAACTGGCTAGCTACTATCTATTCACCACCCATATAATGGCTACTTCAATCAAAATTTGAGGAAACTTTTCTGTTTGGTTAAGAAAATGGATGGGGACTATTGCTTTGAGTCCTATAATCATATGTAAAGGCTTCTGTCGACCCTATTTTAAGATAAAATTAATTAAAATTTAAGATAATTCATCAAAATTTAACGCAAATTAAAACTAGTAGGCCAAACCGAGTAACATTAATGGAATAACGTGTGACACGAGAAAGAAGTACATACCATGCAATAAGGCCAACAGTCGCCATAGTCGACCTCCGGACGATCACCGCCTGTCCATGGTGACCTTTGGTTATCCCATGCCATCATAACTCCCTCATAATCCAGCCTCAACAATTTCTTCTTCTTATACATGATCTTCTTCACATCACCATCCATTTCACCTTCTTCCTCTTGCTCCACAATTCTCACTCTCTCCCCCTCTTCCTCCTCACATATTGCAGATGAGTCATAATCAAAGTTCAACTCAAACGGTTCCATCTCCATATCAAATTGATTCCCTGGTACATCTCCCACTTCGTCTTCAACCTTCACTCTTCTCCCACCCAAACAATCCTCCATTGCGTCCCTCTCTCCACAATCTAACAGCCCCAGCGCTTCCATGTCAAACGACTCGTCTTCAAATCCCAGCAAATTCTCCACATCGGCCGCAAACTCTGCTAGCTCCATCTCAGAAGGAACAAACAACCCGTGTAAACTGTTAGCATGATCATGACCAAATTCACTTCCAACACCTTCACCCCTAGTCTCAAAAGGATCGATCGTCGGAACCCTAAAAACAAGCTGTTCTTCATAGTTTTCCTCATTCGAAATCTCCCCGTCCGCACTGCCCAACTCTGGTACTCGTGGTTCTGAATTCCGTGTTGTTTCTTCGGATCTCGGCTTTTGATTAGTAGTCGTGATCTTCTTCCCATTTCGTGGCGTTCGAGCCTTTTTGGTGAACCCTTGGTGCCAAGTGGGAGCGAAATTCTCTGAAGAGGATGAGGTTTTGAGGCGAACCCTGTGGTGTCTACGTGCCAATGAGTTAGCCGAGTGGACAGATGAGTCACAAGACTGGCACAAGAAAGCATCGTCTGCAGTGCAGTACCATCGGGCACGTTTTCTTATGCAATTGTCACAGGCTCTAGCGGTTTTTCCCCCTACCGCGTTGGCCAATTTTTTGTTCGAAACCATGGATCAAAATGAAAGATGTTTGGAGAGAGAAAATTTTCAAAAATCAATTTTTGATTTCTAGTGAACGACCTTTAGATCTATAAGACATACGTGAACAGAGGTGAGAGGACAGATGATTAAGTCAAAAACAGATGGAAAAGCTTGAATTCACGAAAATGGTTTTAGGTAAACAGTAAGGATTTCTCTTTGGGTTTTATTGGGGGGAGATGGAAATGATATTATAGTGGGTTGCGGGGTTGAGTCTCCACAAAGAGTGCACTTTTGCAGTACATGTTACTGTTTGTGTAGGGAAGGGTTTTTTTTTCTGAGACCCCACTAGGAGGCCTTATCTGTTTTCCTATTGGTTTAGCACGTAACGTTCATCCTGACTTCTGTTCTGTGATTGGCTGCCTTTCAAATTTAGGGATTTCTAGTGGGGCCCTTTTAGCTCATGATCAGAAAGAGTCATCGATCCAATCTCTCTCTCTCTCTCTCTCGTCTCTCTCTCATTCTGCCCCACTAAATTGGGAAAAAAAAGACTCTTCTGGTAGTTTGCGTCCTTCTCCATTAGTCATGTATAAGGGTCCATTTGGCTTACGGTTTTTATTGGTTTATTTATTTATTTATTTATGATGTTTGGAATAAATATAAAAGTAGTTGATGCCATTTGGACTAATTTATTTATTGTGTTGTTTGACCGAATGAATTAAGTATTTTGTTTGACTTTGACGGACAAATGACCATATTGCTCTTGTCCGTACGGAGTCTGATGGGAAAGGGCAGCAACGCTTGAAGGATAATTTCGGCTTTTTCCTCACCGTACGGAGTCTGAGAAATATATGGGTCCAAAAAATAAATTAGGCCAAATGGTTTACTTTCATTAGCCAACAAATAAATAAATAAACAAAAAATAACCATAGACCAAATAGGCCATAAATTTCAGAGCTATTTCTCTTGGTCCCCCGCTCTGAGTGCTCTCTCCTCTCCTTGTCAATTATAGGGATGAAAATTTAATCTGGTCGGTACGGTTCAATTTATTTTATTTTTCGCCTCTTTTTTTTCCTTTTGAATTAGAGTTTTAAAGATTTTTTTAGAGATTGGATTAGATTTAGAGGTAAAAGTTGAAAAAAATTAGGAGGGTCTTAGTACATCTGTTCCGCTCGCTGCTCCTTTATAAAGTAATTATTAAATATATAATTTTTTTTTACCCTTTTACATATAAGTAGTTATAATTCTATGTTAGGATATTAGAGTTTAGAGTTTTTTATTTTATGTAAAGATAGATCTTCAAAATATAAAAATATTTTTTTATTTTTTACTTTATGTGAGATGAATTAATTTTTTTATTAAAAAAATGGGACAGAGCAGGGATGGATGATGGTGTTCATTTCCCGTTCGGGGAATGGGATGGGAATAGAGGCAAATTTTGAATTCGGAGATCAGAGACGAGAATGGTCAAATTTGTTTCTGATTTGTCCCGTTGTCATCCCTAGTCTATTATTCCTTTGCAAATGTAGGGACACCAAAACTATGTTGTATACAATGAACAATAAGATGTGTTGTGCGTCAAAATAATATTATTTTAGTCACCAAAATATTGCCCAAACATTAATATAGCAATATTTTGACAGTATTTTGTTCACCAAATGATATCATTTTGACGTGCATCACATCTTGTTCTGCGATATACACTACAAGATTCTCAATTCAGTAATATCAATAAGATCTTGCCACTTGAAAAAAGATCTAAAATTCTTACCGCGATTTGAAGATGGTATTGGTTTGAAACTCAAGAAGTTCTCAATTAAGCCCAAACACAAACACATAGTAAATTTTGTACAATAAAAACAACGGTTATTTGCACAAGTTAAGCTACAATAAATGTGCTTATTTGGATAATTTGTATTTAGAGTATTTCACTAAATATTACTTTTTAAGATCAGTAGTCATAAATGTGTATAGTATTTTTTATAATGACAATATTATACTTATTTGTTTTTAATATTTAGGCATTTGAGATCATAAAGATAATATACTTAAAATGGTGTAAATAGTCAAATCACACATTACTTATCAAAGCATCATAATCTTACCACAAAAAAAAAAAAAAATCAAATAACCCGCCTAAGTACGGATACTTGATTTAAAAAATCAAGCAACAAATAATATATTTAGAATGTTGTAAGTCAAATAATCGGATAATACGCCACCCATATTTTTAAAACAACCTTTGAGTCTTAATTATCAACATTTGAAGGAGAAAATAAATTATGAATTGTCTAACCACCAGACAAAACACTTGAGGAACAGAAAATAAAAAATGAAAAAATTCAGGCTTCTAACTTCAAAAAGAATACATGATTTAAATCTATATTGCTGAAAGTAGTTTTCTTTTTATTTTTTTTAATATTTTGTATGCATTGATCTTAGGGAGGAGTTCTTCATTTTTTGGAATGTTCCGCAATTCAACATGGTTTGAGAACCCCTTTTTTTAGGAAAAAAAAAACATAATTATTAGGTCATTGTAAATATAGAAATCTTTTCTTTTTACTTTCATGGAGTCGAATAATTACCAAAAATAAAATATAACAAGTCATGATTATTTTTGTCATTCATGATATTGTTCCCTTTTTTAGCAAAATATTATATCAAGAGTCTCATTAAATGAAGCTTAACCTGTACCCCATGAACACTATTTAGTATTTACCTAAAAACAATTACAAACCCTTCTTCTAGAAGAGTGACCTAAAAGTGATGCTATTAATTTCTTCTTAACTTTGACATATTTGCAATTAAGAAATATAACAAGAGCTGATTGTTAGTTATAAAAAAAAAAAATAGCACAAGAGCTAAAATCGACACACCTTGATCTAAAATACAAAGGGATCATAGCATGGTCTTATTAACAACTAAGGGCTTTATTTTGACTGTGGTAATTATTAATTTATTGGCTCATTATATTACGTTGTCCTTAGTAGAAGATAATGTAGCCCAAATCGTTTGGACTAAATTACTTGTGAATTATATTGACCACAATTAATGGGTATTTTATTTGACTTTGGTGAGCGAATGCCTACAATACCCATAAACATTTTATTGAAGGTCTTCATCGAATGGCTATTGTTGGAACTTTGGTGAGCGAATGCCTACAAAAAATTTTGGTTCGTCACTTTAAAAACCCGCATTTGTACCTGCATGACCGATCACGAAAAATAGGCCATAGAGCCTGACCAGTCACCGGGGTGTTACTAACCAAAAATTGAAAAAAACTCCCACCCGCGTGACCAGTCATCGGAAAGGCACGCGTCTGCATGACCAGTCATGCCAGCCCACTTGCCAAAATTTTATTTTTATTTTTTTTCCTCTTCTTTTATTTAGTTACCCTTCCCCTCTTCATCGAAACTCATCCAAATCATCATTCATCTCGTCCAACCCGTATCGATACCCATTTTATTCACCGTAAAAAAAATTTAAATATTAACTAGGGCGGGTCCTTACAATCAATTTAATAGTTAAAGATGGACTGAGTGAAATCAAAGATTCGATTATGCGAATTCGTGCTACCGTGAAATATATTAGGAGCTCTCCCCAAAGAGAGCAACGCTTCAAGGCTTGTGTGGAGAAGGAGAGGATAACATGCAATAGTTCTTTGTGTTTAGATGTTCCAACTAGGTGGAATTCTACCTTCCTCATGCTAAGTATTGCTCTGAAATTCCAAAAAGCATTTGAAAGACTTGAGGATGAAGATCCACTTTACTCTCTAGAACTTACTGATGGATGTCCTACCACTAGAGACTGGAAAGATGCTTAGTACTTTGCTGATTTTTTACAGAAATTTTATGATGCCAAGGTCCACTTGTCTGGTTCTATATATTGCACATCTAACATTAACTTTATAGAAGTTTGTGTAATTGAGGGTTTTTTATGGGAACGGGAAAAGGATTTGGAATCCTCGAATAATTTGTCCCTTTGGTGGTATGGCTAAAAAATGAAGGCAAAGTTCAATAAGTATTGGAAAAAACTAGAAAAAATAAATATGATGATGATAGTTGCAGTTGTGTTGGATCCCCGATTCAATTTGTCCCATTTTAGGTCTGTCTCAAGGATCAAACATGGTGCCTACGATGAATGTGAATGGTGGCTGTCAAATATGTGGGAAGTTTAATCATACTGCACTAACCTGTTATCATAAACAAAATTTGGGATATAAATCTCCATTCATGAGCAACAATGGGTTTGTCTCACCACAGTTTGCAAATGTCTCAGGAACAGCTCAGATGTCTCAGGCCAATCACTCAGCACAACTGCCCCAAGCTATGTTTCTCGCAGATAACAATTATGGCCTTCATTCTGCAGCAGTTTGGCCACAACATAATTGTGTCTCTTCTTCTAGTGCAGGTGGTTCTCAAAATACCAGTGGGTCTCAAGGTTAATTTGGATCTAATAGTCCTTGGTTCTTTGACTCAGGAGCTACTTCCCATATTACTAATTCTCATCAGAACATTACCCAACCAACCCTGTCAAGGCTCTCATCCATACCAAGTTACAGTTGGCAATGGACAACATGTCCTTGTTATGAACTCAGGTCAAGGTATTCTGTCCACTTCAAGAAACTCCTTCCATCTCTCCAAAGTCTTACATGCTCCTCTTATTTCTCACAACCTATTATCTGTTCATAAGTTCGCTTTAGATAACAATTGCAAGATTATATTTAATTCTTGTGGGTATGTCATTCAGGACAACCTCACCTCTCAGATTCTACATCAAGGGCCTTGTCTCCAGGGACTTTACACTCTTCTGCCTTCTGATGTGCACAATTTAGTGTACATTTTTATCCCTAATTTATATTTTATTAGTCATATTTTATTATATTTCGTCTCATTTTATTATGATTTATGTTTTGCAGGTATTTTACAAGATTGATGAGAAAAGAATAAAAAGAGATTCAAAGTTGACTCGTCCGTGCTTTATATTAGAACCGGAGAAAAGATCAACGGTTATGCTCAAGAAGGAAGCTTAAAAACTTGATGTCTTAAGTTCAAGACTTGTTAGAAGCACTAATCATCAAGATTGTTCATGTCCGCAAAACACTAGATAAATTCTCCATGTTAGTTGTCAATTTGTATACTTCTCTTTTGAGTAATTTGTCTTTCATGCAAATTGTCAAAAGAAGAAGTAAAGTTAGAATTCTCTTCTTGCAAGTGGTCAAAGAAGAAGTCATTTTGAAATTCTCTTCTTCCAAGTGGCCAACTTGTCAAGCCAAATTGCCAAAATATCTCCTAAATTTGCCTATAAAAAGAGGTATTTGGAGAGAGATATGGATAGATAGAAAGAGGCATAGATAGAGAGAGATTGAGATATTTAGAGAGATAGGAAGATAGATAGAGATAAAACTCCAAGTTTTTCTCTTCTTTCTTCTTTCTTTGTTCTTTCTTTTTGTATACCATTCATCTTTGATTTTGGAAGAAATTGAAGAAGAAGGATTTGATTTTGTGATTGAAGTATTCTCTACTTAATGCAATCAAGTAAGTTCTTTTTGTTTATTGTCTTTATTTTCATTACCATGCTAGGCTAAATTAGTAGCTAGGGCTAGGATGAAGTTACTTGTTTAAATATCTCTAATTATTTATGTGACTTAATTTCTTCAAATGAAAAGCATGTATTAAATGAACTAAAGTTCTTCTTGTTCATTTGTCTATCTTTCATTAAAACATTAGAATTGAATTTTCGTTGATTTTAGTTGGATTCAATTTATGATTTGTGAAAAACGGATATAAGTTGTGTTTTGACAAACTCAATGAATGATTTGATTCTATATCTTTGTTTGGCAAAAGAAGAACTACTTTTCCAAAGCTACAAAGTTGTCAAGAATATTTTCCACAATAAAAGAGTTTTGCCACCAATTTATTGTGAAGAGAAATTGAAGAATTAAGGAATATAAATGTTAGAGATATTGTACATGTAATGGATTCTATGCCCTAGTGTTTTACTTATTTGATCAATCTTCCTTTCATAGCTATAAGTTTTACTTTATTTTCACACCAAAATCTCCAAAAGATATTGAACTAGATTAGGAATTTGATTCTAGATTAATCGAGTTTTTAACCGCGTTCCATCCGCAATAATCCCTTGGGTTCGACCTCGTTCTTGCTTTATCTACACTATAACAGATTCGTGCGCTTGCGAGTAACAATTAAAATTTATCACAACAAGTTTTTGGCGCCGTTGCCGGGGATTAGTTCTTGTATTTGTGTTAAAAAATTCATTAGTCTTTTATTAAATTTCTTCTACTAGTTATAGTTAGGAATTCTGTTTTCTAAGTAAAAACAAATAGAAAAGAAGTACCAAAAAAAAAAAAGAAATAATTTTGATAGTTTTTTTGTTTTTAGTGTGCTAGTTTATTTATTTATCCAAAACTAACAAAAAAGAAAAAAAAAAGATAGCTTTTGTTTGTTTGTTGTGTTTTGCAGGAAAGATTTGCAGAATATGTTTGAAAAAGTGTGCTAAAACAGCCGCAAGCACTCCAATCCGACTTGTCACTGTGGATCTTAAATTCTGGTAACCTTGTTTTGGTAATAGTTTTATTTTTTTTTAAAAAAAAAGTAGTTGTGCTTGGATTTGTTGTTTTTCTTATGTGTGCATCTTTAATCATATTGCATAATTTATTTAAGGGCATAAACCCCAAATAAGATAAGGTCGGGAATTCATCACCCGTCCCTTGGCCCAAAAATCACCATCTTTGCATTCTAAACCCGAGCCAAATCACAATAAAATTCATTAGACGTTGGCCGTAGGGTTTAACATAGCTCATAGGATCCTCTTTGAAGGAGATAATAGTTGGTCACTCCAGTGAGCAGCTTTCAATTAACAATGTCTAGGAAAATTCTGTCACAAGGCAGTCGTACTGTCAAAGGATAATGGGTTTTAAGTGGGACCGCTTACTTGAAAAGTTGTGACCCCTCCATCTTTCCTGGGAATTTACCTAGTTGTTAATTGACGGTCCTTAACTGGTAACCCCTCTATTTACTCTTAAAAAGAGTAGGAGCTGTCTAGAATTTTGAATATTAGGAGTTTAAAACCACCACCCATAACTAAACTTTAGATAATTAAATTGATTTTGTGCTAGTGTACTGAGGACCTTGTGTGATTTTGTTGAAGTTGGATTGGAATTTTATGCACATTTGGGTTCGAGATAATACTCATCGTTTGTGTAGAGTCGATATGGCCGATCGTGAGGAAGAGGAGACCAAAACCCTTCGGGAGCTTTTCTCCCCCATCACCACTAATCCCCCATCATGCATAGTTTTGCCTACAACTACTGCTACCCATTTTGAATTGAAACCTCATATTATGCAACTCCTGCCCAGTTTTCATGGACTTGACCGTGAAGATCCTTACATGCATGTAAAGGATTTTCTTGAAATTTGTGCAACTTTCAAGTTTCAAAATTTTACTGATGAATCAGTCCGTCTACGTCTGTTTCCTTTTTCTCTTAAGGATAAGGCAAAAGCTTGGCTGAATTCTTTGGCATCTAGGTCTATTACTTCATGGGAGACTTTGGTCTCCAAATTCTTAGCTAAGTTCTTTCCCATGTCCAAAACTAATGCCCTTCGACGACAAATCACTGACTTCTTTCAAGAAGACAGTGAAAAATTCTCTGAATGTTGGGAGAGATTTAAGGACCTACTTCTGAAATGCCCCCACCATGGATTTGAAGTTTGGAGACTTGTTCAATATTTCTATAATGGATTGACGCAAACTCATAGGAATATGATCGAGTCTATGAATAGTGGGAGTTTCTTGAGCCTTAAGGATGACCAAGCATACACCTTTCTTGAGGAGTTATCTGAAAGCTCTCAACAGTGGGATTTTTCTAGCAGAAAAGATCCCCCGTCTCAATCAAAAAAAGGTGGCCTATATGAAGTTCGAGAGGACTTTGAGACAAAGAGACAATTAGATAGTCTTTCAAAGAAAATAGAGGCATTGAGTTTACGATTGTCAAGTCATTCTGTCAGCCATATCCAAGATGAAGTATGTTCAGTCTGTGCGAGTCCAATGCATACAAGCCAAATGTGTCCTTCAACGGTAGGTTATTTTGAATGTTTTGCTGAGCAAGCAAACGCACTTAACAACTATGGCAAACCATTTGGTAGCCCTTTCTCAGAAACATACAATCCCAATTGGCGGAACCACCCAAATTTGTCATGGAGACAAAATCAAATGCCTACAAATTTAGGTGGACAACCTTTACAATCACATGCACAAATTCCTCCAGGTTTTCGTCCTCCTCATCAACAATATCCTGGACAACCTCATCACACCCAATCTTACTCTGTCCCACCTCCTTTACCACAATCTAACTTGCAGTTTGCTCCTCCAACACAACAAAAGTCGTCATTGGAAGACTCTCTTAAAGCATTCATGCAAGTAACTGGCCAATCCATAGTTGAAATAAAAAATTCCACTCACTTGAATGCCCAGGCCATTTCCAAATTAGAGAATCAAGTGGGCCAATTAGCCAATCACGTGGGCGAGAGAGAGAAAGGAAAATTTCCTAGTCAGCCTATAGTCAATCCGAAAGGGCAGTTTGTCATTGATAACACATCTGGACCTATCCGTGAGCAAGAACATGTACAAGCTGTTATTTCCCTTAGGTCAGGTAAGGAAGTCGCACATGGAGTCACATTACCTGCAAAGGTGGACATAGTACCAAGTAAGGAGGATGAAAATCCTATTGGGATAGACATTTCTCCTAGTACTAGTAAGCTGCCAACTTTCTCTTCACCTACTGTCCATGGCTCTTCTGTTAAAAATTTTATTCCTAAACCTCCTTTTCCTCACAGGCTCAAGAATGATAAAAAGAATATCCAATTTGCGGAAATTTTAGAGGTGTTTAAGCAAGTTCAAATAAACATTCCATTTCTTGATGCAATTCAGCAAGTACCCTCATATGCAAAATTTCTCAAAGACTTGGTCACCCAAAAAAGAAAGACCAACTTGCCGAAAAAAGCCTTCTTGACTGAACACGCTAGTTCAGTAATCCAGTGCAAGTTTCCTATAAAATACAAGGACCCAGGATGTCCTACCATCTCATGTCGAATTGGGGAACACCATATTGAGCGAGCTTTGCTTGATTTGGGTGCAAGTGTAAATCTCTTGCCATATTCAGTCTACAAACAACTGGATTTAGGTGAATTGAAATCTACCCCCATTACCCTCCAGTTAGCCGATCGGTCTGTCAAAATTCCAAGGGGTGTCATTGAGGATGTATTAATTAAGGTTGATACTTTCTACTTTCCAGTGGATTTTGTCGTCCTCGACACTCAACCTATCCAAAATTCACATGGTCAAATTCCAGTCATCTTGGGGCGGCCATTCCTAGCCACGTCCAATGCCCTTGTCAATTGTCGAAATGGGGTGATGAAGATTTCATTTGGAAATCTTACAGCAGAGCTTAACGTCTTTGAAATTATCAAAGCACCCCTAGACCAAAATGACAATGTTAGTGAGGTGAATTTGATAGAGAGTCTAGTAGAGGAAACGTTTCTTCAGACGTATGCCAAGGACCCACTAGAGATGTGCCTGGCCTATTTTGGTTGTGACTTTGAAATTGATGAATCCATAGAACAAGTCAATGCACTTTTAGATTCGGCACCTATAATGGGTACGTCTTCATATACACCAAAGATAGAACCACTGACTCTATCACCATCATCGCCGCTTCCATCTATTATAGAGCCTCCACAGCTGGACCTCAAACCTTTACCCAACACTCTTAAGTATGCATTTTTAGGTCCTTCTAATACTCTACCTGTCATTATAGCTGCAGACCTTGATGATACTCAGGAAAAACAATTGCTTGATGTCCTTGATAAAAACAAAGAAGCCATAGGATGGTCCATAGCAGATATCAAAGGAATTAGTCCCTCAGTGGTTATGCATAAAATTCATTTGGAAGATAATGCAAAGACATCTCGTGAACCACAAAGGCGACTAAATCCTACGATGCAAGAAGTAGTAAGGGGAGAAATATTGAAGCTTCTAGATGCGGGTATCATTTACCCAATTTCTGACAGTGCATGGGTGAGCCCGGTGCAAGTCGTGCCTAAAAAGTCAGGTCTTACGGTGGTGGTCAATGAGGATAATGAGTTAGTTCCCTCTCGTGTAAAAACGGGATGGAGGGTTTGTATTGACTACCGTAAATTAAACTCAATGACTAGGAAGGATCATTTTCCTCTTCCTTTCATTGATCAAATGTTAGAACGGTTAGCAGGCCATGCATACTATTGTTTTCTGGATGGCTACTCTGGCTACAACCAGATTCCTGTGAACCCTGCAGACCAAGAGAAGACCACATTCACCTGTCCCTTTGGTACATTCGCCTACCGCCGCATGCCTTTTGGGTTGTGCAATGCACCTGCTACTTTTCAGCGATGCATGGTTTCCATATTCTCTGATATGGTAGAGCGATTTCTTGAAATTTTCATGGATGATTTCTCTGTCTTTGGGTCTTCATTTGATGACTGTTTGCACCACTTGACCCTTGTGCTTGAAAGATGTCGTGAGAAGAATCTAGTCTTGAATTGGGAGAAGTGCAATTTCATGGTACAACGAGGAATTGTCCTCGGGCACGTGATTTCCAAAAAAGGAATCGAGGTAGATAAAGCCAAAATTGATTTGATCTCGAATCTTCCCCCTCCACGGACGATTAAAGAGATACGTTCCTTTTTAGGCCATGCAGGTTTCTATAGGCGTTTTATAAAAGACTTTAGCAAAATTGCAAGGCCTTTGTGTAGCCTTCTTGCCAAAGATGCCCCGTTTGTTTTCAATAATTCTTGCCTCCAAG
Source organism: Arctostaphylos glauca (assembly GCA_019985065.2). Lineage (NCBI taxonomy): Eukaryota > Viridiplantae > Streptophyta > Magnoliopsida > Ericales > Ericaceae > Arctostaphylos > Arctostaphylos glauca. The sequence goes on from JAHSPW020000013.1 coordinate 16,842,603, forward strand.
CATTTGAGACCTTAAAATCTGCATTGACTTCTGCACCAATTATCCAGTCACCTGACTGGAAATTACCATTTGAGATCATGTGTGATGCTTCTGATTATGCAATAGGTGCAGTGTTAGGGCAACGAGTTGATAAAGTCCCCTATGTGGTTTACTATGCCAGTAAAACTTTGAATGATGCTCAACTAAATTATTCCACCACGGAAAAAGAGTTACTGGCAGTAGTTTTTGCATTAGATAAATTTAGACCTTATCTGTTAGGGTCTAAAGTCTTAGTCTATTCAGACCATGCTGCATTAAAATATCTTTTGACCAAAAAAGATGCTAAAGCGCGTCTTATTCGATGGATTTTGTTGTTACAAGAATTTGACATCGAAATTCGCGATAAGAAGGGTTCTGAAAATGTTGTAGCTGACCACTTGTCTAGGCTCATTGTGGAATATACTGAGTCATCACCTATCACTGAGTCCTTTCCTGATGAGCAATTACTACAAATCTCTCAATCACCTTGGTATGCCGATATTGTAAACTATCTCGTTTCTGGCCAAACACCCACACATTGGTCCAAACAAGACAAGTCTAAGTTCTTGGCTCAGGTCAAATACTTCTATTGGGACGATCCATACTTGTTCAAGTATTGTTCTGATCAGGTTATTCGTAGATGTGTGCCCGAGAGTGACCATCTTAGTATTCTCTCTTTCTGTCATGACCAACCATGTGGAGGGCATTTTAGTTCTAAAAAGACCGCTGCAAAAATTTTACAATGTGGTTTTTATTGGCCCTCTATCTTTCGTGATGCACACACCTATTGCACTTCTTGTGAGAGATGTCAAAAATTGGGAAGTTTAAATCGGAGGAATATGATGCCCCTTCACCCTATTTTGATTATCGACCTTTTTGATGTTTGGGGTATAGACTTCATGGGCCCATTTCCTAATTCTTTAGGAAAATTTTATATTTTGGTGGCTGTGGACTATGTGTCCAAATGGGTTGAGGCTATGGCTTGTAGTACAAATGATCATAAAGTTGTGGTTCGATTCTTGAGAGAGAGCATTTTTGCACGTTTTGGTACGCCACGTGCCATCATCAGTGATGGTGGATCACACTTTTGCAATAGGCCTTTTGGAAGTCTTATGAAAACCTATGGCGTGATACATAAAGTGTCGACTAGTTACCATCCTCAAACTAGTGGTCAAGTTGAGATATCAAATCGGGAAATCAAACACATTCTTGAGAAAACAGTTAACCCGAGTAGGAAGGATTGGTCTTTGAGACTTAGTGATGCACTTTGGGCATATCGTACTGCATATAAAACTCCCATTGGTATGTCACCGTACCGCCTTGTGTATGGAAAGGCCTGCCATTTGCCTGTTGAGCTTGAGCATAGAGCCTTTTGGGCTATTAAGCAACTCAATTTTGATCTTGACAAGGCCGGTACTCAAAGAAAACTCCAACTTGGTGAGTTAGAGGAGATAAGAAATGATGCCTATGATTGTGCAAAATCCTACAAGGAAAGGATGAAAAAGGTACATGACCAAAAAATTCTTCGAAAATCTTTTCACCCTGGTCAAAAAGTCCTTCTGTATAACTCTCGTTTGCATCTCTTTCCGGGTAAGTTACGGTCTCGCTGGTCTGGCCCTTTTATAGTTCATACTGCTTATTCTCATGGGGCCATTGAAATTGAGAATCCAAAAGATGGTAATATTTTTAAAGTGAATGGCCAACGTTTGAAACCATTTTTGGAATTGCCAAGTTTGGAAGTTGATGTTATGTTCTTAGCGGATCCTGTTTATCAAGATTGACATCTTGTTGTTTGTAGTGTTTGTATAAACTTATGTTCACATGCATGTTATTGTGGATTAGTTTTTGCTTTCCAGCTTCCTCGTTCATTCCAGCTTTTCAGGTATTATCTTCTCACTATTCTTTTACTTCAATTTAACTTTGTTCTTTGTTGGTTAAACATTGTGGACAATGTTCAATTTAGGTTTGGGGGTAACGAGAAATAATTTATTATTTAATTTATTATTTATGAGTGTTCTAAAAAAAAAAAGTATTTTTTGTTACCATTGTCCTATTTTGTGTATGTGCATCTTTAAACAAAAAGCGGACGATGCTACTCCGTATCACATTATGATGTGATGTCTTGGAATCTGACTTTAAAAGACCATTGTCCTATTATTTGTTTTGAAAAAAAAAAAAATTTATTATTGAAAAATGTATTATTTTTATTAAATGAAGAATATTTTTCATGTAATGTATTGTGTCATTGAATTGAATTATTATTTTTATCAGCTAAGCATAAGAATCATATTGAAGTTCACTGTACTAGCCTTTTTGTAGAGTATTCTATGTATTCATATTTGGAAATTATTGCACTGCACTTTAGCCCATGACCATCTTTCATAGTGGATGAGTTAGTGCGATTTGATGATCTTGATGAAAATTAGTGGAGACTAATAACCCCTGTGAGTTTTTGAGCCATTCTTTTTCTTGGAGAGTAACTACATTTATTCTTGAATTTTCTTGTGGAAGCTCATTAAATTCGTTATTTGGTCTCATTACTTCTTTCATTTTGGTTGAATACTGAGAATGCATATAAGAATGTTGCACTACTACCCCTATAACTTCGTGAAAGATTAAATTGCTTCTCGGGAGATGATTATAGGCTATCTTTGTTTTATTGAGCCTCTTTATTTCTTTGCCTACTTACCGCTAGTAGCCATTTTGAGCCTTCAAAAGTTAACCTTTCTTTGTTAAACCTCTTATCAATGTCTTTGAAGAAATGATTGACAATAATTATATTGAAGAAAGGGCAATGACTGGTGTAAAAAAAAAAAAAAAAAAATTCAAAAAAATCAAAAAAAAAAAAAAGAGAAAAAGAGAAAAAAAAAAAAAAAGAAGAAAAAGAAAAATCAAAACACCAGCATTGTGAAGGAGTTGAAAGTACAAACCAGATGCGATTGAAACCCTTGATGTTTGTATTTGTCCCGATTACTCTCATGTCATATAAAGAGAATTATCACCTATACCCATGTGTTATACCTTATCCCTTACAAATACAACCCTGAAAAGTCCTATTTGATCTTGAGAGCAGTATGATTGAAAATCTACATACTAATGGGGTTGATAGTTTGATATTTTCTTTGACCTCTCAGTAGTCAGCATTCCTTTCATGAGACCATATATTCTTTCTTGTAAAACGTCGTTCATTGAACAAAGTTACGTGCGAGATATATTGATTTTGTTTACATTATTCTCCTCGCACGTACATTGAGAGAAAAAAAAAATATACACCAAGTCAGAGTAATTCTTTGTTGAGTGTATTACTGTGAGTTTTGAGTTGAAGCGCATTTCTGATAGAGATTCGGATCACATTCTCTTTGAAACTCGATTGGTGTTCGTGTTGGCTAAACTTTTCACACACTCCAAATTTTGAATAACATAGAATCTTAACTTTTTGCTAGTATTTTAGACTCTGATTGATTTTGTTGAAAAGGTGATAAGATAGATAATTCAATTTAAAAACACGATGCATTTTGAATGAAAGAGATTCTATATATATACATATATAAAAAGAAGAATTTTGTGGGTATATTCACTGCAAACCCTCACGAGACTATAACTCGTCCACTAGGGTAACCTAGGGGTTTAAAGGCTTGTTGCATACGCTAAATGCAATCGATGTTTCCACGACAAGGGATGTTATAAGATATAGTTTGCTCGAGGACTAGCAAAGTTTAGCTTTGGGGGTATTTGATGTGCACAATTTAGTGTACATTTTTATCCCTAATTTATATTTTATTAGTCATATTTTATTATATTTCGTCTCATTTTATTATGATTTATGTTTTGCAGGTATTTTACAAGATTGATGAGAAAAGAATAAAAAGAGATTCAAAGTTGACTCGTCCGTGCTTTATATTAGAACCGGAGAAAAGATCAACGGTTATGCTCAAGAAGGAAGCTTAAAAACTTGATGTCTTAAGTTCAAGACTTGTTAGAAGCACTAATCATCAAGATTGTTCATGTCCGCAAAACACTAGATAAATTCTCCATGTTAGTTGTCAATTTGTATACTTCTCTTTTGAGTAATTTGTCTTTCATGCAAGTTGTCAAAAGAAGAAGTAAAGTTAGAATTCTCTTCTTGCAAGTGGTCAAAGAAGAAGTCATTTTGAAATTCTCTTCTTCCAAGTGGCCAACTTGTCAAGCCAAATTGCCAAAATATCTCCTAAATTTGCCTATAAAAAGAGGTATTTGGAGAGAGATATGGATAGATAGAAAGAGGCATAGATAGAGAGAGATTGAGATATTTAGAGAGATAGGAAGATAGATAGAGATAAAACTCCAAGTTTTTCTCTTCTTTCTTCTTTCTTTGTTCTTTCTTTTTGTATACCATTCATCTTTGATTTTGGAAGAAATTGAAGAAGAAGGATTTGATTTTGTGATTGAAGTATTCTCTACTTAATGCAATCAAGTAAGTTCTTTTTGTTTATTGTCTTTATTTTCATTACCATGCTAGGCTAAATTAGTAGCTAGGGCTAGGATGAAGTTACTTGTTTAAATATCTCTAATTATTTATGTGACTTAATTTCTTCAAATGAAAAGCATGTATTAAATGAACTAAAGTTCTTCTTGTTCATTTGTCTATCTTTCATTAAAACATTAGAATTGAATTTTCGTTGATTTTAGTTGGATTCAATTTATGATTTGTGAAAAACGGATATAAGTTGTGTTTTGACAAACTCAATGAATGATTTGATTCTATATCTTTGTTTGGCAAAAGAAGAACTACTTTTCCAAAGCTACAAAGTTGTCAAGAATATTTTCCACAATAAAAGAGTTTTGCCACCAATTTATTGTGAAGAGAAATTGAAGAATTAAGGAATATAAATGTTAGAGATATTGTACATGTAATGGATTCTATGCCCTAGTGTTTTACTTATTTGATCAATCTTCCTTTCATAGCTATAAGTTTTACTTTATTTTCACACCAAAATCTCCAAAAGATATTGAACTAGATTAGGAATTTGATTCTAGATTAATCGAGTTTTTAACCGCGTTCCATCCGCAATAATCCCTTGGGTTCGACCTCGTTCTTGCTTTATCTACACTATAACAGATTCGTGCGCTTGCGAGTAACAATTAAAATTTATCACAACACCTTCCTCTAGGCCAGCTCAAGCTCTCTCTTGTACTGATGCTTGTACTGTTCCAGCTGCTCTTTGGCATACCAGGTTGGGGCATCCCAATAACAAACTTCTTCAAGTCTTGGCTACTAAGTACAATTTAGATCTGTCCAAACGTGATTTGCACTTAGATTGTTACTCTTGTAAGCTTGCAAAAAGTCACAAGCTCCCTTTCCTTACTTCTACTTCTTATACTAGTGCTCCTTTTCAATTAGTTCATATGGATGTTTGGGGCCCAGCACCTGTTGCTTCTTTCAGTGGGTATAGATATTACCTTCTTTTAGTTGATGACTATTCTCGTTATTGTTGGCTCTTTCCTTTGAAAGCAAAGTCTGATGTTGCCTCTCATGTTCAAACTTTCAAAGTATATGTTACTAATCAGTTTTCTTCCTCTATTAAAATTGTTAGATCTGACAATGGGTTGAATTTTTGAATTCTCTTATGCTGCATTTTTTCTCTTCATTTGGTATTATCCATGAAACCACATGTCCTTACACTCTTGAGCAAAATGGAGTTGCAGAAAGAAAGCATGGCCATATCGTTGAAACTGCTATAGCCCTGTTACATCAAGCTAAATTGCCCATTAAGTTTTGGCTTGAGGCCATTACTACTGCCATGTACCTCATCAATAGATTGCCACACTCTTCTCTGCAATTCCAAGTCCCATTTCATGTTTTGTACAAAGTTCCTCCAGATTATTCGTCTCTTAGGCCTTTTGGCTGCACTTGTTTTCCATGGTCACGGCCCTACACTTCTCATAAATTGTTGCTTAGATCTACCCCATGCATTTTACTTGGCTTTTGTCCTACTACCAAAGGATACAAATGTCTTGATCCTGTTACTCACAAAGTTTATATCTCTAGGCATGTTCGGTTCATTGAACATGAGTTCCCCTATCCTCAACTTGTTTCTTCTTCACCTATTCCTACTACCTCCTCTTCTGCTGTTGTTTCTCCTATTCCTTATTTTTCTGTATCTCCATTTTCTCTTTCTGTACCAGCTCCTGTTTCCCTTCCAGCCCCTGCAGTTCCTGCTCCATCCAGTTCACCCATTCCTCTTCCATCACCAGTCTTATCTTCTCCAGTCTCTACATCTGGCTCTACACCTGATTCATCTCATCCACCTTCACCTATTGTTTCCCTTCATCCTATGACTACCCGGTCTAAAAATGGTATTGTTGTACCTAGAATTCCTCTCTCTCTTATGTCTCTATCCAGTTCTCCCCCTGTCATTGAACCTTCCACCTTTAAGGCTGCCATGAATTGTTCTGAGTGGCAGCAAGCTATGGCAGTGGAGTATGCTGCTTTACTCCAACAACAGACCTGGTCTCTGGTTCCTTTACCACCCGGTTCCTCTCCAGTGGGGTGCAAATGGATTTACAAAATTAAACGAAATCCGAATGGGAGTGTTGCTCGATACAAAGCTTGGCTTGTTGCCCAAGGTTTTCAACAACAGGAAGGTGTTGATTACAATGAAACCTTTAGCCCTGTGATTAAACAATCCACCGTGCGAGTTGTGCTCTCAGTTGCCATTCATCACAATTGGCTTATCAAACAATTAGACGTCTCTAATGCCTTTCTTCATGGGAATCTTAAGGAGGCAGTGTATCTCAAACAACCTCCTGGGTATGTTGATCCCCTTCATCCGTCTTATGTTTGCCACCTTCACAAGGCTCTTTATGGCTTGAAGCAAGCCCCCAGGGCATGGTATGATATGTTGTCCAAAAGCCTCATTACGCAGGGGTTTATTAATAGTGCTGCGGACTCCTCTTTATTCATTTTATCCAAAGGCTCAGATATTGTTTATCTTCTCGTTTACGTTGATGACATCCTCATCACTGGCAGCAATCCTAGTTTGGTTCAACATATCATCACCCAACTCAGTCACGACTTTGCTCTCAAAGACCTGGGTCGTCTTCATTATTTTCTTGGCCTTGAAGTCCATTATACTTCCACTGGTCTTGTGTTATCTCAAGCTAAGTATGCCAGGGATCTTCTTCTCAAAGCTGGCATGAGCAATTGCACACCTTGTGGTTCTCCTGCTGTTCTCAAACCTGCTCATCTCAACTTGGATCCCCCGTTTGACAACCCAGAATTCTATAGAAGTATTGTTGGCTCCCTTCAATACCTCACTCTCACTCGCCCGGATTTGTCCTTTGCCGTTAATTCTGTATGTCAACATATGCAGACTCCTACCATCAGTCATTACAGTGTTGTTAAGCGTATCTTGAGATATGTTCAGGGTACTTTGAGTTATGGCCTTCATTTCCAACCAGGCAACTTTGATCTTATGGCTTTTTCTGATGTCGATTGGGCTGGCGATTATCATGATTGTAAATCTACAAGTGGTTTTTGCGTGTTCATGGGTTCCAACTTGATTTCTTGGTCTTCCAAAAAGAAACCTACTGTTACTCGTTCTTCTACCGAGGCTGAGTATAAAGCACTTGCCAATCTAGCAGCTGAGGTGATGTGGTTAATGCAGCTCTTTCATGATCTTCGTCTTTCTCCTGACCTGCCTGTTCCAACTCTCTGGTGTGACAACATTTCTGCTATTTCCCTTGCCTCTAATCCTATCTTCCATGCACGTACTAAACATGTTGAAGTTGACTACCACTTCATTCGCGAAAAGGTTCTCAATGGGCAGGTGATTATCAAATATGTGCCATCTACGGACCAAATTGCTGATGTCTTTACCAAGCCTTTACCAGTTCATCATTTTGATGATTTTCGGGCCAAACTGATGCTGCTTCCTCTACCAGCCTCAGTTTGTTGGGGGGTGTTAGCTGACCCAAGTTCAGCTGACCCAGGTTCAAAGGTAAATAATGCAAACTAAAAGCCCAAAAGGTAATGGCAAGGGATATTCCACGTGATGAAGGTATGGCAGAACCTTCAGCTGTTAGAAATTGGTTAGGCTGTTAGGAAATTGTTAGAAGGTTGTTATGCCAAACTGTAATTCATTTAGCTTGGTTTCTTTCAGTATAAAAGGTGAGCCTCACTTCTGTAATCAGATACGTTTGAGTAATGAAAAACTGAGTTCATTCTTTTCCCTTTCTTCCTTTTGTCTACATTGTTCTCTTCCTTTATTATATCAGTGTTCAAATGCTATAACCATTTCAATGGATTACACATGCTATAACCATTTCATTGTTCTCTTCCTTTTGTCCCCCGTTTGATTCCATTGTCTCTGAAAAGTATTACCTCTGTATCTGTTGTTATTCCTTCTGTTTCCATACTGAGGAAATATATTTGGATGTTGTGAGTAGTTGGAGCTTTGCATAATTGAACCATTCTGCTGTGGATTGAAACTATTCTGATTGCCAGACCAACTTTGATTTCTATCAGTGGTAGTAGTGTTTCCTTGCTGTGGAAGATTAGTACTCTGATTATTTGCATGTGGAGTGCTCTGTGCAACTAAAATAGTCGCTGATTCTGCTGCTGAAGCTTGATCTTGAGCTAGGTGTAAATCCTCAGCTAAGAGCATTGAAGTCAAATGACCAAAGGAGATATCCTCAAAATGTGTCCGGATACTTTGCTTGAGAGAGTTATATTCATTAGGTAAGCCATGTAAAGTATGAAACACTAAGTCTTCATCCTTTATTTTAATACCAGATGCAGCCAGCTTTTGAATTATTTCCTTGATTGAATCCAAGTACATTTCCATTGTAGTGGTCTTTTTCAGATTAAACAAATTCCTCTTGAGATTATGAATATGAGACCGTGAAAGTGTGCTAAACTTTTCCTCTAATTTATACCACACTTGATGAGTAAACTGAGATCCTACTACATGCGGTAGAATAGCAAGAGTAAGAGTTGCAATTATACAAGACATCAACATTCTGTCAACTGTGTTCCATTTGATATGTTCTGGATTCTGAGTTTTAACTCCAGATTCATCAACTATATGAGTAGGAGGAACATGAATTGATCCATTAACATACTGGAACAGGTTATTTGCAAGAAGTGCATTTTCGATTTGAGTTTTCCAAGCAAAGAAATTAGACGAATCTAGTTTAATTGTGACAAAGGACTGAAAATTGGCTATAAGAAAAGTGAGAGACAAAGGAAGATACTCATTATCTCTGTTTTCTGCCATAGCTGATTTCCTTTTTCTGCTCGAGCTAGGGTTTTCTGATTGAAGAAGGATCGTACTGACTTTCGTCCGTTTGGCTCTGATACCATGAGAAAACTACAATTCAATCACCTTCTCTGATGTGTGTTGAATGTAATCCATTGAAATGGTTATAGCATTTGAACACTGATATAATAAAGGAAGAGAACAATGTAGACAAAAGGAAGAAAGGGAAAAGAATGAACTCAGTTTTTCATTTAAACGTATCTAATTACAGAAGTGAGGCTCACCTTTTATACTGAAAGAAACCAAGCTAAACGAATTACAGTTTGGCATAACAACCTTCTAACAATTTCCTAACAGCCTAACCAATTTCTAACAGCTGAAGGTTCTGCCATACCTTCATCACGTGGAATATCCCTTGCCATTACCTTTTGGGCTTTTAGTTTGCATTATTTACCTTTGAACCTAGGTCAGCTGAACTTGGGTCAACTAACATGTAGAAGGCTGTGCTATATCTTTCAAATCTAAGTTTCAAAAATATTTGGTGGAAGTTGAAACTGATGGAGGAAAGTTTTTAAAATTTCGAGTTTGCAGTTAATCTCGAAATATTTTTTTTAAGTTAATTGTGAATTTTTAGAATTTTTTCGAAAATAAAATCTAAAAACAACGACCAAAAGGTTTTTAACTGAGCGGTATCAGTCACTTTTTTAAGTTAATATTTTGCTATTCTTTTTACTTTTGTCACTGTTGCATTAAAAAAAGGTGACCGATACTGCTTATTTGAATCCCTTTCGGTTGTGTTCTTTGAATTTTATTTTGAAAAAAAATTCTAAAAATTATATGTTACTTTAAAAAAAATATTTTGAAAGATGAAAATCCGTCGAGGTCAATTATAAAACTTTTAGGAGAGAGCGTTTTATTTTTTGTGCTTATATTTCTAAGCTTTTGAAATATTTTAATGTTAGACTTTTTTTTGCTTGATGGTAAATGTTTAAGCTAAATTTGCTTTTATTATATTGTAATATGACTATGAGAATTTTTTCTAAATTTATTGTAAATAAGTGGCCCTCCTGTATGAAATTCTTGGATCCAAAGCATTTACTTATTGGCAAATGCAAAAGGTGTAGGGTCTCTTCGACATTCTTTTTCATAGTCGTGGTATCCCAAATTTTGGAATTGTTAATTTTTCTGAACTTCAAATTCAGTGATTGTTTTAGAAATTTTATATCATCGAATCATTTTCTTAGCAAAAAATACCCACTAGTTTCAATAGCATAACTTACTAACAAAAATGTTCAAGACTATTCCATTTTATCATTTCTATTAGAATCGAAACTTCTAAATTAACTCTCAAATAGTTAATAAAAAAATAAATATTTTAAAAAAGATAAACATCAAGACTACGTACATTGAGCTTCATATTCCACGGAACAAGAGGCCCTATTGTGTATTGCGCACAGCAAGATATGTTGCGCATCAAACGACGGCAACACGAGGTGTTGTGTACAATGCACAACAGCCTTCCCAATTCCATATGTCATCTAGTTTTTGTTCAACTCCATTCTAATTGCCCTAACTTAACTAGATTATTTTTTTTGTCTTTATTAAAATTTACTTTTGTGTTTGTTATTTTTCATCAATTTTTGTAGTTTATTAGTTCGTCTCAATAAAAGAAATAAAAAATTCACAAAAAACGAAAAATAAGCTAAAACACGTATTATTCTGACTTATTTTTTGTCTTTTTTATTTGTACTTTTAATTTTTAAAAATAATTTTATATTTTTAAAAAAAATAAATTTGAGAACGAACCAATAGCTATTAAAAGCTTAACAAAAATTTTTTTTTAAATTCAAATAAGTACAAAAAATAATCAAACGGTAATTCAACAATTACCACTGTCTAAATAAATTTTTAACAATTTGGCCAGTCAGTTGATGCAACATCTACCTACTCCTAAACATAGTTTTTAAAATTTTTACATTCACAGAATGTACGATAGAGATAGATACATATATAAGTTAATTCTAACATTCCTCCTTTATCTAAATGCAATTTCATGTTTATTTTTATTCATGCAAAATTACAAAAATCCTGGTTTTTATTTGTAGAAAAAATATATGAAAGATAATTTCTAATTTTACATTGATGAGAACAAAAAGAGAATGCATCTATAGTACAAAATAAAGCAAAATTGTTAACTAAAAATAACTTCTCATTGAGTAGCATAAATTGAATGGGCAATATTGGGGAACAATTCAAGGGCAATATTCCTTTCTTGGAAAACACTTAAACCGTTGCTGACCATTCCGCTAAACCGTTCGGTCCAACACGGTACTAAGATAAAATAATGAACCGGATTGTTTTCTACTCCTATTGCGCTGGTACATGATCAATTAGGCGTTAGGGCTACTAATCGGAAGCCATTGATTTTCGGTAGCAGAAGCAGCTCGCTTGCCCTTCGTTAGGTCCCTCTCCCTCTCCCTCTCCCGATTGATATACACATACATGTCGTATATGATGCATGTATTGTATTGGATACTCTTCAAAAAATTTCTCAGATTTTCTGTTTCACGGTTTTGTCCTGAAATGTATTTTTTCCCTGCATTTCTCTCTCTCCGTTGTTGAATATTGGATAATATTTGTGGTCATGTAAGAAGTAGCGAAAAGGATGTATTGCTTCTTGTGATTTCTTGCTTTACGAATACAAAAGGGGAAACTAGCATTTATCTCTTTCTTTTCTTATTGTTGAGTTCTTGGACCTAAAATTATGCGCTTTCTGTGTATAATGGGTTTTGGAGCTTTTTGATTTTATTCGTGTAGTACAACAAAGATTTTAACCTGTGCAAGATCATTATTCAGTGATCCATCGAAATTTTCCAGGTGATAAATGAAGGGGAAAAGGACTCCAATCATGACTCAAGATCTTCAGATTATAGCAAAAACTTAATTTGATATTAAAAAGTCCATTGACAAACTCAAATTTTCCTCAGATGTTTTTTAAAAACGGAAAATCCCAGCTAATGTTTCTTGTGTCAGACACCTTAATGAGTGAGCCTGGGAAAGTTAGTTTACAAGCTTCGAGTAGCAGAAGGGTGCACAAGGGTTTCACTCGTTTGGGCAAAGGTTTGAGAGGGGTTCTGAGTGTTTTTAAGATAAATTGCAATCTGATTAGAAATTGAGTGAGGATTAGATTGCCCATAATTCTACCACTGACCCTTAACCTGCCATTTTCTTTGCCTCTTTTGATGGTCCCATGTTGTGAAACATCAGATTTAATAAATCATAGCTTTTGGGAAACTTAGTGCAGCCACGTAAAATAGGCAACTGTGGACCATATTAAACTCTTTTGAACTGAACTATTGATATATAGGGCTGTAAATGAGGTAAGTTGACCTTTATGGTGTTTGGGGTCACTTCAGCTTTTGTAGCCCATAGGAGTGTTCTTGAACTCCGCTTGGATGCTAATACACTCAACAATCTTCTGGCCTCCATATGGTTGGCCGAACTGCCCCTTCTTTTTAGCACACTTCCACCACTCTACTAAAAATTTCAATACGAAGCTTGACATGGTTATTCTTTGTCTTTTATTTCTCCCTTAGGGCATATGCTTTGCTGTAAATAACATTCGTTCCAGTACTAACGATACGCGGGCAGGAAGAATGTTTTTTTTCCAAGCTACGGATTTGATATGAATATTGTATAAGCTTTTGAACCTATTGGCAATAGTTCTCAAAACAAGATGAGCTGTAGGATCTATATGACGAGCTCATTACTTATATGTTGGCCTTCAAAGACCTTTGAACCGGTTGGCAGTGGTTCTTTGACTTGCATCCTAACCCGCACTGGGCGTTTCATTGTCTTCTATGCCTTTCTGGGCCAATTCGTGCCTTGCAGAATTTAAAATTTTCTAGCAAACGTGTTATTAAAATGCTGAGTCAGTTTCTAATAGTTTTCAAGTGAGAATGACCGTATTTTGACTATTATTAAGTTAGCGATTGCATGCTGTGAAACTTGTTAAAAAGTGAAAGCATATGGTCAATGGTTTACGTTTGAGTTGATAGCATTCTTGAACTTACTAACGGTTAGAAAATCATTGCAAGTGATTTTAAGATAGAATAAGATTCTAAGAAGGCTGATGTGCGTTGTCCAAGACTCCATGTCCAATTATGGGTTTTTGTATAGTGTGTTACGGTATTAGAGAAGCAGGTCTGGTGAAAGAGAGAATAAAATAAGAGACTGGACTCTTAATTTTGAGTTGTCGACTTGTGGGACAAAGCATGCTAATTGTTGTGTTGATGATAGGAGTTGATTCATATGAAGGCACGATGACATGCTTAGAAATTTATGTAGCAGCATGTTTTGTGTGTTCTTTGTGATGCCAATTTAGGATCGGGCCCTATGATATAGACCTTTCTTATTTGATATTTTTTCTATTTTCTAAATAGGTTTGAGTTAGTTTGTGGATTGCACAATAGATAAAGTCATATAGTTTGGATTTTGTACCTGTTATTTTGGTCCGACTTCTGTTCAAGAATTTGAACATTGTTATCTTTGCCTGCATTGCATTATTTAGAAGATTATTGTTGAGAAATTTGTGAATGACAAGTGCTGAGTTCCTCAATTGAGAGTGAACCTTGTGGAATTTGTAGGTGTACCGACATAGGGGGATGTGCAATCTTCTATTTAGGACACAGATTTGTTAGGAATTTTGAAGGACTGAATGGACTGGTTGACGTGGGTTCTGATATTTGGGGTTATTTCAGCCAATGTGATGTGTTTCCGCCACTTTTTATAGATTGAGTCGTTAAACCTTCATAGCAGCAGGCAAATCCAAGATTCTATGCAAATTTTTGTGGCCACAGAGAAGAGGGGCTGAAATTTGTACAAGTGATTCTGAAATTATTTCATGGAGAATTGTGATTTTCATTTTGATGAAGGGACCCTGTCCTATAGTCCAATTCCCATTACTTCCATTTTTCGCTCACAGGCAGCTTCGTTATATAGGTCCACAGGATCTTGAGATGGCTGGGAGACAGCGTTTACCTCGTCATCCTGAAGATTTCCATGGCTTTCGTGATGGACCTCGGCCTGCATTGCACCGGGGCCCAGGACACTTTCCCGTTCACCCTGCAGCCCTTGAAGAGGAACTTGAAATGCAGCACAGAGATATGCAGAGGATACTTTCCGAGAATCGACACGCAATAGATGAAAATGTGATTCTCCAGAGAGAATTGGCGGCTGCAAAGGACGAAATTCACAGATTGAGTCTGGTCATTCCCAAACTTCGTGCTGACAGAGAGGCACAGGCTAGGGAGTTGATTGACAGAGGACTCAAGCTAGAAGCTGAGCTCCGTAATGTTGAGCCTCTTAGGACGGAGGTTATGCAGTTAAGGGCTGAGGCACAGAAAGTAAATTCTTTGCGGTACGATTTGTCTACTCAAGTTCAAACGCTTACAAAAGACATTGATCGAGCAAAAGCCGAGAATAAGCAAGTAGATTCTCTCAAGGCAGATGCTGATGGGCTACACAAGGAGCTAATGGAAGCCAGGTCTGACAATTGGTTATGGTTTTAATGTTTGTATATTTTTTTGCCGTTTATATTTAATAGGTGGGTAGCAGTGTGGCAGAGTCAGGAAATTATACCAGTGGGGGGCTACTGATAGACATAATTACATAACTTCGGAAAACACTTTGTTCCGTAATAAACAAGAGGATAAATAAAAAAATTTTGCCTAAAAAGAAGAACAGAGCTAAAGAATCAATAATAAGGTTTGTAATGTAGTTTTTCCCTAGACCCCGATGAGTTTTAAATTTTTGTAATGTTTGCGTGATAGTTTCACCAATATTTAGGGGTAGAAATGATGTTACTGGGGGCAGATACATATTTTAGAGAGATGAACTAACTAATTGCTAAATCTTTAGGTCAAATTTGAGTTTTTGAAATATCCAGTGAGGACAGCATCCCCTGCTGGGCCTTATGCCTCTGCCCATAGGTAACACACACTTGGGCGAGTGTTAGATGGGTTGTCAGTTTTACCAGGTTTATACTGAGTTCGTTGAGTTGACCAAACTTTGCACTGTGTTTCTAGGAGAGCTTTCGAATATGAAAGGAAATCAAATGAGGAACAGGTGGAACAGAAGCAAGCAATGGAGAAAAACCTCGTCTCCATGGCTCGTGAAATAGAGAAGCTACGAGCAGAGAACCTGGGTATAGATAGAAGATCTCGTGGAGTTGGTAAAAAAACCTTCTCTCTTGTTCTCTCCTTTTATGAGGAGCCTTTAGTGGATGGAGATTGTAACATCTGAACTCCAGTTAAAGTTAGTCTAATAGTTGACATTTTTGTGTAGGTGCCGGGGGTTATGGGCTGTCAAATGGAAGCCCGGAGATGAGAAATGCAGGCGGTGCCTATGGTGATATGTATGGTGTTGGAGCATGGGGCCCCTATGATAAGCGTGGTCCCACGCGACATTGAGAGATGACGTGGCGGTTATATTAGTATGTTCGAATATCTGCTCCTTCGCAAGCACTCTAGAGAACAACAGTGTGGCACTAGGCGAATTGGTGCAAGGTTATGGTTTTTCTTTTATTGGTTCAGATTGTGTTTTTCAGCCTTTCGGCTAAGTGACAATTTCTGCCTTTTGAGAATAGTTTTGTAATGCAGTATAGTGTTTGTATTTGTGTTGAAGTTAAAAATGTGAGTGGTAGCTGCGGCCTTGAAAATTCGCTGGTTTATAAATGGAAGTTATCCTTAGTGTTAGATTTGGAGGGTAGATCAAATTTTGGTATGGTGGCTTTTGGCTTAACATGTTGTTTAGTATCTTATTGTTAGCACTTGGTGCATATGTAGCAAAGTAAAGAGAGGAAGGGGGAATAGAAAGAGGAAACGATATTCCTCACATTTGTGGTATTTCGGAGGAAGAGACGAACTGAACTGAAGGAAGAGTTAGAAGATATAGCCATGAAAGTCTAAGGGTATTCAGATTGCCTTTTCCCCCGTTTGAACTGTTCCTGAGGAAAGTGATAGACCCATCTTTTCTACACTCCTCTGCATTCATGCAGGCTGCTCGTTCAAACAAAAATTAATGGGGTTGGTAACAGTTGAAGTTCCTTGACTCTGATTCTGTCTGCGCCCTACGTATGGTCTAGGTCATAAACGTGGATCATCCCAAATACTTATTAGTACCCATAATTAATTGAATTTCTTGATGCTATTGTTAGGAGAGTTGTAGGACAAAAGTGGCTTTCAGAAGAAGAGAGTAAATATGGGTGTGTTCGTTTTAGGGTGTTTCTGAAATAGTTTTAGAAACATGTCTCTGAGACGTTGTTTGGTTATAAGTGTCTCAGAAACTGTTTCAGAAACTGTTTCTGAAACTTTTTCTTTTATAGAGAGAAAAAGTTGTCTGGGAGAATGTTCCAGAAACTGTTTCAGAAACTGTTTCAGAAACTTTTCCAGAAACTTGTTTGAGAGAAAGTCTCTCAAACTCATAACCGAACACACCCATAGTGTCTCAATGCATTAGAGGATTGTACTTTTATTCGACAAAAGCTGCCATTGCCCTTGATCTGGCTACCGGATTGTCCTCCGTTATATTTTTTTGCTGCAGTGATCCAAGGAGCTTACCTTGTCTGAGAATATATTTGTGCCTATCACCTTATATATGTATATATACACGTGTGTATATATATATATATGTGTGTGTGCGTATACACGTATATATATATATGTATATTTCTCGCTAACTAATGCCTAATGAGCGGTGAATAATATATACATAAAAATAAACAAGTACGGATGTCAATACACATTTTATGAATATCTATACATATTACGGATATCAACATATAATTTAGTATATCTATACTTTTTTACATATAATTCATCGTCTAATGGGTAATGGTTAGCATTTTTCTCATTTTGTTAAAATGCGAACCTCTCCTTTTCTGATCAAATTAGGATGTTCCGAACTGTTTAATATGTTTAGAATATTTTTAAGGGTACATGTGAGAAATCGGCTAAAAATAATATTAAAAATAATTTGATTCAAGCAGTTTTTCATAAATATTTGATCAAGGGATTGATGGTATGTCAATTTTGAGTCGATGGTATGTCTCAATTTTTAGGGCCTTGTGTTTCTTTGGAGGCCTTCTCGTTGGCTAAAAACTTATACCAAATAACTCAGAGTTTTGTTTCTAAAAATTATTTCAGAAACGCTCAAAACGAACACACTGTCTGTATAGGTTGGTTCTGTCGTACTTTGTGGAAAGAGATATGTTTCAATGACCAGGGCCTTATAAGCTCTTGTACTGGTTTTGTATTATTATTATTATTTCTTTTTTGCTGTAAAAAAAATCAGCTATCTCTGGTGCCAAGTTTGGTACTAGCTTTGGTTTTACTACCAATGTTTTTGCATCATTCAAGTCAATTGTTCTGCATCACAAAATGAGATGGGCTTTACTATAATAGTTTGGATTTGAGACTGCGTCAAAATGACATTCAATGAATCAATAGGTGTAGTAATATTGTTATTTTTTAATTTTTTTAAATACCTTAATAAGGTAAAAAAATGATTTTGGTAATGTCATGGTACAAACAGTGAATTCGCTGATTTTATAAAATTCATATTTTTTGTCACTGCCTATAGGATTTATTAGTAGTTGGATGGGTGAGACTATAAAGTAGTAGAGCATGGTCCATGAGTTCAGTTTTGTTTACCTTGTATAGGAGCACTTCGAGAATAATCAAAATCATCTATTTTTTTATTTAATATTGTAGTTATTACAAAAAAATTAACTCAATCGGATATCAATAAATACTTGACCTAAAAATCTAGTGTTTTACTTCAAAATTCTTAATTTTTAAAGTTTAAAAACTATATTTTTAGATAAAATAGTTATCGATATCCAATCAAGCTAAATTTTTTCGAGACAAGAAAAAATATTAATCAAAATAAAATAAATAATTTCGATCATCAAAATAAAATTTTGAAAGGATTTAAACGACGAAAGATAAACAAAATTTGTTCACCTGAAAACAAAATTTAACTCATGGTCCAGTGGGTTTTAGGGCCCGATTGGATGAGGGTATATTTTCAGGGGGATAATTTTTGGAGGGGGTATAAGATAAGAGGGGGTATTAGTTTTAGAGGGAGGGCCCACTTTGATGTGATGTTTATAGAGGGAGGATAAAAAAATAGATGGTTTGGATGGGGGTTTAAATAGGGGATAAAGGGGGATAAAGGGGGATAAGAGGGGGGGATAAGGAAAAAAACTGTTGCTCGTTTGGATGGGAAAAAAAAGAAGGGGGATAATTGTTGGAGGGGGTAAAAGGATCGACGTGACATGTTTAGCATGGTTTGGGAGCAAAAAATGCAGGGGGATAATTTTTGGGTAGGCCAAAAATAATCTCCCGGAGAGGGATAAAGGGGGATAATTTTTGGGTAGGGTGGGAGGTGCCCAAAAATTATCCTGGAGGGGAGGGAAAAAGAGGGGATGGGGTATTATTCTTGGATAATACCCCTTATTCCTCATTACAAATACAAAATAACCTTATCCCCTATTTTATGCTCCATTCAAATTAAGTACTATTTTATCCCCTTTTTTTAATACTTCATCCAAACTATCTACTTTTTATTACCCCCTCTATAAATATCACATCAATGTGGGCCAACCCTTTAAAAATAATACCCCTCTTATCTTATCCCCTCAATAACTTATCCCCCTTTTTTCGTCCTTATTTGAAATTTTTTTGTAATTTTTTGTTTTTCATCAATTTTTGTTGATTTGTTGATTCATCTCGACATGAGCTTTCAGAAAAGTTATCAATCATCGGCTAAATTTGAAAAAACTTCAGAAAAGACAAAAATAAATCAAAAAATAGAATTTTTTGTACTTATTCGTCGTCTTTAGTGACTTTTTTAACTTTTGAACATAATTTTTGCTCCATTTGGCTTCTTGTTTTCATTTGACTTATTTTTTGTCTTTATAGAAATTTTTTTTGTATTTGTTATTTTTATGTCATTTTTTCGTGGATTATTGGTTCGTATCGACGAAAGGAATCTAAAAAGTATAAAATTATGTCCAAAAGTTAAAAAAAAGTCACTAAAGACGAAAATAAGTCAAAATAAGCACTTTTTTTTGCTTATTTTTTGTCTTTTCTGAACTTTTTTCAAATGTAGCCGATGATTGAGAACTTTTCTGAAAGCTCTTGTCGAGACGAACCAATAATCATAAAAAAATTGATGAAAAATTAAAAATTAAAAAAAAAATTCAAATAAGGACAAAAAACTAAACAGTGAATAATCCAATAATAACCACAGCCCAAATGGACCATACTCATTAGATTCCTTTCATCAAGACGGACTAATAAACTATAGCAAAAAATAATCCAAATAGGGCCTATAATCCAAATGGGGACTAATAAACTATAGCAATAAATAAATAAATAAATAAAGACAAAAATAACAAATAAATAAAAACTATAGCCCAAATGGGACCTATAATCCCTTATCCAATCAGCCTCTCAAATGACTATTTTTGAATAATTTAAGGGTTTTTTAACTTTGTTTTACCAATTAACAAAAAAAAGAAAAAAATAACAACAAAATATAAATCAACAATAAAAAATTTAGTTAAAAAGAAAAAATATATAATTTAGCTCGCGTAAATTTAGTTAACAATAAAAAAGATATAAAGAGAAAAATTTAGTTAATAATAAAAAAGAGAAAAATATAATTTTGGGGGGGTGAAATATAAGAGGGGGTAATAGGGGAGAAGAGGGGGTAATAAGGGAGAAGAGGGGGGGATAATTTTTGGAGGTGCCCAAATTTAGTTGCCAAACCATGGCAAATGGTGGGACCCACCCCTAAGAAGGGGTGATAATTTTTGGAGGGGGGCTTTACCCCCATCCAAACGGGGCCTTAAGGTGATAACGACTTTGACAGTGCTGGAAAAAGGCTGGATATATAAGTATAGATAGCCTATAGGCACATGGCAACCCCCCACCCCCTGCGATAAGTGTCAGTAGCATAATTCAATAGGGGCGTCCTATTTCTTGGAATACGAGTGACACGTGTTTTTTGTTTCTAATGTTCCTGTCACTTCATGTAGGAGTATTTTTTTTTATAACTCAAATATTTAATCGGTTTTTAAAATAAATTTGAGTAAAATTTAGAAGAGTTTTCGTCTAAATTACCGACTAGTTCTCAGAGTTCTGAGTAAAAACAATTGAGAAAACTCCCCAACAGTTCTAAATATTAAGTTATTAAATTTTAACTGTAAAATATTTGAGTTTATAACTCAACTGTTCCATCACTCGAATAACCCTTAGGGTTCACTTCATGTATCTGGTGAAATTGAGTACAGGAAAATGGATGCAAAATGAGAACTCATAGTGCAAATCAAAATATCGTTGTCTTTGACGCAACCACATAGACGACAACGTTCTACTTGTTTTCCCTCTACTTATATTTTACTATAGTCCATTTTAAGAAGTGTAGAAATAAAATGTTTTTTTTCTTAAATATTCAATTTTTTTCACACGTATTGATTGAGTGATTGTTTTTAACATGTCCGACATCGATACAACAATCACTTAGACGTCAGACGTGTATGCTTAATATATCAAACTATCACAACCTTAAATCGTTTCGCCCGTTTTCAAGAAAAAAAGCATTTGCAAAAAACCTCGAACAAGTTTAAAAAATAGTCGACTTTAGCTAGTGGGTTGTCGAAGGGTGTTTGCATCGGATTCGGGGAGACTGTAATGCACTTTTTTGTAGTGCAGACAAAAAAATATAGTTTTGTTCGCTTTATCCTCACAATTACATCGTTTTGATTCTATATATTTTGGTAACAATTCGCGTGACAAGATAAGACAAGATAGTTTTAAGGACAAAATACATAATATTATATTATTTTGTCTGTACTATATACACACTATAAAAAAAATATATTGTAGCTCCCCCAAATCCGTTTCCATGTGCGAGTGTCTTGTTTCATTGAAATGAAAAGGAGAAAAAAGTGAATAAAAGCTGCATGTAATTGCAGAGGGGAGTTGGGAGTAGCATTTAAGTTCCTCAATTACTAATAGTGTACCATACCTGAGCTGCCAGTGGGTAGATGGTATGTTCTTTTCCCTTCAATGTCAGCTGAAAAACAAAATCAACATAAAGTAACGCCTCTTAAATGGACATATATATAATATGGAGGAGTGCTAGAGTCTTAAAAAAGTTTTTTGAAATTTATCCGAATTTAAAATTAAAAGTTAAGATTCATTTGAATTTGAAAATTTACACATTCAATTAAATTTACTCTATTCATTTTAAATTCTAAAATTTTTCTGGAATGGAAGACTTTCTCTATAATAAGTGGATCATGTTCCATCTCAGGTCAAATACAAAAAGGTAAACCAACCTAAAACTAACGATCCCTACAAATGGGCACAAATACATTTTTAGTAATCATGCTGAATGCTCAAGAGAATCGGTGGCCTAAAGTAACAATCTAATGAGATTTTCTTTCATTTTGATTTTACTATTTAGACACACATGTACATTTTGTTAAAATACTGATATCTTATTTTCAAATCAAATTTTGATGATCCAAACTGTTCAATGTGTTTAAAATATATTTTAAGGATACTCATTAGAAATCAGCTCAAAATATTACTCAGAAAGACTTGATTCGTGTAATTTGCCATAAAACTATTTCTGTAAGTATTTATAAAAAGAGTTATTTTTCAAAACATCCCTCAAACTATGCTCCACATGTGCACTTCGTCCTCAAACTATCAACTTGGTTTATTTGGTCCTCCAACTATCAAATCCCATTGCATTTGGTCCTTTCTCTAACAGTCAATAACAAAACTAACGGAAAAGAAGAAGAGGAATGGTCAACTCTCTCTTTCCCACCCCCATCCAAGGGCACAAATGTCATTCTACTTGGTTCCCACCATATTTTGGCGCCAACCTCAACTCCTGGGCAAAAAAAACAGAGGCCAGCTTTCCATCTCCAGGGGAAAAAAACAGAGCTCAACTTTGGGAAGAAAAAAAACTCTCTCTCTCTCTCTCTCTCTCTCTCTCTCTCCAACACCAACAACGAAAGCTGCAAGTAAAAAAATGTAACAAGAACAACTAAAACATGTAACAAGATTAGTACTAGAAATGGAGCTTTTGAACTTGCATTAGTTTCTATAAATCCCAAAAGCTAAGCATGATAACAGCAAAAAAATTCCAACAACTTTGGGAAGAAAAAATTCCAGCCTTTACAATCCTTTTTACAACAACTTTGGAACTTGTACCACTATTAGTAGCAGAAATTTCCCATGTACAATCCTTTTTACCCTCTTCTGGGTTGTAAACCTTGCATTTAGCCCTCACCCTTGTGGTTTCATTTTTCAAGAATCTGATTTCTTTCCCTTGCAGAATTGAATGCTGCCTAATAGCCCCAGCCAATTCAGCCCTATTCCTGAATATCATGCCTACACAAAAGACGAGTTCTTCTCTCCCTTTCAGTGGTCTAAAAACAATTGCTTTATCACTTCTTTGATCATCCTCAGAATCACTTTCATTCAAACTATAGAAACCATCATCAGAATCAGAACCATCTCCTTCATCCTCATACATCCTATCATCTTCATCAACATTATCCATATACATCCTATCATCTTCCTCACTTAAATCATAATCACTATCAGCAAAATAGTCATAGTTTGCATCAGAATCTGAGTCATCATCCCCTTGCATCCCATCCTCTGTCATATCTAAAGTGTCACCTAACTTGTCTATGGTAATTGTACTCTCTGGAAATGTTCCACTCTCCCAATCCCAACTAGCAACATCCACATCTTCCAAACCATTAGGGATCACAAGAAATATCTCTACGACGTTATTCTCAATATGCCTTACCATATCAATAACATGGTTATCAGTCTGCAATATTTTAAAACCTCCATCCAAGTTTGAACTAGGGACCTTGTAGTAGAACTCTACTACATCAGTTAACCCTATTTTTTTCCCAATTTCATTTAAATCAAGAATTGAGACCTTATCCCTCTGTTCATAATCACTGTAGCTTACTTGGCCACCAACATAGGATTTCTTACCCCTTTCGACAATAAAATTACCCCCATGGTGAACCTTAATTGAGAAGAAAGAAGGGTTTATATCTGCATGCACCAACACACAACCCCAAACAAGTAAGCATATTATACTACAAAGAGAATTTGTATCACATTAAGGTAAAAAAAAAAAACAGATATACAAATGCATGTTGTGGGGACCAATACCCGAAGTGGGGGACAACATACCAGAAAAAACCGAAATATTTCATATAAAAATGAGGGATGTTTTGAGAAACCCTAGAATAATGATTCATATATATATATATATATATATATATATATATATATATATATCAGGGCACATATTTTGAACATATTTTGAAGAACCCTAGAAATTTTCAAACAAATGCATGTCAAGAACTTACAGAAAATTTTAAAACTTTCACACAAATGCACAAATCGAAACTTACATGATGGGGTTCTCTCATCCCCTTGCCTTAACTGATCAACCATTGAAGAAATAAGGAGAGCTCAAGCCTTCACCGATCGATTTTGGGTTTTGAGTGTGTTAACATCGGCTATGGGTGTCGATCAAAAGGGGGAAAAATGGGTTCTTTGAGTTCTCTGGTATTGCCGTTCCAGAGAAGAGAGAGAGACAGAATCGATTTTGTCGTTCCAGAGAGGGAGAGAGAGAGAGAGAGAGAAAAGGGGTTTTGTTGGCTGGGCAAATTCTGACCCTTTGAGTTGGACGAAATTACGGCTGTGCCATTAATTCCTCTTCTTCTTTTCCGTTAGTTTAGTAACTTCTGTTAGAGAAAGGATCAAATGCAATGGGATTTGATAGTTGGAGGACCAAATAAACCAAGTTGATAGTTTGAGGACGAAGTGCACATGTGGAGCATAGTTTGAGGGATGTTTTGAAAAATAACTCTTATAAAAAATAGTTTAGATCAAGTCATTCCTGATATTTTTTTAACCAATTTCTCAGGATACTCCTAAAATTATGTTTTAAAGTCATGGATAAAATGCACTGACCTCCCCTGAGGTTTCTAACAATTGCAGGGACCT
Source organism: Arctostaphylos glauca (assembly GCA_019985065.2). Classification (NCBI taxonomy): domain Eukaryota; kingdom Viridiplantae; phylum Streptophyta; class Magnoliopsida; order Ericales; family Ericaceae; genus Arctostaphylos; species Arctostaphylos glauca. Next base: position 16,866,985 of record JAHSPW020000013.1, read on the forward strand.
CCCATGAAATTTTTGAAAATGCACTCATCTCCCCTACTTTTGAAACTATTATACCGTTTTCCCCATGCCATTAATTTTTGTTAGAAATTGGTTAGTTTTTTTTGAGGTCACCATATTACTTTTGTAAAATGCCTAAGACCCTTGGTCATGACAATAAAAATATAAAAAAAAATTCTCTCCAAGGCACACAACTTTTATTTTTCTTCTCACTTTATGTAATTATTTTTATTTTAGTTATTTTTTAACAAATACATTAGTTGATTATTTCTTTATTTATCGATGTAATTTTTTTTTAGTTATGGACATATCATCTAGCACCGGAAGTGTCCTTAAGGCTATAAACAAATGTGTCCTTATGGGGCAAATGTCATTATTTTTATTTATCGATGTAAATTATTTTTATTTATTTATGTTCAATGTGTCTAATACCGGAATGTTCAATGTGTCTAATACCGGAAGCATCATAATTTTTTGTTTATTTTTTTATTTTTTTAATTGTCGCAATAAGAGGATCGAAAAATCATAAAAATATGAATTGAAATTTTGAAAAAAATCTGATAAGGTGATGCTAAATACACTTAAAAGAGTGAAAAATTATTTTTTAAAATACATGTAAAAAGCTTTAGTTTTCCGGTCAACATTCACAATGTAAAAAAAATTAAGTACGATGGATTAATAATATATATGTACTTCCCGTAGATAAAATACATGTAAAAAATAAAATTAATCAAATAGATATAGTCAAAAAAAAAATATTTCATTAAGGAAAATATAATATATAAATAAAATTATATAAAATTAATCAAAGTTAAGTTTAAAGTTCTAATAAAAATAACATTATGTTAAAATTAGGTTACATTAACTTTTTTTTAACAAACTCATCAGAATTATTTTTTGATATAATAGGTTAAAATATATATGTGCTTTTTATCAAAAAATACATATATAGGATGAAAAAATAATGATATTCATTGAGAAAAAAGAATTTTTTTACAAACTTAAGTAATGGTTACTAAAATTTAAGATGCGTAAAGCTCGAATAAGAGAAATGAATTGAAACATTAATGAAAAAGAATAAATTAAATTAAAAATCATAATAATTATTTTATGAGATAGGCTAAAATATATATGTGCTTTTATTATGTGAAATATACATAGAAAATACAAGTAATACAAATATAATAAGATACATTAAATGATAAATATATTTATAACAAACAAATAGTTGTCAAAATATAAGATATATATTTATTTGCACAAACTTGATCAAAAAATAAATAAAGTATAATATAATAAATATAGTTATAAACACACACATAAGTCATATATAAATATTATTATATTATGTATTCTATACGCGCACACATAAATAGATTAAGTATATACAAAAAGAGAGATAAAAATATTAATGAGGGCATTTTGATCTTTTATTCATCAAAACTAACGGTATTTGTAGGAAATTAACGGTAGAAGAAAAATGGTGTAATAGTTTCAAAAGTAAAGGAGGTGAGTGTATCTTTTAAAACCTGAGGGTAGATCTCTACAATTGTTAGAAGCCTCAGGGGAGGTCAGTGCATTTTGCTCTAAACTCATTGACTGTTTGGATCATTAACATTTTATCAGAAAATGGTAGGTAATATCAATTAAGGAGTGGTGCGCTTAAAAAGTGAAGTGAAAAATTAAGTGTAAAGTCATAAAATTAGACTTTGCATTGAATACTTTTTTTATTTTAAGAAAATGAAGACTTAGTCAAACTCTCTGGTCGTCTATAAATAAAAAGGTGAATTACAATGACCTCCCCTAAGTTTATGACAAATACAATGTCCTCTTTGGGATATCTAAAATTACTTTGACCTTTCTTGTTCTTTAAACTATTATTCAGTTACCTCCCTTACCGTAAAAATTTGTCAAAAGTCGTTAGATACGCTATTAAAACTTCAAAGTTTGAAAATTTTGTTGACAGAACAAATTGTAACATAATTCTTCTCACGTCCAAAATAGTCTATGTTAAATTTTTTTATTTTTTTAAAGTCAAAATTTGGACAAATTTTAAAAACTCTGCTTGAATTTCGACTTTAGAAAAATATAAAAAATTATCATAGGTTATTTTGAACACAATAAAAATTATTATAGTTCATTTTATGAGAAAAATCTCAAACTTAAAGTTTTAATAGCGTAACTAATGACGTTTGACTGATTTTAACAGTAAGGCAGGTAATTGCATAATAGTTTAAAAAGTAATGGAGGTCAGAGTAATTTTAAAAACTTTAGGGAGGTTATTGTATTTTTTGTAAACCTTAGAGGAGGTTATTGTAATTCACCAGGAACAATAATCTTGTGCAAATTCTGCAAGAACCACAATCAGTTGTCTTAGTTTTCAGAGTCAACAACAGCAAAGCAAATTGGAAATATGCCTGCCAAAACAAACATCATCAACACCTGCAACACAACTAAATTAAAAAAGTAAATGTAATTGACAATGTATTACTATAATATTGTATTTAAATGAAGTTTACCTTGGTTCCCATTTTTTCCAGTGGCACCAAGCAATGTACCCTTATGCTTACCTTTCAGAAAGGTACCGTCAAGGAATATAATTGGGCGACAGTGATTGAAACCCCGAATACATGCCGCAAAGGCTACAAATTACCTCTTAAAGCGCTTCGTTTCTCCATCGAAATCCAGCTCAATGTGACTCCCAGGATTGGTTCTCCTAGCTGCACTAACATACCACTTCAGACTAGTAAAGGAGTCTACATAGTCCCCAAAGACATCACTCCTAGCCTTCTCCACACCCCACCAGGCTTGGTGGTACGATACATTCAATCCATAACTAGTTTTAATTTCCTTGATGATATCAACCGGCCGTTTCATAGGTGTTACACGCACTTCATCCGTCACCAAACTAGCGATCAATTTTGACGTCACACGTGTGTTTTTAGGAGTCCTTACTGCAACCCCGCAACTGTGAGTATCCACAAATTTTCTAATGCAAAAGTAAACATTCGCCGGACAAACCCTGGCATGCAACTCCCACCGACATCCCTTTTCCTCCCTGAACTTGCAATGGGCTGTTAATCTGGTTTTGTCATTCTTGATTAAAACATACTCGAACCCCTTCTCGATCGCATACTTCTTCAATACAGTACGGAGTTGTGACACCCTTCTCTCGAATTTCTGCCCAACTCCTGTAATTCCATCGGACCATTGGGCTGACAACAAACTATTACGTTTGTGGCTACAAAATACAGGAATATCATCCGCCATACTATCCGACCCCTCACCATCAGTTGGCTGGACCACGGTATAATCCACATGGCCTCTCATACCATCAGGATCTTCATTGTTGCCGTCTTGATCACCGCTATCAAATATCCCAACTGTTGAGTCCTTAACAAGTACCTCAATGTCTTCAAAGCCGGCATTCTCTACAAGCCCGAACATCGTATCCAAGTCTTCATCGTTGTCCAATAGTAGATTTTCATTGTCAACCAATGAGTAACTCAAAATCATGGATTTAGGGTCCAAATGATGCCATCTCTCACATACCTTGTTCACCACCTGCATAAAGTTTCAGCTATGATCTATTCGAATTGCAGCAATCTTTCCATTATGCCTACAAATCAGTATCAACCCACCATCCATTGCAACAAACTTGTAGAACAAAAATGGAAAAATCTTGTTCATATGACAAGCAGCAACGTAACACATACAATATATGTTAAATTAAGATATTTCATGGTCATTTTACGCATTAAGTGGCAACACCTGTCATTCATGGCGTATTTGCTTAGGTGATGGTAAATTTGGATAATTTGCACGTTACAGTAAAAACCAAATCAATCTACACTACATGGCGAAATTAGTAAACATCATGGTAAATTTGCAGACAGTAAACATCAAGTTCGGGTAGTGTACGATAGATTTGTCGTCGTAATTGGTGAAAATGGTAAATTGCCGTATTTCATGGTAATTGTACGCACTACCATGGTGTATTTGCTTGGTTATGGTAAATTTGTACAATTTTCATGATAGATTACATGACAACTCTATCAATATGCATGTTCTGGTAAAACCAATCAATCTACACGTCATGGCAAAAGTAGTAAACATCATGGTAAATTTATTTTGACAGTAAACATCAAGTTCGGACAATCTACGATATATTTGTGAGAGGCTTCGGTGAAAATGGTAAATTGCCGTATTTCATGATAATTTTACGCACTACGTGGCAACACCTGTAATCCATGGTGTATTTGCTTGATTCATGGTAAATTTGGACAATTTTCATGGTAAATTATATGGCAACTCTATCAATATTCACGTTGTGGTAAAATCCAATCAATCTGGTCATGACAATATTAGTAAACATTATGGTATATTTGCATACAGTAAACACGGCAGCAGGTCATGGTTCGTTTTTCACAAAATGGTCCTCACCATCCAATCCGAACAGTGTTCATACGAATATACATACGATTAACGAACAAAGTCTCGGGTTCCGGTACCCCTGGCGAATCAGAAACTGCAAAGCACAATACCGTAAGATTTCAATATCCCTGGAGAGTCCATCAACAACCTTAACAATGGACAAAACATAAGTATTCATCGGAACTTACCAATGTTAACGTTTTGTTTGATGCTTCGATTATTGCAGAGAACAATATTCAGACCGGTCCGGTGATTCCAGACTTCGGTCAGAGAGCTTGGAGTTCCGGTGATAGAACACTTCCGGCCTTACCACTTCAATTTGAGAAATCGGTATATGATAATATTCCGGTCAAATCCAGAATGGAAATCACTGCCATATTACTTGAATGACTTCTATTTGTAGTATTCCAAAATGGAAATCACTGCCTATTATTAAAGATATTTCCGTGTACATCTATACTAAGATTACTAAAGATAATCAAATATAATCGTAATCCCATAAATTAAGTCTTAAAAAGTGCTAGAGATTTAACCTAAACAATTCAAATGTTAACTAAACACATGGTAAAATGGTAAACTCCTTCTCAAAAGTAATGGCAAAATCGTCTAACCATACAATTATAGGATGAAAACATAATGTGAAAAAGTGGATGTGATGAAATGCTAAGTCGAGAGGGTAGAAAGGACCCTGATTTAATTTACCCATTAATTACTTCTTAAATATGCTTATGTAGATGGGTTAAAGGAATGATGAACAAAGCTAGGAGGTTGGGTTTTGGGGTACCATGGGAAACTTTCTTGCCCTACAAGTCTAGAAGCATAATGACGGGGAATTTATAAAGGCTTTGCCATTGTTTTAGAGAAAAGAATTTCGGACGTCAAGATTGAATCAGATGCTTTGGTGATTGTCAAACTGATCAATAATGAAGCTAATTCATGCCACCATGCGAACACCATTATACAAGATCCAAAGACTATTCTCAATAGAACAAATTCACAATTAGCACATGTGTACTAAGGAGCGAATGAATGCGTTAACCACCTCGCTAGAATTGGGACAGAACAAGATGACGACCTCAAGATACATAAAAGCAGCCCCCTCTCTATTCGAGAATTCCTCATATGGAATGGTTAAAATCTGAGGCAAATCCTTGACTAATTAAGGCTTGTATTTTATTTGGGTTGCCCTTTTTCTGTAATATCTATGGCCTCTGGGGCTTAACTGTGCTATTGTCCTTTTAGATTTTAATTAATACATTTTCGAAGTATCAATAAAATAAAAAAAAAGGAATGAGGGTGGGGGTCAAGGTGGAGCCAGAGAGGAGAGATATAGGAAGGGGAAGAACACCCTTGTACTTGCACGTGCATTAATTATTTCTTAAATATGGATAAACCTTTTCACACCTCAGTTTTCCTCAAGCTGGGTTGTAAGCCTATATATGAATTCTGGTCGAATTAGGCTTCATTCATTTTAATGCTATGAAGAAAAAACCAATATGCATAACAATCCGTGTACACAAATCCAAATAGAGATGTGTTCGAATCTGTGTACACGAGACTTTCTCCAAAACTTATATATAGACACACATATATATATATGAGAGACTTTTACGTTAGCCAAAGAAGAAAAAGGTACTCCTATTGCGCTGTAGCACTGTAGCAAAAACGACAGAGGCTCCACAACTTTTGGTTAAATGTTGCATAGTCAGAGTTTGGCAAAAAGACGTACAAACACATTTAATTTTCTCATCTGCCTTCATTCATTACCCCTGTTACTATTTATCTTTAAAGTACCAATCTTTTTTTTTTTTTATAGGTAAAAGTATTTGATCAATTTACACGTATTGATTTTTTTAATTTTATCGTTTACTAACGGGACTCAATTAAAATCTTGAATTGATAAAACTATTAGTATTCGAGTGATTTTAAATTTCGAATTGATCTTAACAAAATAAACAATTATCATTAATTTTGAAAGTAGTTATGATTTTATCATGTGGCTATACGATTTACCAAAAAGAAAAAAAATTGTAGAATAATTTACCAAGTACAAAATGCATGACAAGTGTCCCACGAATTCAAATAGCACCCATTTTCGTCCTTAAATAACCACCCTCCGGCCCTTCCACTGCAACTCCAAAACCCCATCTCTCTCCCCCACTCTCTCTCTCTCTCTCTCTCTCTCTCTCTCTCTCACACACACACACACACTCTCTCTCTCGTGAAACATGCCTCCTCCAAACTTACCGGAGTTCACCAAATACGAGAAGCTCAAGTACGTAAAACAAGGCTACCAATACCTGGTCAACCACATTCTCAAGTTTCTACTAATCCCCATCATCATCTCCATCCTCATTCAAGCCCTTCAACTAGGCCCAAACGAGCTCCAAAACATCTACAAATCACTCCACTTCGACTTCATCCACGTCGCGTGTTCCTCTTTCCTCCTAATCTACGGTGCCACTTTCTACCTCATGTCTAGGCCAAGAACAATATATCTCGTCGACTACGCATGTTTCAAGCCCCCGTGTTCTCTCCGTGTCCCCTTCGCTAAAGCCATGGAACATGGACGGATCATACTCAGTTCTCAGCCCAAAGCTGTGAGCTTCCAGATGAGAATTATCGAGCGCTCAGGGCTCGGCGAGGAAACCTGCCTCCCGCCCGCGATACATTATCTCCCGCCGGAGCAAAATATGGCCGCGGCTAGAGAAGAAGCTCAGATGGTAATGTTGGAATCTTGAACCTAAAAGTTTTTTATATTTTGAATAAAAACTTCAATGAGTTCAGAACACAGAACAAAAGGAGACTATAAAAATGACTTATAAACAAATAGTAATATTTAGGAAACAATAACATTAAATATGGATATGGAATACTCGATATTCACATGAGGTTTGGATCTCATACACTTAATTTAATACTTGTCACACTTCATATAAGAGCTTGGACAGGACCAAATCAGAATTAGTATGAAACACGTGCTCCATTCATTGCTTAGAGTACCCTTTTAGAGGACCGCTTAATGTGCAAAATCGTTCAAGAACTATAATTATTTCCCGTACTATATATGTATGTGTACTATGTATGTGGTAAGCATAACTTTGATGTCAATGACCTAGGTCAAGACTTTGTTCACTATGGTTCTTCAAACAAAAAACTTACTAACACTAAGTATAAGTTCAAGTCTATAAGACACCTATACTTATTGCGCAGTAAAAATACTCTTATAAAAAATTTTAAATTATGTGAGAGATTGTTATAATAATTTAATATTTTACTAAGTTATTTTTGTAATTTAAGATGCTATTACAAGCTTCTAATATATATCTCATTATATTACAGCAGTTATATTTTATGGCCACAAATCTCATTAAGTAGAAATCTTTCATTGCCTTTTAGGAGACAACGGATAATCTTTTTGTATATAAAAAGGTTGTGCCTATTTTGGGAGTGTACTGATCTTTGAGTAAGAAGTCTCTTGAGGAGAAAGGTTACATATTACACAGTGATTTTCGTGAGAAATCCAAAAACGCAGTTTTGTGTAAAGTCAAAAGCATATTCCAACCACTTACATTAGAAAGTTCATTTGTTCATAAGATTGTTGGGAAACAGAAATTGGTTCGTAGATCTACTTCGTTTTACATAAGAAGATTCAAAAGTTGTATCTTAGAAAAAGAGCATTGTTCAACCCCGTGCAAAAGGGGGAGTATTTTTCTTAAGGAGAGCGCTATTCCCGTGCCTCAACCGCCCACAGGCTTTTCTAATATTTTCTCTTTGATTATTTAATTTTTTGTTTTTGATTTATTAATATTCTTGTGTGAATTTTAAATACCTAGTAGAATAAATGTTCGCACAGATTTATTTCCAACAGTTATGTTTCTCAACATTATTTTTTTCATAGCCGGATTATCCAGCCGGCTTTGAGATTATATCTAACTTAATATTGCTGACTAGTTCTTGAGGCCCTGAAGTTAATGATTGGGCAAATCTCCAATAGCCCCTAGTGACTTGTTCTGGTGAAATCCGATCTCGTGATTTTGAATGAAAAAACTCTGTTTCTGCTAAACCAACCCCTTGGGGTTATGTTTCAAACTATTCTGTGTGAGAGTTGTAATGTTTATGACTTGAATCTTAGAGTTGTAATGTTTATGATCCAAATCTAACAACAAAAGACCAGGGAAAAGTCTAGAGTTTCATGTCCCACAAAACTAAATGAATCATGGCCATTAATTTTTATTCGGGACAAGTTTTTTGGTTTGAATTCGAAAACTATAGCACTCCTCAAAAACCAGTGCAGACATCGTCTTTTTGAAGAGCAATATCTCTGTATCCATCTCGCAACTGTTTACTTTCTTTGTTGTGATATCAGGCTCTTGATTTATCAACTTATCGTTCCTTGATTTTAGTCAAACTTAGTCTGGAATATTAATGAGTACTAGATTTGTAAATTCCCCAACAGGTTATATTCTCAGCCATGGACACACTGTTGAAGAAAACAGCACTAAAGCCCAAAGACATCGACATACTCATAGTCAACTGCAGCCTCTTCTCCCCCACACCATCACTATCAGCTATGGTTGTTAACAAATACAAATTAAGAAGCAACATTAAGAGTTTTAATCTCTCAGGGATGGGATGCAGTGCGGGCTTAATCTCCATTGACTTAGCACGTGACCTACTCCAAGTTCACCCTAACTCTAACGCCGTTATCGTCAGCACTGAGATTTTAACACCGAACTGTTACATGGGCAACCAGAGATCAATGCTTCTTCCTAATTGTTTGTTTCGGATGGGTGGAGCCGCTATTCTGCTGTCCAACCGGTGGTCCGACCACCGCCGAGCCAAGTACCGGTTGGCTCACGTGGTCCGAACCCATAAAGGCCCCGAAGATAAAGCCTACAACTGTGTTCATCAGGAAGAAGACCCGGAAGGACACGTGGGGATATCTCTGTCCATTGATCTCATGGTGATTGCAGGTATAATAAGTTCCCTCGTATCTATGAAATATGAATAGAGAAATGCTACTAACATGTCACATTGTATATTAAATTATGTATTATATTTACGTGATATGTCACACAATTCATGAGATCTATTACCTTGGACACATAATCAAAATTCATGGAACTTATTTTTATACTTTATACTTAATAAGTTGTATGGTATATCATATAGGCACAATATACAATTTGGTGTACAACGTGATTTGTTAGTAGTTATTCTTATGAATATGTTTACTAAGAGTCCTCTCATTTTGCTAAGACACCGATTTTTTATTTTTTGATTAAATTTTGATGATCTGAGTCGTTTTATGTGTTTAAAACTTGTTTTTAATAATATTCACGAGAAGTCGGCTCAAAATAATACTTAAAATGATTTGATCTAAATAACTTTTCATAAATGTTAACAATTTTATAAAAAATTATTTGAATCAATATTTTTTCGATAATATTTTGTGATAAAAAACGAGAGAATTCTTATTTTAACGAAATAATGAATCTCTTGTTAGAAATTTAAGTTCCGTGTTTTTATCATTATGTTCTTACTTTTTGCCCCTCTAAACAAAATTGTTGACTTCGTCCATGCAGGTGAAGCGTTAAAGTCCAACATCACCACCATCGGTCCTCTGGTCCTCCCGGCATCGGAACAACTCCTATTTCTGTTCTCTCTCCTCGGCCGGAAAATCTTCAAGAAAAAATGGAAGGCGTACGTCCCGGACTTCAAGCAAGCGTTCGAGCACTTCTGCATCCACGCCGGAGGCCGGGCTGTCATCGACGAGCTCCAAAAAAACCTCCAGCTCTCGGCGGAACACGTGGAAGCTTCGAGGATGACTCTCCACCGGTTCGGCAATACGTCGTCGTCGTCGCTGTGGTACGAAATGGGGTATATAGAGGCGAAAGGGAGGATGAAAAAGGGGGATAGGGTTTGGCAAATAGCGTTTGGGAGTGGGTTTAAGTGCAACAGTGCTGTTTGGACGTGTAATAGGACAATTAAGAAACCAATGGATGGACCGTGGTTCGATTGCATTGATAGGTACCCGGTTCATATTCCTGATGTGGTCAAATTGTGAGGGAAATTAGAGATGTTTTCTGTTTGGTCCCTGGTGTCTTCAAAGTGTTATCATGTTGGAAATTAAGATTGTTGGTTGTGGTGGGTGGGGTCTAGGGGGATTTGGTTTTTTATTTCAGGTGTTTTTCTATAAATAAAAAAACAAATATTAGTATGTTTATGCATTTATTGTTCTATTTTAGGGTTCATTTGTCTCTATCCATTTTTTATTATCAAATTGTATTTGACGGTACTCTCAGTTGGTGTTAAATTATGAGCGTGAAGTTTATGGTGATTGCTAATAAGAATGTCCAGGTTGTGGAGATTGTAGTGCAAGTGCAGTGTAGACGAAACGACATAATTTTATTTATTTATCCCTAGAATTATTGTCAAAATGGACAGAGACAAATAACATAATTTTGAAAACTAAATATACAAAATTATATTATTTAAAATTACATTATACTCGCAATGATAAAATTATTTTAACCTTATTTCTATTCATATGTTATTTCCACACTATATCATCTTTTCGTCTCAATTTTTTTGTTTATTTTTAAAATTTTAAATTATTAAGAGAACACAATAATTATTCAAAGTTTGAACTTTTTAAAAATATTCTTAATTTTTTTAGCATGAAATGAATTTTTCAAAGTATAATTTTTTAAAAAAAGAAGGACAATAAGAGAACTTTTACAAGTCAATTTTAAAATTAGACAAATATTTTGGGACATGTAAAATCAAAAAGTGAACAAACAAAGTGAGACAGAGAAAGTATTTACTTAAATATCATTATTAATTACGAAAATATCATTCGTCTATTCATATCTATCATGTTCTGTTTTTATAAAAAAATATCCAAACAAATTGTTTATAATTATTCATTCATTTATAATAAATTTATTATTATATATATTTGTAATAATTTTTTATTGCGAACAAATGAGTAGTTTCTATGCTTTTCACAAATCTCTCATATCCAAATTCCATATACATCCTCTTGCACGCTCTTTTGTTTTCTTATTGGCAGTTAGTTCATACACGACATAAAGTATTTTCTTGTATAATTTTTTAACGTTTTTATCTATTTGAGATATTTATTTGCTGCTAAAAATCCAAATAGCTTATACACAAACATATATCATTTTTTAATTTTAAAAAGTGGGACGACTTTTCGTCGAGATTATCAATATCAAACGGAGAGCTATGATCTTCAATTAGGGTTTTCTGGCCAAAACGATATTGTTTAGCGCACAGAATACTGTTTGAATAGTTAAATTAGAATAGTATTCAGGCAAATTTTTTTATAATCAAATAACGTTGTTTTACTGGACAAAAAATTAAAAAATTATATAATACTAAGCGTCAAAATGTCGTCTTTTCCCACCTTGAATATGTACAGTATCATCATTTTTTTTTTTTTTTGGGGGGGGGGGGGGTGTGTGTTGAAATTACGGTATCCATCACCCAGAAGACTGAAAAATTGCAGTAAGTAATTACTTCTTGCAGAGGAATGAGACTTCCAACTCTCATTGTTCTGGAGATGGTCTTCCCCATATTAGTAAGCCCATCTTGACTCTTGTCCTTCCCAATCGTTTTATCTTTCGGGTCTTGTTAATCATTGTCTAATACTCCTTCCGTCCCGGTTTGTTTGTCCACTTTTTGACTTTTAGATGTCCCAAATTGTTTGTCTAATTTTGAAGTTGACTTGTCAAAATTTCCCTAATGCCCTTCCTTTTTTAAAAAACCATGCTTTGGAAAACGTAAACTCTCATTTAATGTTAAAAAAATTAAGGGTATTCTTGGAAAGTAAAAATTTTTAAGAGTAATGATTGTGTTTCCTAAATAAGTTAGAATTTCGAGAATGAACAAACAAATTGGGACGGAGGGAGTAGTTGATAAATAATATATACATAAAAATAAATAAATATGTATAAATATATATTTTATGAATATCTATGCATATTCACATATATTAATATACAATTTACGAATATCTAGGGATGGCAATCTCGTCTGATCCAACCCGCTCCTACCCGTTCCCCGCCCCGAATGGATAGGGGATTCGAGGATTTTTTTGGGGATTGGGTAGGATTCGGGGATAAATTTTAAAAAAAAAAATGGGGACCGGGGATTCGGGGTTAGGTGTCTCCACCCCGATCCCCGCCCCGATCCCCGCCTCCACCCCCGCCCCACCCCGCCCTGTGATGTTTTATCCCTTTTACGTAATAGGTTTGTAAGGAGAAAGAGAAAATAACCATGTTTTGCAATTGGTGGAGGAATACAACAATCTTTAATGGACTCAATGACAATATTCTTGAGTACATTTGGTTATTTTTGTTAGGATTGAAACTTATAGAATGATGTTATATTTATTTTAATTAGTTATTGTTGTTGTTTTTAAAATATTTTAGATTGTAAAAAATGAACGACTTTTGCTTAAAAGTTTGCATGTTTTTATTTACTCTCTTTTGTTATTTTTTTGGATGAAAATGAGAATTATTTCAAATTTTAAGTAATTATTAATGTAGTTTTTTTATTTTCGGATATCCAATCTCCATTTGGAGATCCCCGTTCTCCGTTCGGGGCGGGGGTGGAGGGCAAAAATAGTCCCCGTTCGGGGATCGGGGCGGGGATGGAGATTAGATATAGGTTCGGGGATCGGGGATAGAGACAGTAACATCTACTCCCGATCCAACCCGTTGCCATCCCTACGAATATCGATACACTTCTTACACATTATTTAGAGCCGCCTAATGAACAATAATTAACATTTTTCTTATCTTAATACGTGTGTCATACAACCTGAGACGAGACGTATTAGAATTGATTGTGGTAGCTGGCATGATAATAATTGAAAGGGGCTTGAGCTTTAGAAAGAAGTTCAATGGATCTAACATCATGAAGACAGAAGACTCCTTTCCTTTAATAGGTATAAGCCAAATTGCAATGGTCTAGCAAGTAAGATTTTAACAGTTGAAGACATTTATTTTTTGGTGGGGGGTGAAAGGTAGGTAAGGTGATTTATTTTGGGTCACAGCCTAACTTGGCATTATATTTATATTTATTATTTTTTTGTTCATTAATTTTGCATCAATTTTTTTTATAAATTACTAGTTTGTTTTCATGAGAGAAATTCAAAAACTAAAAGTTTATGATCATAAGTATAAAAATATTCACGAAAGAAGAAAATATTTCAAAATAAATAGATATTTTTAAATTATTGTTATTTTTTCGAATTTTCTAAAATTTTTATTAATGTATGTATATATTTTTTAAAATTTCTTGTAGAGATGAAAAAGTAATTTATAAAAATATAACACAAAAAAACTTGAATAAAAAAGGAAAGAAAATAATTCAAAGAGCAAATCCCGAGTTTAAAGGTGGAATGGAAAATTAAATCAGATACATTGGAATTTCTGCTAATTTTCAGATCCCATGTGCGTTGGTCTATCTGGCCAGCAGACAGAAAAGCGTTAATTCAATGCCAGAAAGGAGTGATAGGTCCAGTCAATAATTGTGAATTTGAGAGTGACCAACCCAAATTTAATGCGAGTTTACTTCGGTTTTACTTACCCAAACGAAAATACTAACCACTATTTAGTGGGCAATAAATAATACACATAATATTAAATAAATATAAATATTAATACATATTTTATGAATATTGATATACAATTTATTTATGTCGTTATATTTTTTTATACATTATTTATTGTTTAGTAAGCAATGATTAATATTTTTTTTAATTAAAAAAAAGGCAAAGCAAAGCTCTCATGGGAACTTCATGTCAACTTCTTTCATAAATGTTTCCTTTATACTCCTTCCGTCCTAATTTGTTTGTCCATTCTCGAAATTCCAACTTATTTAAGAAACACAATCATTACTCTTAAAAATTTTTACTTTCCAAGAATACCTTTAATTTTTTTAACATTAAATGAAAGTTTACGTTTTCCAAAGCATGGTTTTTTAAAAAAGAAAGGGCATTAGAAAAATTTTGACAAATCAACTTCAAAATTAGACAAACAATTTGGGACATCTAAAAGTCAAAAAATGAACAAACAAATTGGAACGGAAGGAGTATCATATGTGGAAAGACTTTCTATGTTTTTTGGGTAGGTGCTGATGGATTGATATGTCATAAAAGCTCGTTTGGCTAAAAAGTCTAGGCTCTGACACAAACAAGAAACTCATTATGTACTGAGTAGAATTGAGTAGTACATTTTGGTCCAATTTGGCTTAAATTATTTATTTGTGTTTAATTTTTGTTTTTATTTATTTATTTTGATCTCAGTATTTTATAAATTATTAGTCCGTTTTAATAAAAAATTATAAAATTATAAATTATATTTAAAAATTAAAAAAATATCACTAAATACGAATAAAGTAAAAAAACTCTCTTTTTGGATTATTTATCTTTTTTAAATTTTTTTCAAATTTGATCCATTATTTATAACTTTTCTGAAAGCTCTCGTCGAGATAAACCAATAAATTACAAAAAATTATAAATTTTTTTTATATAAAGACGAAAAAATAATCAATAAATACCATAGTCCAAATAGAGGCTTTTATCAACCTTAATTTGCAACTTACAACTTAGGGTCCATTTGACCTACGGTTTTTATTAGTTTATTTATTTATTTATTTATGATGTTTGGAATAAACATAAAAACAGTTGATGACATTTGGACTAATTTATTTATTGAGTTGTTTGATTTGACTTTGATGGACAAATGACCATATTGCCCTTGTCTTATTTGAGACCCTATTTGGCCCTTGTCTTATTTGAAGGGTATTTTCGATTTTTCGGTAACCGTACGGGCGGAATAATAAAGTGGAAAAATTTTCTTGGTCCAACAAATAAATTAGCCCAAACCTATTTATTTGTTTACCCAACAAATAAATTAAAAAAAACTTAATAACCACAGCCCAAATTGGGCCTTATTTTAAACTCGAAAAGTTTATCTTTCCAACTAATATGATGATATCAAATTCGAAACAATTTTTATCCAAGTAATCCAAGGAAAGCACGAATTAACAGTTTTCCTATCACGGATCCAACTCGAAGATTAAGGATGTGTTCGGTTGAGTGTTTCTGAAATAATTTTTGAAAAAAAAAATTCTGAAATGTTGTTTGGTGTAAGTATTTTTAGAAAAAAATCTGTGAGTTAAATTTTTTCGACGTTTTCGAGGTCTCTCTCTCTCTTCTTCTATAGAGAGATGAAATTCTTTAGAAAAAAAATAAAAATGTGTGAGAAATTTTTTCCCAAACAACAAAACAAACAAACCGTTAGTCAGAACCAAAAAAAATGTTTTATGGATACTCTGAATTGGACCCTGCTACCCCAAAGAGGATGTTGCGTAACGAACAAGTCTAAAAACAAAGATGTTCTGCATGCGTCCGGACACAAATATATTTGGAATTATCTAATGCATGTGAGGCTCATATGACTACGAAAAACTATATGAATCTGCCGATTCTTAATACATATGTATCCGAATGTGCACAAAATATAAATATTCTTAGAGACCTCTCTCGCGTAAAATGTGGAATTATTGGAAAGATTTTAACGTTGTATATCTTTTCCCAAAATATCTGCTTGGATGTCTATCAACAGCAAGATCTAAGAAATTTAATTGTATTTTGGAAGCGTCGATGTTAATGATCTCTTACAGATGGGGGTTCAATAGCTACTAATTTTGTAACAGGGATGATACGAAATAGAGCAGTTGCTTCATGCCGAAGACCTCTTTGAGGTCAAGGTTGCTAACGTAGTACGCAAAGTGCTGTTAATCGTATCTTTAGGAACTAGCAAACTTCTTATTTCCACCCTCCCATATTAGCTCGATTTTCTTGACGGCTTGAAGGGCATTCCTACCCACAACTAGTTCATAGCAGCTACGAAACATGAATAAGTTGCAACCTGCATGAATAATGTACGACCACCCCGCTCGCTGTACATTGGTTCGTGCTCTGCCCTAGCTATGCCAAGAGGTTCCGGTCTTTTTTTTTGATAACTCAGACTTCGGATCAGTTTACTCATACATCAACTAATTTCTAGGGCACGAATCCCGCTGTTGACTATTAATCTTTTTCCCCACACAAATGTAACAAAGTCGTGTCCTATGATTACATAATCAAGTAAATTTTCCTCAGAGATGATTTACAAATAAAAGTTTACAAAGAAACAACTCAGATCATTAAAATGGAACTTGCTGAGACCCATTAACCCGGACATCGTGATTGATTCTAATTTGATTGATTAAAGGTAAGGCTGTTTCAATGATTTAAAGCAACAAACAACAATGGTGCAGAGCAGCTAGCAAAAATGGAAGTGGACCAAGAAAAAAAGAAGTGGTGATAATGGAGAATCAACCAAAAGCAATGTGCAGCCTTCTTGCTGATATGTGCTTGGATTGGAGCAGGAACAGAAAGGTGTAACCCATCTTTGTTGCTTCCAATTCTGATGTCTCTAAATAAAAGGTGGCCAAATAGGAAAATAGTGGGACCATATTCTATGGTACTATTCATCCACTATCATATATATAGTTGTCTGTATATTGAGTGCTCTGATATTTTATGCTTCTCGTGTAAAAGGAAACTATACTTTCTCTACAATTTTGGAAGAAATGGAAATCTGGCTGTGCTTTGCCCCATTAAGGAACTTGCTCGGTTGAGAATGGGCCGAATGATTCCTAGCCATAAAAAAAAACATCTGCAGAATCACATCATCCGCTGTACGTTATTAATTGCAACATATAATTTCAGTTAGCCATTTCAGTAGTGAATATCGAACCATGCTTTTTTAAATTCTCAAACAGCGTAGTGCTGTTTTAACACCGTTCGACAAAGCGTTGTTTGCAAAAACGTGTTTATTTCGCACTGCTACACGTAAATGCGACACTGCAACGTCGGTGCTCTCTTACAGGCTAGTTAAAGAGTGGTCAATTATAACCGAATGCATTATGTATTTAAACATATTCCATGTGTTCCTACAAAAACAACTATAATGAACCACTACACCTAAGGAGATAAATTATCGTACTCTCACCGCAAACGTTTGAAACAAAGGAATAACTTATGGGTAGCTTGTTACCCATAATGGGTTAAAGAAGAAAAACATCAGAGTTAGAATTATATGGAATTGGATTAGCCAGCACTGCCTGTAATATTATCCAAAATCTTTGCCATGACATACTTAGGTTATGCTTCGATTTTGCTAATTTTGATTTAGATTCCTGCACATAAACCAAAAAGGAAAATGCTGAACTAACAATGACTACAAAATAGAGAAGACAAGGAAATATAAAACAAGTTGGATTTGTTAGATTGAACCAAGCTACAAGGGCAGCGCTGCCCCATCCCTGGATAACTCCGATACAGAAGTGCCCACCCACGTCCTATGATGTTACATTAATCACTGTGGAAAGTGAAATGCATTCTGCATGATAATTCTTGTTACCAAAGCTGCTATCAATATCACCTAATGCACACCAAAACAACACTACTCACTCACTTCCCACCCACCAACATAGCAAAGTAAAACCTCCGTGAAACGAATAACGCATGATATGAATTTTATAACCAATTTCATTAGTCGCTCTTAACATAAATAGCTAGTAAGCATTTGGAGAGAGAGAGAGAGAGAAATGGCAGAATACTGTGTAACAGGTGGAACAGGGTTCATAGCGGCTTACCTAGTGAAGTTGCTGTTGGACAAGGGTCACACTGTCCGCACAACCGTGCGGAATCCAGGTACTCTCGGTTCTCTTTCCATAGATTTGGGGTAGGCCTCCTTCAGATCATGCTGCTCATATGATCTACTGCGCCAAGTTTTACTATTCCAATCAATATTATCTCCATCTTGCCACCTGTATTCACAAACAATATCAAGCTGCTACTCGATTACGACTATCTAGTGTATAAGCTGGATTCTCTTCAGTTTCTTCAATCTTCCAAAGCTGCCATTCGAATGCATAAAAAACCATAGGATACATTAGCAACAATTGTAATTTCATGATAACCACCTTTAAAGACAAACAAACTATAGCAGCTTTTCAGTTCTCCTCAACCACCAACCAAAACAGTATCGTAACTGATGACAAACCAACAATAGGTAATCGAGATGGACATCATAACTTTTCAAAAAACTCTACTCTCTTTTGGTTTTAGGAGAATGAAGTAAAGGGTGAAATTTTAGCTGAAACCAGCTGTTTGGCCAGTTGTTCTTCGTCGTAATATTGTGAAGTCACATGGAAATCAATTCCTCCAAGACACCCCCTCCTTCCGCCCCCTCCCCCCACCCCCCCTCTTTGTTTGTATGTGGCCGACTTTGCAGCCACAAGGGTTGTGGTCTTTATTTCATTCACCCCAATTTTTCATCAATACACAAAAAACTCTCAACAGTTCTCTCAAACTCCACAAACGGGACTCAAGTGCCATAAAGTTTTTTGAGTTGGGTGAACAAGTCTTTACCATTTCATAAACAAGTAGATTGGAAAATTACAAACCAGAAAACTGTAGCAATGACCTAGTTTAGTATTCTGTGTCAAGAGTTGCTGAACCATGAGCTTCACCAGTTCATGGCCTACCTTGCACAAGAACGTTCTCACCCTTTCAAACCAACACCGATGAGGCGATGACAATATTCTTTCGGAAGAATAGTCCTTTCCCACTCTCAAATCATGAGAGGTTAGGAAATGAGGAAGCGCAGCTGCAAGACTCCCACTTGGTTTGACAATAACCCTAACTAAAGGTGGAGAGAGAGAAATTTCTATGGCCTAAAAAGATGAGATCCCAATTAATCCCCAATGAACAATGGAGCTCTCTAACTTTACCTATTTCCTCCTCTCTCTTTTTTATTTGTTTTTGAAGGAGATATGGAAAAGGTAGGCTTCCTTTGGGAGCTGAGTGGAGCCAAGGAGAGACTAAAGATTTTTAAAGCTGATCTAATGGAGGAAGGAAGCTTCGACCAAGCCATAAATGGAGTTGAAGGGGTCTTCCATACTGCATCTCCAGTTCTTGTTCCATATGACCAAAACATTCAGGCAAAGTTTTCTCGGGATCTGTCACACAATAATGATTATTATGACAAAATTATTAATAGATCAAATATTTACGTTCAAAGCTTAACCAAGTGCCTTTCCTATGGTAACCAGCAATTCTCTCCTCCATCCTAAATGATGACTGTTTATGAAAGCTGAAAAAATGAAGCTACGGAAGCATAGTTTAACCCACCTGTCTCAATGCCATCTGTATTTCCCATGCTGGCACCAACAGATATCACTAATAATCCTCAACCATTTACTTCCAGCCGAAGTGTAGGAGGCCGTTCAATTTTTCTGAGTTCTGTTCTGCGAATACCAAACTAAACGATATCTCAACCGCCTAAATTCATAGAATGTGGTGATTCTTGTCGCACTAAATTTGACAGTTGCCAGGAGAAAATTATTATATCATGTTCAGGACTTGCAAAACTCAATTCATAAATACATACTTTTGCTAATATTGCAGGTCACTCTGATAGATCCATGTATAAAAGGAACCATGAACGTCCTGAGCTCCTGCACAAGAGCAAGGAGTGTGAGACGAGTGGTGCTGACCTCCTCCTGCTCTTCAATAAGATACCGAGATGATGTCCAACAAGTTTCTCCTCTGAATGAAACCCACTGGAGTGATCTAGAGTATTGCAAACGCAACAATGTAACTTCACTACAACCTCTTCCATATTTATTAAAGGATCGCATATATGGCTAAAAAGCAAGGACACATTAAATGCCCTCACGTATCAACATGTCGCGTATGGGACGCGCATCCGTCAAATCGCCCAATTTTTTCTGATTTGTCAATATATTTTCATAGTTTTGACACAATAGGGGCATGCTCAATGATGAGAATGAAATCTTAAAAAGTTCAGAGGGTCAAAATCGCTATGGATACTTAGTACTTGGATACTTATTTAGTGACTATTCCGTGTTATGTCGTCATGGTACAAATATCATTTGTGTTTTATAAACCCAAAACTGGCGATAACAATATTTTTGTGTTTCTATGAACTTATAATACATACCAATAATCTGTGTATCTTTCTTATATTCAATGTGTCCCCGACACGTCTGTGTATGCACGTCCATTTGGCGTGGCATGTGGTGTGTGTTTGTATCTATTCTTCTTAGCATTTATGGATAAGCAAGCACAGAGACCAGTAAAAGATTAAGAAAAATAAATGAATCACTTCCAATTGTATCATTTTAGTTACTAAAATATTTTTGCTTTGTACAATAGCTGTGGTACGCATATGCAAAAACTATAGCAGAGAAAGAGGCATGGAGAGTAGCAGAGGAAAGTGGAATCGACCTGGTGGTGGTGAATCCCTCTTTCGTCGTCGGTCCCTTGCTTGCACCACAACCAACCAGTACACTCCAATGGATACTGGCCATTGTCAAAGGTTATACTTGAAAATTACCTAGAATTTGATTCTTAACCGAACATACATGCTTAAATCACGGTTACATGTAACCACTATCCACTTTTAACAAGTTGTCATATCTTCAATTGCTACTTGCTGTGTCATGCAGAACATAGTAACTGTGTAATATAAAAGGGACAAGGAAACAAAACGAAGTTCTAACTCCCATAATTTTCATTGAATGTTAAGAGACCCCTCCACACGTATAACGGCTGTCCAACAGCTATAATTGGGTGTAAGAGTAAGAGTGCACCAATTCAAACATCAAGACCGGCCATAAAGCCAACTTAAAGTTGATCTTTACCGAATATTTCTGCAACTTCTATCAGGTTTGATAGGAGAATACCCAAATACAACGGTAGGGTTTGTGCATATAGATGATGTCGTCGCTGCTCATTTGTTAGCAATGGAGAAAAGAGAATCATCAGGAAGGCTCGTATGTTCAAGCTCAGTAGCTCATTGGACAGATATCATCGAGATGCTAAGGGCCAAATATCCATCCTACCCATTTGAAGACAAGTAAGCTTGACAAAGTGCTTCACTCTTACCTTGAATTTTGGTTCCATATTTCTAAACCATCGTATGTGCTGCAAACAAAACAATACTTTCTCTCCGCTTATATTTAGCCGAACAAGTGTTTTGCTACTTTTGTGTAGGTGTAGCACCCAAAAAGGAGATAACAACTCTCACATCATGGACAGCAGTAAGATTATTCAGTTGGGGCTCCCTCCTTTCAAGACACTCGATCAAATGTTTGGTGACTGCATCAAAAGTCTTCAAGACAAGGGATTTCTGTAGGTCCATAATTTTTTCTGCAAGTTTCGTCAGCTAATTGAGGCCATTCTAGTCTCAGTGACTTACAATTTCACCCCAATTTAACAGAATTGTTCAAAAGTATTATGACAGTTTCAAAAGAATGGTGAAAATGCAAAATTTGATTCTCATTAACTGTTGAATGATACTAAACTGGAATAGTGTTGTGCTCATTGTCTCGGTCGTTTTTCCGTCAATTCCCAGGCCCAAGTGTGAAATAGAAAATTAACTATTGAACAAACTCTGCAAGAATGTCATCGGATTCACATAATCCCAAAATGATAGCAATTGAAGTTTCAGTCTAGGGAGGCTCGTAGACAAAAAGAAAAGAATCGCCTCCCAATGTTATCCGATGCAACTTACTGATGATAGTCGCAGTACAAGGAGACTAGCAACTTTCTACAACCAATACAAGTGAGCAGAAGAGAGATACAATCTTCATTTTGCAATATTCTGCCTTCCGTATAATACAGCTCTAGGTTTGCAATCAAGCAATGTTTCCCTAGACTAAAAAAATAACCTATTCAAAAGTTTAGAAAATATAAAGAATAGCATCCTTTGCTACCTGATAACTAAACTGGGTTGTGGTCCAGGTTATCCGATTCTAGATTACGATTCAAGAGTGTATGCCAAAAGCCATCAATTTACATGCATCTCTCTCTTCAACTTCATCCTCTTCTTCAATCACCTTATTAAGTTTTGCACAACATTACCGACAATGTTTTTGCACCTTATTAAGCATGACATGTTACATTTCTTGTCACGATCAAACAATGATGAAACTGGGGGCTCATGGAAATTGTTCAATGACATTTGGCTCGTAGGAATACGATTGTCTCTCAAAAGGTAAGTTAGTAAGTAGTTATATTAGCTGAAGATAGTTTCTCATGTTATATCCCACGTATATGCTTGTTACTTAGACATACTTCACCTAGATCTCTCCCTCTAACATCCTATCATAAGTTTGTTCATCCTTTTCTGTTTTGTTTTATCAACTATTTCAGTTAACTTGTTCTTCAAGGTAGACAATTAATTATATACAATGGCTATCTAGAAAGGGAACCGAAGTTTTGGCAGTTTCATTACATAACGAAATGCATTGCTTTGCAAATGGAAAAAAGATACCCAGTATGACAAATCCATTCACCACTACTTCTCTATAACAAACAAGATAGAAATGTGAATGACATCTGCTAGCAAAATGAAAAGAACACAATAGAGAAAAGCAAGCTCTTTAACAAAGTTCAATTATAATATGCAAGTGATTATTCCAAATACTAAACTATCCCAAGTAATAAACATGTACATGAAGCAATAAGGCCAGAGAGCATTACAAGCTTCAGTTGGCCAAATTCAGAACAGCAAAAAAGAAGATAAATCCACCATTAGTTGTTAGAAGACCAGAGATGTACACTGTTAGCCTGAGTTGCCCTCTTCCACATCGCAAATCCGAAGGTCATCCAGGTGGCTATATTCGGCCAATAGGAATCCACTGTTATCAATGATCACCGAACCAAGCTCCAACCTTGAATTCAAACCCCGACGATAATCCAAGCTTGTATCCGAAAACTTCGACACCGAACCGCTTGAATCACTGCTACCAACCGAGCAATCGCTTTCGAGCACAGAAGAAGGAGGAGAGACCACAACGGTCTGTTTTTTCTCATCCTTCTGTTTGGCAAAAGCCACAGCCTGTGCCTCGAACTCGACCCGTTTCGCAAGGTAAGCCCCGCGGGCCTCTTCGGCGGACCCAAACGTGCCCAACCAGATCCGAGTTTTAGTAAACGGGTCTCGAATCTCAGCCGCCCAACTCCCCGACTTTCTGTGCCTCACCCCTACGTACGGACTTTTGGACGGCCTGTTATTCGAAACCCTCTTTCGTTTCTTCGGCATGATTTCACGAGGAACCGTCACATCGTTGAGATCAATGAGATGAACAAACCGCTTGACGTCGACTGGTGAGCTTTTACCTACTTTTCTCCGATCGTCTTCGTCGGAAGAATTATCGGTGGCATCTGGGTCGGAATACACAACACGGAGTTTTCTCATGATTTTCCTATTCTCCTCTCTCACCACTAGCTGGCTTCAATCTCAGAATTCATTACTACTGTACATATATTTATACACCTATATACATATGTACACGCATCTAAATATCGCGTGGCCATAGAAAGCAATCCATATCCATGTCTGTGTCTGTTAAGGAGAGAGGCCGAGAAGATAGGAAGACGCGGGCTGGAAATGGATAAACTTTGCTATGGAGAATATGCCAGCGTTGAAAGTTCAACAGATCTTAGCGTAAGATGGAGGCGGCACAGGAAAAAGGGCATAAGAAAAAAGACTCGTATTATGAGGCCTAGATTAATGGGCTGGGCCATAAGTCTAATTTCGGGCTTCGCTGGATTCAGTTTTTAGGATAGTGTTGTTCTTCCATCCAACTCGGAATTCAAGATTTTGCTCACCATTGTCATGGCATTACCATTTTCAAAAAATACAAATATAAAAAATTGGGATGGCATTATGATGATTTGTGTGTCACCCCAATCATGTTATCATGCCAGTTGTGAGGCTAGATGTTTGGGAGGAAGTTCAAATAGACGTTTGGATGAGTAATTAAAAGTCTCACATCGCTGAATGGATATAAAGTTTAGTGTTATATATAATTGTTTATGACTTTATATAATACAAAGTCTTCTAAAATTGTGAGGGTGCTAATACCTAATAAAATTTATTACTTAAGTGTGTTCGTCATACAACAACGCAATGATGGGTGACCTATTGAAAATCTAAAGAGTTTGGACGGCCAAAACAGATAATATTGTACAAGGCAGAAACGGGTCATTACATTTCACCAACGTAGTTTTAATGACAAAACAAATAAAATTATGATATTTTACTTACACTACACCCACATTACGGGGGACTACACTACAACCACCCGAATTTTGGCTCCAATTTCGTGCAATTTAGAGTTGGTAGAAAAGGAAAAAAACCTTTTCCTAAAGTTTGTGATTAAAAGCTAGGAGGCTGGAGGTCTACTCTAGCACAACTTTAATAGACTAAATTCTTGCAAAATACAGTATAGATTTGGACACGTGTAAAAAGGTTTCCAAGAAAGAGAGAAAAATTTAGTGGGAATTTAGAATATGCTTATTATATATTCCACTCTTCTAAAGTCTAAATAGAAATGTAAACCCCTTGCAAGCAGCATACAAAGATTCTTCATTACTCTTGTAACTCCAGCACATATTTCACTAAGAGGAATGTTAGGACACAGATGTGTTCAGAATAGTTAGATACACGTAAAGTTTTCAATTTATCAAAACTCCACATACAATAAACGACTCTAAATATATCTGTGTCTAGATGTATCCAAACACATCTATGTCCTTACACTTTTTCTTTCACTAAAGTTCTACACTTAGCAAATTTTCACTTGCAAACTTCTTTTGCTCCTTTTTCCAGTTGATCATATTTTAGAGAGGTGAATAGGTACCTGGAATATGTTATCAAAACTACGAAAGCATGACAAAAGCCCAAAAAAAAAAATTATAGTTCACATTTAATGGCTACTCCCATAAGCTCATTAAAAAATCTCATAAATTCTATGTAGGAATTAGAAATAAACTTTTTTTACTATCCTGTAATCGCGAATCCTATATATGATTATCTTAATGATGTATGAAAAATTCATATATCAGAAAATAAGCAAAAATTTTGCCAAAATATGAAAACTTACCAGATGAGTTAGCAAAACAAAATATCAAAATAATAGGGTTGAAAATAAAATAAAATAGTTTACAAAATTTATGTTTCCAAAACATTAAACAAATATATTGAAAAATAGACTTTAATTTTAAAAAAATAATAGTTTTTTCCAATTATCTGATCACATAGTAAATGAGTTTGCAGATTCAACTTTTAAAAAGATCAACCGCATTTGTCTTTATGAAAAACTAAGAAAAATCTTGCCACCAGATTATTTCATAAAAATTCTTAAAATGGTAGAAAATTTTCATGATAGAATTAAACAAATCTACTTTTATAAAATCACTGAATCAATATAAGAGAAGGGCTTCTCAAAACAATTCTTGTTTTAGACCATGACGATTGGATAGACGATGAGATCAGCTGGGAATTAACTAATCAAATTATCTTTCCAATTTTAGATCCAAGATATTAGTTATCTTTCCCGGCCACAATTATAACGATGCTCTCTTATATAACAAAAAATTATATATGCCGCAAATACTTTACATTTTGAACCTCAAATAGAAGAACCATAATTCTTTGACCCATAATATGGATCCACAAGAATATTGGATTGATAGTCATTTGAATAGCTAGGACCCTGATTCACCACCATCAGAGGATGACGTCAATGAAATACTAGAACATCATCAGCAGAATGGAAGATTAACCAAGAATGCAAATGCAAGCAATTACGCAAGCATTAAAGCATTATTGGAAAGAAGATGAGGCAAGTCATGATGTCATACGACAAGACTCAGACACAAAGTAGTCATGTTGAAGTCTAGAGGGTTTTTTTTTTTTTAAAAAGGGACACGTGTAAGAAGTTTCCCGAGAAAGATAGAAAAATCTAGTGAAAATCTAGAATCTGTAATCCCACTGCATGCTTTTCTAAAGTTCCACATTTGTATATTTCTACTTGGAAACTTCTTCTTCTCCTTTCTTTCAGTTGATTAAATTTTGGTATACTTAATCATGGTTGTGACTTCCTCTTGTGTTGCAGAATCTATTGCGATACTTGAAGGTTTAAGGCTGGCCATGGCACTACATCAACATAAGATCGTCATCAAATTGAATCACTTGTAGCTACACTCTAGGCCTTGTGATATATCTATTTAACTCGGCTATTACCTATTGCAATGGAATACCCAACAGACTGAACTCTGAGCTTTAGTCAACGCACATATTTTTCAATGACTTAATTTTAACTGGTAATTTAAACATAATTAAAAATAATTTGGCTTGACATGCTTTTTGTTGAAACAAGATTTCAGATTGTACTGCAGTTTTCTGTAATTAGTCAAAATTAAACATGTAGTAATTGATATTAAGTCAATTAATTTTGATATAAATTGTTTGAATAAGTAGTTGAATGACAACTCTGTTAAATGATTATGGAGCTATTATTGAATCTATTGATGAAGCAACTAAATAAGTCAGATATTACAATTTGCAGATTGTGTGTCTCTCAAGGAGTCTATCAACTTGCGTTCTTCCAGTTGTCATTAGGCAGTGTAGTAGAATGACATATGAAGACGGTGTGATTGTAAAGAAAAAAAAAAAGGAAAAGTCATCTCCTTTGAATAATTTGTGTTGTTCTAATTTTTTTCGTATCTGATATATAAATGGATAAATATTTTGTGTTTTTATAAAAAAAAAACAAAAGAAGAAAAATTTGTCGAAGCATCTTTTCTTTTTTGCTTTTTTTTTTTTTTTTAAATAGCAACATTTAACATGGTTTAAATAGCAATTGTGGGGTTGCTAAGATCCAACAATCTAATCTCATATAGCTCTTAGATTCGATTAGTATTTGTTATCTATGCAAGGAACAGCTCGTTAGTGCCACCCAGTCAATGCCAGTTAGAAGACACTCTAATTCTTAGGTTAAGACATGCGAAATGAAATAAAAATCTGATTTTATTTGTAATTGATTGAATACTTTGTTAGATTTTGTAGTCTCCTTTATATAGGCTATCACGTGTTTCCAAACTATAGTGAAATCGTCCCAGAATTCTTTCTCGAATGATTAAGGACTCCATTTTGGAAGCCTTCCATAAATTCTGACTTCCCAAGCGGGATTCTTTATATAAGTGTGAGGCTTCCATACCAAGGTTCTTACCATAATCATAAAGTTCTCATACCAGGCTTCTTTCCATAAGGTCTAGATTCCTTCCTGATCTTTTGGACGGCGAGTCAAAGATCTACACAACAATGGGCAACGCTACCGACCTTGCCCACTATCCAGTTTTTGAGCCAAGTTGCAAATGCTGGTGCCTGGTATGTCTGGACCAGCTATCAATATGGCCTACCAAAGACCATTAGCCTGGCTTTCGAAGCAGTCCATCATTTCGGCCCATTACAATAGCCCTTCAACCAAGTATCGGCTTGGCTAGTGATTGGTTGACAAGATATACCCACCCGCATTTTCTTGTCAACGCGAAGCAAGATCGTCGTACTAATAAAGTTACTATTTTTGACATTCATGCCATGTGTTGCTTCCAGATTGGATGACTAAGGGGGTTATGATTTAGTTCTTATGCGTCGATTCAGGCACACTAACTCTATCCAATGAGAGTGTGCCATGTGGCATGTGTCGATTGGCACGCCACCATTTTCTTTTCTTCTAAAACTTTGAAGTTTCCCTCTTCTTCTCCATCCTATTACACAAAATGTTTACTGTTCTTGGTTCGTTCCAAACACGCTCTAAGTAAATCCTCCAATCTTGAACTCTATTCGTTTTATCCCTATGATTTTACTGCATTTCTTTAGGAAGATTTCAAAAACTCCAACTGGAGCAAGAGCTCCCTCGTTTACCCTGATACTGTTTTCAACAACCAATCTACCTTTTTAACTACTGCCTCAGTTTGAATGTCGAATCCTATTTTCTTTAGGTAAGTCCCATTTTCTTAGAAATGGCATAGTACATTATGTCTACCAGAAGCTAAGATCGACCAATGCTCTCTTCACAAGCTGCCATTTATATGGCTATCACCGAGGTGTTGCTGTGTAGATGTCAGATTCTCTCAAGCTCCTTGGTAGTGAAAGTAATCACCTAGTCTGGCTCAATTCTTACCTTCTTGGGGTGGGCACAATGGCAACTACCATCTTTAGTTCGGCCTTAAGTTTTTCCTCAACACTCTAATCTACCATACCATGGATCACGTATCAGTCGAATCTCTTCCACCTCGTCGGACTTGGCCATGGCTACCTTAAGTATTTCAGCCTTTGTCTTTTCTTCATCAAAGTACTTTTTTTAGATGGCACACAACAACTAGCTCTTCTAAGTGGGCTTCGAACTGCTTTTAATTTGTAGTAAGATGCCCTCGATCCTTTTGGTACAAACATCGTAGACTCTGATTCTTTGACTTTTGTTGCCCTATTGATTTGGTTGGCCACCAAAAACATAGCTCGTGTTCAATCTTCTGAATAGGTGGATACATGAGATTACTGAATAATGTCATTTTGGCTATGAACTCATATGGTTGTGGCTCCCTTTTCTTTTCAAATCGAACAATGTTGATTTTCTTTACGCATTCACTTGTACTCTCATTTTTGGTCGAAGTGTTCTACTTGGATTGCTTCCTCTCATCTTTGGCTTCCTCCAATTGAGCATGTAGCTCAATTTGGCTCATCAACTGGTCCATATCAGTTGAAGGGACGAGCAATAAATCCTCAAATATTTAACTTTTGGCATCTAAGCCAAGTTTAAAGGATGTTACTGCAAGTTTAGGTTCACATTCTTCTATCTCATTGTACAACTCCCAATATCGAGCCGTAAACTGTCTAAGCAACTCGAGCTTTGTCATCCTCAGATCGAGTAGAGTATCCACTTCGCTCTTAAAGCATTCGAGAACGCCATGCAAAGATCTTTCCAACATGAGATAAACACTTCTGGCAATTTATCAAACAAGAAGAATTCGAGTTCTCCAAGGATGGATGAAAAGAGCTTGCACATTAAAACTTCATTGGTAGAGTATAGGGACATCATTTGTCGGTAGTGCACATATGGGTATACGAGTCGGGTTTTGGTTCATATTTGTTGAATTTCGGATGGGCGAAGCCTGGTGGGGATTTGACCAACTCAATTTTATACGTGAATGGGGAGAAGATAAGACAATCATGATCAACTTCAGATTTAGACCGAGTTGGCCTCGCACTACAAACCGACATACGGTCGTCAATCCCTTTGCTCAATCAACTTGGTCATGAAGAAACTCTATAGGACGTTCGCATGATTTCCCTTCATTACAACCAAATCGTGCGGTTGTATGACTCAGCATTTAGCAATGGTAATTGTGGTCATGTTCGGATGGGCTGCTATTTACCTTCTGATCTCCAAGCCGTTAGAAGGCTGAGACTCGTTATTTACCTCTTTGCATGTCCAACTGTTGATACCAGATTTTGCCCCCACCGCTCAAACTATTATGAAAAATGCCATCAAAATGGGTTCAAAAGAACTTGTGCACAAAAAGATTATTTTGCCCCTACACAGTCCAGGGTTCGGGAGTACTATTAGCGAGACCACTTTATCAAATCATGAGAACCTCATACTATTGATCAGTATGACGACACGAGTCCAATGACAGTGATTGGGGTGAAATCGGACAACGCCGGTAATTTTCGATTGTTTAGAACGGGGTCTCGGAAGCACAATTTATGAGCTGATATGTTCAGATATCGAGAGGCACATGTTATTGATCAACATAGAAATACAAGTCCATCGACTATGTCCATGGTCAAATCTGAGTTCGGTAACTCAAGAAGTGACATTTTAAAGAATTAGTAGCGTACCGGTAATTATTTGGGAGCTAGGTTTGCGAGCCGACATGTCCATAAATCAAATATTAAACTCAAAATGATCCTCTTGACGATACGAGTCCATTGGCTGTGTCCATGATCAAATCCGAGTTCATTTGGACAATCGAAGATAAAAACAAATAGCGCGCCAAGACATTTTATAACACAATGACATTTTCGTAAATACCCAAAAAAGGACTGACGTCAGATTACAAGCGCAACCACGCGCGCGTGTGGGACACGCACCGGCCGTACACGGCTGGCACGTGGGCCGTGTCAGGCGGCTGAGCCGCACACGGCTGTGGCCGGATTTGGTGTGGACGTGCGCATGGGCGTCGCTGACGTGGCTGGCCCCCATTGGCTGGCGTCCACCGCTGCTTTCTCTCTCTTCCCACGTCTCTCTCTCTCTCTCTTTGCCACACGTGTCTCTCTCCCCTCTCACTCGCACACAATCTGTTTCTCCTCTCTCTCACCGCTTCTTTCTCCTCTCTCACCGCGACACGTGTCGCTCTCTCTCTCTCTCTCTCTCTCTTCGCCCCACGTGGGCTGTCTCTCTCTCTCTCTCAGTTGTTTCTCTCTCTCTCTCCCCCTCTCTCTCAGCCGTTCTCTCTCTCTCTCTCTCTCTCTCTCTCTCTCCCCCTCTCTCTTAGCTGTGGGCTCTCTCTCTCTCCTCTCACCACTGCCTCTCTTTTCTCTATAAAAGCAAGTGCTCTGCACTTGATTTTAGGAAGAAATTTTGGGGGTGGATTTTTTAGAGGGAAATTTTAGGAAGAGGAAATTTAGGAGAGAAATTTTTAGAGGAATTTTTGGAGGGTATTTTTACGGAAGAAAATTTGGGGCACTAACCCGTTTAGAATTTTTTGGGAAAATCTTCTGCGTCTTTTTCTCTTTTTCGACGTCCCATACATTTTCCCGAGAGCGAAAAATCTCGAAAGAGAAAAGCTTCAATCACTCCGTTGTCAAATATTTTTTGACTCCGTAGTCGTGGAACGTTTGATACCCGGAATAAATTAGAGTTAGGATTTTTAGCTAGGACTTTAGGCCCAAAAACAAGAGGAAGTTCAGCTCAATTATTTTCAGATTTAGAAAGATCCGAACGCGCTATTATATTAGCATACCTCGCGATAACAGGGCTTCAAACCTAGTGTTATGTCAGGTTATGGTTTTATTTAGCCGTTCGCATGTCTTTCTTATTTTCATGTAACCAGTTGATTTGAATATCAATACAAGATATCATTGCAACAACCCATTTTATTTTAATTTCTGTCTTTCTTATTTAATTTCTGCTCTAATTATTTAATTTCTATTTTTTTCCTTTTTTTATTTAATGTAAATATTACGCTTATAAGTATTGATATTCGCATCTCTAGTCCACAACTCTAGAAATTTCTAGTCCATTTCTAGAGATTTCTAGTCCGCATTTCTAGAATGTCAGAATATCATTTATTCTGTCTTGTCTCTTTTATTTACACTCTCGGCATATCGCTCGATTGCGTCGGCACCTGTCAGAATTAACTCCTAACATTTTCCCTTTCCTGGATCCCGTAATTTTTTTTTTTACCCCTTTCCCGTCTCCCCGTAACAGTTACTGCTATTTTCTTTTTATTTCACGTAAAATCCATAAAAAGAAAAAAAATCTGTTACTTCATAGCTAAGTTATATGAATAGTGCTGTTAGTTAACGCTGACACACTATCCGTATCACCTGGTTAAAAATTCTGATAATCTCGGAATTTCGTAAACACACGAGTGACATAAGTAGCCCATACTAGTATTTTGGAATGAAAATTTAACGGGCAGTGCACGTTATCTTTTCACGACAGATTATCGTGATCGAAGTGACATTTGTTATATTCTACAATTGGACTATCAGTGTTTGCGTAGCTGTCGGAATGAAGGATTGCAGATAAAAATAATAAATAAATTTAAGCAAATGTGTGTCCTGCCTAAAAACTGAGAAACATGAATAGCCGTTGCGCTGGCCATGTCTCCTGGTCTTGGGTTCCGATAATCTTAAAATAAAGTATGTCATGCAAATTAACAGTTTATGTCAATTTTGCGTATCGTGCTTTCTCGAAAGTTTATCGGAGCGGCATTTACACTTTGCACCAAATTAACCTTGAATTTTAACGCTGGTGACATAATAGTCAGCGGGAAATACATGAAAATGTGATAGCAGCTAACTTGGTTTAGGCCAAGACGACATATTACAATTTCAAGAAAGGTTAATATAGTAATTCATTAATAAAACGGAATCGGATCATTGTTAAACTTGAAAATTCCTACTAGGGATTTAAAGTATCTGGCACTTTAGGAATAGAAACATGACGTGCAAATACCAATTTGCGTATCATGATTCGGTCAAAGTTTAACATATGTCTGTTTTAATATTTTTGCCACCGAGAGCTGAATTGCGTGAGCCGAAGTCATGCCCGCGCACTCAATTTCACTTTTGATCCAATTGTACAGTCAATCACTTGATATTTATCAAATTTGGCCAAGGATAATAAAATATAAAATTAATTGGGAAAATAAAGTACCGAAAGGGCGCTGTTGAGTGCCTAACACCTTCCCAACTCGTAACAGTAAATCTCCGAAGTCATCTCTGTTTTCAAGACCAGATTTCTTTTAAAGGAGTCATTTTATAAATAGAATCATATTTCTGAGTTAAAATTAAATTATTTTTCTAAGGACATTTTCTTTGAAAATGGCCTTAGAGGGTGACTTGACACACCCAAATTTCATGTCAAGTGGCGACTCTGAGTTTTAAATAAGTCTCGGCTGTCAAACAATTTTCATTGAACGTCGCATTATAAGTCAAGAAATTATTCAGCCCCGTTCAACAATTCTTTATTCGCGAGAGGGGGAAGGGAAATTTCCGGGTGCGACACCAACTATCACTCAAGTGTCAAAGTTCGCTTACGACAACGCGCTAAGTTTCCACCATTACGACTATTAGCCCCGTCAACACATGCTTCAGTCGGTAGCACACTAGTACATGCGTTGTTCATTCTAGGTCCAGTGCCGAAGAAGGGGTCTTGAACTCAACTTGTGGCTAGAGCCTAATTCGTCTCAGCTTCGGCCTGGAGTTGGAGCACCTTTAGGTGCAAACTGTCCAGGGCTTGGTTCAAAAATTATAAAATTGTAAGTAATTAATAGGCATGTCAAGTAAACTCAGTCCAGACTAAATTTTATTAAAAAATTACTAAGAGCCGAGAGGTGGAGGGCCTGGAAGGCTGAGGGTGAGTGAGATTATGAGAGGCAGAGCACTGAGAATGAGAAGTGGAGGCAGCGGGAGGCTGAGGGTAAATGAAAAGTGAAAGTGAGGGAAACGATTAGGTTTTTTTCATATATACACGATTACACGCGGTGTACCATTGTACATATATTTTTGAATTTTTAAGTTTTTTTACATATACCGGTTCGGTCCGGTTTGGTTTGGGTTGAAAGGCTCTAAACCCGAAAACCATACCAAAATTTCTCTAAATTTTTAAACCGGATCGGACCGAACTGGACCTAATAAACTAAAAAACCAAACCAAACCAAACCGCCGGTTTGATTCGATTTGCTGGTTTTGTTTGGTTTTTTGGTTTACACTTAACTTATTCGTATATAATGCATGACCGCTAGTGCTTTCGAAAACTATACATATGAATTTCGAAAAGGCAATGATAACTTTATCCCCTCTAATTGGCCTAACTTAGATTAAAATAGTTTTGACTTTAGTCAAATTTTTAAAAAGAATCTAAAAAATCTAAAAAAATATTTATAAACTAAAAATATTAACTAAATACGAAAAACAAGCTCAAATAAATAATATTCAACCTATTTTTTGGCTTTTCTGAATTTGGTTTTAGTTTTTCAACATAATTTTATGCTTTTTGAAAGCTTTTGTTGATAAAAACACATAATCCATGAAAAATTGACGGCAAAATAAAAAATTACAAAAAAACTCAATTAAGAACGAAAAAATAATCAACAAATTATTCAACAATGTTGCAATCACATAATTAGGTGTGTGCTCCATGAATTTGTAATCATGCCTAATCAGATCAATAAAAAAGGCACTTATAGTTTCACTATTATTCTTTTTTGGTATGTAAAAGGGTTATTGAAGCATAAACATAATCTATCTGATTAAAAGCGTGTGTACATACATACATACATAAATATATATATGTGTGTGTGTGTGTGTGACCTAACTTTCAAAATCCTTGATATATAGCAGCCATCAAACAGATAGAATAATCTTTAAATCACTTTTAAGTTTATGTTTTCTCTAATGACTGACTTTTGTGCTTTAGGCTTTAGCCAGTCTTTATTTGGCATTATTCCACAAATAATATAACTGTACGAACGGCATGAAATGCAGCCACACATTAATATTTGTTTATGGTACTTTTATTACTAGCATCTTACTTTGGTCTTGTTAAGTATATATTCTTTTGTTTTTTTTTTTTTTTTTTGTTAACCGAGGTGTCCGACGGCTTGGGGACCAGGCTGGGATTGCCTGGGGGAGCCCCCCACCTATGCCGACTAGTCCTCGGGGCCCTGAAGTGAACGACCGGGAATACCCTCCAGTGGCCCCAAGTTTTTGTGGTTGCCAAGTTTCGAACTCAGCATCTGGGGTTTACAGCTTGCCTGTTCTACCACTCGGACAACCCCTTGGGGTTAGTATATATTCTTTTGTTCTGCTTCTTTTTTAGTCTTTTTCGGTCAAAATTGAAAAAGAAATTAAAAGAACTTTCTTTTTTTGGTGAGTGAAGAAAAAAGAACTTGTTGAGTACTACTGCTACTTTTTTTTTTATAACTTATAGTATCCGGGTTAGATTATAAGTACCTCGACTAATTTTAAAGAGACCAATCACACCGCTCATTTGAGGGGATTCCAATTAAAGGCGAAACAAAGCTCTGTATTGACTAGCCCCCATAAGAGTTGATAACACCCGAGAGGTTTCAAACTTAACACCTTAGGAAGGAACTTATTGCGCGCTAGAAAACACATAATATATATTGAGAGGATAACTGTAAAAATAAGAAATAAAAAATCTCACACTATGAAAGAGTCGCACACTATAACCACATTAGTTGAAGGATTAAAGGGGGCAAAGCTGTACCGATTAAAAAGGGGTAAAACCTAAGTTAAAAGACTAAAAGGGGCAAATCTGATATTTTACTATGTTTGTGGGGACAACATTAAGCTAAATTTCTATGTTAGCTGGCTCTGGCGTTGACATTAATGAGTACTTTAGCTATACACTTCACTAAGAAGGCATTTTTTCCACTGATTACGGAATTGACAATGATGTTTAAGCTAATAAGATAAGTCAGCCTAATACGACTAATTATTAAATACTTTCGGAGTATCATATAGTGCTAGTTACGTGGTACTATCAGTTAATAAATTATTGCGATAAATACTATTGAGTCATTGATCGCTCATTTTCCAGTAACGACTTAACAAAAATATGTGTTGATCACATACCACTCACAAAATTTATCGTCACATGATTTGCTAAGAATACTGTCTGTACATGGTACTAAGTATTGAATAATTACTCGTCTAAGACTATGGAATATTAGTTAACCCTAATTACTCGCGCCTGATTTGTTAGATGGACGATATAATGAACTTGTGATATATGACTTGTGGGGACCCTATTTCTCAAGTTTTCACATGCTACGCTTTATTTTCTTTGTGCTTTATATTAACTTTTCACATACTTCTAGTGAAAGTGGATGCGCATTAATTACTTGTAGATACGGCAAGAAAGTCCAATAATGTTTCAGCTGCCAAAAGTATTGTGAATAAATTAAATGTGAGACCAGACATACCACCATAACTATTAATTTCACTATTTAATTGTAGACTTTCTAGTGAGGAAATCAATTGGCATATGACACTACTTAATGATTACTGGCAATCGTTTGATAAAAAAATTATGAAGTGCTTCCTAGGTTTGCTACAAACACTCACATATTTGTGTGGGTTCTTTTAGTGGGAAAATTTATTGACAAATAACTCTGCTTAGTGTGATAATTACTAGCCTTAGTGAAAATTTACTAGGTGTTTCTACAATTAATTTGCTCCACACAGACATATATGGTTGTTCAACAAACTTGTAATTCCAAAATTGTAGTGTCGTGTAGTGTCGTGTCCTTTAACTCAGTAGAAGCGCAGTAAGCTATTTTGATAGCCGGCATGATGTACGGAAAACATAATAGCCGGGAGCATAATGGTTGGGAACATGTCGTACAAAAGCTAATCTTGGGAACATTGGTAGTCGGGAACACAGTTCAACATAGAAGTCAGGACCATATCATATGGGAGCATCATAACACGAATTAAAGGTTTTGACTTACAAGCAACACTCATGTCAACCGAAAATTCAAATTTGAAATAAATTCTTGACACGTACGGAAATTGTTAGACACTTGTGTCAGAAATCTAGAAACGGGACTTAGGCGTTGACATTAGAGAAATTATCAACAATGTTGTACTATGGATTGTCTTTTCACTTTTAATTACTTCTTTCGCTATTTATGACTTACCTATTTCATGATCATGCATTACTTTGATCTGTCACATAAACTGAAAAGTACGTATAGCAATTATTGATTGAGCTTTGTCGCTCATGGTACAATTTTTTTGTTCCTAACTTTTGACACTAGGTATCGAGAACCACATCGAAGGATTTTATTTGTAGATCGTTGAAGACAACAATATCAAAGAAGACCATATTACACCTTGGTTTACCCTAGTTTATTCTTGTGGTCTGATATTAAGTTTCAAATGTATTTTCTTCAATTTTAGATATTGTAACCAAACTCTTTTTTATCAGTTATTAATGGGAATTATTTTGGTTCTGACCACTAATTCACCTCTTTATTGGACCGCCGAAGCGAACACAGTGGTCTCTGACCAAGTCAAGAACCCATTAGAATTTGGATCTTGACATGTCGGTTGTTTTTAACAGTAGGCATCTTGCCAGGAAGTTGGTGGGCTCATTATGAATCAGGTCGAGTGGCTGGTGGTTTTGGGATCCCGTAGATGCCTCGGGTATTTGCCATATCTCGTATTCATTCAGTATCTTCATTCTTGGACCTTGCTTCTTAATATCGTGACTCTTAATTTCTTTTAAATTAGCATCTTCAAAAATTCAGGGCGTCACAAGTTGTGAGAAACTCTTTGAATTAGCATCTTTACATATAGTGATTTCTTTCTCCCGTGGTTTTTTCTCTATTTTGAGACTCCACATATATCTGTGTGTTTTGCCTTCTTGTGTAGTTGGTTTATTAATCTTGCATAATTCAATTGAATATATACATTATTTTGTTAATTAATTTACATAATCAACAGATTAAATTAAATTAAAAGTTAATCAATAAAGTGCATTACTGCATACGATTTTCCAAATTTTCAAAACTACCAAATGAAAGTTGATTACACCATATGCTCAAGAGTTACTTGCTTTTTGAGTCACACTGACTTGTACTGTTTCTTAAAATGTCTTGTTTTCTTTCCTGACTTGACTTTCAGTGGCGTGAAGTCAACGATACTAGTTGGTGGTCATATCATGTTTTACACCATCTTATCAAGACTTACTTGCTCTTCGAGTTATACTGACTTGCACCATTTCTCTAAATGGCTTACTATTTTTCATGACTTGAATTACGCTAGTGTCGTTGGTCAACCCAAAATAGTATATCATTGCGGCTCCAGTTCAATTATATTTAGTAATCCGAACTCCTTCTACTCCTTGATGGAAATGCATAGCGGAGAAATATCAGGTATCAATCCCACGGAGAAGAAACGGATAATACTTGATGAGTATGCTTGCGCAAAGTCGACATTAAGAACGTTGATCCTTTTTAGCTCGGATTTGTTAGTATTAGGACTAAGGATCAATAGACTATATAGACAGAAAAAGTGATTAGATAACGGGAAAGCATGGTCTTTAGTATCCCTTCATCTATAACCTAGGCGATCGGTATCTTCTTTGCTACTCAACCAAAAATAAAGTCTTATCTTATTGGTCGAAAAATATGCCAATGAAACCATTCACTAAAAAGATGTGTTGAATAGTGAAGTTGTTCATGAAAAAATGGTCAAAGAAAATAAAAGACATTAACCTATGGATTGGATGTCTCAAAAGTACTTTGTGTGCACATAATCAAAGGTTTAACACTCCACCTTATGTTCAAAAGATAAGAACAACATAAGTTTCCAAACAAGCTTTAAAAACCCTAGAAGAAGATACCATGGTTGTCTAGGTCATAAAATTAAGATCATCTCAAAATCAGGCCTAAATACTTAGCCTAACATTATTGTAAGGAAGAACAACACAAGGATAGGAAATAAGAACATCATAAGTAAAGCTTACCTTATATCGAAAATTGTACAAAAAGATGAAGACGTCAAGTTTGATCTCTATTCATTCACTTGAAATTGATTACAAGGCAGAAGATTACAAGAAACTATGAGGAAAATGCACAAGAACTAACTAAGAACACATATGGAAGCTCTCACCATTCTCTAGAATAACCTAAGTAAAAACTAAATCTAATGCATAATATCAAAAGCTATATCTAAGGCTGATTTTTGATCCACCAAAATGCCTCCAAAAGTCCTCATGAAGTGGCATAAAGTGCCACAAATCTTTAGCATAATTGGATCTCCATGTGGGCTTTGCACGGAGCTTGAGGTGATATCAAAACATCACCAATCAGTTAGCAAAAATGTGTTGTCTCCATCATAGGTCTACCAGTAGAAGCATTTTTGGCCTATCGGATGATCTGGCTTGCAATATCTTGATTTGCCTTCTATGATTCTTAGCCTCCTGGTAGAACAATATTGGGTTATCTGGTAGAGGTAGCCTACAGCATCTTGATTTTACCTTCTGCATTCTAGGTCTACCGGTAGAATTTGTTTTGGCCATCCGATAGAATGAGCTTGCAATATCTGGCGTTACCTTCTGCATTCTAGGGTCATCTGGAAGAGGCAATTTTAGCCATCCAGATGACACTCCTGTAGAATTGCAGAATTGGCTTTCATGACTTGAAGCCTAGGCCTCTCAGCCTTCCTTCGGTTCTTGGCATTTCCCCGAGCCATGATAGATTCAACAACGTGCTTTTGGACTTAGGGACTTGATCAGAATACTCAATTGTCACAACGACGATGCGTGGCACTCCTTTAACACAATTACCTTGCAATTGAATAAGTAATACCTTACATGGAATATCGATTATCAAATGCATTAAACTCTTGCACGTACGCCAAAATGAATGTAATGAGCCTATAGGTATAGAATATTATGCACTCATAAGAAGTCAAACGACATCAGTGAGTAGTCTTTATCATATTTTGCACCATCTACTCAGAAATTACTTGCTTTTCGAGTAACACTCACTTGCATCGTTTCTCGAAATGACTTGGTAATATTGTTTATGATGTAACTTGCACTAGCCTAAAGCCAAACGACATCAGTGAGTGGTCATATCACGTCTTGCCATTTGCTCTAGAGTTAGTAGCTCTTTGAGTTACATTGACTTGCACCGTTTCTCAAAATGACTTCCTCTCTTTTATGACTTGACTTACACTAACGTGAAGCCAAACGACATCAGTCAGTGGTCATATCATGTCTTGCACCATCTTCTTAGGAGTTACTTATTCTTTGTGTTACATCGACTTGTACTGTTTCTCACAATGACTTGATTTGCACTAGCATCTGGACATCTCTTCTTTGTTTTGGGGGGGATTGAGAATTTTTTTACAAAACGAGGCAGTGCCATACCAATGGTGCAATAGTCTTGAATATGTACCAATGGTGCAATAGTCTTGAATATGTATGATAGCCATGATTATGGAATTTTTTTTTTTTTTTATAATTTCAAAACACTGGACCACCATTTTGTGGGTGATTTATTAGGGTCAATGTCAGTTTTTGATAATTTTCCCTTAGTCTAATAGGCAGTACTATATGTGGCAGAAAGTTGTAGTGGATACAATTACATTCATTGCTAAATGCTGGTAATAAAAAGTGATTTGTGGAACTGTTGATTGGATGGTGCCGTTGTTGGTCTCCAGATATTTTCATAAGATTTTTGCCCCAAAATTGCAGAAGTGGTCTCACAGTCACATATGACATGGAACCCATTACCAGAAAAAAGAAAACGACGCAAGACCCAGTCACGTATTTTAGGAAGGAAGTGCGTTGGTGACTTGGTATGAGCTCACCTCCCAATTTTTGTTAAAATTTCTTCATTATTTGTAACAGTTCTATATTGGGTGGCTGGAAACTTTCTACAAATTCTTCATGTGAAAAGGGAAGGGACTTCAGCTGACCTCAAAGGATTCTAGTTACCCTGCATAGCATGTTTATTCTCAGCGGCAATTACAGTTTCCCAAGGGCCGAATCGGAAAACTGGACCAAACCGCCAAAAAAATGGACCGAATTGGACCAATTGTGTACTATATTTACGGATTTTTTTTTATAGACTTGGTTCAAAATTGTGGTTAAATTTAAATTAATTAATTTAGTTTAAGTTGATGACCTTGACCCGAATTATTAATGAATTTTATATAACATCCATTCATTACCGATGTAAATAACCGAGGATATATGGTCAATGAGTGGGTACTTATAAAATATGCTTGAAATTGCTATACATTGGTATGGAAATTTCTGGATTGTGAGTGATGTACAACGATGTTATCCTATGTCAAATCTATAAACTAATACCCTTGAAACATTCCCCAAAATATTCTCCTTCTAATGTTTTTCTAATCAAAATGCCAAGTATGTTTGTTTAAAATAATATCTTCATTTAAATTTAAAAAGATTGAACGAATAATATTTTTCTCTATTAGAGCAGTATAGTGTAGTAAAATAACGTAATCTTATTTTTATTTAAAGTCATTTAGAAATTTTTTAAATTAATATTGTTAGAGTGTTTTATTTAGTTATTTAGTCTGGATGGGGTCTTAATACTTGTCTTAACCAAGAGGGATGTTAGTTAAAACACTTGTCTTACTTATTCAATTGTTTATTTAGCAAAGAAAAGACGTCTTAATTAATACTCCAGACTAAATAAGACCCTTTGACAAATAGGCCAAAATTACCACTGTTTTTTTATAAAATAAATTATCCTAGTATATGCAATAACTTATTTGTCCAGTTTTCATTCTATACTGATTATAGATATTAATTATTCTTAATATTTCAGTAAAACATGTTTTACTTGATATTGACTATCTTTTTTAATGAGACATATAAGTGAAATATTAATTACCTATTAATGTTAAAAGCAAAATGTTTAATTAGTCATAAAATTTACAGTTAACGGTAAATAAAAAGACGATAAGTAAAATATATAGGACACTAATAACAGTAAAAATAAATAAAGAGTTATTACTGTTAATGAGTTGTTCGTTGTGCAAATATTTCTTTACCTTTTAAATTTCTGTTATTAATTTTAATTTGTTTATTGTTTTTAGTATTATTGCTGTAATGAATAATGAGTTGTTAAAACTGGGTGTAAAAAATTGACACCTTTAAAAATAGTTGCTCAAATTTGAGTTTTTTCTGTAACAAACGATATCGAAATTTGTTTTGAAAAATGAAATCAAAAGTCAAACTCCATTAATTTGGTTTACTCCAAAAATAACTAAAATTCAAGAGATTTTACATCTAGAACTCTATTTAATTAGTAGTCGCTTTGAAGGGACAAATCTATATCTAATTGGACTAGAGGGACAAAAAAAAAAAAAAAGATAATCAGCACCAATTATATTCAAAAAAAAAACCCAACTCATATGAATGGAAATTTTTTAAAATAAATTCGATTTGCAATTTTTAGAAAAGACTTGAATTATTGATACAAATGGAAATTATTTCACTAAATTTTTTTGATTGATGCAAAGAAATAAAAGATTATGCACAACACTATTTTGTTTTTCTCCAAATGGTAACACGAATCTTCAAAAATAACAACGAATATAAAACGGAGGAATACTATTTTGAATTTTAACTCTATCTTTGAATTTTTTTTACTAAAATACAAAGGCCCATTACTTTTTAGTTATGAAGTGCAATAGTATTTAACAAGGACAAAACTTAAATGAAAAATAAATAAGTTTAGTTCAGCAAGAAACTACGATGACATCCGGACACACGTGCCGACCATGCGAGGTTATATCCGACCTAAGAATGGTTATTCTTGCTATATTTGAACTGAAAAGGCTGGATTTGCGACCAACCGATCTGAGAAAGATGACTTGGTAAGTTGTTGACTTGAGAAGGGCAATCCGACGTCTTACCGACCTAAGAAATGCAGTTTGGGATACCATTGACCCGAGAAATGCAGTGAAAAGTTGATAATCCAAGATAAGACATAATTTCAATTAAAACATAATACAATACTAAATAGATATAGAAGAGAAGTCCACCGATTCAATTAATATAAGAAGTATTAATTGAATGAAACTCTAATGGAAGAAGGTAATTGTTTGATAAAGATCAAATTAGAAGTTATCTCATTTATGACCAATCAGAAGACACTCCACTCCAATTAGTGTCCTACGAGAATTAGGACAATTTCAAGTTCATAAATAAAGCTTCAAGTGAACAGAGAAAGATACGCACTGATTTACTAGCTAATTGTAACAACCCGCTCCCGCCTTGTATAATACTGTCCGCTTTTGTCGCCCAAACCCCATGGACTTCCCAGTAGGTCACCCATCCCAGGATTGCTCCAGGGCGAGCACGCTTAACTGTGAAGTTCCATTTGGTGTTGGCGCCATCACGGCTTTAAAAGGCCTTGTACAAGGAAGGTTCATAATCTTATAAATACCACCAAACTTACATCCACCAAGCGATGTGAGACTCTTGACCACCCATCCGGACGTCCCGCTGAGACTCCATCTCATGGACGCCGGCCTCACAGCTGGCACCACGGCCTGGCTGGGGTGTCACACTAATAGAGAATATTAACTTAATTTACATCCATCCTTGTGAGTGTTGCCTGACTTTATCATGGGAGTGTCTTCTTGACGCATAGGCAAAGAGTTCTTTGACCGGTTATTGTTTTACAAATTATAGGTCGATTCAAATTGAGAGCATTACTTCTGTTAGATAGTGAGATCCTATTTTT
Source organism: Arctostaphylos glauca (assembly GCA_019985065.2). Lineage (NCBI taxonomy): Eukaryota > Viridiplantae > Streptophyta > Magnoliopsida > Ericales > Ericaceae > Arctostaphylos > Arctostaphylos glauca. The sequence continues at coordinate 16,910,444 of JAHSPW020000013.1, forward strand.
CCTCCTTGATTGTAAAAATCAACCCACTTATGGTATTTTAATTGTAGTATGAATTTAGAAAAACTATATATTTTTTACAATATTCACAATAATAAATATCACATAATACAAGGACACAAAGTTTTTTAACTTAATATCTGTGATGTCTTGTTCCACATCAAAAGTCTATATGGGTGATCCTGGGTATATAAGGAACCATGTAAACTATTACTAGTTACTTGGACTTAAGCATTTTAAGCTACGTAGTTGGGCTCTAACAAGTTGTTAGATCAGTGATTTATATGGGGCGTTATAAGTGGTATCAGAGCGACCCGTGTACACGATCGAGTGTGTGATCGAAACTTTGTTTGGTCACTAGGGAATAGACTCGAGGTTAGGTCGTTGTAACTCTAGTGTGAACCCCTTGCGGGGGCGCAAGATCTTAAAGGTGGAAAGATTATGATGTTCCGTCCCACATCGAAAGTTTACATAGGTGATCCTGAGTATATAAGGAATCATGTAAATTACTATTAACAACTTAGACTTAAATATTTTGGATCACGTGATTGGACTCCAATAAGTTGCTAGATCAGTAATTTACATGGGGCGTTACAATACCAACTTATCACCCCACTCTTATCCACTTACAAAAACTACCAACTAAATTAAGTTTAAGATAATTCATCCTCCTCATTAAAAAATTCAACCACACAACTTTTTATTTACTTTTATTTTTTTACTCCCCCATTTACTATATCTACCCTTTAATCTAGAACACCTAAAGTTGCTGTTAAAAGTTAAAGGATATCATCCTGCATATGACAATTCAGTTTGTCGTATTCGAGATTTGTTTACGTCTTTGGTTTCTGGACATCATATTCAGAGTTTAAATTTTATTCGTCTAGATGGAAATAAAATTATACCACTCCTCCTCTCTATCTATATCTTATCCCTTTCGATATCCCTCTTAAGCATATCATTGTTAATTATGAAAATATTATTGACCTACTAATATCTATCTTATCATCCTTCCTAAAAAACACTCAAACGAATTCTTTATAACTATTCATTCTTTTATAATAAATTTTTCGTTATACTATACTTTTCCTCTTACTTTATATACCATATTCATTTTATAATTTTAACGGCTAATAAACGGATCTTAACAAGTCAAGATTTAGAGCGCAGTGTTTCTCATCCAACACTGTGTAGGTGGGCGGTGCCCAAGGGAAAAAAGGAATCTATTGCACAACACATATACTGTATAACAAAAGAACATCCTTTTGACGAAAAAAAAACACTTTCCAAATACTACTATTATAGGCTATAACTATCCATCGAAGCAACATTTTATACATCAAAATAATATTATTTACACTTTCTAAATACTGCTATTATAGGTTATAACTATCCAACGAATCAACATTTTATACATCAAAATAATATTATTTTAATGTACAGTACGGAACCCTAAGAACGTGCCCAATAAAGTCAGATTTGCTAAAAGGAGGTAGGAGTGGTGCCAACACTGTACCAAGTGGAAGGAAGTACCAAGTGGCACTGGGGGTTGTTAAATTGGAATACAGCTATAGCTTACCAAGGACTCCTACATAGTCCAAAACCAGTCCCATAACGACTTTGAATTCTTCTGTATTTTATTTTGGCATTTTTTCCAATATTAAAAACTATGTGATTTAACTGTTCAAATTACACCAAAACATAAATGAAAAGAATTTCGATAAAAATAGAATTTGAGTGATGCTTAGACTGGATTAGGGGAGTCTATGTATTGTACACAACAACAGAACGTGTTGTGTATTAAAATATTATTTTGACGCACAAAATATTATTTAAAAATTAATTCGATTAATACCTAACTATTTAATAAGTATTTTATACATCAAAACGACATTATGTTAAGAATAATGCTACTAACACATCAAATTATACATTATGTCTATGCGACATACACTAATTTAAACACATCAAAATTCATGAAATGAAATTTCAGGGCATCCAGAAATGAAATTTCAAATAAGGCCCGCCGTTGAAATATCAACATTTGGTATTAGTTATTTTCAATCATCCCCCGTCAAATCCTATGAAAAGACAGTATGAGATTTAAGGAACAACTTCATGACACAGTATGTAATTTAAGGAACAACTTCATTCATTGAGAACACAGGATTCAATACGCTGCAAAAATATAACCACATATATATATGCCTCATATACTTAATTTAAAACACAATTACATTACTTGCAGGACATAAACTTGATACTACTTTAAAAAGTAGAGAGGAAAACTTTCTAGTAAGCTCAAGCAACAATACTGCCTCTTCTTTCAAGGAGAGAGAAAAAGACCCTTTGGACGGCTCTTAAAGTAGCACCATGGAAAACCCAAAGACATCTCTCAATACAAATCATCATATGCCTGGCTCACTCTTGCCATATCTCACTCAAAAAGCTACTCAAGAACTTATTTTATGTTCTTCTCTAAAAGTATATATAATACTATTAACTATAAAATTCCATACTCCTAGCTACAAAACTCATGGAATTCGTCTCATATTGAGGGGCTCATCAGCCCAAGCATGCTCTTCATTGCCAAGCTCGAAATCGCAATCTGGAAGATCACTGGGTTCACTGTCATCAAACCCAGTTAGTTGAATATCATCAAAACTGCCAAAATCGTCCAACAGATTACCGAAATCATCAAGAAACAGAGAATCAAAGTCCATTGCTAGATCAAGCCCATCACCCCCAATTTGACCCATCAATGGCTCATCCATTAGCACTTTCGCGTCAACATTAGTCTCAACACCCACCAAATTTTTCAGTGTTTCATAGCATTTCCCATTAATATTTGAATCCGAGGCCGAAGCCATAGAGTCCAATTCCAGGACGGAAGACGGGGATGTGTAAGACACCAAGCTCTCAGAATCCTCTGTTTGAGAAACAGAGGACACAGTGGATGCCATGGTTTCGAACTCAAGCTCTTTCATATTGTAAGCCTTAGCGGCTTCTTCAGCTGTGTTATAAGTACCCAACCAGACCCTCTTTCTCATGAATGGGTCTCGAATCTCCGCGGCCCATTTCCCCCATTTGCGCTGCCGCACGCCCTTGTATTTCGAACCAGAGGACAACCGTCGACTCGAGTCCGAGTTCCGGGTTTCCGACGAATCCGCTCTCTTCTTTTTGGGGGCTTTTACCCCGTTGTTACTGTCTTGGCAAGAAGTCTCTGCTTCGGGATCTCTTTTAGACCGACTCACCAGGCCGAGAGGAATGTTTATCTCTCGAATCAAACGTTTCGGTCCGTATGGGTTGGAATTTGACTCGTCTTCTGAAGAATCCGTAGCGTCCGGATCGTAACAGATTACACGGATTTTCTTCATCTTGGTGTTTTCCAAAACGTAAGCTGACTTGTTCTTTGGTTTCGGCATTTTGGCTGACGTCACCCCGGAAACCCCTCGAGGGAAGTTTTGCTTGAAAATGGGAAAAGGAAAATTAAGAGGGAAGGGGGGAAAAAAGGGAAGGAGGAGAAGGGAAAAAAAGGAATCAATCAATCAAATAATCGAGTTTGAAGAGGCCCTCTAAAGAACAAGAAGAGAAAGAAGAATCGCTTTATGTTAAACCCCCCAAAACACTCTACTCCAGAACAAGTCCTGCAATCAAAAACCCAGTTCAGATCAGTGCTCAAACCCATTAAAGAACACACAGAAAACACTAAAAATATGTATATATAAGATAAGAAAAACATTCGTACCTCTTTGGCCTCAGACGCATCGAAACAGTTGGGAAACACAGGTGGGTTCTCTGCTGGTGGAAACAGCAGAGGAGTTGTTGCATGCAGAGAGCGAAGAAGAAGACAGAAGAGAAGGAAATCCAGAGCTTCAATTGAGCCCCAACCACAGCCAATTCAGACCCTGCCGACATAAATATTCTCACTACTCACCTCTCGCAAAACCCCTCTTTACAGAGTGTTCTTGGTCTAACAGCAGAGAAAAGGGAGAAAAATTGTAAGCGATAAACGGGTATAAATAGAAAAGAAACGGGAGAAATTGAGCGGATTAGGAATCTATGGCTATGATTTCTCAGGAATATGACAAAGATCGGATTATGATTATTCTTGATAGAGCACCAGTGACAGAGACTACATACAACTCAAGTGGTGTGTACATACAGAGAGAGAGAGAGTAACAACCATTGAAAAGAAACGCAGATCTCTATAAAAACACACACCACACACACACACACACAGACAAATTGTAAATCCTAAAATAATAGAATGTCCAACACAAAGTTCAATTGGACCCGGTTTGGTTTGAAATCATTATCTTTTTTATTTTTTATTTTTTATTTTTAAACTTATCAATTTTGTGTTTAAATTTTATTAATTTATCTTAACAAAAAATTCAAATAACATTACCTCGATCGTATCTCTCTACCGCGTAGAACCCACCACTGGTAATTCTCTCTCTGTCTCTCACTCTCTCCCCTCGTACTATTTATATTATTTTCACAACCTCCGCCGGTTCACCTTTCCCAAAGCGGTCAAAACATATTAAATAGGCGTATTTATATTGTACATACAATGCCTAAACATATTGTTACTCCATTAAACATAATAATGGTGAGAATTGAATTGATAGGGAGCTGGCATTGGACAGGTGGACGTACATTCATGATGCATGACCATACCATCTCATGTCATGCGTATATTGCCATGGCTCCCGCCAGCAGAGATTCCTTAATCGAATGCACTCGATACCTCACGCTCTTTTCTTAGCGTGATAACTACTCGCCAACTATTTATAGAAAGTCCCCGTTCCATAAACCCATTTTTTGTGTGGAAAGTGGCTTTACGCGCTCGATTGAGGGATAGGCTAAAGTTCCACTAAAGAGCTGAATTTGGTAGGAGAGTAAAGTGACTAGCGAGTCGGCGACGTTGGTGTCGAGCCGTTACTGTTTTGACGATTACAGCTATCTTTTTTTGTCCCAATATTGGGGCTACGTCTCTTCGGATTTACAGTATTGCCACCATCCTGGTTCCGCAAGTTTTACCCACCGTAAACCCAAACTAGGAAATTTTAAATTTTATTTCATATGATATTTTTCGGATTCACCTTTTCAAAGCAAATCTTTCATGAACGAAAAGTCAATTGTTTTCTGAAAACCAATATCTGTATGCAAAAGATTTAATCAATTCCCTTCATTTACGTTATATATTTAATTTTTTTGGATAAATTACATTAATTTTGTTTCTGATAAATGAATTTAGTTTTTAAAATTACGCTAACTTTCTTTGTTGTAGAATTTATTATCATTCAAAACAATCAAATGTCGTTAGTCAAGTTATTAAAAATTTAAGTTCGAGAATTTTTCAACAAAATGTTTCCTCGTTCAAGGTACAATTTTTTTTACAAAATCTCAAAGCTCAGCGTAGGTTATTTCGAACTTGATAAAATTAAATTGTAGTTCGTTTTTCGATCAAAAAGAATCTAAATTTAGAGTTTTAATAATTTTATTAACGACGACTAATTTTAATAATAAAAAATAATTATATAATAGTTTCAAAATCAATGAAATCGGAGTAGTTTAAAGGATAAAATATTTACTTCATCCCTAAACTATGCTCAAAAATTTTAAAATGTCACTAAACTATTAATTTCATTTATTTAGTCCATAAACTATCGATTTGAACTTTATTTAGTCAAATTACTTATATCTGTCTAAGATCCGCTAAAAATCGTTAAGAAGAGGGTTTAATTACAATTTAAGTCCGTTAGGAGGGGTTTAAGTACAATTTTAGTCTCTAAGAATAAATAAATAAATAAAATATTTACTTCGTCCCTAAACTATACTCAAAATTTTTAAAATATCCCTAAACTATCAACTTTATTTACTTAGTCCCTAAACCTCCATATGTGCATGATTACTGCTCTAAGAAGACCTACATGCAAACCTATAAACATGTGATGTATCCAATGAATGGCATGGACATGTGGGAGCCAGTGGACAAATCTCTAATTAAACCTCTAAGAGTGCTACATACACATTATTTTTGCACATCATTTTTACACATCACTTAAAACTACGTCGTTTTGTGTTGAGAAATACCCAAATATACTTTGAGCAATATGGGTCGAATACAAATACGATTTTTTCTTAACACAAAACGACGTAGTTTTAAGTAATGTGCAAAAATGATGTGTAAAAGTGATGTGTTTGTATCATTTTTGTTAAACCTCCATATTACACTAAAAAGATTAGAAGGCCCATGAAAATTAGGAGAAAAGAACCAGATGAGTAAGGCAAAGGGAAGGATAAAGAAAAAGAACCAGAAGGCATGAACTTGAGAAGCAGATGAAGCAATTGAGTTGTCAAAAATGTGGAGGAAAAGGGCACAACAGTTGAACTTGCAAAGCCACAGAAAAGGGTACGACCTAAGAATTGGTGTTTTGCAAGTAATAGGGAAACAAATTATCATTTTTGGCACATACTCTACTTAAAGATATTTGGCATTTGGTGTATTTATATTTTGTTAAGTTGAATTGATATTTTAGTCATTTGTGAACCAGTCGGGTTCTATATTTTGTTATGTTTTGAATGATGATTTTGGAAAAGTGTCTGAGTTATATTATTAATGTTATGAATATTTCAATTTCTATATTGAGCTTTTTGTTGAGTTTGTGCTACTACATAGTAAGACTCTAGAAAGTGAATTATTTTTCAAAATAAAAGTGATGTATTTTGTGAGAGAGTTTTTTGTTTACACAGAAATTGTACGGATAGGACAATAGTCAATTTGTAATGTAAGCTCACCTTTTACCTTTTTTTTTTTTAAGTCTATTTATATGGTAGGAGACCATATCTATTACTTCAAAAATTAGTGCTATGAGTTGTATTCAACTGATTACTTTTTTGTATTCAACTCGTTCTAGAAGTAATAGATTAGTTTTGTGTCTTTGCACTTAAAGACCCATCCTTAAATCATGAAGTTAATAGTTTAGGGACTAAGTAAATAAAATTGATAGTTCAGGGACATTTTAAAAATTTTGAGTATAGTTTAGGGGCAACGTAAATATTTTACTTATTTTTTAATTCTTAGAGACTAAAATTACACTTAAACCCCCTTCTAACGGACTGAAATTGCAGTTAAACCCTCCTCTTAATGATTTTAACGGATTTTAGTCGAATATAAGTAATTGAACTAAATAAAGTCCAAATCGATAGTTTATGAACTAAGTAAATAAAATTAATAATTTAGGGATATTTTAAAAATTTTAAGCATAATTTAGGGATGAAATAAATATTTTACTCTAGTTTAAATTATTGGAGAGATGGTAAAACTTCAGAGAATCTCAGTGTAATTTATCCTTTCTGTTGTTGTATTGGAGATGTATCAACTATTATATGCATACAAACTATTACATTAAATTGTCTTTATAAATCCATTGATAGCAATAAATTTTCAAATCTCGAAGGGGAATAGAGATCTGTAAGTTCAACAAATTATTAAATTTTCTTATATTTATCATGAAACTGATACAATAGCTATTTAAAATGTCCAGTTTATAGGACTTTACGTGAACGTTCCTACGAAAATTCTATTCTAATATACAAAGGGAAAGTACTTTTTTTTGTGTTTCTAAAATTTATTATTGTGTCAATTTTTTATTATTACTAAAATTATCCTTTAAAATTATTTATTTAATCTTTTCAATCTTTTAATCTATATATCAATTTTCATGGACAAACTAATAAGTACTTAGATTGATAGCTATTTCTTCTTATCAGTATATCCACAAAATACCTATTTTTTTATGTATTTTTTATTTTTGGTTTTGTTCATTTATAAAAAATAATAATAACTATTTCAAAACATATAAAAATAGGTCAAAATGTATTTAAAATTTTAACAGAAATTAACTTGCACATGCATCGTTTGTACCCGATTCCTAATAAGATTAAAGGTTGAACCATCAGGACCGGTTTAGTTGTCAGAAAATGATCAAAAAAATAGGAAATTTAATTTTATTCCTACCTTTTTAATATTCAGTTATCAAAAAAATAGTAGGTCTCACATTTAGAATTTTCCTATTTGATTTACTTTCCTGCAAAATATGTCTGACCAAATTTATAAGATTTTGCATTGCGGAAAAATCTTAAGAAGTACAAAAAATTGAGACTAACTCATTATGTCCAATTTGGCCAAACTTTTTTGTGGGGGCTGCAAATATGCCTCTCGACAATTGTTAAAGTCGGAAGGCAACCCAGATGACTCGCATTGACACTTAACTGAGGTAATTTTTGTCATAGTCAAGGATAATTGTAATGACTCGATTTTCAAAAATGCTAATAAAAGGATAAAATAATCAAAAGTCAATAGTTTTTTAATAAATAAAGTTTAATACATGTTCTTGCCCTTACAAAATATGAAATACTAAATAAAATCTCCAAAAAAAGATACCACAAAAACACTTTAATTTGAAATTCTAGAGCTATTCTAAACCTACATCTGGTGAACCACGGCTAGCTCGGGTCTTCCTCTGCAAATGATTCTTTGTGGACTGGGTACTCAGGTTTGACTCCGTCTTCATTGGTACCTAGCATGAAACGTCAAGTAAAAAAGTATGCGCTATGAGCTATGAAACTCAATAAATTACTCCACCTTAAATAGTCCAGCCATGGAGTTGAAGACTTCAACGAGACTTGAATTCCATACCCTTGGAAGACTCTGTAATTAATTTCTTTATTCAATTTCACATGTAAATCCGGTTTGAGTATTTTAGTAAAATTACATGTACTTTAAGAATTTATTTCGCAATTGTTGTAATTTTTTCAATAAATAATGATATCTCTTCTAAATTTCTATTTAATCAATAAAACATTTTAAAAAGGGGTCTTAACATTGTGGGAAATTGAGGCCTTACACTCCCTCGTCAGTTTGTGTCCTTTTTCATCTTGTAATTTCTCATTTAAGCGAAATTAAACTTTTTTACAGTTATTCCTCTAGCAAGATAAGTCATAATTAGACTTTCCAAACTTGTTTATAATAGTTACAGTTTAACGCAACTATTAACTTCTCATTATAAATAGAATTAGCTTAGAATTTGGCATCTTTATTTGTTTAGAACTTATCCCAAATTATTCAAATATAAGACTTATTCACTACTGTTAGAATTTATTAGTCGTAACATTACAAAGGCCAGTTCTTGTATTTCTCTAATGAAATACTGGATGGGAGTTCTATTTAGAGAGTGAAACCAAACTTTACTGCCCCTATTTTATTTTTCAAAACTTTTATGTATTTTCCTAAAAGTTTAATTATGGGCTATTTAGACAAATGATAGGTAACATTCAGATTTTTCGAAGCATTAAATAATTCATTCAAATTCTTATTTTAATAAAAAGACTAGAATTAATATGAAATAACCTTAACCATAGATTAGTTATTATAAAAAACAAGTTTTGTGAATGCACAATTAAAAATGACTAAATTACCCCTTTGGGTTTACATTTATTTCATAATTTTAAAATAAGTGAAATATCAAGGCGACAAACTAAGGGTACAGTATCCAAGCAAAAAGCTCCTCGATCTCCATTGACTCCCGACACTTCTTGCATCGGTTGCTCCTCCGTTTGCACATCTTCATCTGAAATGAAATGCTAAGGACAAAAAGATTGCAATGATGAGTAATGAAACTCAGTAAATAAAGTTGTCAGAAAAATCAAATCCACAGGTGATACAACATGTAATAAGTGTAAACGCTAAACAATTAAAATATTGAACATGGATTATGACGTAACAGTAAGTAGCGTACGTAAACACAACACCTTGGTAAATTTTATTATATTCTTTTAAGTTTCTAGATATACCGTAAGGAATACCGTATCCTCCCTTAGACAATAGCGTAGGGCCTTTGGTTGGCATTGACAAGTCCTTGCCTACCAAAAGTCATAATACGAACTATAACCCAACAAGATAAAAACTTTCTACCATTCTCTTAAGTCAATACCCACTTCACCTATCTAAATCCCGTGAATATGATGTCACCAGATCTAGTCACAATGTACTTTAGTCACTTCTCCTTATAGACTCAAAGATGCACATTACACTAGCTGTTATTCCCTCAAGGTCCAGAGCTGCCTTCGCATGCATCCCCGAGGTCATGCTCTACCACCTCCTACTCCTCCTAGTAGAGGCCCTAAAAACAAAGTCACAGTAGGTATCTCAAACCATAACATCATGCCATACCAGGCCAATCACAAAGGATTTCATTTTTCGTTAATCCTTTCTCACAGGTTTCTAAAATGTCATCTACTTTATAACTCACACCCAATACCCTCCGCTGTCCTATTCAGGTGTCGTTCGAACCAGTGTTCCTATCATGAATCTAAATTTCTCCATTAAAACCCAAATACACATACCATGTCCATAATATCTAACTCTTCATACATCTCAATATTTTCACATATCTGAATCACAACCTCAGGCAACATAGTGGTTGAATTCGGAAACAATGATAACAACCACAATAATGCCTCAAACCGCATCTCATATAGATGCCTTGAAGGGTATCGGTGCAAAGAGTCTAAAACTAGAGTTTTGAGGCACGAAAATTGCCGGAGATAGATTTCTGATCCCCTTGGACACAACCATTATTATGCTTTTCGACAACCTTTTTGGCTATCAAAAATCGAAGTCACAAACCTTTGTTCGTAAAGATTTTAATTGTGTGAGTAGTGTTCCTTAGTTATTATCAGAAAATACTAATTAATTAGAATCCTATTCCTCATTCATATCCAAACTACTAGAATACACAGCGCAAGCATAATTATCATAATATAACAATGTAGAAATCAACTATGAGTCGATACATGAGAGACGCGTGAAAAACAAAGTTTATGTAGTTTGTAAAATAGGTCCTAAAGGCAGAACGCATGGTCTGAAGCTGAACTGAACATTTTGCCAAAATTGTCTGTGTTTTCAATAGACCGCCCAAGGGGCCTATAATTTGCTCAAGCGAGCTATTGGATTACAAGTACTGGAAAATTGGATCACTGGTCATAATCTGACAAAATTCAAGAGGTTGTTCAAGCGAGCGTTCAGTTTTTTCGGATTCTAGGTTAAGGTTCCTAATAAAACTGGTTCACACAGACAACTTTAAACCATAATCAGAGCATGGATATCACAAAATTGGCTACTGGAATTGTTAACACTAGTGTAGATCATTCCTCTCCCTAAATCAATTGATCAAAACTAATCACCGAATATGTGGAATCAGATGATTTCAACAAAAGTAAGAAAAACAAACCCTAAACATATTTTTCTACTCATGCTTTCGAATATAAAATTAACAACAAAAAATCAAAACCTAGAGTTGATAGGCAACTATGTCTACCTTGATCTGAAGAATAAATCTCAAAACAACCACGATTCGTCGGAAAACAAATGGGCAGAACCTCCACTACGAACTTTCAAGAACAACCACAAACTTCTGAAACTCTCTCCAAAAACTCTATGCACTACTAATTTTGGGAAAGTATAAAAGAATAATATAAAATCCCTAGATTATATAAGCCCTTAATCGCGTATTCTATGCCATCCAAATGCATCTGAAATCGATTCGTCTTTTCAAACCCCCATAACTTCCAAATCTGCAGTTTCAGAATTCAAAGAGACCGCTCGAGCGAGCTAGCAAAATAAAATGCGATTTTCTGATTTAAAAAATATTAAACAATAACAATTAAATAATTATAAATTTTAATATTTTAAATAATTAAAGTTAAATTAAAAATTGGAAAGTGATTTTCACCCCTTTTAGCCTCACACTCTTTTTTTATCCTTATTATACAAAGTTACTGAAATACCCTTATATTATATAACTTTTATTCATCTCTTGTGCTTAAATTACTATATTACTCTCACAATTAACTAAAAATAAATAATCTTTATTTTTTGTCTTTATTTAAAAAAATAACTTTGTATTTATTATGTTTGTGTCATTTTTACAATTTATTTGGTCATCTCGACGAGAAAAATCTAAAAAGTACAAAATTATCAAAACCTAAAAATAATTCACTAAAAACAAAAATAAGTCTAAAAAAATATGTTTTGAGCTTATTTTTTGTGCTTTTTGAATTTTTTTTAAAGTTTTTGGATATTATTTTATATTTTTTTAGATTATAACCATCAAAAAATTAATTTTTTCTGACTAATAAACCATTAAAAAATTAATTCATTTTCCAAATAAAGATAAAAAAATAATTAGATGATAATTCAATAATTACTGTGGCAAAATAGATCCTAAATAATTCAAAAATTAAAATTTTGTGGAATTGTATGAACAACAAATGGTTGCATGTAATTCTTGTTGGAACATTCTTTTAGGATCTATTTAGACTGTAATAATTACTGAATTATCGTCTGATTATTTTTTATCCTTATTTGAAATAACAATTTAATTTTTTTATTTTGTATCAATTTTTTTATGGTCATTGGTTCGTCTCCATTTTAGAAAAATATAAAATGATGTCCAAAAACTAAAAATTAATTCCAAAAACACAAAAAATAAGCTCAAAATAATATCCTTGTAAGAATTTTTTATTTTCAGCGAATTTTTTAAACTTTTGAACCTGATTTTGTACTTTGAGGACTTCTTTCATAGAGATGAACCAATAAATCATAAAAAATTACGCAAAAATACAAATACAAAAACAAATTGAATAAAGACAAAAATAAAGATTATTTACTTTTAGTTAATTATAAGGGTAGTTTAATAATTTAAATATAAGATGAATAAAGATTATATGATAGAAGGGCATTTCAGTGATTTCGTATAATAAAGACAAAAAAAGGAGTGCATGAGGCTAAAAGGGGTGTGTGAAAATCAATTTCTAAAATTTTTTAAGGTTATTACATGTAATACTCCGAATTTTAAAGACGTTAGTTTTTAAAGAGAATAACTAAAACACAATCGGCATTCATTTCATAATTGGCAAAATATGAGTTTATATTATAAAATACTGAAATTGGGAGCTTACATTTGAAAATGGGACTACATTAACACAAAATCTAGTCTATGTAAATCATGGTGCAATCGGTGAGATTTATAAGAAAAAATAAGTATTTTTTAGAAAGTCATTAAAAAGTAAATTTGTGAAAGTAATTTTTAAGACTATTAGATGTGTAGAATAAAACATCGAGATTTGTGAAAACTATAATTAGTAATACTTAAAATGTCATTCGATACTTAATATGTGAGAAACATATTATAGACCGTTAGATGCGTAGAATGAAAGGTTAAAATTTATAAAAAAGAAAAATATTTCTTGAAGATACCTCTTAATCTTGTTATCTAGATTTGTGTCATGAAAAACACTAGGGTACGTAAACTACTTAAATGGTTTCTATACTTTCACCTTAATTTTACTTTGGTTCTAATCCTTTCAAATGACTCGATTTTAATCTCACATTTATATTTTTATTCTAATTAGATCCAATTATTAACGTCTGTCAATTTTTAACATCTAAAAATTCCTTGTCGACCATTTAAAAGAGGTAAACGATAATTTTATCTTTCCCCTCTCCCTTGCCAAGACCTATCAATTCATAAGGAAAAGCTTCCATGGTCACTGCATTTCCACGAACCACAATCAATTCAAAATTGAAATCCAAGCCAGGGTGATCAAATATTTGGAAGTACAAAATCTGAAATTCCACAAGAGATTCATGCCCTGGTGGTATATGATGAGGTGTCAATTGTTTCTAAGTTCGAAAATTGTGTATAAACATCATATTATTCCTCTACAATTCATTAGGACGGAGAAACACAAGTGTAACAAGATCATTAAGTGATAAATATAATTTTTGTAAGAAAAAATAGTTATTAAAATAAAGATGCATGTTTATTTGCACAAACTTAACCAAAATATATAACTAAAATCTAATTGATTTTAACATTTTACCCTATAATTTTAAAAATTATTTTGTACATTTACTTTCTCTCTATCTCCCTATATATGCGCGTGTGTGTATGTGTATACCCACACACACAACACAAATATATAGACTAAAATAAATACAAAAAAGATATATAAAAGAAATTAAAGAGGGACATTTTACTTTGTTATTAATTAAAACTAACGATGTTAGTAGAAAGTTAACTGACAGAGAAGAATTTGATAAATAGTTAATAAAGTAGTGGAAGTCAATATGTTTATCAAAATTTTAGGGAAGATCTCTTTGTGTTTATTAGAAATCTTAATAGAGGTTAGTGTAATTCACCCAAAATTTATTATATGCCATGCAAAAGGTTTTTGCTAGAGAGAATTTTCAATATTAGATGTGTAAAATGAATAATTGATTTTTATATAAAAATAATATTCTTTCTACAAATATCTTTGTATAAAATATTTCTGAAAGGGCACATTATTGTGGTGTGTTTTGGAGTAGCAGATTGCCCCTCTCAATTTAGAGGAGTATTTATTCATTGTCTGGGGCAGTGCCCGGAGCACCCAATAATTTTTTACATCGATTTGACGGATCATGTCGTGGCACCCCAGCAGGAAAAACCAACGAGACTTGTCCCCGATTCGAACCAATCCGTACACATATTCTCGAAAAATTAGGCAAAATTATCCGATGGACTCAAAATAATTTTCACATTCATGGTTTATCATTTCGAAATTACCAATAATATATGATCATTAGAAAAGTAATTTTCAAAAATATAATAACTATATACATTTTATAGCTGATCAGAAAATTTCACAGTGCAAGTTAAGAATTTCAAAAGTGCAAATTATTTGTTCGAAGTTGCAAGTCAATGAACCAAATAGTGCAAGTCTTGACTGACTATGAAATCTCAGAGTACAAGTCAATCTATCAAGGTGTAAGTCAGAAGTTTTTAAGGTGCAAGTCGTTTTGTTTGAATGTACAATTTAGCGCACTATGGTACAATTCTTGACTGGACAAAAAGTTCTAGAATATAAGTCAATTTATCTCAAGGTGCAACTTAGAAATTTTCAAAATGTAAGTTGTTTGTTTGGAAGTGCAAAATGTATATGGTTATCATATTTTTTAAAATTATTTTTCTAAAGATTATATTTTTAGTAATTTTAAAACTATAGACTGTGAAAGTGAAAATTATTTTAAATTAGTACTACTCTTTAGTAATTTTTCCTAAAAATAATTCACTGTCCATGTACTATTGGGTTTCTCGATTTTTTCCATCACTGCTTATCCACATGGACCATATACATATATATATATATATATATATATATATATAAGTAGTTATTATTGATATTTTATAATTGTCTATTTGTTTGGACAAGAAAAATTAAAAAAATTATACAAATATGTCAAAATTAAAAAATTTCAAACAAGAAGGCGATAGAAAGTGTTAAAAAATTATTTTTTCTAATTATTTTTATCATTAATGTAATTTTTGACACTTTAGATTATAATTTTTATTTAAAGATCAAGACCAATAATTAATTTAAATTAATGCGAACTTAATAAAAATATGAAAAACTAAAAAAAAAAAAAAAAAAATCTTGACATTAGAATCGAAATTTTTAAGAAAAAAGGGGTACAGATTCGTACAATGGACAGGATTGTCCCCACGATCACTGAAGTCACGTGAGAGTGTCGTCGAATGGTATCCGCTGTCTCAGAGATTTTGTCGATCGCAAAGTCACGTGATCGAGGAGATCATGGGTGATAACATCAATACTACATGTATGAATGTTGACCTATGTCCATTATTTATTTATATATGTATAGAAAAAGTGGGGTTAGAATAAAGACGAGCGGACCGACCGGATGGTTTCCGGTTTCCCGCCAAAGGCCACCACGTGGTTTCCACAGCCTTCCCTTTTCCCGCCAACAACAACCCATACCCCAAAAGTTAATATTAGATGCTATTTACACCGAACACATTTGTCACAAACCTTATTTTTACAATTTTGTACATTAAAAAAAACTTTTAAAAAATGAGTTTGTTCATGTATCAACTTTTATCTCTTATGCATTCACTAAACTCGACGAGCAAAACTACGTGAACGATTCAGATCATACTCTTGAGCAGGTGAAGATTTTATAGGGGCTCACATAACCCCCACTACAACAAATTAGACTTTTTTTAGCATTTAATTCCCCGCGTTTTTTAAAAATGCCAAAAATACTCTTAATTTTTCTCCTCTTTAACTTCTCCCAAATTTATTCCCACCTCCCCCAATATTTTTTCCATTTCCCCAGCCGCCCCCCCCCCCCCCTCCAAAACATTTCCCCCCCAGCCCCCGCCGTTTCCCCCCCCCCCCCCCCCCCAACCCCCCGATGAAACCCTAGCGAAAGTTTCTTCAGATCAGATCAGTTGTTCTGCTTCTGCCGGTTCCTCCTCCTCCTGCTGCCGGCGCTCTTCTTGCTGCTGCTCCTCGTCCGGCATCGTTCTCCTCTTGCTGCTGCTCCTCGTCCGTCGATCTGCTCAGGTCTTTCTCTCTCTCTCTCTCGTGGTCTCTCTCTCTTTCGCGATCTCTCTCTCTCTCGCGCGATCTCTCTCTTGTATTCTTCCTTATGCAGCTCCTTGAGTTGTTTGCAGAGCATTAATGCTCTGTTCTCTTGTGTTCTCTGTTCTCTGTTTCCTGAGATTTCTGAAGGGACGTGTCATGTGAAAGTCTCACATTCTCTCGTAGTATGTATGTGATGTATGTTTGATCAGGTTTTAATAACTTATAACTTTTTCGAGACACCGTATGTGTAACCTTCATAGGATCTTCGCTTAGAAGATCTCTGAAGTTCCGAGTGTTTTCAGAGTTCTCTGATGCGAGGTTGTTGATGTAATCCTCCTGCCATTGTAGTTCATTTGCTCAAAATTGTTCCTTTGAATATAAAAAATTTGAAATGTTAATACTGCAAGACCTTACTTCAGTAAAACTAGCTGGTAATTATCACCTTAAATCAGTAGAATCTTGCATGTTGTGAATTGTGACCTGTCCAGTTACATGTTCATATATGTGGCAGTGAGAAATCTTAAAAGTATATTGCATTTAGAAAGATTATATTGCAGTTTTTGTAGACATCTATTGGGATTCCTATCAATACACAAACGGAAGTAACATTGTTGTGTAAAGCTATGTTTGATTGGTCATACTTAGTGAAAGATGGGTTAGCAATACCACATTCCACATTATCGCAGGTTTTATACGATTGTTTGTCCAATGGGTTTGTGATCTTGACCATTATTGCGATCAAGGGATTTGTAATCTAATAGCATGTCTTATCCGGCATTAAGGCCAACAGGCCTTTACTGTTTGTCGGTGCAAGGAGAGGGGGATTTGATAGAGAGAGAAACTAACATGCAAAATTGTTCCAGTTTCCCCATTGTTTGAAGTCTTAACGGGAAGGGAGACAGTTGAAGGTTTAGCAAAACCCATTTCAGTTTAATTCCAGAAAATGTGATGATTTCACTATACCTCAGTTGCCTGAAACTGCAGCTGAAATACGGCTTTGATTTTGCTCTTCTCGCTCCTCCGTTTTGCTGACTTGAACATCTCTGATCAAACTTAATCTCCCAGTTTTTCTGAAGCAGTCTCACTTTGGCTTCATTTAGACATCAAATAGGAATCCTGGAATATGGTTTCAATTTGCTAACTTATTTTGGTCTTCTTGTAGCTGTACTTTTTTATTTGTGCCGACCTATTACCAATAAGCTTTTCGGCATAATTTTGACTCGCTACTGTTTAAAGATCAAAAAATAATAATGTTGTTACATCGAGTTAGTGTAAAAGGAAAAGGAGATCTTGTTATGCAGCGCATTAAAACTGTACCGTAATCAATAAAACATACATGGATAAAAGTTGGATAAATTTGCCTTGTTAGCTATTTTTTTGACAAATCACACTATATCTAATGGTTTTGCCTTGTTGGGTTATTGTCTCTGGGTTACCTTGTTATCTACTTGTATGTGATTACCTTTCTATTATTCCCAATGGTTTTGCACTTATGTACTTATTAGTTATTTATGTTTGAATTTGTTCAACTCAGGAAACATACATGGATAAAAGTTGGATAAATTTACCTAGGCTCGATCCAAGATATTTACAAGGGGTCATAGATTTTTTGACATACGCATGTAAGAACATTCGCGACGGTGAAACAGAAATGCCATGTCCGTGTAAGAAATGTCGTAATATGTGTAGAGTAAAGATAGATTTAGTAAAAGAACATCTTGTTGTGGATGGATTTAATACAAGTTACACCGTCTGGATTTTTCATGGGGAAAGATCACAGCCTAGAGCTGTTGATGTTGAGCGTAGTGAGGAAAGTAGTTTAAATGGGCAAGATGATGTGCAAGAAATGATACATGATGCATTTGGAATTCCGCCAATTCATGCCCATGATATGGATGCGGATTCTTCTTCAAGTGGTGGACATGGTCTAAATGAAGAGACTACTAAATTTTTTAAGCTGTTGAAAGAAGCTGAGCGAGAGTTATATCCAGGGTGTCAGAAGTTCTCGTTGCTCTCCTTCATTGTGCAATTGATGCACATTAAGTGCCTAGGTGGGTGGAGTAACAAGTCTTTTACCATGTTGCTTAAGTTATTGAAGGACGCCTTTCCCGAAGGTGACCAATTGCCTGATTCTTTTGCTGCGAGCAAAAGACTATTGCAAGGTTTAGGCCTTGATTACCATAAGATTCACGCATGCCAGACAAATTGAAAGAGATGACAACATCTCAAGATGGTTCTACTTCTATGACAGAGGGTGAAATCTTCACCCAAGTTCTAGGACCTGAGCGACCTGGTCACGTTCGCGGGTATGGTTTGGGAGTAACTCCGAGCCAGCTAGTTGGTGCCAACAAGCCTAACCAAGTACCATCTCAAGCACCATCCCAACCCTCACTCAATGACGATGAAGAGTATAAGAAGATGAAATCAAAATTTAAGAAGATGGAGAAAATTTTCCTTGCTATGGGCTACACATTTGAGGACACAGACGATGAACTAGACGAGTCATTGCCTAACGATAATGTAGTGTATTTGTTTGTTACTTATTAATCACATGTATCTTTTTAATTTAATTCTTTATTTTTTTTTTGTAACAGCCTCCAGATGTCTCTAGTGCACACCGACAAGTGACACCTGATAGTCACCGAGATAATCAAGAGGACATAGCTTTGCAAACCCAACCATCGGTACAACAGCCAGATTCTTTTGTTGAGGTAAATGTAAGTATCTTTTGAAAGGAAATTAATTTGTTGGTCAGTCTTGTGCTGAATTTGGGAATGCTCAAGTATTGTATTTTTTTGCTAGTCTATCCAAAAGAAGAAGAAGAAAAAGAAGAAAAGAAAATTACAAAAAGGGTTCAAGTTGATTGGGTAAACACCAACCAGATCAAAACTGTAAGTATTCCTCCCTTTTCTCATGCATGTAAGTGAGAAAAACATGCTTGTTGGACTAGAATAGTCCCATGAGGATAAAGATACCCACCGACTGTAGGAAAATCCCAGTTGTGAACATATTGTTGGTCCTACTGCTGCTGCTACTTACTTTCATTTATTTACATCGCTCAACAAGTTCGATGTTCAAAACTGATTCTTTGTGGTCCTACTGCTGCTATTTACCTCGTCATACCAAGTGACGCGTGCATCTTGTTTGCATCTAAGCCCATCTCTCCTTATTGAGTGGCTTAATATATGATGAACTTCAGATGAACTTGTTTATTGTAAATGAATATGTGGTCATTTAGCCATTGATCATGTTGGACTACTGAGTGAACTGCTTACTGAGTGAACTCCAAGAAACACACAAATTATAAGAGCAGGTAGATTTGTTTGTGTTCATTTGGTTTATGCTGGGAAAATCTGAAACGTGACCATGCAGTCTTTAGTTGGAGGAGGACTGGTTGGACATTTATGCACTTGTTTGAGAATGAAAACTGGAGTCATATGAATTGGCACGTATGAGGATCTTTTTCGAATAAATGCTTCCCAGGCTTCACTGTGTTTAGGTTCTACTTTGACGTCGATTGCAGTTGGTAGAATTCGTAGATTATCATTGTCAAAAGACTCAAAACTTACAGTCGACTCAATCCATTACTAGCTTTTCTTAGTTTTCGTTTTTCGGAGCCCGGAATTTGTTTGAGTTTTCAATTATTTACTGTTTTCACACTGTGAGGGTTGGTTGCTGTAGTTGTCCTTAAAACGAAGTACATAGTGCAATATTATGTTGTTCACTTATATGTTTTGTTTGTGCAGTAAGATAATGATGTGGTTTTTAGATAGAAAACTAATGCACTTTGGTGCATAATCTTTTGAATTTTTTTTCCGCAACCAATGAAAAGAATTAATTGAGCTATTGATAGACAATGTTTTTATCCGAGTAATACTCAGATGTTGGAAATGGACAAAAAAATTGGAATGGAGGTAGACGGGTAGAATTAGTTTTCTAGTTTTTATGGTAATCATGAAATTTATCAATTTGAACTTGCATTTTGGGAGCAGAACTATTCTCTACATCGATTTATTTGTTTGTTGTAGGTTTGTATATACCAAACTCTTGTCAGTTCTTTGGAAAGCAAGGACACCTCGTGAAGCTCTTCAAATCTTCGATGTCATGCGTGTAATAATAGAAACTTTTCTACTTAATACTCATCAAATATGTATTATTTGTTTGTTGTAGGTTTGTATACACCAAACTCTTGTCAGTTCTTTGGAAAGCAAGGAGACCTCGTGAAGCTCTTCAAATCTTCGATGTCATGCGTGAAGCTCTTCAAATCTTCGTCAGAGATAGGGAGAAGTGTATTGTGTTTTCTGGGGCTATAAAATAGGCTTTTGTTTGGGCATCATTTTTGTTTGAAGGATAAACCATTTAAAGGATGCTACTGAATCTGTTCTCGATTTAGATAAACCATTTACTTGCTTTTGTTTGAAGGATAAACCATGTGGAAAATGAACAATCCTTGGTATTTTTCATCTGTTCTCGGTTTAGATATTAGACCACATATTTCTTCAGTACTGCCCGATGTGTCTTGGGTTCGCATATTTACATGGTGGGCCGGGGAATTGCTAGAAAAAACGTTTTACCGACGTTTTGAATATAATTTTGCGAGAATTATTATTTTGAAAACATTTTACCGACGTTTTGAAAAACAGCACAAATGTATTTTCGGCGTTTCTGAAAACGTGGGGAATACCATTTTACCAGCATTTTAAAAATAGCACAAATGTATTGCCGGCGTTTCTGAAAACGTGGGGAATACCTCAACGGCACCGGAAAATCATGTCGCCGGAAAATCTTTGCCAACGTTTGGTAAACGCCGGCAATAAACGCCGGTAAGTTTTCCCAACATTGGTATTGGCGACGTTTTTCACAAATGCTGGTAATAGCTAACAAAACGCCGGTAAAGCATTTTTCCAGCGTTTTTTAGACTTTTAGCGGGATTTCATAAACGCCGGAAAAGGTCTCTTTTGTTGTAGTGCCCCACTCTCATAATTGTACATTCATAAGTTCAAGACTACCTAAATATGTAATTATGAAGAGTGTTGTGATATCTTGCGAAGGTGTTAAGGGACGATATGGAGTCGGAGAGGATTGTTAGACAAATGTTTCGGCTCAAGACTTGTATCATCTAGTTGTTGGCCTCACAATGGTAACGGACTTTGGAGTCTTATTGTGCGCTAAACCGATGTCATTTTAAAAATTGTCTAAACAATCAAGCCAGCCTTCGGAGAGGATTGTTAGACAAGTGTTTTGGCTCAAGACTTGTATCGTCTAGTTGTTGGCCTCACAATGGTAACGGACTTTGGAGTCTTGTTGTACGCTAAAACGATGTCATTTTAAAAATTGTCTAAACAATCAAGCCAGCATTCGGACAACGTCTGGATAATTTTTTGTACGCCAAAATAATATTATTTTAACACATACTAAACTATTGTGGGCACTACATGTAATATAACCTTAATTTTCCTAATTTTTAATAATTAAAATACAATTCTTAAATTACTGTTTAATATATATCTGCAATTTAAATGTGATATTTGAATTTTAGTGGAGCGCTCGAGCGATCTTTGTTTTGTAAACCGCTCGAGTGACCTGTTTGAATTTCTGAACGGGCAGAAACACTATTGAAGGCCATTAATGGGGGACAATGTTTAGAAATTAAAATCCGATATTATATGATTCGATTATAGGTTTATGGGCGAAATTATTATTTAAACTAGGTGTAATCAGACGAATTTCATTTACAATTTTGTATCAGAGTCACAGAAAGTTAGAGTTTTAGAGAGAGAAAGTAAGTTCCTTAAGGGTTCTTGAAGGTTTTGAGCTCTGTGCATCAGAAGATTATCAAATCCAACGTCGTTTTGTTAGCTAATCGCCAGGATCGAGTTAGGGGGAACCATTACTCACCCTTCGATTTGGATTTATAGTAGGTATGTTGCTGTTATTTCAAATCGAAAGCATGTTAGGGGTTGTTTTGTTGTTCATTACAAAGGCATGAAATTCGATCTATTTGCTGATTAAATCACATTTCTATTCTACAGATCATAAGATTTTCTGGTTGGGTGTTTAATTTCTGTTTTGAAGTCAGAATGTGAATCTAGGGTTTAGATCGACCCATGCAAGCATGAACCCTAAAAATTAGAATTTGCTAAAAAAAAGGCTTGCTCGAGCGACCAATCAATTTTTTTGACAAATTCTGCATTGTTTCGAAACCAGAATTCAAAATTCAATTTTAGGCAGACCGCTTGAGCGACTTATGAAAATTCGAATCTTATAAAATGTTGTTTCGGGTCTTTGGGTAGTAGACCTAGTCCATATACCCCACTGTTGTGCATGTATACTCTGCACAAGCATCCACAAACATGTTTTGGTATGATCACGAGTCCCGTGAAGCTTCGTGTTTGCGTTTGACTATACTTTGACCATGATTTTGTATGATAACTCATGTTGGTGGTGCTATGATAGTGAGTATGCGTCAATGGTTAAAAGTTATGTAGAACGAAATGTGTGATATAAAGTGAAATATGGAATCAGCTGTCGTACTAATGAAAGTTGATAAGTGTTGATATGGACGTCATGCCAATAGAATGTTGAGGCCATCATGCCAACTGTTGAACATAGATAAGCTATTGTGTTAAAACATTAATGGTGAACTTTAGCGTGATTTAATGATTATGTGAGTCTGTGACAACTAGAAACCACGTTAGGGACATCAGTTCAAATCCCATCGTAATATGGAAGCAGAGGATATTAGGTGAACATTATAAAATCGTAGAAGATGTAGTGAACATTAGGTACGATTAAATGGATAAATATCATTAGTGGCCATCAAGCCAAGTTTGCTGGTCGTCGTTCCTAGTAGTGTGTTTCTGGGCATCGAGCCAAGTGTTGTTCCATGTGGGTTTGAGTCCCACCGAGTTTGTCCCATTTGTTTAAGGACCCTAACTAGGAGATGGGTATATTCGGTTAGAGTTGACTTTGGGGTGCTCTGCGTCGATAGCTTCGGGCCTCGATAGAGTGACCGTATTGTCTTAGGCAACCTTGAGCCGATAAAGGGAAAGCGACAAAGGATCGTTGGTACCTAACTCGGTGAAGTCATGTTTTCGGTTGAGTTTAGTTAGAGTAAAGTAGGTATTGACTCGAGTAGACGATAGAAGGTATCTGCCTTGCCTCGGTAAAGACTTGTCAATATCAATCGAGTACTCTATACTAGACAGTCGAGTAAGAAAGAATACCAGGGGAAAAGGGTATTCTTAGAAACTTAAGAGAACAACGACATAGTGAATTTATGTTACTTTTGTTATGCACTTTAACATTTTTCATGAACTATGTGACTTGCTGTATTTCTATATCTACGGGTTGGTTTTTCTGTGACTTCTTCCTATTAAGTGTCACAACTCAGTTGGTGCAATTTCTTTGTCTTTGATGTTTCATATCAGATGTTGCGGAGTAGCTAAAGTATCATCCCAAGCATGAAGAGCCAGGACCTGTCGAGGAAGACAGCGGTGGCGTTTGGCTACCTTACTCATAGAAGATCTGTTTTACTTTATTTTGCAATAAAATAATGTAAACCTTAAAGGGGTTTTTATGTTATTTTTTATTTATCTTTATTTTTTCATTTCAATAAATAAGGGTATTTTCGTAATTTTAAAATATGATGATTTAATAATAAAATAAAATTTTTTAATTAATGTTCCGATAAATAAGAGTTTACACTGCACAACAAGATCTCTTGTTTCCAATGGTGACAAAGCAACCTAAGTTGAATTTAGAACTATATCGAATTGCTATTTACTTTCCAAAATTTATTAGTTGCCGAGGGTTGGATATGGACCTCCATTTGGAATGTTTTGCTTTACTGCACTAGAAATGAATGACGTTGTTAGGATTTTGCTTCGGAGAGGATTGCAGTTTGACCCAAATTTTATTCTAAAAATTAGTTAAAAGAACAAATTTGAGTTGATTTGGCCCAAAAAGAACAAACTAATTTAATTTATGAGTTAAAATTCATGATTTTAAAAGTTTTAATGTGCTAGGTCCATGATTTTATAAGTGTTAACGCGTAAGGTCTTTTTACGGAAGAAATTACCCTTATTTTGTTGTTTAACCATCAATTTACCATGTATCTTTTCTTGCTAGATGGTTTCCTTTTTTGCTGTTATCTGTTGCAACAGATAATATCAGCACCCGATACAACAAATAATGATAAAATATCAAAACAAACATAAAATCAGCTGATAAAATAATGATCAAATGAATATTTATCTATTTTATCAATTTCATTATTTCAACAAAGAATAGATAAATAATGAACAGATGCTGAACACTTATCTATTCTATTAGTTTTATTATTTAAACAAAGAACAAATAATGTGATCTTATCAGATAACATTAACAAATATATTACAACTTTATTTCTTGGTTTATATATTAGTATTTGGACTGTTAAATGTCCAAATAAAATTATCTGATACCCAAATAATATTATTAGATAATGTTATTTGATAAATGCTCTTATAACATTATCGGATAACGTTATCAGATAATTGTTGATCTATATGCAAGGGTATTTTTGAAACTGTGTGTCAAAAGGATTTCCGGACATAATTTAGTTTGAGATGAATTTATTGCACTAAAAATCCATTGTTATGGACTTTTGACATCTCCCAATTTTATTTATGCATGTTATATATTAAATGTTTAAAAAAATTAAGAAATTAAAAAATACACAAAAATTTGATCAACATAAATATTATCTTCCCTCTCTATTAGTTTTTTTTACTCGCTAGAGAACAAGCCTTAAACTTCTCTCACGTTTGGACTCTTATCTTAATATACTTTGTATAATTAACGTACTCAAAGTCAGGAATGGAGCAGGGGTGGTTTATTAGGCGCGGTCGTCCCTGGAAAAAAAAAAACTCTATTGTTATATAGATTAATTTTTTCTTTTTGCTAAAACATATATAGGTTCGTCCTTGATTAAAAAAATTAAATAGTAGTGACTCGCCTCTGCTTAATATTTTGAAAAAAAAATTAAGTAGTGGTAACTTTAAACTTTAATTTCTGTACACCAATGAATTCTACTACCACCTATTGAGATTGGCTTGACTGGTTGAAGATTGAATCATTCTTGAAGAACCGCAATGACCATAGAACTGTCAGAAGTGTAGCTTCTCGGCAATGTTGCTCAAGACCATGAAAATGAGCATTTAAACCATTGTTGCATGAGGCTAAATAATGTAGAAGGGAAAACCCACAAAATTCTCCACCAGTTAAGGATTGATGACCAAATTTGTCCTAAAAATGAGCAATGAATAAAGAGGTGGTTTGTACATTTAAAGGATGAGGAATATAGAGCACACACCAAAGTCTCCTGATGTGAGTGTGAGATGGTGTTTATTTTTTACTAGTTCATCCTTATTAGGGATTTCTTATTGGGTTGCTCTCCAGAGGAAGATTTCTACCTTTAAAGGGCAAGTTTCTTTTCAAATGGAATTAAGATCTGGGTTTGATGGGATTGAGTCCTCCCATTTACAGTATGCCGATCTCGAAGAGTATGTTTTTGAGTAGTCCCAAGCCTAGAGAAGAAATTAGCTTTACTTGGATTAAGGTTGAAGTTGCCAATAACTGAAATCAATGATGAGAGCAGTTGATATTTCAATTGAAAAAAGTTCATTCTGAAGGTGAGTGATGGAGGTAGAGAATGTGAGTTTGGTATGATATCTGCCACAACACAGTTTTTTTGAGTTGAAATGGAATGGAGCCTAGGCTATTGAGTTTTTAGAGTCGATTATTGTTTACATTGATTCGCCTATTCTTTCAAGACTATCATATTCTATTGTCAAGTAATGATGGGCACAAAAATAATTGACTCTTTCTTTAAGAAGAGAGATTCTCAAAGTATTGAATATTGTACAAACTCAGAACCTTAAAGTCATATTAGTAGAACTTCAATAGTTGAACCTGGACATCGCCGTTCTAGAGTTGAAGTGCAAGAATTTAATAAATCTACTTTGGTAAGGAATCCGAGGCTACGAGAACCAATATTAAAGCTTTAAAAATCTTTGCATGATGAAGTTATTCGAGTTTATCTTAAAGTTGGGTCATATCAACCCGAACTTCTAAAAGACCAATTTTTTAAAGACAAGAATCATAGCCTTTGCTTTCTAAGGATTTCATAGAATAAGAAAAACTACATTTGAAAATTCAGTTGTAAAATTATAAGCTTGATAATCATTCAGAGTTTCAAAATCTGTCAACGATTTCTAGGTTGAGTGAAGTGCTAGTGAAAACATGAAAGTCCATGATATATCCTCTGGTCTACAAGTTGATTCAACTTATATTAATTTTACCAGTTCTGACGGCTACAACGTAACGTGCATTTTCAGTTATGAAATGTGTAAAAATTAGACTTTGCAACAAAATAGAGAATGAACTTTTAGCAAGTTTCTTGATCACTTACATAGAGAAGGCTATTACAAGAGGGTTTGATACCGATTATATAATTGATGCTTTTAGTAACATGAAGGAGCATCAAGTGCAATTCAAGATGTCTTGATTTTACTAAATAAGCTGAGGTGAGTCGTTTTGCAATCTATTACTTTATCAAAAAACTTATTATTTATGCATGGAGTATTGTTATTTTGTACTCTTTTGAGTTTAAATGTATGTTTGTTAAAATTTAGTATGTATTTTTTTGGGTCTCGAATACAGATTTGCCCCTGCGTAGTAAAATTCCTAGCTTCGTCCCTGCTCAAAGTGGTAATTTGTTATTTTGTTCTTCTGTGCGTACTATGAATACCGTGCTAAGTGATATAAGAATAGCAGTTTGAAATTTTTGTGCCCATTTTTTAAAGTTAGGAGACGAATATAGTAAACTGCAAATTTAATTTTTCACATTAAACTACAACTAATTTTAATAAATCCTAAAAACAAACGAAGACAAATGAATTACTATTACTACCATAGAGCCATCACATCATAGTTTATAATAGTGGTGCAAGTGCCCACACGCTATGTGTACCGAGAATATTATGACGTCCAGATGGAAAAACCGTTTGAGTTTTACATCTTGTTCTTTACATCTTTTCCCAAAGGATAAGAAAATTGAGATGGAACTGTTATCGGTGATAGTTGTGTAAGTAGTAGATATTTTATATGTAAGTTGTTTGTATATTACAATTTTACGTAAATGTCCTTATAGTTATTTTGGTCAAAGGAGGTGTTTATGAATTTTTTGACCAATACTACTAACACGTAACACTGTACATCAAATTATACATCATACCTATATGAATACATTAAACTGAACACATATCAAATTTTATGGGACCCGCTCTTACATTTGTTTTATAATGTTATGTCACGTAGGCATAATATACACTTTGATTTGCAACTTGTTGTGTTAGTAAAATTATTTAAATTTTTAAGGAAGAGACAGTGTGAACCAATCTTAAAACATGTTTATATATACACACATGTGTGTGCGCACGCGCTTAAGTCCGGTTTTGATTGGTAAATTTTAAAACCCAGTAGCCATAGGGTAGCATATATACTAGGAAAAACAAACATAACCTTAACGATTATACAAACCAGTTAGAATTTATTGGGTCAAGATCTTAAGATGACGAGTTCTATTAATGGTGGTGGTGTCTCTGCATAGATTTCATCAAAACTTTGTGAAAAGAAATTGATTCAGATTGCAAATAAAACAGAGCGTTCTTTTTGACTTTGGTGCAAGAAGAGCTGTGCAATTAGAGACCCTTTCGAAATGTTTTCCATGCACGGTAATTGTGACGTTTAGAATGAAGTCTGTGTCGCGGATTAGACAAACCTGTAAATAAGCTGCACACTAATCAACAGCAATAACAAGTAGGCCTTCTTTTCAAATGTGTTTTTGAACAAGGATTCTACTGTAAGAATTTTCTCAATTTCACACTGAATTATTGATCTCTCCTGAAAAAGATTATTTTCGCACATACTTTGACTTCGTGTGGAATAAGTTCTCAGTATAGGGTTGTGCAAAATTTCACCTTTTAATTTTCTAAAGCCTATTTTGATGAATTAAAAGTACTCTTCAAACAAAAAGAGCTCAATATTTGATAACAACATTTCTCTCTCTCTCTCTCTCTCTCTCTCTCTCTCTCTCTCTGAGTAAACAGAAGATCAGAATGTCAACCTGTAAATTTTACTTGTGATATTCAAGCCTCAAAAAAAAAAAGAAAAAAAAAAGAGAAAAGAAGAAGGTAAAATGCATGTTCAAGGAGCTGGAAGGTAATAAGTAATTGTCACAAATATTTGAGTTGTGCTTGATTTATTGGACAAGCAAAGGTCAATGGGCTTAATGATTTAGGAAAATAGGCCTAAAATGGCCCACTTTCGTGCTTCGGCCCATAACAACGATTTCAGAGAAATCACATTGTCCCTTGCCTAAGAGCATCTCATCCATCCCTTAAAAATTGGTAAGCACTAGCAGGTTAGGTGTGTTTTAGACTAACAAAAAGGAACACACACACACTCCGGATGTGTCTGGCTTAAATGCACGTGTTTTCATTTCATATATATAAGTTGTATCTTGCTCAGACCAATAAATAAAGCTGGGCTTCAAGTTGAAGCCACCTATATAAAACCTACTATAACTAGTTATAGTAGGCCTATTGGATCGTGTGTGGCAACTGGAATAGATTAATAAAAGCAAGCCGTTTGAACAAGACCTATTCTCTTAATAGGCGGCAAAGTGACATGGGAAAGGGACCGAACTGACTTATGAATGCCTTGTTAATTAAATTAAAAAATGATATTTATGCACTCTAGACATATCTGTGTCCGGAGTGTATGTGTTTCTAGCATTATTCATAGACTAAACTCCCTCTTACTAAGCGTATCCAACATAAAAGTAGAAATTTCTTCAGTTGGCCAAAAGAGTTGGGTCTTAATCAGTAGTCCACCAAGTAATTTCGTTGCAATTGTACTTGGAAAATCACGGCTTGGAAGAACATGACCAGGGATGGAACTAAGACTGTCCCTACAAGGAAAAAAAACTCTCTATTATTATGTAGGAAAAAAAAAATTCCTACAAAGTATATAGACTTGTACTTGTCAAATATTTTGATAAGTAATTTTTTTTGTCTCGAATACATATTCGCTCATGCATAACGAAATTCTTGACTCTATCCGTGAACATGGCAATCAATTTCTAGTTGCAACTAATATCATGATTGATTAACTTTTACTACCTAAGGGTCTGTGTGGTACTGATTGTTGGGGGTTGGATTAGGTTGAAAATTCAGTGGGCTATAAATGGTGTTTGGTTTGGATTTTGAAGGGGAATTGGTATATCTCTGGACTAGTAATAACCCAGAATGGGAGTTATACGAAACCCAGGGAGTCAGGGACGTGATATTTAAATTTCAGTCATTAATTCGGAAAATCATGATACCAGGACACATTTTTCTATAATTGTAGAAATAAGCATGCTTATTAATCTCTAATGGAATCAAAGGAGGCCTGAAGAAGTGCAGAGCAAATGGAATCAAACTTTTATGTTTTTCTTGTTTCTATTTATGGTAGTAGAGCATTCAAAGGCTCACCACCACCAAAACAAACCCCGATAACTGAAGGAAATATAATGGATAAATTCTAGAAACATCCCCTCTATTATGGTAGAATCACACTATACCCTTAAAATAACGGTGCACGCATTTATTTTTTCATTCTATGTAACACTCAACTTCATTTGCAATAATATACCAATTCTATCCTTTCTTTTATATGATGGTATGAAAATGCTATATTTTTTATCTGTTGATAAAAATCTCTCTCTCTTTTTCTACACAATTGATGCATTATTTTCATAAAAATAAAAAGATAAATTCATAAATCAAATACTCAATTAACTTTAATACTTTTAAAGAATTTTATTTATTTATTTATTTTTTGTAAATTCTAAGTTAAATTTTATAAGATTATTTATTCACCTCAAAAAGAGAAAACCATCGGGATACTTAGTTAGTATCCCCCAACCTTATTACTCCAATCTAGTTTGTCTTTTTAACGTCCTCAAGTACGAACACTTATTCAGATGTATTGACCAAAAAAAAAATTCATTTCATCAAATTAATTAATATTCATAATTCTATTTAGAAAAAAACATATCTAAATTATTTCAGCATCAATGGTACTTTTAAACGAAAATATATAAATAACATATGTATGTTTTACACGAGCTTTAGCTTATGGAGCTTTCAAACATATGTTTTTCAGGTCGACATGAATAGAAGGGTTTGGCTTTACACTCAAGCTGATGTCTTTTTTTTTTTTTTTTTTATGTTATTTCTGAAGTACATATAGTACTGTTCTGATGTGAATATAGGACTATATAGTCTTGTGGACTTATTTTTGATAGCTAGTTTGTTCTGGTCAAACTATTCTAGCTAAAGTATGTTTAATTGTATTATTATGTACTGACGTTGATCCTATACATAAAACTTTTATTATCTTGTAGCATAAGTAATGATGCTTTTGAGATGTAATTTTTTCAAAAAAAAAAAAAAAAAGAAGACGGATGCATGTTGGCAGGTTTTAAGTAAATTTTTCCCTAACTCTTTTATAATTAGGCCTAGGGTGACCTAGACGCACTAGCCGGCCATTGACCTTTTAACATACGGGTTTGGGTCATGACAAAGGTGGTATCAGAGTCAGGTTATTATTCTAGTCGTGACAACAATGAAAGATTTTTCTAAAAACTTCATTAATCTCAAGATTTTTTATTTTTAAAATTCATTTTAATTTTTAAACTTGTTAAAAAAATTTGTTTTTTTTATTCCTTTCATCAAGACCACAAAATAATGAAATGAATGACCAAAAAATCATATTTTAATGAATTAATAAAAGTATAAAGATAAAAATTCTATTTTTAATAGACAACAAAATGATAACAAGAATAAAATTATATTTTCAGTGAAAATCACTTCTACTTTTGTTCTTTATACTTTTGTTGATCTATTAAAATGTGATTTTTTTGGTCATTATTTTCATCATTTCATGGTCTTGATAAGAGGAATAAAAACTGTAATTTAACAAGCTTTATAAAATTAAAAAGTAATTTTAAAAATGAATCTTTTTGAGATTAGTGAAGTTTTTTAAAAAATTTCTGAATTTTTTTACTTCTTTTGTTTCTCTTTCTGAGACGAACCAATAATCCCACAAAATTTAATGTAAAACTTATGAAAGATAAATTTTTAAATAAAATTCTCTAAAACAATTAAGGTTAGTGCATTTTTAATGTATGAACTTACCTTTTTATTTTTTATTTTTTATG
This sequence comes from Arctostaphylos glauca, assembly GCA_019985065.2. Lineage (NCBI taxonomy): Eukaryota > Viridiplantae > Streptophyta > Magnoliopsida > Ericales > Ericaceae > Arctostaphylos > Arctostaphylos glauca. The sequence goes on from JAHSPW020000013.1 coordinate 16,942,254, forward strand.
AAAACAAGGCATCAATTGTGTAGAAAAAGAGGGAGGTATTTTTGTCAACAAATAAATGATATTAAAGGCATTTGCATACCATTTATAAATGAAAGAGTAGAATATGTATATTATGGAAAATATACTTGAGTGTTACATAGAATAAAAAAGTAAGGGTATACACTGTAATTTTAGAAAATACAGGGGTATGCGTGTGATTCTACTAGAATCATGGGTTTGTTTTTGAAATTTATCCAAATATGAATGGTTCAAACATTAGAAAGGAAGGCGAGAAATTAAGGGGAAGGTCTGTTCAGTCCAAATGGTTAAAAGATATAACAGAACTAAGCTTGACTGGTGCAGGTGTATTCTAGTGGAGGTTACAACTGGTCCACTGGACTCGAGCTAGGGTGGTTACTAAGCTTGACTGGTGCAGGTGTATTCTAGTGGAGGTTACAACTGGTCCACTGGACTCGAGCTAGGGTGGTTACTAAGCTGTTAGTATAAATAGTTGACTAGTATTCGGTGTTAACGAAGTCAGTTTTGTTTACCTTTTGCGTCAATTCATATGTTGAGAGTTCTATGACAAAGACTCCATTTTCTTTTGTCATTCATTTTGTTAATTGGTGTGCAATTACTCGAAATCTTCCATAGATAGGATTCATTAGTTTGTGAAAGTTTCAATTACCATGGACTCAAATGTTGGGTTTGTGGTCCACCAAAAGTGGGCCGGTTAGCCCATTAGTGGGCTAGGTCTAGGTTTTCTAGGTCCACTAGGTCTTCTTCTTTCCTCCTCTATATATAGGTGCTTATGTGTAGGGTTTTATTTAACGAGCGAGTGTGTCATTGTTTCGTAAGCGGAACTGTGCTGCGAACAATACACCGGTGAGATTGAGAGAAGATCTGTGCGAGTTGAGTGTCGAACACCGGATTTGGTTGTTCCTCTTCGCGGTCAGAGTTTTTGTAAGCTGTTTTAGTGGATTTTTTCTCTGTTCAATCTCTCTCGCTCTTGTGTGTGTGTTTGTTGGTGTTCGTGGGATTGGGGTTAATCCCAACAACTGGTATCAGAGCTTTGGTTCGGTGGCCGAACACGCCGGAGAAACGCACGGTCCGTTTGAACGCGAAACGGACGGAGGCGCACGGATCGAACGACTGGGCTCGGGTCAAAATACATCGGTTTGGGATTTTGAGGACACGAGCGGGTTGATCTCGACGAGACGAGTTCAACGGAAGTCGAAAGGTCGCGAAAGGACGCCGGACGCGCCCTCACGCGCGGCTTGAAGGTGGCGCGTCGCTGTGACGCCGCCGCGGTTGGTTTTCACGCGCAGTAAGGTTAGGGCTGACGTCAGCAGGTCAAAGGGGTTCAGACCGGTTCTTTGACCCGATTTTCCGGTGGCCGGTTCAGGCCCTTCCAGGCCGGTTCTTGGCCGGTTCGGATCGGTTCCTGACTCGTTTCGACGAGCCGGATCCATTTCCGTGATCCGTTTCTGCTGGTTCAACTCCTACAGTTCTGGTTTGGTAAGTTTTTTACCGTTTTGGGCACTGTTTTGGAGTTTTTGAGTTGAGGGTCAGTCCTGGGATTATTGCTGCTGTGTTATTTTGCTGTTTGAGCGTTTAGCAAGATGACGGAGGTTGCCGTTAGTAGCTTGAGTTCAATGATTATGTTATCGGCACAGAATTTTGCAATTTGGAAGCCGAGAATGGAGGATCTGTTATACACGAAGGATTTGATGGATCCCATTGATTTCAAGGGGGTTAAACCGGAGGCAACGTCGGTTGAAAATTGGAGGAAGCTCAATCGAAAGGCTGTCGGACTTATTAGACAGTACGTCGGATTTGAGGTATTTCATCATATTTGCGAGGAGACTGATGCGTACACTCTCTGGACTACATTGCAGGAGAATTATCAGTCTAAGTTATCGCGGAACAAGGCACTGTTGATGAGGCGACTTGTTGGTTTGAAACTCCGGAGTGGGATTTCTGTTGCCGTACACGTTAGTGGGTTTCAAAGTATGGTGAATGATCTAGCCAGTGTCAAGTTGAAGTTTGACGACGAGTTGCAGTTCCTGTTGCTAATCAGTTCTTTGCCAGATGACTGGGAGACGGTGGTGGTTTCTCTCAGTAACTCAGCTCCTGACGGAAAGTTGACCATGAGCATGGTCACGGATGCTATGTTCAGTGAGGAGGCAAGGAGGAAGGAGATGGGCATTCACAGTCATAATGGAGGGCAAGCCTTCATCACTGAAGGGCGTGGAAGAACTCAGGAAAGGGCTGGAGGTTCTAATCACGGCAGGTCTGGGTCTCCGGGTCGCAAGTTTGTGGTCACCTGCTACCGGTGCGGCCAAGAAGGGCATATTCGGCGGAATTGTCCGAAGGGGAAAGGAGACAAAGCAGGGGGTGACGATTACACGGCAGGTATTGTGTATGATTCAGATGCACTTCTGGTCACTACTGCAGGCACTGAGATTGGGAGAAAGGACTGGGTGTTGGACTCAGGATGCTCAGCCCATATGTGCGCGGACAGGAAGAGTTTCACGGAATATCAAGCATGCGATGAGGGGAGTGCTAGGATGGCCAACGGAACAGCTAGCAAGATTGTTGGCAAAGGGGCAGTCCAGTTTCGTATGTCAGATGGAAGACGGGTGAAACTCACGGATGTGCAACATGTTCCTGGGTTGAGGAAAAATGTTATTTCTCTGGGGGTGCTGGAGTCGAAGGGTAGCAGTTTTTCTGCTAGTGGGGGCGTTCTAAATGTTCGCAAGGAAAATGGGCCCTCACTACAGGGTAAGAAGATTGGGCATCTGTACAGGTTGGATGGGAGTGTTTGGACAGATGGAGCACCTGACAAACCAGGTTCCAACGGAAAGGGAAGGCAACGGAGTAAACGGGAAGCAAGGAGGTCGCATCGACGTTCACGGAATTGGCGTAGGAAGAATCGGTGGGCCCAAAATGATTCTCCTGTGCTGGAATGTGAGCGTGGGCTCCGGGATGTTTACTGGAAAGCTCAAGAGGGCATTGAGACGAGGTCGTATTTGAAAAAGTGCACTGGAATGGCGACCACGGAAACGACCAGGAAGCGTGTCTCATTTGCACCTGGTTTGATTAGTGACGGTTACACTTCTGAAAGATTGCGTGCACGCGTTGGAGAAGTGGAGTCACGGGCTGAAGAAGCAAGTCCTTGCGTGGCATCCGTTGAGGGGGTGCGGGCATCCGTCGAGGGGGTGCGGGCACTCCATTGTGGGGGTGCGGACTCTTTGACTTAAAGAGTAGTTTAACCGACAATTACCCACTTGTGGTGGAGGGGGTGAATTGTTGGGTTTGTGGTCCACCAAAAGTGGGCCGGTTAGCCCATTAGTGGGCTAGGTCTAGGTTTTCTAGGTCTACTAGGTCTTCTTCTTTCCTCCCCTATATATAGGTGCTTATGTGTAGGGTTTTATTTAACGAGTGAGTGTGTCATTGTTTCGTAAGCGGAATTGTGCTGTGAACAATACACCGGTGAGATTGAGAGAAGATCTGTGCGAGTTGAGTGTCGAACACCGGATTTGGTTGTTCCTCTTCGCGGTCAGAGTTTTTGTAAGCTGTTTTAGTGGATTTTTTCTCTGTTCAATCTCTCTTGCTCTTGTGTGTGTGTTTGTTGGTGTTCGTGGGATTGGGGTTAATCCCAACATCAAATCCATAAATTCTTCATGGTATTAGAGCCATCAAGACGAAAGTCACTCGATTCTGAAGATTTCAGCAAGCCCTAAATTCTATTAGGAGAAGTTTTGTAATGCTAGAAATCAGACAATCTTGTATCTTCCTCCATCTTTGTCTTTTTTTATTGTCAATTTTCAGTCATTTATAACTGTTGAACTTGATTCCTCTAATTTCTTCGCATGCAAGACTCAAGTTGAGAATGTTTTACTCGCAAATAACTTGTTTCAATATGTTAATGGTTCATCACCTCCTCCATTAGCACATATTGAAGATGAATCTGAAAACAAGTGTGAATCCAGAATACTCCAATTGAAGTACAATTGATAGGATGTTAATGTCATGTATAATTGTCACACTTACACCTTCAGTTTTACCTCATGTAATTGGATCACAGTTTTCCTTTCAAGTCTGGCATAAACTTGAAGAAAAGTTCAATACACTGTCAAAATCTCATATACATGACCTAAAAAGAAAACTGTTTAACTTGAAGAAAATGGTTGTGTCATTCCAGACAAAACAACTTCCCAGATCCTTCATCAGGAGCCTTGTCATCGGGGTCTCTATCTTGTAGTTCCTTCCTCTAGCTCAACCATTCCTTTGTCTTGCACAACTTCTTCTACAGAAATATGGCATAAAAGGTTAGGGCATCCTAATTCCGAGCTTCTACAAGTCTTGAGCAATAATTGTCATCTAGGGACTCCGAGGATGGATACTCATATTGATTCACTCTTCCAAAATTGCTAAGAGTCATAAACTTTTTTTTGGTTCTACAACATGTACTAGTGCACATTTCTAACTTGTTCATATGGATGTTTGGGGACCCTTTTACCAACACACTAGTCGAAACCGCCATATTTTCTATTCTCATCCCTTCCCTACTACTAGGTCCACCAGACAATAGTTTCACGACCAACTCGTCTTTAGAGCATCACCAAAATAAATTTGTGTCCAATTTGTGCGAATCCATGTCATCTAGGAAATGCATTTTACAGGATCATTGACAACCCAGCAAAATAGAGAGAAGTTGTGCATATTTATATATAGTTGCAAAATATATATTTACAATAAAAAATTGAATATTATATCAGAATTGCAGACAACGAGTTGGAGAGCTTATTCATAGTAGATCATAATATTTTTCATGTGAAAATAAATGTAGAATTGGAACCACGTTATATATAAAATATAGTTAAGAGTACTAACATTGTAACCCGAAGGGGTTGTCCAAGTGACAGAGTGGATGAGCTGTAAACTCAGACATTATGCAGTAAAAACTCGATAATTTAATACTTGAGGTCATTGGAGAGTTTACCTTGTCGTTTCCACCCAAGGCCCTGAGGGCTAGTCAGTAATTCAGGTAGCGATTCCTCCAAATTTTATCCCGACTTGATCCTAAGCCGACCGGATACCTCGATTATAAAAAAAAAAGAGGATTAATTTTGTGGGAAAGGTATGTATGTATATATTAAAAGTTTAGTCAAATATATCAGTAAATTGTCATACTTCATATTTAGGGAAATCTTTTAGGGTCATCTTGCATATTTAGAGAATTAAAGTTCATCCTCTCAGTAGAAGAGACTTTTGGAGGATGAGGTCTCCGTCAATTCCTCTGAATTTTATTGAATATTTATATTTTTTAAATGGAAAACTAGACACACAAATGGAGAGAAAGAGTGTGTACGGATTGGAGATGCCGCAAGAGCGTGGCATTTGCAAGGCATTTGCGATCCACCTCCATCACTCTATTTTGGAGAACCAAAAATTCTATTCCGAGGATGTAGACACTCCAATTCATGACTGAGATCTCCAAAATAAATCCTCTCTCATTCTCTACATACATATATGGAAACTCTCCCACAAAATGAAGATCCATTTTTATTTCTCTTTATTTAATAAATAAAAATTTTACCCTTGGAACTTATTTTTTAGTCCTATTTCATAGTGTCAAGTAAGTTTTCATCCCATCATCTTTTTGGCATTCTGCTTTAGTCCCAAAATTAAAAAAAAAAAAAAAAAAAACTAAAGATACTCTCAATCTTAATTTTTTATGCATTTGATTCTACTACCAAAAAAAGCGCTAACTTATTCTTGGGTGCTTGAGAAAAATTAAGAATTTCACTGTCAAATTGGTTGCTTTGTAGAAATTCAAAACTGATGAACAAAACAAATCAGCCAAGAGTAGGAATGGGCGATTGAAGAATGAAACAAAGCGACAATGCACGATAGCACGACAACAACTGGGATGAGCGACGAATAACAGATGATGTACTACGGCGCCCGCGACAGTTACAAGCGAAACATAGTAGCAGTAAATATAAACATCATTTTTGTTAATTGTGTGCTTTAGCATATTTATTTCTTTGGAGCTGAAGTTGTTTAGGTCTCAATTTGCATCTGCAAAATATAAAGGGATAAAGCAGGAGAACTGTTATTCAATTCATTAAGGCACTTTCTTTCTCTTTCTTCTTTTCTCAGAAAATGAGTATTATGTTTAAAATAAGACTTCTTTTTGTGCACAAACTGTAAACAAAAATTTTTTATTTTAAAATTTTGAATTCACAATTAATCTCAAAATTTTTTTAAGTCAACGACATATTCTTAAATTTTTTTCTGAAAATAAAATTTAAAGAACACGACTAAAAGGGGATTAAATAAATGGTGTCGAGCACGATCAAGAGGGGATCAAATATGACTATTTAATGCATAATTTTTGGCAAACATGATGTCAATTGTCAACATTGTTGACAAACAAACCAAAAAATGTTTGTAAATTTATTTCTCAAATAAAGTTTATAAACATTACTCTAAAAAAATATGCCTGATAGGTCATGACGTGTGGACTGAGTCGGTTGGTATTCGGGTCGGTCGGCAAGCAGCTCAGCTCGGCCATCCTTTGGCATGCTCAGCTCAGTCATCACCCCGGTCTGCTTAGCTCAGCCATAATCTGGTCTACTCAGCTCAGCCGTAGTCGGGTCTGCTCAGCTCAGCCATTCTCTCTACTTCACAGGATCTATTTGCCTAAAACAGATCATCCCACAAGAAAAGGAAGATCCCACGGATTTCTCCACATCTCACGCACTATCTCCACCAGATCCCCTTGTTTAAGGCAAGGATAATCGTGGGAGATGCAGTTACCTAATTAAGGGCTACCAGCCTTGATTTACTCCACCAAATCAGGGATTGATCTCATCCTTTCCTGATTTGTCTCCAACAAGATCTCTATATAATGAAGGCAGCTCTATGGTACAAGGTACGAACATTCTGCCCAATTTTACCCTAATAGTCTTTCTGCACTATTCGTCCATCCTCAAGCTAACTTAGGCATCGGAGGGGTGTTGGCAAGATATCACACCGGTGTCAAGTTCTTTTTGCAGGTCAGCTGGGGAGACGATCATAAATCCGTTTCATCAGTTGGCGCCGTCTGTGGGAACGATTACAAATTTACTGATAGGATTGGATTTATAGTCTTGACCCGCTCCATGGCTTCCAATGACAACAACGCTCACTCTGCTCCTCCTGTTGCAACCGCTGCTGATTATCAAGCGCTGCGCCAGGACGTGATGACGTTAACGCATGGAATGCAGCGCATATTGGAGCAAAATCAGGCCCTACTGCAACGCCTGCAACCCAAACCACCTGTTAGGGATCAACCACCTCCGCTAGCCCCAATGGCTGATCCCCCTGCCCAGAGGACAGCTGGAGTGGACTTTGACGTCATTGGGGGGCATGGAGAGACCAGCAGCCATGCTGCAGCGCCTCCTTATGGAGCTTTCTCTGGTTCCACGCTCCATGAAGGTCTCATGACCGACCAGATGCGCCAGATGAAAGCGCAGCTGGATGGCTTGACAAAGCAGATGAAGGCAAAGGCTCCCGCCTCTGTGGATGAATTGGTGCAGACCACTGAGCTCCCTTTCACTGCTGATGTGATGGCAGTGCCCCTCCCACGAAAATTCAGAATCCCTCAAATCGATACCTTTGATGGCACAAAAGATCCTCTCGACCACCTAGAAACTTATAAGTCCCTTATGCACCTGCAGGCTGTGCCTGACGCCATCATGTGCAGGGCTTTTCCCATCACCCTCCGAGGAGCTGCCCGTCTGTGGTTCAACAAACTTACTCCAAACACGATCAATACTTTTAAGGAGCTCAGCCGTCACTTTGTAAGTTATTTCATTGCTGGTCAGCGGTACAGGAGGCCAGCCACTTACTCAATGTCAAGCAGGCTAAAGGGGAAACACTTAGAGAATTTACAACCAGGTTCAACAAGGAATCCATGCAGGTGGATAGTGCGGATGATCAGGTTGCTATTGCAGCATACATGTCAGGTCTCAGGCCAGGGCAGTTTTTGTTTTCTTTGTCTGCAGAACCACCAACCAACATGGCCGAGCTCATGATGAGGGCTCAGCGACAGATGAACGCAGAGGACACCCTTGCTGCCCATCGCAATCGCGAAAGAGAGATTCCTGCTGCTCAGACAGGGGCCCCTCAGTCGGGCAAGAAAAGGAAAGAAGCTGGGCAGTCTAGGGCTGAGGACTATCCAAGAGGAAAGAGAATGGATAGAAGAGATTCTCCCTAAAGGGGGAGACCTGAGAGGCGATTCCACGACTACACTCCCCTGGTCGCAACAGTAAACCAGGTATTGCAAGAGATCAGTGATTATCCTGAGCTCAAATGGCCAGGAAAGATGAAGACACCGGCCGAACGACGTTCTCGCCATAAATATTGTCGTTTTCACCGTGATCATGGACACGATACTGACGATTGTATCGAGCTGAAACAGCAGATTGAGGGGCTGATCAGGCGAGGACGTCTCCAACGATTTGTACGTAAAGAAGGGGAGTTTCACCAGGGGGCAGGACACGCTGCTGGGCCGGCTGACCATGGGCGAGAAAGGACTCTACCACCTCCTCCTCCTTATCGCCCCATAGGAGAGATAAACATGATCTCTAGAGGACCAGGGATCAGTGGGGACACCAGGTCTGCCCGGAGGACCTATGCCAGGGAGGTGCTCAGTGCAGAGAGACCAGCAAAGCGCACATGAGTGGCAGATCAAGCCATTCATTTCATAGAAGATGATGCAGAGGGGGTGCTCCATCCTCATGATGACCCGTTGGTGATCACAGCCCTCCTCGCCAATTGGACAATGAGAAGGGTTCTCGTGGACACAAGAAGTTCGGCAGATATTATCTTCCTGCCAGCTTTTGAGCGGCTACAGTTGGGGAGAGACAGGATCAAGCCTGTACGGTCCCCTTTGGTGGGCTTTTCTGGAGAAACCACCCATCCCATGGGGGTTGTCTCCCTGCCTATTATGATAGGGGATGAACACAGAAACGCCACTGCTTTGGTGGATTTCCTGGTGATGGATTGCCCTTCAGCCTATAATGTGATACTGGGTAGGCAGACCCTCAACAGATTCAAGGCAGTGGTCTCCACTTACCATTTCAAACTGAAGTTCCCCACAGCTAATGGTGTTGGTGAAGTCAGAGGAGATCAGAAGAGAGCAAGGGAGTGTTACATCACCTCCATGAAATCGAGAGAGGCCCTGGTGGTCAGTGGAATTGACACAAGGGATAAGGAGAAGCTCCAGCAGGGGGAGCCAGTTGAGGAGCTCATTCAGATACCTGTTATCGAGGGGCAAATTGAGAAAAAATTTCGTCTGGGTTCGGGGCTGGGGTTAGAAGAGAAGGCTGCTCTGATTGAATTCTTACGAGATTACGCAGACGTTTTTGCCTGGTCACATAGAGATCTACCAGGCATAAACCCCAGCATCATTACTCACAGGTTAAATGTGGACAGTGCTCACCGTCCAGTGAAACAGAAGACACGCACGTTTGCTCCAGAGCGCAATGCAGCCATTGCTGCAGAGGTGGACAAATTGGAGGAGGCTCAGTTTATCAGAGAAGCAAAATATCCAGTGTGGATATCCAATGTGGTGCTCGTCCCTAAGCCAAAGGGAAAGTGGAGAATGTGTGTGGATTTCAAGGATCTCAACAAGGCCTGCCCTAAGGACAGCTTCCCTTTACCCAGGATTGACCTACTTGTGGATTCCACAGCTGGTCATGAGCTGCTCAGTTTCATGGATGCATTTTCTGGCTACAATCAAATCCAAATGCACCCTGAAGATGAAGAGAAGACCTCCTTTATCACAGCCAGAGGCCTCTACTGCTACAAGGTAATGCCCTTTGGACTTAAGAATGCAGGGGCCACCTATCAGAGACTGGTTAACCGGATGTTCAAGGAACAAATAGGTCGCAATGTGGAGGTTTACGTCGATGACATGCTGGTCAAGAGTCTGAGGAGATCAAATCATGTGGAAGACCTCAGAGAGACCTTTGAGGCACTTAGGAAGTATCAGATGAAGCTCAATCCCAGCAAGTGTGCGTTTGGGGTCAGTTCGGGAAAGTTCTTGGGATTTATGGTGTCACAAAGGGGTATAGAGGCCAATCCTGAGAAGATCAGAGCTATTCTCACTATGGAGTCTCCCAAGGGGATTAAAGGGGTGTAGAAACTCACAGGGTGTATCGCAGCTCTCAATCGTTTTGTTTCCAGGGCCACTGACAAATGTCATCCGTTCTTCCAAGTTCTGAAAAAGCTTTTTTCATTGGACTTCAGAATGCGAAATGGCCTTTCAGGAGCTGAAAGAATATTTGATGACGCCTCCCTCCTCAGTCGTACTCAAAGGGGAGAAGACCTATATGTTTACCTGGTTGTCTCACCTCATGCAGTGAGCTCAGTGCTTATAAGAGTAGAGGCTAATGTGCAGCACCCAGTCTACTACACTAGCAGAGCGCTGAGAGGGGCTGAAACCAGGTATCCTAAGGTGGAAAAAATGGCCTTTGCTTTGGTAACAGCAGCAAGGAGGCTGAGGCCTTACTTCCAGGCCCATCCCATCAAGGTTATGACTGATCAGCCACTCAAGAAAACATTGCACAGCCCTGAAACGTTTGGGAGGCTGATTCAATGGTCTGTGGAGCTGGAGGAATTCGACCTAGAATTCTGTCCAAAAACAGCCATCAAAGCCCAAGCCCTTGCTGAATTTGTGGCAGAATTCTCACCATTAGATGCTTCAGATTCCCTACCAGCTGAGCCAATTAGCACAGAAGCTGAGGAGTCAATGGACTGGTTTCTCTATGTTGATGGCTCTGTGAATACAGAGGCCAGTGGAGCAGGGGTCATCTTAATTTCTCCAGACAAGCTCAAACTTCTCTACGCCATCAGGTTTAATTTTAAGGCTACCAACAACGAAGCTGAATACAAGGCACTTTTGATTGGGCTCAAACTGGCAAAATCCTTAGGGATCAAGGAGCTTACTGTTGGCAGTGACTCCCAATTGGTGGTGGGACAAGTTCTGGGAGATTATGAAGCCAAGGAGGACAGGATGAAACTGTATTTGGATAGGGTCCAACATCTCCAGAAAGCTTTTGACACTTTGAAGATGCTAAGGATCCCTCGTGAGGAGAATGCAGAAGCAGATCAGCTTGCACGACTGGCCACAGCTCGAGAAGAAGCCCTCAGTCGCCTCGTCCCAATTCAAAGGTTGGAACAACCAAGTGTGGAGTTGCCTATTCAGGAGGTGATTGCAGTCAGCTACAAAGACTCTTGGGCAAATCCTATAGTGGATTATCTGGAGAAGGGTGTACTGCCCTCTGACAAGGACTTAGCCAGAAGACTGAGGTTAAGAGCAGCTAAGTATCTGTGCTTTGAAGGAGTTTTGTATCGCAGGAGCTACTCTTTCCCGTTGCTGAGGTGTCTGACTAATGAGGAGGCTGAATATGCCCTGAGGGAAATCCATGAAGGATCTTGTGGAAATCACTCTGGAGGAAGAGCACTAGCCCAGAAATTGATCCGAACAGGATACTATTGGCCAACCATGCAGAATGACGCGATGCAGATGGTCCAGAGATGTGAGAAATGCCAGAAGTTTGGTAATATTCTTCATCATCCTTCTACCTTATTAACTCCCATCCCCTCTCCTTGGCCGTTTGCCCAATGGGGATTAGATCTGATTGAACCACTTCCTATGGGTAAAGGACAGAACAAATTTACTATAGTGGCTGTGGACTACTTCACTAAGTGGGAAGAAGCTGAGCCCCTAGCCACCATCACTACAAAGAAGGCCATTAACTTTATCTGGAAGAATATTATCAGCAGGTTTGGGTTGCCCAGAGTAATCATCACTGATCGTGGTAAACAGTTCCACAATGATCAATTCCTTGAGTTTTGTGAACAGAGGGGAATACATGTGCACTATGCTTCAAAAGCTTCTCCCAAGGCCAATGGGCGGGTGGAGGTCACAAATCACACAATTAAGAAGAATCTGAAGAAAAAGTTAGAAGCTGCAAAAGGAGATTGGCCAGAGGAGTTGCCCAGTGTCTTATGGGCTTACCGTACGACTGCCCGGACTACCACAGGAGAAACCCCTTATTCTTTGGCTTATGGGGTGGAGGTAGTGATTCCTGTGGAAATTGGGCTGCTCAGCCACAGAATTCAGGGTTTCAGGGAAGAAGAAAACCATCGAGGACTTTTGGAGGGGCTGGACTTCCTGGAAGAGAAGAGGGAAAGGGCAGCCATTAAAATGGCCACTTATCAGCAGCAAATGGCAAAATTCTACAACAGCCAAGTCAGGGAAAGAAGTTTCAGGACTGGAGAGTTGGTTCTGAAGAAAGTGGATCCTACAGGAAAGAGGGTTGGACATCTGGGCCCAAATTAGGAAGGCCCTTATCAAATAACAGAACATGTGAAAGCTGGGTCCTACCGTTTGGCCACGCTGTCAGGAAAAAAGCTTCCTCAGCCCTGGAATGCTGAACACTTGAAGGAATATTACCAATGAAATTTATTAAATATTTCTCTGTTGTCTCATTTCTTTGTCCTATCTTTTTATGTGAACAAGAATTATGAATTATCAAATTTATTACAAGTCCAATCAAGATGGATAAGTTTTGTTACTTTGATGAAGTTATATCTAATCTATATCTGAGGTTGACAAAACATACTGGCCGAGCAGTTTCGCCTGCCCATCCCATGTCCTCCGGGACCATGTGTCCGAGCAGCCTCGCCTGCTCAGCCCATGTCCTCCGGGACCATGTATCCGAGCACCCTCGCCTGCTCAGTCCATGTCCTCCGGGACCATGTATCCGAGCAGTCTCGCCTGCTCAGCCCATGTCCTCCGGGACCATGTATCCGAGCAGCCTCGCCTGTTCAGTCCATGTCCTCTGGGACCATGTATCCGAGCAGCCTTGCCTGCTCAGCCCATGTCCTCCGGGACCATGTATCCGAGCAGACTCGCCTGTTCAGTCCATGTCCTCCGGGACCATGTATCCGAGCAGCCTCGCTTGCTCATCTAGCAACCCTCAGGGGTGATCACGAAGTTATCAGATAAGATTGTCTGATTAATCTACGTTTCTTGACTATCTTCTCAAAGGAATAATCCTAGCCTAAGTATGCTACTGTTTAAAAAGAAGAGAAGAAGATAGAGCCATTCATTCAGCAAAGATATGAAGAGAGAGGCAGAATCATTTATTATGGAAGCCATTCATTTAGCAAAGATATGAAGAGAGAGGCAAAGTCGTTCATTATGAAAACTGATCATGTATATTCATTGAAGGATTTACAATGAAGTAAAACAAAAAAAAGATATAAGACAAGGACTAGTTGTTCTCCTCGGCAGGCTCCAGAGCAAGAGGCTGGTCAGCAGGAGGAAGCTGGTCCTGGGCTGGAGGGTCAACCACCTGGTCGGCAACAGGCGACGGCTCCCTGAGGACCTCGTCAACAATTTCTTCAATGAGGGCACCAGCTGCCCCCACTATGATCTCCTCAGCCATGACCACAACTGGATCGGTCACAGCCGAAGGAGGAGGGGATTCGTCGTCACCAGGGATTTCTATGACAGCAGAGCCCTCCTCGCCCTGGGTAATCCTAAGCAGACCCTGGTCGGTTGTCCCCTCCAGGAGCAGAGCCCCAGCATGGCTGTTCTCCTCCTCGTCTTCAGACTCTTCTTCCTCAGGATCTTCCTCCAGGCCGATCTCCTCGTCTTCTGGCTTGAAAGAGCTCAAGTCCAGCTCAGGATGAGCTGAGCTTATTCTCCTCTTCAGCGACATAAAGCCACTGAAGTAGTACTCAGTCATCAGATCGATGAACTCAGGGGAGTCCTTCAGTTGATCCATCTGAGCTGACTGAGCCTGACCCTTCAGGGAGCTGATCTCCCTGTCCTTCTCCAGGAGCAGCCTGCTCTGCTCATCAGATTTCAGGGCCATATCCTGAAGCTGCCTCTGCTGGGCCCTCAAAGTTGAGTTGGCATTGGCCATGGCTTTCTGCATGTCCTCAACCCTGTTTCCCTCCAGGGTCAGCATGTCCTCCAGATAAGAGGCCCGATTCTCATGGGTTGTGGAGGTTTCCGTCAAGCTCGAGATCTGAGCATCCTTGACGGAGTTCTCGTCCCTCAGCTGGAACACCTCATCTTTCAGCCTCGATATGGACTGGCGCAGGTCAGCCTCCAGACTCTCGCTCTTTCTCTACTTCTCTTCCAGGGCAGAGATAGCGTCCTCATCATCCATTGACCCCTGCACCAAGTCGGTACTGTAGACGACCGCCTACAACATAGTAAAAGCAAGGATTAGGGTTGATCAGTTGTTGAAAATTATGAGAGGAAGAAAGAGATGGTTACCTTGGCCAGATGGATGAGGAGCCGGGCGCGCTTCTCCTCAGAAGATTTTCCTCTCAGAATCTCCCGGTCCCTCACAGTCGGGAGGTCGTTCATTATGTCCATTGCGTAATTGCTGCTCGTGAGGAGAGAGAGCTCTGGAGCTGGGGGAGGGAGCTCGACCTCAGTTGTTGCCTGGGCCGAGGAAGAGGCCTCCCTGTTCTTCCTCTTCTTGCCCTTCTCTGTCTGCTCAGTCAGGTGTTGGGCTGGGGGAACCTCTACTTCAGAGGCCGTGGCAGCGCCCTCCTCAATCGTCACCACCTGCTCTTCAGGGGCGGTCTGCAGCACCTGGGCAGAAATCTCCTCAACCTCACCTCTCCTGGACTTTTTGGCAGGGGGAGCAGGGGATTGTTGACCTTGGATGGTCACTCCCGAATCCACAAAAGTGGAGGGATCCGTCAAGGCCTTCTTCTTGGTCTTCTTGGGCCTGGGATGAACCCTAGTGTTGGCACGCTCGGCCATGGCTGCCAACTTTTCCTTGTTTAGCTTCATCCCTGCTTCTTCCTCTGGCAAGAAAAGAAAAAAGAATCAGATGGCTTCATCTAATAAATAAACGGGAAGAAGAGGAGATACCTCTTTCTAGGGCAAGGGCCTCACGTGAGGGTTCTGGGCCAAACAGGTAGGTCGCTAAGGTCTCTGGGGTGATGAGGACCCGGTAGTCGCGGTCAGGATACTCTGTCACCGCCTTCAGTTGTTCGCTGATCCCAACTGAAATCTCAGGCCTCTGTTTCCCTGCTCAGAACACAGCCAAACAGAGTCAGCCACGAAAACAAGAGTAGGAATAGAAGAAAAACTGAAGATTTGAAGGGGTGAAGTGCTCACGAGAAGGATGGACCTCTCCCCAGAAGCAACGAATTTTGGAAGAGCTTGTCCGTTCTTCCCAGGAAGGGAACTCCCATCCTTCCCCTGAGATGAAGAAGAACTTGTCCTTCCACCTCTTATTGGCTGAGGGTAGGCTTTCGATTGAGGGGACCGTGCTGTCCCTCTTGGAAAATACCACCACCCCTGAGCAGTCATGCTCACTTGGTGGCAGTAGAGGAAGGCCTCTGGGGTCAGTACGGCCTTCTCCTCTGTGGCGGATGCCCAGAGCACGCCATAGCTGACCAGGATTCGCCAAGCGTTGGGCAGAAGCTGCCCTGGGGATAGCCCCAGGTACCAGAGGACTTCCTTTATGCAGGGATGGAAGGGAAGCCTCAGTCCGGCCTCGAAGTCAGCCGTATACAAGCTCAGCTCGTCTAACCTGGGGGCATTCGCCCTCTCAGTCGGACTGAGTCCGGGATTTGGTATTTTGCCCTCAGTATAGTTAGGTCAGCCTCGGTCACGGTTGAGGCAATTCGGTCGGCCTCTATAGGCCTAAGGTGCAAGGCTACACCTCTGGGTTGAGGATGATCTGCGGTGTTCATTGGGTCAACAGGCCTAGGGTGTGGTCGGTTAGAGGCCATTTTGTGAAAATAAGGAATAGCGGGCTGGATAATATCAAAAATTTGCTGGTAATATCGTGAAACGACTGGGGAGTAGGCGAACTCTCCAAACGACGGACAGTCGGACTGGTTGTGCAGAAAGCGACACAACCGGAGAAAGAAAAACGCCCAAGGATACCCTAAACCTCTAGGGTCTAGGACAGGGTTGGTACCAGCCAGAGTCAGAGAACGACGACGACGCGAACGTACCTAGATAACAGGAACTTCAATAGTCTGAAGCGGATGGCAGAGGATGGTTTCTGGTAGGAGTTCGCGGAGAACTTAATAAGCTGCTAAGACGACAAGAAAGAGAGAGAAACCTTGGTAAATCTTGACGGGCCCCTTTTATAGACCTTCCGTGAAGAGCCTTCAAATGTGGACCGTTGATCAAGCACACGTGGCACACCCAGATTAGATGTTGCCTCTCAGGTTCTCAAGCGTTTCTGACACTGCATTAAATGCAGCGTATGAATCAAGGTAAAGTCTGAATCGTCATGATTCAATGCATCGGACTGTTGATATTTCTTCTCTTAAAGGCAGGCCAACCGTTCAGAAATAGGGGAGTAGCTGATAGGTCATGACGTGTGGACTGAGTCGGTTGGTATTCGGGTCGGTCGGCAAGGAGCTCAGCTCGGCCATCCTTTGGCATGCTCAGCTCAGTCATCACCCCGGTCTGCTCAGCTCAGCCATAATCTGGTCTACTCAGCTCAGCCGTAGTCGGGTCTGCTCAGCTCAGCCATTCTCTCTACTTCACAGGATCTATTTGCCTAAAACAGATCATCCCACAAGGAAAGGAAGATCCCACGGATTTCTCCACATCTCACGCACTATCTCCACCAGATCCCCTTGTTTAAGGCAAGGATAATCGTGGGAGATGCAGTTACCTAATTAAGGGCTACCAGCCTTGATTTACTCCACCAAATCAGGGATTGATCTCATCCTTTCTTGATTTGTCTCCAACAAGATCTCTATATAATGAAGGCAGCTCTATGGTACAAGGTATGAACATTCTGCCCAATTTTACCCTAATAGTCTTTCTGCACTATTCCTCCATCCTCAAGCTAACTTAGACATCGGAGGGGTGTTGGCAAGATATCACACCGGTGTCAAGTTCTTTTTGCAGGTCAGCCGAGGAGACGATCATAAATCCGTTTCATCAATGTCAAAGCACTAAAACAAACAAGGATTAATAGTATGCATGTCCATGGTTCCCTGTCTTTTTGTTTAGATGTACATCAGTGATTTTTTTTTTTTACTACAAATGCAGAGATTAATAGTATGCACGTCCCCTGAGGAATGACTAGGGTTGCTTGAAAAATGAATGCTCAAGAGCCATTCTTAATTTATTAGCAAATTTAAGATTCTATTACTTTCTACTCTCTACAAATTTATCATGAAAAAACCAAGGACAAATATAGCATAAAAATATGAATAAGTCTACTAATACATCAAATTGTACATTAAACGGTAAGCCTACGTGGCATGTCATTTTAAATATAAAATATAAAAGCAGGTTCCATAAATTTTGATATGTGTTTATATTAGTGGATGCCATGTAAACATGATATATAACGTGATGTGTTAGTAGCATTGCTCTAAAAATATAATGAGCAAATTTATCATCGTCAAATTCTTAGTGAATTATGATTTCATCATGATAAATTTAAGTATGTCCGGCAAATTCATCATTTTATTCTTGAATTTGCCACAGTTCAAAATTACCATAATGATAAGAATAATGTATTTCAAAACAAAATTATCATTTATCATCATTAAATTTACAATTTTAATATCATATTTCGTCAAATTTATCATCATAAAAAGAGTTTACAATCTGAACACAAAAATTTGTTGCTTTCTATTTTCTACAAATTTATTATAAAAAATCAAGAGCAAAAATATACCATAAAGACACGAATAGGTAGGAATTTTTTTTTCATCCGGTCGTATTTTTGTATACCTTATTCGAGTATTCAACCATTATCATCCTAAATGGATGCCATAAAGATGGAACAAAGGTAAAACAAACCGATGTTCACCGAGTAAAAAGAAATATCTTTAAAAAAATCGTTTATGTTTGACGCTAAAATATTCCTTCTAATTCACGACAATTGGTTTTCCTTCTTCATTCAATGGTAATTTTAAAAGATTGGGTTTTCAGGTATAAAAGCACAAAAATAATTCAGCTAATCTAATTTATCATATTTATTTCCTAATTTTCTAATTTACTTGATAGTGTAATTCACAAATTTACCATATTAGTTTTTCTAATAACCTCACATAATAGTCGTGTTAATTCAACGAATATAATTTCTAGTATATTTTTGGTGATAATAAGAGATCCTATTATACTTTGTCTTCCCAATTCAACGAACAGATAACATATTTATTTTCTAATTTGAAGCATTTAAATCCACAAATCAAATCTTAATATCAAGCCTATATAAAAAAAAAAAAATTTCAATCCATCAATTTAGGAATTACGTGATATCATTTAAAAGGGACAAAAAAGTTAACTTATTACTCAAAATATTGGTAAATACATCAAGTTATGTAAAATTAGGACTAAAACATAATTCGCAAATTTTGATGGAATAAAAACCTACACTACATACGGAGATATGACCTTGATTTAAATTAACCTTTATTTTTGATATCATATTGGATGCCAATGTTTTGTTAAATTTTCATAAAACATGCATAATATTAATGGTTCACAATATTTTATAAAATTTCCAATCTTGGAAAGATGTCGACAATAACTTTAAAATGAATTCAATATTAAATTGTATTTTATTAAATGTACAAGATTTAGAGAATCAAAAGAAATTTTTGAAGAGTGGTTTTAGAGATAAAAAGGAAAAATGTATTGAAGTCAGTATGAATAGTTACATTTCTAAAATCACTTTCTAAATTCATTTGGATTGTGGTATTTATTGAAATTTTTTTTCGTTCTTATGTGAATTTTTTTTTGTAATTTTTGGTTTTTCCTCAACTTTTTGTGATTTATTGGTTCATCTCGACAAGAGCTTTCAGAAAAGTTATCAATCATGGGTCAAATTTGAAAAAAGTTTTTAAAAAATAAAAATAAATCAAAAACAGAATTTTTTCAAATTATTCGTCGTCTTTAGTGACATTTTTTTAACTTTTGGACATAATTTTATACTATTGAGATTCCTTTTATTAAGAGGATCAATAAACCACAAAACATTATGGTTAAAACAACAAATGTAAAAAAAAAAAATTGAGACAAAAATTAAATTTAAATAAATTTCATAGGCCAAATCCACATAATAGAGGGTTTACTTTTGAGTGCTTGGAAATTTTGTGGGAGGTGGATGGGAGATGCTCGGCAAGCACACAAAACATGGTACACAGGAAAAAATATACAGTGTTTTTGGGCGCGGTCACATCATCTCTCAAGTTTCTATGACTAGTTTTAGGGTCCATTTGGCCTGGCTGAATTATTGGATTATTCACTGTTTAGTTTTTTGTCCTTATTTGAAATTTTTCTTTAATTTTTTGTTTTTCATCAATTTTTTTATGATTGTTGATTCGTCTCGATAAGAGCTTTCAGAAAAGTTCTCAATCATCGGCTAAATTTGAAAAAAGTTCAGAAAAGACAAAAAATAAGCCAAAAACAGCATCCGTGTTGGCTTATTTTTCGTCTTTAGTGACTTTTTCTTAACTTTTGGACATAATTTTATACTTTTTAGATTCCTTTCGTCGATACGAACCAATAATCCATGAAAAAATGACATAAAAATAACAAATACAAAAAAATTTTGAATAAAGACAAAAAAAAAATCGGATAATCTAGCTTGGGTTAATTTTGGCCAAATAGACCCTTACTTGTGTTTGTAAGCTTCTAAATTTCAATAAATTTTAATTCCGATTTTGAATTTGGAGTTATTTTTGGAAAACAAATTTTAGTGCCGGTAACACTCCTCTTGAATAATTAGTCGTTGTGTAGGCCCTGCTGGATGTTTGAGCCTTCATACGTCACTCCCCGTGGTCACCATGACGTCATTCCGCCAGGAATCTACATGACATCAATATCTCCCTAACTCCCGATCGTAGCCGTCCATCATCTTTTGGCGTTTGTTTAGCACACCGATTCTTTTGTAAAGATCACACCACACCCCTTCCCCACACCATAAATAGGTCACGCGGTAACATTCCCTGAACACCATCAAAGTCCAGTGGACGACGACGACGACGACGACGTTTGACTGGTTCAACTCCGGTTACATGGATGCGGAGAAGAGGAAACGGCAGGACGGTGGAGAAGTGGACGAAAAGAAGACGAGGTTAGATAACGATAAAGCAGGGGTGATTGAACCGGATGACGATGAGGTGGAGGAGTTCTTTGCGATTCTCAGACGAATTCGCGTGGCGGTCGAGTATTTCCGGGAGGGGAACGGCCAAGGAGGCCGCCGTGAACTGACCGGGAAGGGATCGTCGTCCAGGCGGAGTATGTCTTTTGAAATGGAGGATTTTCAGGAAGTTGACGGCGTCAAAGGTCCGGTTGACGAAGAGGTAGACACGGGTCTGGATCTTAATGCAGAACCAGATTCAGAACCAAATCCACTTAGCCCAGACGTTAAAGAATGAGATGTTGACTCCACAACTAAAACCCTTCAAATTCAATTGTCTTTGTTTTTGTTCTTTGGTTTTTTTTAACCATCTACAATTGTTCTTTTTACCATCGTCACTTGTCTTTGGGTTAAAGATGGGGTATTGTTTTTAATTAATTAAGCTGGTGTTTAACAAAGACTTGTCCTTTCGTACACTTGAAGCCTGGTGAATGAGCATGTGCATTCGATCCAAAAAAAGAAAAAAAGTGAAAAAAGAAATAGAAAAAGGAAAAAGATGCTGTCCTACAAGAACATTTCAAGAGTCTAATTTTGTTCATCATCGTGAACGAACTTTGTAATCAAATATTGATAAGTAATCTTCTTATTGTTTAAGGCATCACAAGTTCATCGCCTTTTGCTAGAAAGCGAAGGTTGCAAGAGGATCGCCGGCTATGAAATAAGTATAGTAGGAAATTAAATTTGTCACAATAAAATAAAAACAAAAATGGCAGGACTTTAAAAAGTCTAGACGTCACTTTTGACTACATAAGCTAAATTTAATGTAAGTATTTTTGTATTAATTTTCGTACATCTCTTGAAATACGGCCTGCTTGCTTTATTAAATCAGTGTGAAGTCTACTATGAATTATATTTATTTTCTCAAAAGAAGTATTTTATATATTTATGATACACGATTTTCACGAAAGGAAAAGGAATAACACAATTTGATTGCAGCCCCATATTAAAAAATTCTAGATGCATCGTAGTGTGTTTAAAATAATCATGTAAAAAACGACAATGGATAATGAGTCTTCGTTTTTTTTGGGCAAGTCAGCTTCCTTTAACTATTCTAATCGAAAGTAGAGGAGGGATCGAGAGGGATTAAAATTCCAACTTAAAGGCACCAGTGAAGTTTTGTCAAGGGCAAGGGCGGAACCAGAAATATTATTTGTCCTGGGCTAAAAATAAATTGGGTTAAAAAATACATTCGACTACACATAATAGGGGGCTAAAATTAATTTGACTAAAATTTTATACATAAAAAAATGAAACTTTTTTTTTCCACATGGGCTATAGCCCAGGGGACCTTCAATGTAGTTCCGCCATTGGTCAAGGGTGTGAATGAAAGCTAGCTAATGTGATGGACCAAATTGCAGGTTAACTCGTTACCGAGAAAATAGACCGAATAGTCGGGTTGTGTTGGCAACGTGGACTGTCACCACAATTATATTGCCGAACGGACCGAGAGACTACTAATGTGAGAATAGGGGCTTGATGTACGGACTGCCTCCATGCCTAGTTGACCAACCCGCCAAACGGTCAAACAGTTAGAATCTTCTAGAATTGGAAGAGCACTCGAATAGGAAAGCTCAAGGTTTCAGAAATGTTCCTATTTAAAAAACCCTTATGCTAAAAGGAAATAGCCAGATTTAACAATGCACAAATCGAAAAAGCATATCGTGTTATTCATTTACCATAATAAGACACTCGATGGCTTATAAATTTGGGAATGCAAAGCAAGATTATGTACACAATCAATTACATGTGCAATTACTATTGTGCTTTGGTCCCACACGTTCTGACTTGAGCATCGAAGTGCCCTCGGTTGGAAACAACCGAGTAGCACTAATTAGTTGTTTCATGCATAGGCTACAGGAACAACTTGAATTGAGGAGACGACTCGGATCGGAATGGAGAATATTTACAACTCCCACAATTGGCGACTCCGTTGGAGAAACAATAATATATCTTTTCTTATAAATACGATGGCAGAATCTCTCTTGATGATGGAAGTTAGAACGATGAGGAACACTGGTGAGGCTTTGGCGGGACCCTCTAATCATAGAGGGAAAAAAAAGTGCATGTGTAGATGATGGTGTTTTAGTGTATCCACCGCCTTTGGAGGTGCCTCTCAGCCCAAAATCAACGTACAGAAAATCAGGCCTTAGAGAGCAGCCAGACGAAAGAGATAGGGAGACAAAAAGGTAGGGAGACGAAAGAGATAGGGAGATCAAGAGCTGGATACCAGCCCAAAGGTTGGTCCGGTAGTTGACCGAATCGACATATAGAAAATCATGTCTCGGCAGACAAAAAGGTAGGGAGATTAGGAGGTGGACAGTAGCCCAGCGCTTGGTCTATCAATTGACGGAACCGACAAACAAAAAATCAGGCCTCGATGGATGAAAGAGGTAATCGATTAAGAGGTGGATAGCAGCCCAACGCTCGGTCCGGTAGTTGACCGAACCAACATTCAAAAAATCAGGTCTCGGCGGACGAAAGAGGTAGGGAGATCAAGAAGTGGACAGCAGCACAACGCTTAGTCCAGTAGATGACCGAAACGACAAAAGATCAAGAGGTGCACAGCAACCCAGTGCTCGGTCCAGTAGTTGACCGAACCGATAAAAGATGAAGAGAAAATTTGAAGGACAAGTTAAAAAAGCAGGAAAAAGAAAAAGAAAAAATAAACAGAATAAAAAAAAGGCCGATAATAACTTGCGGCACCATCACGATTAGAAGTTACCGAGTCATGAAATACGTCAATACGGGGGCTTGCAAATTAGAAGACATAGAGGAAAAACCTATAACTTGGCCATGGAATGCCACAAGAAGAGTTCATTCAAGACAATATGAACTTGATTTCGTGCAGCAATTGTTTATTCTCATGTCGGTGGAATGACCAATATGTCATCTAATGGACGGTTCACCAAAGGTTAGGGTCCTTGACCGAAGGAGCTCGCGAAAGGCTAGGGTCCACTTTTGGAGCTCTGAGGCCAATAAGAGGGCAGCCGAGATACTCGAACCACTAAGAGTTTGCAGCAATGCACCCATCTCCAAACTCTCAGTGGGGGAGGAAAGGGGCAAGTGGCATGTCAGCCATCGTAGCTAAAAGGCATATTGGCCGAAGATAGTAGACAAACATTAAGAGGCACGTAAGCCAAATGGCATATCGGCCACTATCAGCAAAACATAAAAAGGCATACTGGCCAAAATTGAAGCATAAAAAAGACATATTAGTCGAAAAAGCGAGACAACAAAGGCTAAGGTCACAAAGACGAGCGCCCCAGACTGATCTCTCAAATGACAGAGATGATGCTCGTTAAAGGTCCCCAAATACAGGAGTCGTAGACCGAACTCGAACGAGCGAGAAGACACTAAAGGTTGGGTCCCAAAGATGGGAGCCCCAGACTGATCTCAAACGAATGAGAAGATGCTAAAAGTTGGAGTCTCAAAGACGAGAGCCCCAAACTGATCTTGAACAATTAAGAAAATGCTAAAGGTTGGGGTCTTAAAGACGAGAGCCCCAAATCGATCTCTCGAATGACCGAGATGATGCTCGTTAAAGGTTGGTTTCCTATCGTTTAGAATCCTTAGACCTCGTATAACCGAAGTGAATGTTGGTGGAATTATCGATAAAGAAAATTATGAAGGACATGCTCAGCAAGGGATAGTATTCCATTATTTGGGAATCAAAAGTCCCATGAAATAGATGTTCAGTGGAACTGTCGAATAGACAAATCACACCCGAGGGTAAGCTCAGTGAAGAATAAGATCTCCTTGTTCAAGAATCACGAATCTAATGATTAACTGAACTGTGTGTTCGATGGAATGCGCCAAACATTCTTCGATGGTGTAAATACAAAAGAACATCGAGACTCGACTCGATGGAGCATACAAAATCGAAAAGAAACGCGTGTAAGCATGTTGTAATTGTATTAGTTCAGCCACTCATGTCAACCAACCGCCAACTGAGCCGACGCTTGGTTGAGGGGCTATTGTGGTGAGCCAAATTGAGGGCTAACCCGTCACTGAGAAGATAGACCGAATAACTGGGCTGTGTCAGCAAAATGGACTGTCTCCATAATTATATTGCCGAACAAGTCGAGGGACTACTAATGTGAGACTAAGGGCTCGATGCATGGACCGCCTCCATGCCTAATTAATCGACCCGCCACTCTCTGTCAAGTGGTTATAATCTTTTGGAATTGGAAGAGCACTCGAATAGGAAAGCTCAAGATTTTGAAAATATTCCTGTTTAGAAAACCTTTATGCAACAAGAAAATAATCAGATTTGACAATGCACAGATCGAGAAAGTATCACATGTTATTCACTTACCATGCTAAGACACTCAATGACTTATAAATGTGGGAATGCAAAGTAAGATCAAGTACGCAATCAATTACAAGTGTAATTACTATTGTGCTTTGATCCCATACGTTCTGACTTGAGCATCAAAGTGCCCTCAGTTGGAAATAATCGGGTGATACTAATTAATTGTTCCATGCGTAAACTATAAGAGCAACTTGGATCGAAGAGACGAATCAGATCGGATTGGAAAATTTTCACAACCCCACAGCTAATATATAGGGGTTTGATAATGATTATATAAATGCAAGAGGGCCATGCCAATGTGACCTCTTGGGTCCCTTGTTAGATCCGCTACTACCAATTGGGCTCAAATTTGAGAAAGATGAGTGCTACTATCCCCCTAAATTTTATTTTGAATTCAAAATTAAATGTTAGGATTCACTTGGATTTAAAAATTAACACACTCAAATAAATCTACTCTATTCATTTGAATTATGAAAAACTTTCTTGAAAAATTTTATGGAACCAAAGACTTTCTATTTCAGAAAGAGAAGTGCTACGATCTTAGAAAAATTTCTCAAAAAATATCCAAGAATTCAAAATCAAAGCCTCAGCTTTGAGCGTTCAAGTTGTTACACCTGATATTTTCTATACTCATGAAATCTTGCTCTCTCTCTTAAGGGTAAATTATATTGATCCTTGAGGTTTTTCACAAATATACTAACATTCTCTGTGATTTTTAAACTTTTGGACACAACTTTATGCGTTGTAGATTTCTTTCGTCGAGACGGACTAATAATCAAAAAAAAATTAATAAAAAAATAAGAACTAAAAATTAATTTAAATAAATATGAGAAATAATTAATTTAGATAAGTTAGGAAAAATCCTTATCCTTACATATGTCAGAGAAGGGGGGGGGGGGGGGGGGGGGTACTGTTCATTCTTTTTGTCCAAAGTAATTTTGGTATCATCCTATAAAATTACTTTTATGCCCTATATATATGTATGGATATGGTCCCCGACACGGTGTGGAATTTAAAAAAGCAAAAGGAAAAAAGTATAAAATATCCATGCGGTCCCACTACAAGGACTTGGATTCAAACAAGTATTTAAAATGACCATGTAGTCCTTACATATGATAAAGAGAGGTGGATTCCGTACTGTTCTTTCCTTTCTTACAAAGTAATTTTGGTATCGTCCTATTAAGTTACTTTTATGCCCTTAAATTGTCTTTATTTTCTTGTGTGTCATGTGGTAAGTTTCGTACATATAATAAATTTAAAGAAAATGACTTTCACACCCGCATTTTAGCCACATTAACTTCTTTTTTGTTCTTATTATATAAAATTACTAAAATATTCTTCTATTGAATAATTATTATTCATCTTTTGTGTTTAAATTACTATACTACCCTCATAATTAACTAAAAGTAAATAACCTTTATTTTTATCTTGTCTTAATATAATTTTTTCTTGTATTTGTTATTTTTCGTTATTTTTTATGATTTATTGATTCGTCTCAAAGAAATAAATCCAAAAGTTATAAAATTATGTTCAAAAGCTAAAACAAATTCACTAAGAATGAAAATAAGTCTAAAAAAATACTGTTTTGAGTTTTTTTTTTTTGTGTTTTTTTTGAATCTTTTTTAGTTTTTGAATATCATTTTATATTTTTTTAAAATCTCTTGGACAACAAATGATTGCATGTAATTTTTCTTCTCAAACCAAACATAGATGGGATTTTTTTTCACACAGTGCATGATTGGGAACCTTTGACCTCGTTGGTAATTCTTGTGGAAAACAACACAGGCTCTCTTGTTTAATTTCACTCCGATATAATTTCCGAAAGAAAGAAAGGAGAGAAAAGAAAAAAAAGAAAGAGCATAAGTTATATTGGTGTCTCCTTCCCAACAGTTTTGTCTGTCTTGTTCTCAAAACTAAATCGTTTTAACTTATCATGCGAATTGTTATCAAAATACATGGAATCAAAATAGTGCAGTTTCAAGGGCAAAGATTGTAAAATTACGGTGTTTTACCTGCGCTAAACGAACTGCATTTACAACTCCCCCAAATTCCAAAAAATCAAAAGTGATAGCCAATAAAGGTGCTTGTCGTAGTTTAATATATTATCGAAATAATTATTCGTAAATAGAAACGAATGGAAATGGAAATGGAAAGTCATTCTCAATAAACTTAGTCAAACAAATGACCTTGGCCAAATAAATTAGCATAACTTTCGAGAGTTTAAAAATTATAAGCTGCGAGATAAATTTACCCTTACATTTTTTAAATTTTAAATACTTGGTCAATTGTATCAATTTGATAACTTGGTCAATGTATCAAATTAAATTTATAGTAAAGAATTCATTCTGAAAATTTAAATTACAAATTTTTAAAATTTTCAATTAAATAGTTGGAGTAAATATCATTGTGTCTTTGCATTTATTAAGAGAGCATCTATTTTTTTTTCTTATACTTATAATAGTCTTAGAATTCAACACATTTACAAAGGATCTGTTGTCATGTTCACATTTACTCTGCGTCAAAATAACCTTTTGTTTGGATTGAGAAATTTGGAAGGGAGATAAAAAAAATTTGAAGGTAGATTTTGTGTTTGGACTGTATTTTAGGAAGAAAACTGAGATATGTGAAGGGAAATGATGGGGTGAATTGTACATGACTTCAATACTAAAAATGGGGAGAAAATGAAAGAAAAGTGTGTTGAAGTTGTGACACACATATTTGTAATCTCGATTATACCTTTTAAAGAATAAATATTAATAAGATAAATATTATAAATTACTTGTTACCTATATAAACTCTAAAACTCACGAAAATGTAATATACACAATTTTTAAGTCTATATAACATTATATAGCAGTACAATGTAAAAATCAAACGACTTTAACATCAGATTTTACAGATTAACTTGGAGTCTAGAGGTATATTAAATTACTATACTTGCTTTTTGTTTTTCTTTTCAATTGTTGTACTTTTTGGTAATCTATTATGTCTCTTTGCTCACGGTAATTTTAACGCCAACGAAATTACGTCCCTTTCTGCGTACCGTCTTGTTTTCGTTTTTTTATTGCTAATGCCTTTCTTTTACTTCTGAACTCTACGTCCTTTCTTTCTGTTTTCTTTCTTTTGGGAAAAATGCACTGACATCCCTTGAGGTTTCTAATAATTACAGAGACCTCCCCTGAGGTTTAAAAAAATATGATTACTTCCCCTGCTTTTGAAACTATTTGATCATTACTCTCTTGCCGTTAATTTTTACTAACTTTCTTTAGTTTTGTTTTTGAATTTGACCATTTTGCCCTTCCTTCAGACTTACTCCCTTAATATTTTTTTCAATAATTATTTTTGGGTTTTTTTTTTAAATTTGACGCTTTTAACGAGAAGCAAGTATCTTGTAAAAATAATAAATATGTCATAGAAAAATCTATAACGTTAAAAGGCTAAATGTTTCAAAATATCGTACGCATTTTCGATAAGGGTGTACATAGTTAGAAATAAATTTATTTTATTTTTCTGCAAATTTTAATCAAGGTGTATGTAAATTAGTCCGAATAACTTAATTTAGTATTAATAACAAAAAATTTTATTTTTTTATTGATGCGTGAATCAATTATTTTTTGGGATACATAATAATTTTTTTATTACTAAAATTTATGCTAGTTTTCGGATTAAAAGATAAAAGTATTTCCGTGCATAGGTTTAAGAAATATTTGTACCAATTTCAAAAAAGTAAGCAAAATTTTTAAATTAGTGTCAAAATTTTAAAAAGTTATGTACGAAATTTTTTTGGCACCAATTAATTTTTTTGCTTACTTCTTTGAATTGATAAAAATAATTTTTTATAAATATCCACGAAAGTCCTTTAATCTTTTAATCTTAAATAAAACCATCACAAATTTTTAAAAAAATTATTGAAAAAACATATTAAATGAATGGATGTGAAGGAAAGGAAAAGTAGTCAAATTTAAAGATAAAATTAACAGAAGTTAATAAAAACTAACAGCATAGGGATAATGATCAAATAATTTCAATAAACAAAGGACGTGACTGTATTTTTCTAAATATCAAAAGAGGTCTCTGCAATTGTCAAAAACCTAGGTCAGTGCATTTTACCTGTTTCTTTTTTATTCCACTGATCTCTTCAAGTAAAACTGTAACAAAAGATGAAAGGCGTAAGGGAGAAAGGAAAGTGACATCATTATTAGAAGGAAAACATTGCAAAGGTTTGACACCCATCTTCCTAACCAATCACACGTCTCCACTCACCAAAAGAGCGAAAGCTGACAAGCCACCAACCAAAACAAATTCAAAATTACGCAAGACCCAATTGAGGGTCCTGTTCATTTTGCTGCAAAAAATATTATTTAGACAATTAAGATAGTATTTGAATAATATTTTTTGTGTTAAAACGATGTTGTTTTATTGTACAATACAGATTTTTCATTTTCGCACAAAACACTCTTTAATGATTAAAAGAAAAAACGTAATTCGGAAAGCCCAACGGAGATCCCATCAAGATATAAATTTGAATGTCGAAAAGTGCTGCCTCCAATTCTTTGACATTTCGCAGAATATGAACAATATATCGTTGTGGAATAATGGTTGGATTCACCATTCGCACTTTCACCGAAAACACTATCTTGACATTTTGGAATCAATCAAAGCTTCCCAATCACGTGTCAGTTTTTGGAAGATGATTCAAAAGTTCCTTGCTTTTAATTGTCGGATCTGCCCTTGTGCTACCTTTCCACCATAGATACATATTCTTTAATAGATCCTAGAGGTTACCCATGAAATTCTCCACCATTTAAGTATTCTAATCCATACCAAATACACCTTCGAGCATAAAATATCAGCAAGAGTTTGATCCAAGCAAGTTTTTCTGCTTGAATCAAGTCATTTCTAGTAATATTTTGAGTCAATTCCTTATGGGTACCTTTAGAAATATGTTTTAAACACAGTGAACGGTTCGAATCATTAAAATTTGATTAGAAAATAAGAAATTCCAGAGGTTTTCAGAGCATGTATGATGGGATAGTTATTTTTTGGAATAAAGTGTATATTATATAACAAAAATGTATAAAATTTAATTAGAAAATAAGAAATTCCATATTAGAGGTGTTTTTTTGTCCACCTAAGTTTACCATGGACTTGGATCTGACAATTTTTGGAAAACCCAACTAAGGTGGTCCAAGAAACAACCATTGGACAGGTTTAGAGAAAATGTACCTAATCAAACACCCCCAAAATTAGAAAAAAAATTATTCAATGGTCTTGAAATAATTGTTCATCAGCATATAGTATTGTAAAATTTAACTAACTGTATAAATTAATTTACATTAATATATGATGATAAAAGAGTGTGAGACACCCCGTATACACAAGGAATAATGAATTATCATTCTGAGAATGTTATAAAAAATTAACTTCGTGAATCACACGAATTTAGCAATCACTCATTCTTTGTTTTTTTTTTGTTTTTTTCCAAGTTGCACTAGAAAAAGGGAGAGTCCAGATGACAAAATGGTGTTAAAAACTCATTGGGACATTAAATTTTCAGAGCATGTGTGATGGGATAGTTATTTTTTGGAATAAAGTGTATATTATATAACAAAAATGTATAAAATAAGTCCTAATTTTGTCTGTTACAAATGTGTTAATTTAGAGAGTGTGAATAAGTATTTCGGTAGTATGGTTAGGAGATCTATGTAAAATAAGAATATATAGATGGGTAAAATGCACTGACCTCTCCTGAGGTTTCTAACAAATGCAAAGACCTCTCTTGAGATTTTGAAAAATACAATGATCTTCCTTAATTTTGAAAATATTTGACTGTTCCCCTTCCAGTTAGTTTTTGATATATTCTATTTCTTTTGCCCTTGAATTTGACCATTCTACGCTTTGGTATATGGAACCATTCACACTCACTCACTTAATATTTTTTCAATAAATGTTTTGTGAGAAATATTTTAAGATTTGACAAATACAAGTATCTCGTAAAAATAATAAAATTATGTGAAAAAATTTCTAACGTTGAAAGACTAATTACTCTAAAAATATTGTATACATGTTCGTTAAGGGTAGAATACTAAAAAAATTAGGAAATAAATTGTTTTAGGAATAAATTGATTTTATTTTTCTTCAAAATAACAGTGTAAAAGTACAATTGTAGGAACATTAAGGCTATGTTTGGTAACCATTCCGTTTTCTGTTTTCTGTTTTTATTTCCTGAATTTTCTGTTTTTTGAGAAAAAAATATGTTTGGTTGACATTTTACTTCCAAAAAATTGAAAACAGTTTTCATTATTTTCAAAAAAAGTGAAAGTATGAAAAGTGAGCTTTCATTTATTTCAAAAACAGTTTTCATTATTTTCAAAAATCAACTATGTGTATATGTATATGTATGCATGTATATATATACACTAGACATATATATAATTATATATTCGCATATTATATATTTATTTATATATACATCTATATATTTATTATACATATAATATATATTTATATAATATGTATAATATATATACTTATATACATATATGTATATGTATACAATACATATGTATGTATATTTATACATATTTGTGTATATGTACTTATATACATGTATATATACGCACACTTATATACATATATCACACACACACACACACACATATACATATATATATATATATATATATTAATATATCTAAGTGTATACATATATATACATACTTATATATATTATATATTAGTATATTACAAGTATGTATCTATATGCATAATACATAATAAATATGTTTATGTATATACATTATAATACATTATACATATACATTATATGTATATACATGTACATTATAATACATGTATATGTATATGTATAATTATATATAATTATACATATATATAATTATATAGTATTATATATTTATAAATATATATGTATTATATATTAGTATATTACAAGTATATATTATAATATATCTAAGTGTATACATATATATACATACATACATATATAATAAATATTTCATGTATATACATTATAATACATTATACATATACATTATATGTATATACATGTATATTATAATACATATGCATATGTATAATTATATAATTATATGTATAATTATATAATTATACGTATATATAATCATATAGT
This sequence comes from Arctostaphylos glauca, assembly GCA_019985065.2. NCBI lineage: Eukaryota > Viridiplantae > Streptophyta > Magnoliopsida > Ericales > Ericaceae > Arctostaphylos > Arctostaphylos glauca. The sequence continues at coordinate 16,973,929 of JAHSPW020000013.1, forward strand.
ATTATATACGTATTATATACATGTATATATATAAATCTAAGTGTATACATATATATACATAATATATTACAAGTATGTATATATGTATAATATATATTAAATATGTAGATGTATATATATTATAATACATTATACATGTATATACATATATATGTATGTTATAACACATATGTATATGTATAATGTATATGTATAATTATATATGTATATATATAAGTATAAGTATATATATACTTATATGTACATATATATGCACTTATATACATGTATATATATACCTATATATACATATATACACTTATATATATTATAAGTATACTTATATGTACATATATATGTACTTATATACATGTATATATATACCTATATATACATATATACACTTATATATATTATAAGTATATTATACTTATATAAATATATATAAACTTTGATATATACTTATATACATATATATGTATATAAGTCTTTATACACACACTATAGAGTCTATATGTATAACAAACTAAAAACAGGTTAACACAAACAAGTTTTTCATTTTTGTTTTTTTAAAAACAAAAACAAAAATTAGGAAACAAAAATAGAAAACACAAAACAGAAAACAGAAAGTGTTACCAAACAAGCCCTAAAAGTTGTTGTTCTTTACATCTTATTCAAGTACCTTGAATAAAAATAATTTTATTTTGTGGTAGCTACCATTATTATTGCATCATTACTTGCAAAAAACTTACTTGTTGGGGAAGTACCATATTACATACTCTTACTTAGATGAGTATTGTATGCATCTCTTAAATGACCTGAATAATTAAAATTTGGCCTACAAACTCATAAACCATTATTATGCCAAAATTCATAACTTTTGGATAGAAACTCAAACTATTTGGTCAAAAAATTATAAAAATCAAAATTAAAACTAGTAAAATACAATTTTTATGAGTAGAAAGTTAATTTTATGAATTTATTTGCAAATGTTAGGATAAATTTATGAAGCCGGTATCAATTTTTATAGATATTTATGCAAAAATATTATAATTTGAAAGTACTTCAAAATAATGTAGATTGGTACTTACTTTATGTTGATGTGTAATATTTTAAAAATGAACTCCACAGTCCACATCATAAGCAATTGTTTTTTTTTTTTTTCCTTTTAGTTGTTTGCTGACTATAAAAAGGTAACAGATAGTAACGAAAGAGTAACACACAATGTTGGACATATTATTTTATTATCATGTATCTATCGTCGTTGCTCATTATTTTTAAAATTTTACTATCATATCCTTCGTATTTTCTTCCCCAAGATTTTTATGTTTTTACCATGCATGTTTATGTTGTCTTTTTTAGCCTAATTTTTAAGTATTCTATCCTTATCGAACAAGCATTCACTATTTTTGAAGCATTTAACCTTTGAACGTTAGAAAATTTTTTGTAGAATTTTATTATTTTTACAAGACAATTGTATTTATCACTTCTCAAAATTTTCCTCGTAAAATAATTATTAAAAAAAATATCAAAAGAGCAAGTGTAAAGGGTTGCATATACAAAATGGTAGAATGATCAAATTCAAGGGAAAAACAAAAAAGAATGTACCAAAAACTAGCTGGAGGGGGAAACAATAAAATATTTTCAAAAGTAGGAGAAGTCACTATATTTTTTGAAATTTTAAAAAAGGTTCCTACATTTGTTAAAAATCTATTTTACCCTATATAAATAAATAAATAAATACATTTAATAATTTTTATGGTCCCCACCACAACTTTTTCATCCATTAGGAATTTAGGACCAATCACCTTTATCTTCTCTCTCCTCTCTCTTCTTTTTCTTCCCTGACATGAAATGTCATGCTTTTTTCCTCTTCCGTTCCCTCTCTTCTTTCTCACCCATGTTCTGTTAGAAGGTAAAGCGTGGTGCTGTGCTCAAAAGCAGAGCACATGTTCTGTGCCTTAAAAGGTACAGTTTTGTGGCCCAAAAAAATTCTGTCTGTTCACACAATTTGTTAATAAAATTTTTATTTTAAAATTTTAAATTCGTAATTAATTTTGAAATTTTGTTTAAGTTAATTTTAATGTTTTGAAATTTTTTCAAAAATAAAATTCAAAAATACGACCAAAAAATTTAAATAAGTGGTATCGGTCACTTTTTTAATGCGATAGTAGTAAATAGGCAAACTTTTGTGATTTTCTTCTTACTTTTCTCACTGCTGCATTAAAAAAAATGAAAAAAATTTCTCATTTGAACTCTTTTCGATCGTTTTCTTGAAATTTTATTTTCGAAAAAACTTTAGAAACTCACCGTTGACTTAAACGAATATTTCAAAATTGACCACGAACTCAAAATTTTAAAATATAATTTTGTTAACCGATTGTGTGTACAAAACACACAAAAAATAGTTTTTTTTTTTTTTGGCCGTTTAAGGCACAACACAGGTGTTGTGCTTTTAAGCATATCCCCACCCCATTCCCTTAAACTTTATATAGGTACGAAATCACTTTATAGGTATGAAATCAAGGGTTGCGCAGCTCTGCTCAACTCAGCGCTATGCGGTTTTCTCAGCTAGTCGGGAAAGCTCCTTCTCGGACTTACCAAGTACTCAACCTAAGTTTTGGAGGGTACTCCTTGTCCACGGGGAGTCCCGGTTTGACAGAAACAACAATTTCATAAAGAGCATTTCTATTGGGAGTGGACTGCCCTCTAAATAAGTTTCAAGGGATTAGATTCGTATTCACAGTAGAATAAGGACCTCAAAATTACTAAATGACAAAGGATTGTAGCCTTATCACGATTGAAGAGAAACATACTCAAAGTAGGATAAAATTCTCTAAAAAGAATTAAGGCCAGTAGGTATTTAATTATAAACTTACCTTTTTATTTTTATAAAAATAAGGCATCAACTATGCAAAAAAAGAGGGAGATATTTTTGTTAACAAATAAAAGTATTAAAGGCATTTTCACACCATTGCATAGATAAAAGGATAGAATAGGTATATTATGGCAATTGGCAAGTGTACTTGAATGTAAAGACCCTAATTTTTAAATACAAAAAAAAAAAAAAAAAATTTAATTTTGATGTATGAAATCATTTATTGAATTATTTAGTTGCGCGTTTTTTATTTTAGCCATACATTACATTCATGGGTTTGTGCATGTGTGTATTTGGATTCAACCCATTGGACTAAGCCTTGACCCAAGCCCAGCTTTGTTTAACCCGGCCCATGATCCAAACTCTTTTGACTTGACCCAAGATCCATCTCCTTCTTTGATTTGTAGAACCATCTACACTTGATAATTTTTCTTCCCTTGATCATTGCCCCATGTGCCAAAAACCTTTAGACGTTGAAACATTTCAGCAAATGGAGAATACACCTAGGTGGTGTGGAGAACTCAATTTGATGGGACTAACCTCCAACCAAGTCCATAACCTTGATCCCCACTCTTCACTTTCCCCAGCAAATCATCCCTAAATCCCTAGCTTCATTCAAGTGGAAATCTGCAACAAGTTTTCTCCCTCCAATGGAGCTCCATGCAAAGCTCTCCTTTACACTCAACCTCCCTCTTTTTGTACTCTATCCTCCTCACAATGCTAGCTACGAATTTGAGAGTTCAGAGAGTGGAGAGAGTTGCCATGGCTGTGGTGTAGAAGTGAGAAGAAAGAAAGAAAAAAAAACAGTGGAGAGAGAGAGAGAGAGAGAGAGAGGAGGGGAAACTTTGAGTTAAATCACCAAAATCCAAGCCAAAATCATCCAATTCAAGCTTAGTTTCTTCAATACTAAGGTGAATGAATCTATCCTAACCTTTAATTTATGCCATTGATCGATATTGAGCTCCACGGAGCTCGGAGAAAACGAAACCCAGAACTGTATTTTCGTATATGATGATGTTGACACCGGTGTCATAGTTTTGTTACACCGGTGTCTTTGCTTTCTGTATGTGTTAGTATTCTGTGTTTTCATGGTTACACCGGTGCCTTAGTTTTGGTGACACCGGTGCCTTTGCTCTCTGTAGTTTACAATGTTCTGGACTTTCATAGTTACACCGGTGTCATAGTTTTGATACACCGGTGCCTCGACCTCTCTGTATCTTAACACACTGCAGAATAGGCCTTACACCGGTGTCTCTGTTTTGGTTACACCGGTGCCTCAACTCTCTGTATCTTAGTATTACACTACAGAACTGACCTTACACCGGTGCCTCTGAAACCTTACACCGGTGCCTCTGTTATGAAAATTTGACACTTAGTTTCTGACTTAGGCTTTGTTAAGGCATGGCATGTGTTATGAAAATATACTTATTTTCTATAAATAAATTTAAGTAAATACATTATTCTAGATTTCTTTACTTTAATTTTATTTAATGAAAATAAGGAAATACCCCCCATTTGGAAACAATGGCATTTACAGAAAATTGAAATTCGATTCGAATCAAAATGTCGCCCTCCCTATTTTAGTACAAAATCGAAAAATCACCCGTTTTCTTCCTATATTGTGGCCCGAAACTCACCCTAAACTTATGCGTTTGAGACATATGAATATACCATTGTGCTTAGAAAAAATCAAGGAATCATTTCCGGGACTTTTTATCCCCAAATTCGAAACTTGAAAAATTCAACTTTTTCTATACTTAGAAAAATTTTCAGACAGTGAAAATTTTCAGAAAATTTAAACATTGCCCAAACTCTTACATAATGACTACTACACCTATAATCAAGTTCCGATTATCGTTTTGAAACTTTAGGTATCCTATATCATTAGGAGATGACATCTTATTCAAAAATTAGCGTGTTAGAAGTTTTCTTGCGAAATGAAAGTATGCGCTTATCGTTTATGTGCCATAGCTTGCTTATTTGTATTATCTTGTTCGCTTGATTAATCTTGCATCTCCAACACATCATCATGCTATCATGAGTCTAGTCGTTGAAACGAAACTTATATAGAGTCAATGAGAAACGTTTGAGGTTAGTGGAGATGACACTCGAGATTTTGACACGAGTCATAAAAGTCACGAGCTTTGTAACGAAAATCGAGAATTTGATAAACTCTTATGTTTGGTGACTCGAGATTTGACTTACTCCTTGGGGGAGATGTGTTAGGATGTCTTTAGCCGGGATATGGATTTTAGCCGAACTACGTCTGTTACCACCGGGCTGTGTCTTGGAGCCGAGTCGGTCACGTCTCATGTATTTAGCCAAGTTATGTCGTGAGCCGGTTATGTTCGTAAGCCGTGTCGTGTCTTTTCAAAAATAAAAATATAGTTGAAGGGGAGGAGTTAGATATTTTCCGAGTCAAGGCACGACATATGGGAGACATAATGCTGGGAGCATAACGGTTGGGAGCATGGGATACGGGAGCCGATGTTTGGGTACACTAGCGCCGGATACGAGGTCAGCGTAGGGGTCGGGACCATATTGGTCGGGAACATCATAACACCACTTTGAAAAATGAAATTTTGATGACGGGCAATGCTTGTGTCAACCCGAACTTTGTATTTTGAAAGAAATTTTGGACACTTGTGAACAACGACAGACACTTATGGATATAAGTCGGTTGCACGTGTCAGAAATTTAGAAACAAGTCATAGGGTTTGACTTAAGGATATATTGTCGACATTTCATTCATTTAATGTACTTACTTGTTTAATGCTTCCGCTTATTATTTAATCTGATTATGTCAACTCTGATTATTTTATTCTGTTCATAATATTTGATTGAGTGCTCATACTATCTTCATGATCATGCATCAGTTGATCCATTGCATAGATTTGAGATTTAGGGTAGTTTTATTTGCTGAGCGTTAATCGCTCATCTGGTGCAACTTCTCTGCCCCTGGCCTTTCATGCCAGGTGTCGAAGATGACGTTGCTGAGCCCGCTTATCCAGATACCCACGGCGGTACTTTCGAGGAGGATGTCGTAGCCCCGTGTTTCACCTAGATTTATTTCGAGCTCTTAATTTTAAATCTTTAATGTAATTTCTTTAAATTCGGATGTTGTAATCAAACTTTATTTTGACTAAGTAATGGAAATGTGGTTGACTTTTGATAAATTATTTTAAATTAACGTCTCCGGAAATCCGGGGCGTTACATTGAATGTTACATAGAGTTAAAAAAAAAAAAAAGGTAAAGGTGTGCAGTGTGACTTTAGAATAAGAAAAGTAAGGATGTGCAATGTGATTCTATTAAAATCAAGAGGGTATTTTTGGCAGTTACCCTTTTTAAGAATCACTTGAAAAAGATTTAAACTAATATCTTGTTAGAGATTTTCAAAATAACTTGGTTTGTATTTTGGGTGTTTTTGTAAAATCTTCCTAGTTCCTTCAATGCTTGCTTGAATATTGGGTAAAATACTTGAAAGAAATTAGAAGGATTGTACCCGTTGGGGTGCCCATTGGTACAGGTGTATCCGTTCGGGTGAACCGGTTGGGTTGTAACCGGTCGTACCCTTTTGAAAATATATGTCGATTAGGTATGGTCGCGATTGTTTGAAAGGCTGCAATCCCCATCTTAGGATCTAATCCAACGGCAGAAAGGAAACGGGTGCGTGCCAATTCAAACAGGTCAGTATCATTTGGCCTATAAATTGCCTATGAAATTAGTCATTTGGGGTTAGTTGATTTCTAATCATCTTTCTCCCAAAAGATAACTCTTATATTCTGTAGCATTTATTTTTGAGTTCTGATATTCTAGATAATCAAAACTTAGTATTTTTGATTCTATTACTTTTTACCATGCAGATATTCTGTCTAATTCTGTTTAGGCAAATGTAGTTGGGTAGAACATTAGTTTTGGCTTCATTGTATCCTGAAGGCGAATTTGCTGTAACCCGATGCACACCATCTGGTCGGAGCAAATACTGTCTTTAGGAAAACAACTCAGTAATATGTCTTGAAATTTCATTATTTTTGTGTTTTGCAGTAGTCTTCATCGCCGACAACCAATTCGAAAACAATTTTTCTCCAACAATTAAATACAGTATCCTTGCAATGGCGATGTCTCTACAGAAACTCATATAAGTTTTTTCCTCTAATGCTAATTAAAGATGGCCAAGTTTGTCTAGTATATACGTGCGTTCATGGTTTAGTATGTTGTTTGTTTATCATATCAGTTCTTTCTATTTTTTCAAAATCTATTAAACCCATGAGTTTTCCATGTTCGGTAGATTTTTCATGTTGGGGTTATATGCATTAGATTAAAAGTTTGTAAAATTCTTTTTAATGAGGAGTTGAAACACCGGAAAAAGTTTGATCGGAGTTGTCGTGGGAATTCAAATATATTTTGTATTTAGTTACAAAACCATTTATAAATGAATTTCAGAGCATAACCGACTGCCTAACAGTACCACTGTGATGATTTTCACAGTATATTGATAAAAGTCACTGTGATACTGAAAGTCACTGAGATTATCGAAATTTAATGGACAAAGCTATCAGACAAATTAAGCAGTAACAATGTACTAATGCATGCAATCCACGTTTAAATATTCTATCATGACTGCATGTATTCAATTCTAACATTATACTAATGTGTATTATACTAATCCATGCAATCCTATCACGACCTTACAGTTTAAAACAAGATCACCACAAATTCCTGCGAAGCATCGGTTGCTTTTTGACAAATCAAATAAGTATCAATGGGTAAATTAAATAAAATCTTTCCGCGGGGAAATATACAACCCACGTTTTAAAAGTTCCGATGCAAATCCGTAGAAACAATAAACACATGGTAATTTGTCTTTAGATTGTTAAAATCAAGTTTTAAAAGGCACCAATTGGGTGCTTGTTGCAGTTTTTCAACAGTTTTAGAAATCTAATAGTTACAACTCTTCGAGGACACCTCTTCGTTTCTATATAATGGCATAATTGTAGCCATTGGAAGCCATTTTTTTTAATTTCATGTATTCTCTCTCTCTGTCTCTCTGTCTCTCTCTCTGTCTCTCTCCATGTGTGTGTCTCTCGCTCCATTAGAGAATTCACACTGAGGTACTAGTTACTCACCTAAAGGAGTATTCAATTCTCTAATGTGTTCCGTTATATCAACGGGTTCACACCTAAAATACAAAACGGGCTAACTTTTATTAATGACTAACGGTAACACTCTTGAATTAACTATAACTAGTAGGCGCAGAGTGAGTTTTTTATGAACTGCGGGCTGAATAGCCATTGTGAAAACTTTAGGGCGAAATATGAAATCTTTGGTTGGACCATACTATTTCTCCTCATAGTTCAGGGGGTTTTAATGTGATTTTCTCTAAAGTTAGAAATCGATCAACTGTTTTCTTCAGATTTTCGTGGGTTTCAATTCTGCATCTACTCGGACTTCAAATTGCACTAAAAATTTAGAATTGCTGGTCGGTGGGTTTGCGTCTGACAAGTTTGGGCTTTGGTGAGACAAATAGAGAGAGAGAGAGAGAAGAAGAAGAAGAGGGGGGGACTTTAAAGAGGTTCGCCGACAACCAAAGCTGCCAATGTGTGTGGCAATAGGTATTATTTTGGGTGTCTGTATATGTATATACGTTGTACTTATAAACGTAGCATATTTATATAATAGGTGTTTATATATATATATAATCAGGGATGGAGTTAAGGGGCAGTCATTTTTATAAGGAAAAACAACTCTCTATTATTATACTGAAAATAAAAAAAATATGACATTTATACACTCGTTCCTATTAAATATTATAATATACATTTTTTGGCTGACATAAATATTCGTTTATGCATAGTGAAATTCGTAGTTCGACACCTGATATAACTATTGTATAATTATTAGGGAGAGAGAGATAGATTGAGATATTATACCGTGGGAGCGAGTGTGTGCCGACCGGGGGATCTAGTATGTCTTTTTTTGGGTTTGTCTTCTCCTTTTTAAAAAGAAAATAACTATTTATAATTTTGCACTAGTCATGAGTCATCACTCATTTTGTCATGGAGCACCTACGTGGTTGCAAAGCTACCAAGTGGCAGCACGACATGCAAATGCAACGTATCCCAAAGAAAATCATTTCGGGCTCCATTCTGGACTTTACTCTTAAAATATCTCAAAACTTTACCGTTGTCTAATTTTGACGAAGGATCATTGTGATAACAATCGGATTCTCTTACAAAAATCTTGATACCGCAAAATTTGTACCGTGTGTCCTTTTCATCGTCTAGTTTAGCATGCAAGGTACAGTCCACCTCAATTTTTAGCTCAGAAAGTGTTATTGACTCATTTTGATGAGACGAATTTAATGATAATATATTTAGCTTTAAAAACGTAAGCATAAATATATGAAGAATCATGCTCCTAGGCTCTTTTTAATTTAATTTGATGTCATTGGATGGCCGGACAAAGACATCACATTTTATATATATGGTTTGATCTACCCTATAATATTCATATATGAATGTCAACTCTCTGAATACCAGATCGATTTAAGTACCGATTTTTTTATTAGTACGGTACGTATCGGTATTAGTTATATAACGAGTACCGTATCGAATTTATCACAACTATCAATATATATGTATAAACCATAGAGAAAGAGTGAAAAAATAGAAAAATTACTTCTTTTGCAACTTGGAAAAAAAAATACGATACCGAACGGTACCGGCCAATATGGCCGGTATTAGCCGGTGGCCGATATGGCCGGTATTAGTCGGTACGGCCGGTATTTAGAATAGTACGATATTAAAAGTTCTCTGGTACTGTTTTTATGCAAAAATAGTACGTACCGATTGATACCGTCGATACCGGTACAGTATTAATAACTTTGATTAATGTATTTAAAGATCGGGGCTATCAAGCTTTAAAAATAAACTTATAAAAAAGCGTTAAATACGCATTGAAGATAAATTATGTACATCTTTAGAATGTTGAAGAAAAAAAGAGAATAAAAAGATGAGAAAAGGAGAAAAATTAAAAGACAAAAAATTGGGCAAATAAAACTACAGAACATTTTCAACGCCACCCTTTTAAAATGTTTTCTCCTCTATTTATGGTGGGTGTAGTAGACCAAAATGTACAACAATGGGCCTTTGGCCAAAGATCATTTTCGGCACATCTTCTCTCGACCCAAGTTGGGCTAGGCCTAAGAATTACATAATAGCTCTTCGATTTGCAAGCTGAACAGTCCACGGTCGGCGTCTATCTTTGAAAAGTCTCTAACAACCTCTCACCTACACGCTCGGCTTCTGTCTTCGATCTTTCTCGATCCTCGGCCATACAACGTTCATCATCACCACATAAGAGGTGAGCCCTTTACGTAGAAATGTGGGGAACATAATTATGGCACATGCAGACGTGCCCGTTCGATTCGCACAAAAGTGGGACACTTGGCAGAACTACCGTGATTCATGGACCACGGCACTACATTCTCAGCCAAAGATTCCTGCAGGCAGTTGGGTTCCTACTTTATAAATACTCCAACACGCTTGCGGTAATACTCTACTTTCAAGTTGTTTTCGCCCTTACTAAAGGCTAACTTGATCGTTGGAGTGTACGTCAGAAATTCAACCCCGTTCAGCACTAAATTAGTATTGAGTGTTTTGCAGAATTAGCCAGAGGGTTTGTCATTTGCATCTAGGAAGTCTAATTCCGATTCAAGATTCCACAATGGGTATAAAGTTAGGTATAATATTTCATCCATTCACGTAAGCGTACAGACAATTACGCGAATGTCAAAAACAATTACTAACTACTTCTCATAAAATTGATTTCAAGCTTTTCATATACACTTGCTGTATAGAATTAAAAGTAGATACGTCAATTGTATAGAGGATTGTACACATTAATTGAGAAGGGAAAAAAAAAACTTCTCGCGTTGAACCACAGTCCTAATTCCTAAAGAGTAGGGGTCCATTTGGTCTGGCTGAATTATTGGATTATTCACTGTTTAGTTTTTTATCCTTATTTGAAATTTTTCTCTAATTTTTTATTTTTCATCATTTTTTTGATGATTGTTGGTTCGTCCCGACAAAAGCTTTCGGAAAAGTTCTCAATCATCGGCTAAATTTGAAAAAAGTTCAGAAAAGACAAAAAATAAGCCAAAAACAGCGTCCGTGTTGGCTTATTTTTCGTCTTTACTGATTTTTTTTAACTTTTGGACATAATTTTATACTTTTTAGATTCCTTTCGTCGATACGAACCAATAATCCCCGAAAAAATGACATAAAAATAACAAATACAAAAAAAAATTGAATAAAGACAAAAAAAAAGTCAAATAATCTAGCCTGGATTAATCCAGGCCAAATAGACCCTGGGGGTGTTTGCAGTTTGCACATATAGCTCGCGAAAAAAGGGTGCTCTCAAGTGATGAACTCTAGGACACAAATGGTCTCATCAAAGGCCCATTGTACAATTCAAATTACTTTAATGAATCAAAAAATTAAAGTTGATACTGAAAAAGGCTTTGTCAAAGACAAATGCTAAAGGGTGTTCATGGGGCACAAGTTAAGTTTCGTTTAATGAGGATTTTGTTATAGCATTTTACTAAAAGAAAAATAAATGATATTTTGAATAACAAAAATTACCATAACTTGTTATATTTTAATTTTGGTAACTATTCAACTCCATGAAAGTAAAAAAATAAAATGAAGGATTTTCATAATTTTCATATTTACAGTGACCCAATAATTATGTTTTCGTTTTTCCTAAAAGGAGAAATTCTCAAACTATATCGAAAGTTCATACCTTTCAACATTTTCTGTACCAAGTATTCTTTATAAGAGTAGGTATTTGTAAGAATAGGTATGAATAACAAGATTTCGATATTATACCAAGTATTGTTCATACCTTTCCTTTATCAAATGTTGATAATTAAGACTCAATGGTTTTCTTTATCAAATGTTGACTTTCAAGATTTTAAATGTATTATTTTGTTGTTTGATTTCTTTTAATAAATTATAAGTGCTTTGGCGGGTTATTGATTATGTGTAGTTTGAGGGCTTTTTTTTGCATTTTCCCATTCTTGTTTTTGAATTTTGGATGTTTTGGAGCCAAAATTCTTAGAATAAGTTTTGCAGAACTCATTCTCTATTTTAGACTTTAGGAGCAAAAACTTAAAAGGAGGTCTAAAACTCTTTTATGCATTTTTATTCTCATTTTTCATTCTACTACTTTTGCAAAATGTATTCTGCACATTTTTTCCAAACACTCGTCTCAAATTTAAAACTCAATCTGGCCATAGTCCAAAAAATCAAAAATGAAAAGCTAGAAAATAGACTCCCAAGATTATGATGCTTTGGCAAGTTAGAGTGAGTTGGCTATCTACTCATTAATTTAAGTAAATTTTCTTTATGGGGGCCGGATTCGGGAATATATAAAAAAACACAATAAAAAATACACAATCTCACCCGTTAAAATCAACGGCTGAGATTAAAACTCTCTTATTTTGTATTCTTCCTTATTCTACTTGATTTTGGAAATGAGCCACACTTCAATTATTGCAATAAAAAAATTTCTTTTTTAATTTCCTTCCAAGTCTTTTGTAAAAAGGGAATCAAATGGGAGATTGCAAACTTGGTGGTCCAATCCAAAGAGAACTCAAGTCAGGTCACCCATTCCTAGTAATTCCATTTGGATTACAGCAACAGAACATATCGAAAGTGGGAGCAAACTTAAATTTGGATTCCATTTGTATTGAAGTTACTAATGGCTTTCAATAGTTCCAGCAAAAAAATAGAGAACTGATGCTAAATTACTTTGTGTAATTTGTCCATGTATGACTAAGTTGCCTAATTAATGAAGGTTATGTGAAATTTTTATTTTTCGTCAACTTTTTATAGATTATTGGTTCGTCCTGACGAGAGGTTTCAGAAAAGTTATACATAATGAACAAAATTTGTAAAAAATTCAGAAAAGACAAAAATAATTTTTTAAAAAAATGGATCTTTTCATGTTTATTAGTCGCCTTTAGTGATTTTTTTAGCTTTTGGACATAATTTTATATTTTTTAGGTTTGTCTCGTTGAAACGGACTAGTAATCTATATGATTTCATATTTTTTAGTTTTACTCTCAGCCATTGATTTTAACGGGTGAGATTGTGTTCTATTGTATTTTTTTATGTGTCCCCAAATCCGGCCTCATCTTTATGACCTCAAATACCTAAATTTAAAAAAGCAAAATAAGGATAATATTATCATTATAAAAAATCTCACACGTATTTATTACTACTAATCTTGAAATGTAATATTTTGTGAATTACCATAAATACAAATTACCTAAATAAGCGTATTTATTGCAGCTAGCAGAACCGCTCAAATCATATCGTTTTGAAAATAATCAATTGTCAAACTCTACCATTTATTATCTGAGTAAATTTCACATGCATTCCCTTGGGTTGTTGACAAAATTATTGCCCTCCCCTGACAAATTATTGTCCTCTCTTACTTTATAAATTATTCTCTTCAAACTGCCAAGCTCGTTACTTTATTGTTGACGGTGTTTTTTTTGGAAGGAAGTTGACGGTGTTAGTAAAGTAAACTTCCCATTTTACCCTTCAACGGCATGATCCTCTTCTTCCTCCTTCAAGTGGGATTTGAAGACATGAATCTCCTTTCTCCTCTGCCCTTTCGGCGTGTTTGGAGGGTGTTCCCTTTCTCACCATAACATTTAATCTCAGTTTTTGTTTACTTAACAATCTCAATATTAAATATTATACCAAACAGGTGATTGTAGTTCATTCCAAACACTTCCTCCTCAAAAGGCAAGAACATAAAAATCAGATCTTTTAAACGTACAAAGCATAAGCCTAGCACTAGTATAAATTAAGACATATTGACATTTGCTAACTCAAAATCAATTCCATTGTGTAAATACAAATTCAATTTCTCTGTCAAAGTTGAAAGAATGATCCTGCGATCAAGTGTAGTTCAACAGACAGTCGACTCTCTACACGCAAAACACCAACCTAATCTCTACTAAAATTCTTAAACTACAAGCAAATGAAAGCAGAAACAAAATACACTTTTGACGACTGAATTTAACGACCAAATTATTTTTGCCGCCAAAAGTGGTATATTTTGTTGGAAAAATGGTGTTAGAACATATGTTCAATTTGTTCAAAACCATTAAGGAGTGAATGAAAAATTGACTCCTATTAATTTCCATTTAAATTGGTTGAAGAAATTCAAATAGAATTTATTTCTATTGAATTTTATATAATTTTAATGGGTTATTAATTAGTGTAGAGTCATGTCTAGTCGATGACATCTATTCGGATGAATAGTTATGTCACTTCCTTTCGTGACTATTGGGAATAGTCACGAATTCTTCTATATAAGGGTGTTCCTTACATTTGTTTTAAGAAAACGTTTTTGAAGGAGACACATATATATAGAGTTTTGGATTGATTTTTCATTTATTATTTTGAGTTTGAGTCTTCATATGAGATAGTACAAGTTCATTATTTGGTTCGCTAAGTCCCATCGATTGGAGTGCTACTTTGGTGGGATTCGATCATTTTATCCTGGGAGACAAGTGCCTATTTAAATCGTGAGCACTATAGCGAGGGCGAAATTTGTCTTTAAGAACATAGTGTTTTCACTAGACTTGATCCTTTCCATGTGATTTTCAGGTTTTATCTTTCTATCATTTCGTTATCTTTGATTTCGTTATTTATGTCACGATAACACAAAAAGTATACACACAATTTTTTCTAACATATTTTTCCTAAAATCTTTGGTCGCCAAATGTTGCACTTTTGGCGACTAAAAAATATTAGTTGGGAATGTCTCATTTTTGGCGACAAAACAGTACGTGGGAAGAAGAGAGAAAAGATAAAGATAGGAGTAGGTGCTAGGGGAAGGCAAAGCAACCATGGGAAAAAGGAACAAAAAAACTCAAGAATTTGATGAATATAGAAAGGACGTGGCCGGATAACAAATCGTTTTCTAAAAGAGAAGAAAGAAACTTTTACTTATATGGATGCACATATTCAGATCTTCGAATCCAAAAAAGCCCGATCACACGTACGCTAGCTGGCCCTTGCTCTTGAGCTTTCAGACTGAAGAAGAACTAAATAGCAATTCTAAAGGCCTACTAGCCATAATAATTGGGGAACAAATATTGACAAGAAGAGCATTCCGAATGACTAATTGAAGAAATGTGAAGCAAAGACATGCCTGCATTAGTTTATAAACCACAGTTAGTGGGGTGTGGCAAAGAACAATCATGATATGAAGACGACTAAGATCCAACAATTTACCAAGCGAACTCTCGTCCTCATTGCACCCATGGAAAAACGTTAGATTTTACAACACCACCACCTTACACCAAACCTAGAGTTAAAGCCATGTCGGGCGCAAAATCATTTGCATAAATAATTAGCTTAAGATAATAATTTGTAAAGCAAAGGAGGATAATGCATTTGTCCAAACCTCGGAAGGGGACAGGAAATTTGTTAGTAACCTCAGAAGAAGTATGTGAAATTTATCCTTATTATGTTTCTAACAAATACAGGTTCGTTTATATGTGATCGTCATATGTAATTCTCTTGGACTTGGTCCAAACCATGCAATTGATGTTACATACGCTACAAAACTAACTGCTTGGCAAATGGTTTAGCGAAGCACGGAGATGCAGTATCGAGTGCTCATCGTTGTGCATTTTCTTTGCGTTGGAGAAAGAGGAAAAAATGTGAAGAGTTTGCTCTGAATTAGGGGTGGAACTATAAACCGAAAAATTAGACCGAACCAACAAATTGAACCAAATTGACTGTTTGGTCCGGTTTTTCACTTAAAAGCGTACTGATCAGGGCTCAACAAAGTCTCTTGCCTCAGACGTTGATGTAGATCTAGAGTATTTTTTCAAAATTTTCGGTTCGGTTTTTAATTTTTAACCCTTAAGCCCTAGACCGAACCGATTCAGTATATGTAAACCTTATGAAGTTGGTTCCTTCAAATTAGGCTTAACAAATGGCTTAAAAACTCAGTTTATTAACAGTAATCGGGTCATTACAATTGGGCTTATTCATAGTACTTAAAAAATTCTTGCAAAACGTTATGAAATCCATTAACATATTTGGCCCATTACAATTGGACTTCTTACTTTTTTACATTTTTTTGGAATATGGGCTTGAGCCCAAACAAACAAAAAAACTGAACCTAACGATCCGCTCCCACCTTGTATAATATTGTCCACTTTCATCGCCCAAAACCCATAGACTTCCAAGCGGGTCACCCATCCCTGAATTACTCCAGAATGAGCACACTTAACTATGAAGTTCCATTTATTGTTGGTGCATCACGGCTTTTTAAAAAGCCTTGTACAAAGAAAGTCTATAATCTTATAAATACCACCAAATTTTCATCCACCAAGCGATCAAACCGATAGCCTTCAATTCGGTTTTCGGTTTGTAAAGGCCAAACCGGAGCAACCAGTTTGGTTTGTTTGACCAAATTGGACCGGTTTTACTCCTACTTTGAATGTGTAGTTTCGTTTTTGAAAAAAAAAATGTATTATTATGAGCAGTGTTGCAATAAATCACCTTTAAACTAGTTTCTACGCTAACTGATCTGCTGAAAAACTTTTAAAATTGAAATGAAAAAATATTTAATAAATTTAAGATATATTAGGCAACAAATATTTTTTAAACTTGGTAGTACTTGTTGAAACAATCAAGAAATTAAGTATTAGAAGCCGTTGGATATAAAATGCTGAATAAAGGATAAATTATTAATGTTCCTTTTTGCAAATAAGCCCGGTGGTAAGGGATGGTTATTCCGGCCAAGAACCCTCCGACAATTAAGCCAGTAATCAAAATAATATCTCGGTAGAAATTCAATACATCGTATGTGAAAGCATACCCGGTCAAGTGATCGGAATTTCCCTTTAATAGGTTAGAGAGAGAATTGACCTTGGACGGGCCCATGACCGCTCATTTCTATACGGAATCTAACAAAATTTATTTAAAGTCCTAATTTTATTCAAAACTGACTCTCATTAGGCCATAGCACGAACAATACAATAACTACAAGAAAGAAATACAGAACAAGAATCTTGACTAAAACACATTGGACCTAATTTTACCCAAAAGTGTCTGTCATCATAACTCAAATTTAAATATACTGAACAAGAATCTTAACTCTACAACCTAAACTGGTCCCTGCACTGTGCCCAATATTTAATTTTTCTGGGTGCAAGACTTGACAATGATTTTTTCTTTTTGCTTTTTTAAGTAAAACTATGGATCCATTTGGACTGTGGTATTTGTTGAAATTTTTTTATCCTTATGTGAAATTTTTTGGTAATTTTTTGTTTTTCATCAACTTTTTGTGATTTATTGGTTCATCTCGATAAGAGCTTTCAGAAAAGTTATCAATCATCGGCTAAATTTAGAAAAAGTTCAGAAAAGACAAAAATAAATCAAAAACAGAGTTTTTTTTACTTATTCGTCATCTTTAGTGATCTTTTTTTAACTTTTGGACATAATTTTATACTTTTAGATTCTTTTCATCAAAACGGACTAATAAACTACAAAACATTGAGGTTTAAATAAATAAATAAATACTATAGGCCAAAGGGAGCCTATAATTGAGGGACCTTACAAAGGCGTTGGGTAATAGAGAGCGAGTGGACAGGTTTAGGTTGCATTCGGCCCAAATTATTTATTATGCTCGGCTCATTTTTTCTTAATTTTTTTATTTCTTTTCTCGAGATCAATTCAAACATCAAAACTTTTTTTTAAAAAAAATGACAAACAATAAACTAAGTTAATTAAAAATAAATTAATTAATGCATTACCGACCCAACCTTAATATACTTTAGCTTATAAACTTTGAACAGAATGAGACTGGTATTTAATATTTAGAGACGTTTAAAGTTGTTTATCAGTGCCCATCACACATATTTATTCAGTACTTAACATTTTTGTCAGCAATGACAAATACGTGAATGGGTGCACCCGTTTTGGTGACCAGTTTTTCTGGCCAATAAGTATTTGCATCTTAAAATTTTACATGAATAAATGTGATACTCTCGCTATCTATTTGTTGCCTTGTTGGACTTTTAGTTAACATGCTTATTTTGATGAACTTGATGGTTTAAACATATTGTTTTAAAAACCTAACTATGTTTTAAAATAAAATGTGTTGATTAACTGCAAATAAAATAAAATGTTGATATAATTGATATAAAGAAAGACCCAATTGATATGTAGATGTCATAAATTGATGTAATGTTGAAGGAGACACTACTTAAATAAAAATTATAGAGTTATCAATTTGTTTTATACATAAACTGATATAATGTTGAAGGAGGAGATACAATTTAAATAAAAATTATTGAGTTATAAATTCTTTTTATACATATGTTTGTAAAGTTATCCTTAAATAATTAAATGATTTCGGCAACGAGATGCTCTCACGCACGTACATGTTGTCGTGCTCGGAGGAAGAGTAGCTAACCTAAGAAGGCGGTTCACATATTTTCTGACCTGAGAAGGCAGTTTACAGTCTTAAATTACAGATAAAACAGAATCTTGATCATCCAAGACAGATTGTAATCAGATAGGGAACAGAGAGTCCAAGTCTAATTCAACTTTAAACGAGAAATTTGAGATTAAATTAAGCTCTAACAGTAAAACATAAGTCATTTGAGAGTCCAAATAGAATTTATCTCATTAGTGGTTATTTAGAAGACATTTCTACTTTGTTATTAATGAGGAATTAGGGACTAAATGTAACACCCCATGTAAACCACTAACCCAACAACTTGTTAGAGCCTAACCACGTGGGCCAAAATGCTTAAGCTCAAGTTGTTAGTAATAGTTTACATAGTTCCTTATATACCCAGGATCACCCATGTAGACTTTCGATGTGGGACGGGACATCACAATCTCTCCGCCTTTAAGACCTTGCGCCATCGCAAGGGGTTCAACACTAGAGTCACCACGGCCTAACCCCGGGTCTGTTCTCTAGTGACCAAACAAAGTCCCGAGCTCACACTCGATCATGTACACGGGTCGTTCTGATACCACTTATAACGCTCCATGTAAACCACTGACACAACAACTTGTTGGAACCCAACTAGGTGGCCCAAAATACTTAAGCCCAAGTTGTTAGTAGTAGTTTACATAGTTCCTTATATACCACCCATGTAGACTTTCGATGTGGGACGGGACATCACAATCTCCCCACCATTAAGACCTTGCACCCTCGCAAGGGTTGAACACTAGAGTCACCACGGCCTAACCCCCGGGTCTGTTCTCTAATGACTAAACAAAGTCCCGACCCACTCTCCCGACCCACTCGATCGTGTACACGGGTCGCTTTGATATCATTTGTAACGAACCATGTAAACCACTAACCTAGTAACTTATTGAAGCCCAACCACGTGGGTCAAAATGCTTAAACCCAAGTTGTTAGTAGTAGTTTACATGGTTCTTTATATACCCAATATCACCCAGTAGATTTTCGATGTAAGACAGAACATCACATGACCACCCATCCAGATGTCCATCGAGACTTTCTCCCTAGCACTGACTTCACAACTAGCGCCACAGCCTGACTGAATTGTCACAATATATACATGTTGAGGTCTAGCCAATCAACAAGAAGGAGGCTAGAGCATAGAGACACAAAATTGGACATTAGTATCGTGTCCTATAGCTCAGCAAAAATAGAAAAGAAAATTTGATCCTTAGATTTCATTAATAATACATTGATACTATGTTAAGAGATTACAGTTTTAAGCCTTAGTTAGAAATTATAGTTTAACCCCAACTATTTTACCTAATTATAGATTATCCCTCTATTTTTATGTAAATTATAATTTAATCCTTATAGTTTTAAAAATTATAATTTTACCCCTATAGTTTACCCCATATATTTGCTAAACTGTTGTTTTATCACTTATAGTTAATTTAAATTACAAATAAACTTTTATATTAAACTTTATTACAATTTAACATCCACTTTAACATTACGTACATTTAACCTACAAGTCCAAAGATAAAGATAGTGTGTATAATATAAAATTTTGGTTCAATTCTGATCTCTTTGCACTGAAGCCTCTATTTGACATTTATATTTATTAGGGTAACAATTGTCCTTAGCAGTAATTAACCGAGTAGGAACTCCCACGTATACCATGTATTTCTTCTAAGCTTTTAAAGTTTTATCTCAACTTTATTCGGCATTCACTTCCTTACACATATCATCACTTCCCTCCATATATGGTGTTTGGTAACAACTTGCAGGTGACATGTCTTTCAACCTTCTTCATGCATGAAATAATCCATTCTGTTGGTTAGATCGTAAGTGCGATGATTTACTTTACGAGCAAGGTTTCTAGTTCAAGTTCTGTTTTTACTCAACAAATCCTTTTAAAACACAATTGACATGTGTGATGTTATAATTATTAACAATTGAATACTTGCTAAATTTTATATTGTGTTTACTCGTTCACGTATCATTATCTTAATAAATCTGAAATTTTAAAGTGCCAACCGTTTCTCATAGCAAATGATAGACCCAACCATCAATTGCAGACCTACGTAGTAGCAAGTAGATGATCATTGACTCCACTTCCTCTAGGAAATATATATTTTGTAAATATTTTGATAAATTTGATTCACCAAATATTATGTCTTGCCTCATAAATAACGTCTTACTCCAGAAAATTATATATGTTATAAATATTAGACCTTAATGCATATAAATCTTAAATCGTGGTCAGATTTACTTTTTATGAATAAAACAGATTGATTTATGGTGTATTTTGTCTATTTTTTATTATTTTATTATTTTTTAAAATTTTTGTAATTGATCAATTTTGTTATAAATTATTAATTCTTTTAGACGAGAAATAAAATAAAATAAAATTTTAAACTTTAAATAAAATAAAAATGATCTAAAAAATTCTGTTTATGATTATCTTGTAATTAATATACTATCCCTAAATTTTTAAAAATAAGTTTTATTAATAATTTCCTATTTAAATTCATTTCATGTAAAAAATAACAATTCAAAAAAATTAAATACAAAACAAATAAATGTAAAAACTAATTTTTTTAAGACAAAAAAAGTACGTGTAAACTTTTTTGAGAAATTTGAATAAGGTCCTTAAAGTATTTAAAAATTTTAAACACAAGTGTTTATTAAATTTTTCCTCTTTAAATTCTTTTCATGAAGACAAATTAACAATTCAAAAATATTATAGACAAAACTAATAAATGTAAAAACAAATTAATTTAAGTCTACATGTCAATTTTTTTGTGAAATCTATTTTGTATATATAAAGGAACTATTTTTTTTTAGTGAACCTAAAAATGAAGAATAAGTCTACTTTAACACATTAAGTTGTATTTCAAAAGATAAATCATATCTATATGGTATATCATTATAAGATAAAATATAAAAATTGGTCCTGTAAATTTTGATATATGTTCAAATTAACGAATGTCACATAAGTATGATGTATAAATTGATGTACAATGTAATATGTTAGTAACATAGCTAAAAAAATAAAACTATGTCACAAGAGTATTTTCTCCTAAAATCCACACTATAAAAATAAATTATATTCACTTTTAATATATCATAAAGTAATTATCCACAACTTCCTTACAATTTATTCCCATCTCTCTCTATCCAATAACAATCAGATATCACGTGTCCCCACCACTAGTTTGAATAAGGCTCTTCATGAGGTGAATAAGAGACTTCCAAAAAATCAAAAAAATCTTAAAACACAAATGTCGAATGTCAGACAGAGTTCACAAATTATTAAGAACTTAGGGTGTGTTTACTTGGATTTTTGCCAAAAAAGCAAATTATATTTAGAAATTTTTTTTCTCAAACATTATTAATTTTTTTCATACAATATTTATTTTCTTATAAAAAAAGAGAAAAAACACCTCAAAAATATTTAAAAAATTTAACTCTCAAAATTTATATGAAACACTTACACTAAACAGACATTCAACCGAACACTCTTAATGTGATCCCGTATATATTTGTGTTAAAATGTACCCAAAATATCTGTGTTTTCAACATTAATCTTTAAGAAATTTTTCCTTTTTATTTTGAAAAATCTTGATACACAAATTTTATGAACACATTTGTGTTCTTAGAACATCCGCATCAGACTTCCATCTTTGCTCGTTCCCTAATTTGAGGAGTAAATCCTCTTAAAAACCCGTATCTCCCTATTCCTTCTTCCTATTTTTCAAAATAAAATCCTTAAATTATTGAGTCGAGAGTCACACGTACATTCAACAACTTTAAACACATTTATGCCGTGCCTTTAAAGTCAGTGTACCTAACAATAACATTACTCTCTTTATTTTTTCCAAACTTGGTCGTTGAACTTAATAATTATTTTTCCGAACTAGATTAGTCTCTTCTTTTTTCTTTTTATCAAGAAGAAGACACGACGTACAAAAATTAAAACGAATTAAAAAAATAAAATACGACGAACGTAGAGTCAAACTCCATATAACACGTACACTTACGAGAACAAAGTATCTTCCATTCAAACAGTTATGGATTAACGACCAAATATCTCGTTAATCCGAGGCTTCTGATTTTCCACATCTACGTATATCTGAAGATATAGTTTCTAACCCAGAACAAACAAAATAATAAAAGAACTTTACAATATGCATTTTTGTTACTAATAAAATAATTAACATAAACTCATCGCCATGACTACTGCGCCTGCGTCGTTTCTGGCCGCCACAGAGGCACTTCAGTATCTTCTGAACCGAAAGCTAGATCTGAATAATCGAACAGCCCGTCGAAGGCCACATATTCGCCGCTGTTAAGGCCGTTGCCGTTATAGTTAACTTCGTCGCCACCGATTCCAAACTCAAATGAGTCATAACTCGGGATCTGTTCATCAAACCTCCACAGCTCACTGTGTTCACCAGATGCGTCAGACGAAACACGGAGCAACTCGGTCACCTGGCTCGGCGAGTCGGTAGTTGACGGAGGAAGACCTAGCTCGTCATCGGAGGCTTCTAGAAGATACCCAAGCTCCGGCTGTGAATCGCCGGAATCTGAAGTGATGTCCACAACCGGTACCGGCGGCGGGGTTGGAGGTAAGGATGAGATCTCTTCCTCGAAGCTCTTCATGAACAAGTCCAGATCCTGAGTCGTCGTGCACAGATCTGAGTCGTCCAGATTACCGAGAAGGTCGTCCCTTAGTCTCTTCACCTCGGGCGAGTCCAACTCCGGCTCGTCCGAGTCATCACGAACTCGTTTCTTGTTACCGAGTTCTTCCATAGATTAAAGTTAAAACACAAAGGGTCAAATGCTACGAGAGAGAGAGAGAGAGATCCAATGCTAGGGTTAAGAGAGAGGGAGACACACAAGGGGCAGATATGATGAAGTGGCGTGGAGATACGGAGGATTATATAATGGAGACAATATGGAGAGAGAAAGAAAGGACAGAGAGAGAGAGAGAGAGAGAGAGAGAGGGGGGAGAGAGAAGAGACGATGAAAGGGACAGGCGCGTGGGATATCGTCCCTTTTTCTTTCCGTTTTTTATCGTGCGTCTGTTTCTTATTTTTTTAATAATATCCCATTATTAACTAGTTTGAATTGTTCATTTCAAATCCGGGACTGTTTCCGTGGGGCCCGGACAAGTGTATCAAAATGCCCTGCCCCACTCTTCTTTACCTTTGGATCTGCCTTTTCTCCCGGCTCGAGCCGGCTTCAAGCAGCTCGAACCCTCAAATTCGATGGTATAAAATACACTGACCCTGCCTGAAATTTCTAACAAATACAGATACCTCCGTTGAGGTTATGATAAATGCAATGCCTTCTCTTTATTTAGCATATTCTTTTCTGCTATTAAAGGTACAGTTAATTTTTTAGTGTCATCATTTTGTCAAATGAAATTAATTACGTTGAAGCTAGATTTAAAAGGACATTAGTGATAAAAGTTGTAAAATATTTTCACTTAACGATGTAACTTTACAATGTTTAAAACTATTTAGAAATTTTTAAATTAAGTAAAATCTAACAGGTTCTAAATAATATAAATTTTCATAAAAAATACCATAATGTTGTCAACATTGTTGTACTACATTATTCTCAAACCCTAATAAAAATGTTGATGCATTGAAACAATAAAATCATTCCACCTATCGGGAGTGGTGAAAAACATTTCAGTATTAACTTCAAAAATATAATTTGTTTGCAATGTTGTTTTAAAAATGGAAAAGTCTTTGGTCTCTTAAAAATTTCCAAGAAAATATCTCATAATTCAAAATAAATAGTGTTGATTTACTCATCAATGGAGTCATGAGGCATTAGGAGCGGCCGCCCCTGCAAGAAAAAAATCTATTATTGTATAGAAAAAATTATGAATCATAGGTTCGTTCCTGTTAAAATTTAGTATGTAATTTTTCTTTTAAATACATATTCGTTTCTACATAGTGAAATTTTTGACTCAATCTCTAAATTTACTTGAATGTGTTAATTTTTAAATATAAGTGAATTATAAATTCAAAAATTTTTTAAAAGAAATTTTTTAAGATAGTAGCACTTATCTTTTGAAAATGGGACATATTTGGAAGTGGAAATTTCAAAGCCAGAAAAGCAACTTAGAAGTTGGAACCACCAAAGAAGCCGACCGACGTTAATTGAAGGTGGCGGTCCATGCAGCCGCTAAGGAGCCGAATAGCCTTTCCGCCGCTTAAGCCAGTTTCCAGAATCTGAAGACCAATGCTAAACCTAACCATGTGGGCGGGTTAATATTTAACCGCACCGTGCCGCTGATTCCACGGCCTACGGTTAGCTATCGTGTCATGGTCATGGTCCTCCAAATCCTGATAATGATTTGTCAAGACTCGAGACCTGACCGCCCTTGCACGCCTCCACTTTTTTTTTTTTTTGGCCTTTGTTCTACGGAGGAGTATTTTATTTTTAAAAAATCTAGAAAGAGATTGTGGGTCTATTTAGCTTAGTTGAATTATTAGATTATTCACTATTTAGTTTTTTGTCCTTATTTAAAATTTTTTTTTGATTTTTTGTTTTTCATCATTTTTTTGATGATTGTTGGTTCATTTCGATAAGAACTTTCAGAAAAGTTCTCAATTATCGGCTAAATTTGAAAAAAGTTCAGAAAAGACAAAAAATAAGCCAAAAATAGCGTCCGTGTTGGCTTATTTTTTTGTCTTTAGTGACTTTTTTTTAACTTTTAAACATAATTTTATACTTTTTAGATTCATTTCGTCGATACGAACCAATAATCCACAAAAAAATGACATAAAAATAACAAATAGAAAAAAATTTGAATAAAAACAAAAAAAAAGCCGGATAATCTAGCATGGATTAATCCAGGCCAAATAGACCCTGTATTTGAAATTGTTATATACACACAAGCTTAATAAATCATTAAGGGATTCATGTACATCAAAATAATACCGGGTATTTGAATAAATTCAGAATATTTGTGTTACTAATTTACTTTTTATTTTCTAGCCAAACAATTCTCTTGACTATTTGACCTAACGTATCTGTTTTAATTATTTTTATTTTTATAAAAAATTATATTTATTATTTTTAAATTAATGTTTTTGTAATTTAATGATTTGCCTTGATAAAAAAAAATATAAAAAATATATAATTATTTTTAAAAACTAAAAAATAAATAAATAAAAATAAAAAAATCAACTTAAATAGACATTCTTTTCATTTAACTTTCGTTTTTTCTTAACTTTTTACTTGAGCGGTAAGTTTTTCCAATTTTTTTATATTAATATCATAACGTTTTTAAAAATTATTGTTAAACACAAGTGAAATATTCTGAATTAATTATGCTCGAACAAAAAAAAAATTGCTGAAATTTGAGATAAAGTTCCCAAAATAGTATAAAACAGATTTAAGAAGTTAGTTTTTATTGTTTTAAGTGTAATTGGTGTCATTTTGTCTAATTTTTTAAATTTGATTCGTGTTTTTGTACTCTTTGAATTATTTTAATCAAGACTAATACTCTAATCAAGACGAATGAAAACATTTAAAAATTTTAACAAAAATTATACAGAAAATTTAGAAAATATTAAATAATAAGTATCATATTCAATTAAACTTTTTAATCCAAAATGCAATATTATTCAATTTTAGCGCTTTATGATTTAATTTCTTATAATCTTTTGAGATTAATCATTTAGGACGAAATACTAAAAATTATAAATTAATAAATTATAAATCAATTTTAAATAAATTGAGATAAGACAATCTTTAAATACATTAAAATTAATAAAAATATTTTTGTATTCAATAATTTTTTTATTTTCTTTTTAAATTATTTTCATTAAAATTCAGTGAGAATCGGATACGAACTTTAAAATTATTTAATATTATTATTTTGAGTAAGGTACGCAGATGGATTGATACGGCTACCGAGGTGGGCCCACGTGGAAAGTAGTTGGAGTATGGGATACAATAAAGCCGGTCACGTGATGTAGGGGCAGGGGGGAAGGACGGTCTCGGTACGTTAAATGCGTCTCTGCGTAAAGTTATTTCTTTTTTTCCCGAGGTCCGTCTAGAATATTGTGACTATAGGGTCCATTTGGCCTGTGGTTATTATTGGATTATTCACTGTTTAGTTTTTTGTCCTTATTTGAAAATTTTTTTTAATTTTTTGTTTTTCATCAATTTTTTTATGATTGTTGGTTCGTCTCGACAAGAGCTTTCAGAAAAGTTATCAATCATCGGCTACATTTGAAAAAAGTTCAGAAAAGACAAAAAATAAGTCAAAAACAGCGTCCGTGTTGACTTATTTTCGTCTTTAGTGACTTTTTTTTAACTTTTGGACATAATTTTATACTTTTTAGATTCCTTTCGTCAATACGAACCAATAATCCACGAAAAAATGACATAAAAATAACAAATACAAAAAAAATTTGAATAAAGACAAAAAATAAGTTAAAAAAAAAATTTTGGCCAAACAGGCCTATGTAATTGCTGTATAATTCCGGTAAAGGTGGCCCATCGTAAGCAAAAATTATTCAGTGTTTCTGGTCGTCTTTGCGAGGCGTTTTATGTTCTTTACCAACATACCCCTCATGTTAAATCATACGAAACAAGTGGTTATGTGACAGATATTTTAGTGACTACCAATATAACCAACACATTATGTTGCACATCAAGTTATATATTATATTTATGTGATAATTACTAATTTTAACACATATTAAAATTCATGAAATTCATTTTTATATTTTATGCTTAAAATGATATGTCACATACGCATGCTGTATTATTTGATGTATAGCACGATGTGCTAGTAGACTTATACTTTAGTGATAAGCAGCGTCAGATCTAGGAATATCATACAGAATGCTCACTTATTTAGAATAAACTTAAAAAGAAATTATAATGAGAGTTAATTTAGCTAAAATAAAATTGTACAATTTTAGGTTTCAAATGAAATACCTATTATGTGTTGTGCACACACTATTAACCAAATTTTATTTTAAAATTTTGAGTTTTTGATTAATTTTGAATTTATTTTTAAGTACATAATAAATTTTTACAATTTTTTAAAAATAAAATTAAAAAAATACGACCGAAAAGAGTTCAAATGAGATGTGTCAATCACTTTTTTGATATGTCAATGACAAATGCTAAAAGAAAAATAAAAAAATATGTTCATTTCGGTCGCATTAAAAAAGTGACCGCTCATTTAAATCTCTTTTGATCGTAATTTTTAGATTTTATTTTCAAAAAAAATTCTAAAAATTCGCTATTAACTTAAAAAATTGAGATTCAAAATTTTAAAATAAAATTTTGTTAATAATATATGTGTACACAACACATAAAAAATATTTTATTTAAATTAAAAAAATAAAAAGGAGAAGTCAGGGGTCATGTGACCCCATGGACGTATGGTAAATCCACCTCTGGTGATAAGAAACAAGTCATTTAACGAAAAGAAACAACTGTGGGTAAGGGTGTAAACTGTGGGTAAGGGTGTAAACACAAATCGGTAAATTAGATCGGACTAATAAATAGAACTAATCGATAGTTCGGTTCCATTTTTTGCACAGATCGGTCCATTTGAGTTTTTAAAAAAATTTCGATTTTATAGCAGTCAGATAAAACTAGACTAGACCGGTTGGATAAAGGTTAATCCTAAATTTACAGAGAACTCCACGTGCATCCGATAATTCTGAACACATTTGTAACCAAATGTGCATGAAATATTTATATTACTAGACCTTTTTTCACGATATAAGAGGCCAGGTCCCTCTATGTATAAATTTTGAAATTTAAGAAAAAAATAACATTTTGAAACCTTAAATTACATTTGGTCCTTTTTTTTTTAAATAAAATGTCGACCCCTAAACATTTAATTTTGGTTCCGCTCGTGCTTCTCGGTATGAATAATTTTATGAATTAAACCGTGTAGTCTCGTGACTACCCCACACCTTTCGCAATCAGGGTGATTTTTTATTATACATCTTAGATTATGATTGAATTTGATGAACAAATAATAAATATTTTCGGGTTTGAATTTGAGTCAGTATTAATAACTCAACCTTATTACCGTCCGGAACCCATCCCAAGCAAATTTATTATAATTCAAAGTTTTATTGTTGATAACCTACAAACGATAAAAATTATTTTGTATCATTTTGCTTGAGTCAGTATTAAAAATATTAGTTTCATCTATCTTGTCCCGTTCCCCACCCCGTCCCGTCCCCAATTCCCGTATATTTGCCATTGGAATTCGATAGAAAATGTTTTACCGCACATGTCAACTTTGAATCACGATCGCACATCTAAATCCCATCCAAAATAAATCTTATGAAACATCTTTACTCTCGCATCTTGACAAGCTTGGTTTTGTTGCGGGAATTTAACTGGCAAAGGTTAGTCAAACTCCCAAGAAAATTCATACTATTTTATAGTTCTAGATGTAAGTATGCTAGATGAAACTAATCAATATTCTTCTCTGTATTTCTTGTATTTATTTACTCCATTTTATTTTTTTTGATTGAAATGAGACTTATTTTTAATTTCAAGTAATTCATAATATATTTTTTTAATTGGAAAAATTAGTTTTTATTTGGCAATCTACATTCCCCGTTCAGGGCGGGAGTGAAGGGTAAAATAGAATCCCCCTCAGGAATCCGTGCTGGAATGATGATTGAATATAGGTTCGAAAATTGAAGACGAAAACTGTGATATCCACTTCCGATCTGTTCTGTTGTCATCCCTAATCTACACATGGCTGCCATATTCTTATTTTTAATTTAATATTTAAACAATCTATTTATAATTACTTACTTTTTATATAATAAACTCTTCTTTTTATACTGTCATATCACCCGTATTTTATTTATAGTTTTAATCACCAATAAAAAGACTACAAAAATATATATTTAAATCTTGTACTAACTTATGGTGATAAAAAAATCTGTAACACCACAGTCGGTGACTAAAAAATACTGAATAATTAGCCCATCAGAAAGGATCAACTTAGATCTATACATCATCCCTCTTTTGGAATTTTGTACTAACTACTAGTGATATGGCAACGGGGCGGATCGGAGGCGGAGGTGGCTACCTCCGACTCCGAACTCCGAACCCTCTATCAATCCCCGAATCCGCCCCGATCCCCGTCGGAGATCTACTTTGGTCCTCCATCCCCGCTCCAAATGGGGATTCGGAGATCCCCGCGGGGATTCGGAGATCCGAATTTTTATTGTATCTCTCGGTTATTCCGGAATACATTGACAAAGACAAAATGTTGGACCCGTCTATCAAGGCAAGAGTAACATCAACAATACATGGAATTACCAAGCCAACAAGCACATGAATACGCAGCATTTTACTCAATAACCATTGACCACAAATATTCCAATATGAGAAAACGCAATGTATGACATATACTTCGTTATATTTGATTCATATTCTTTTAATGATACAATTTTTTGTAAAAACGCAATGTATAACATATACTTCGTTATATTTGATTCATATTCTTTTAATGATACAATTTTTTGTAAAAACGCAATGTATGACATATACTTCGTTATATTTGATTCATATTTTTTTAATGGTACAATTTTTTGTAAAAGTTTTTCTTACTTTTGCATCCCAAAGAAAATTAACTTTGCCTACTTTTGCAATCAAAAGAAATTTTCAACCTTACCTACTTTTTGCATCCCAAAGAAATTTTCATATAGTAATTGTTTTTTTATTTTTGACATTTTTATTTCTTTTATTGTCTCTCTCTATTTGCTACCAAAATATTCTTTTAATAAATTTTTTAATTTATGATTTACTAATTCTATATCTTTTCTTATACTTTTTCTCCAATTTTTTTTAACGTAAGTAGCAATTATTTGTAGTATTCTTGTAATTTTTTTTACCCCGGATATTCGGGGACGGAGCGGAGCGGATCGGAGGCGGAGCGGAGCGAATCGGAGACGGAGCGGAGCGGATCGGAGATGGATCGGAGAACGGATTCGGACCGGAGCGGAGCGGGGATAGACTTACCTCCAAATCCGCTCCGATCCCCGATTTTTTCTAAAAAAAAAAATCCATACCCGCCCCGATCCCCGAAAAAAACTCCGAATCCTCGCTCCGTTCGGAGCGGAGATCGAAGCGGATTCGAACGGATCGGACGAAATTGCCATCCCTACTAACTACACAATTAGACTCCTTTGAACAAAATTAATTTCTGCTAAAAAAGAAAAAACCATGCGTATTTTGTGATTTTTAATATTTATATATAATTTTTCATCATAATATATTTAAATATAAAACCGTAAACGTTACCAAACGCAGACATATGAATACCAAAGTGATAAAAGTTTATTTTATTTCATTAATTGGGATGCACAAAAGCTTATTAAATTATTTAGAAATATTTTTAAAAAATTGTGTTTCACATATTCCAAACACGTCAAACGTGTGAAAATATTTATATTCGCGATCTCGGTATTTACGTTAGCATTGGATCCTCTGGTACTCAATTTTCTGTACAAGCCACGTGGTGTGATGTCAAAGGCATCAACGGCTCAATAAAGAAGAACATTAGCGTCAGAAACGTTCGAATGCCAGTACCCACACCCAAGGAAGAAAATTAACGTTTCAAATACTTTTCCAAGATAAAACTCATTTGTAATAGTATTCGAGAAGCAGTTTTATTCACAAATTGTGAATTTTTATTATTATAATTAAAATTTATATAAAATATTTGGATGATAATTTAAAATGTTCGTTCGTATATAATTTTGATATTATGTATTATCTAGTTCATTTATCAAAATTTATTCTTACATTGGCAGTATGTGAAGAAACATTCAAAATACAATTTTATAAAATAAAAAATGTAAAGATACCGCTTTCAAACATCTCTTAGACCTTGTTTGGATTGAGGGGTTAGAGTAATTCCAACAAAGATATTAGTGTGGCAATTTAGTTTTTAAAAAATGACATCAAGACTAACTATAAAAAAAATGTCAAAAGTATTGATTTTACGTGACAATTGTAAAAGGTTACTTGATGCTAAATTTGACGTCAATTTTTTTTGCCTTAAATTCATCAATTTAATATTTGATTACTTGGTATACTGTTGTGCCCTTCGTATGAGTATTGTTCCGAATTAAAAATATGATCCAAATCGTTATTTTTAAAAAATTGACATATACACGTAAATAATAACTTTTTTGTTTTGATAATCAAGGTATTCGGTTAGTTTAGAGTATGTCTCAATTGTTGCTGACTAATTATTGGGATCTTGAAGTTAACGACCGACAAACCTCCGGTATTCCAAGTACGTGTTTGTCAAGATTCGACTTCAGAATATCTAATTTTCGAAAATAAATCAAGAAATCTTTCTCGAATGTAAAATTAAAAGTCATGATTTATTTAAATTTATTGAACTAATAAATACAAATAAATTATGATCATTAATTTTGAATTCAAAAACAATTTCTTAAATTCTTTCTTAGCATCATAGACTTTTCCGATCTGATGTTGTACTCATCCGAAATTTTTAAACATAGCACGTGAAAATCAACACAACACGTGAAACCCACGGGTGCAACAACTTTCCCATTTTATCATCTTCCTATTAAATTTTAAAAGCTTGAGAAAGAGGAAAAATACAAAACAAATGTTAGGCACTTTTGTATTTGTTATTTATGCGATATTTTTTTATGATTTATTAGTTCGTCTTGACGAAAAAAATCTAAAAGGTATAAAATTATATCCAAAATTTTAAGTAATTGGATATTAGAACCATTTAGATTTCTCTATTTCACCCCTGGTTATTAATCTTTTTGTCTTAAATTTTTTTTATTTGTTAGTTTTGCATTATTTTTTTGTCGATTGTTTGTTCATTTTAAAAAATAAATTTAAAAGTGGAAAAAATTTCACTAAAAGACGAAAAAAAGACAAACAATATATTTTTTTTTTTTTACTTTTAGACATAAAATTTTACTTTTTTGAAACCTTTCGTTTAGACGAAGTAATAATCTATAAAAAAAAAATGATGCAAAATAAAAAATAACAAAAAGAATTTAAATAAGAACGAAAGAATAATCCAACAATAATTTAATAATAACGATGGTCTGAGTACAAATCTCATCTTTTAATCAAAATTAGCAAACATCGACGATCTATTCGTGGACGGATATGTAGAGTGACTTATTAAAATACTTAATTTGTTAATTAATGAAAAACGATACTAACCTAACACGTAACAGTTACAAGCATATGAAATAAATAACGTAAAAGGCAAAACGTGCGATATACGTGAGAAATCCCTAAATAGATAAAGACCATGGAAATGATTCAGATTACTATAATAATTACTGTGCGATTACAAATCAACTATACTCACAATTATGACTCTTCACACTTGATCTTGTTGAAATTATTTAAGCTTTAAAACTCATTTTAATTAAGTTTATTTTATTAACAAGCATATTTCAAGAGACATCATTTGAATTAGTGTCTATTCATTTAAAGTTCTTTTATCGAGAGTTGTGTCTTTTTGAAAAGACACAAGTTAAGCCTATATAAAGGATTGATCTCTAACAATTATTTACACACAACCAAAAATACTATAACTTATAATTTTCTTCCTCTCCACTCTCACTCTTGATTTTACTTTCATATATTTTCTATATTATTGGGTAACTTCGGTCATAGACAGTTTATCTTACTTCCTGTGGACGCGAACATCGAAAAAATTTGGTTGTGATTTGGATTGTATCTTGGAATTGTTCATTGACTGTAAATACCCGCGCGTGGAAAGGCAATAATAGCTTTAGGGCAGCGACATTGCGCCTCTCAAATTATATGCCAGATTATCTCTTTCTTTACATTCATCTTATATAATTATACATATATTATTTAGATGTTGATTTTGTGCTTTACAAGTTCTTGGGTATTTTATTCATAACAGTAGATCTAAGATTGATTAGCCGAATCTTCATTCATTGCACAAAGTGACATGCAATCTGATTGGCTGTGCCTTGAATCATGAAGCCTTCCGAAACTTAAAGATAAAGATTGATATGGAATAAAATCATTGACGAAGATGATTGCATCACAAGAAATATTTTGATCCGTCTGAAACGTCAAAGGGCATAATGAAAGGAATACCATGGTGATTGTTGCTCTTTCTCTTTGCCCCCCAGAACCAGTTGCACAGTGCATAATCGTCCAGAAACCCTAACTGTTGATTATGTGATCTCTACCTAGCCGCTAGAGCAACTATGAAGTTGTAGGAGCGACTTGCCTTAAACTAAAACATTACATTCGATATGTTAATTCCTTCCACTTCCTAAACAGACGCTCTAAAATAAGAAAAAAATTACAACTCGATAAATGAAGGGACACATTGACAAACATGGTTTTGAACCGAAATTGTCAACCGAGACGGAGTGAAGCCTATGGAACTTATAATCAAGATAAATAAATAAAAAGTTATCACTTTGACCATGCAAATTCAGAGTGATAAGATTCAGTTCGTGTCCATTGCTAGGAAAAATAAAAACACAATTTTGCAAGTTTGTACTTTAGAGGGAGTCTCTGCACAACAAGCGTACTATACGTCAAAATGATTTCATTAGACATACAACAGGCTCTCTTGTGCACATCAAGGACACAATGGGTAAAGAGAGAGAACAAAATCTATATAACAAAAAGAAGTGTTGAGGCAAAAGATATACCCGCTTTCTTCACATGGTAAAATAATAATAGTTAATTAGTAAACTATAATAATAATACAAATTAACAGTTTGTATTCCTTTATTAACTCGAACCAACAACTATACCCAAGTGGTGTCTAGGTAAAAGATTTTTTTACCCATGATTGTAGTTTTGTCTATCGTTTTGAAAATATTTTAATTTATCTTTCTTATCTGGTCAGTCGTATTCTTATCATCAACAATAATAGATATTTTCCTTACATTACGTCATCTCACATAATAATATCCCATACTAACCAACCTCAACCACCCTTTCATAATCTTAAGAGAGAGGTCAAAAATATGAAACATGGGCAAAGACAAAATTGATTATTATTTACTTTTTTTTTTAAAAGGAGCCTTTGTTTGTCGTTTTATTTCTCTATCTCATACATATGGGTTTATTTATTAAATTGTAGTTTGTTTGGTTTTATAATTAAAATTTATTAAAATATTTGGATGATAATTTAAAAAGTTCATTTGCAGATAATTTTGATATTATGTATTATCTAGTTCATTTATCAAAATTTATTCTTACGTTGGCAGTATGTGAAGAAACATTCAAAATAAAAGATTATAAAACAAAAAATGTAAAGACACCGGTTCCAAACATCTCTTAGGCCTTGTTTGGATTGAGGGGTTAGAGTATTTTTAACAAAGATGTTAAATTCAATATGGCAATTTAGTTTTTAAAAAATAGCATCAAGACTAACTCTAACAAAAACATCAAAAGTATTGTTAAATTTTACGTGACAATTGAAAAATGCTACCTGATGTCAAATTTGACATTAAGTGTCAAATCTGTTTTGATTTAATATCTCAACCTCAAATATCTTTTTGCCTTAAATATCTCAATTTAACATTTTTGTTGAAAAATAAAAAATTTGAACATCAAATTTAAAAATGTCAAATGCCACATAGGCCGGGAAAAAATTTGACACCCCAAAAGCATACGAGAGATAAAAAGCCCATTTAAGCAATTTGATTACTTGGCATATTGTTGTGCCCGTCGTGTGAGTCTTGTTCTGAATTAAAAATAGGATCCAAATTGTTATTTTTTTAAAATTGACATATATAAGTATACAACAACTTTCTTTTGATAGCCGAGGTATTTGGTCAATTTGTAGTATGTCTCAATTGTTGCTGATTAGTCATTGTGACCCTGAAATTAACGACCCACAAACCTTCGGTGGTCAAGTACGTAATTGTCAAGATTCGATCTCAAAATATCTAAGTTTACAACTTATCCGGACATACAACAACTTTGACTCTCGATGTTTCATTCAGATGTAAGAAAAGAAGATGATTGTTAGTGTTTTATTTCCTCTAATAGTTATCTGTTTGAGCGTTGTATGAGGATAGAAGAACTAGTAGGTTTTTCTACCAAATTAGTGAAAGATGAGATATAATAGAGGAGTGTTACAATTTTAAAAAATAAATCAAGAAATTTTTCTCGAATTTAAAGTTAAGGGTTATGATTTATTTAAATTTATTAAATTATAAATACAAATAAATTATGATCATTAATTTTGAATTGGAAAACAATTTCTTAATTTCTTTCTTAGAATCCTAGATTTTTCCAATCTGATGTTCTACTCATACGAGATTCATATATATGGTTCTCTGCTATTTGAAACATAGCACGTGAAAATCAACACAACACGTGAAACCAACGGGTGCAACAACTTTCCCATTTTATCGTCTTCCTATTAAATTTTAAAAGCTTGAGAAAGAGGAAAAATACAAAACAAATGTTAGGCTCTTTTGTATTTGTTATTTATGTGACATTTTTTTATGATTTTATTAGTTCGTCTCGACGAAAAAAATCTAAAACGTATAAAATTATGTCCAAAATTTTAAGTAATTGGATATTAGAACCATTTAGATTTCTCTATTTGACCCCTGGTTATTAATTTTTTTGTCTTCAATTTTTTTATTTGTTAGTTTTGCATTATTTTTTTGTCGATTATTCCTTCATTATGAAGAAATAAATTTAAAATTTTAAAAATTATGTTTAAAAGTTAAAAGAATTTCATTAAAAATGAAAATAAGCCAAACGATATTTTTTTTCTTTTTCTTTTTAACTTTTAAACATAAATTTTTACTTTTTTGAAACCTTTGTTTAGACGAATTAATAATCTATAAAAAAAAATAATGTAAAATAAAAATTTTAAAAAATTTAAATAAGAATGAAAAAATAAAAATAATTCAGCAATAATCTAATAATAACAACAGTCTAAATGCATGTCTCATCTTTTAATCAAAAGTAGCAAACATCAACAATCTATTCGTGCATGTAAGGTAACTTATTAAAATACTTAATTTGTTAATTAATTATAAATAATACTAACCTAACACACAACAGTCACAAGCATATAAAATAAATAACACAAAAGACAAGGAAACTCCTAAATAGGTAAAGACCACGGAAATGATTCAAATCACTATAATAATTATTGTGCAATTACAAATCAATTATACTCACAACAATGAATCCTCACAGTTGATCCAAAATTGATTTGTCGAATCTTCATTCATCGCATGAAGTGACATGCAATCTGATTGCCTGCGCCTTGAATCCTAAGCCTTTCAAAACCCAAAGATAAAGATTGATATGGAATAAAACTTTTGACGAAGATGATTGCATCACAAGAAACATCTTGATCCGTCTCAAAACATCAAAGGGCATAATTAAAGGAACGTCGTGGCTTCATTGTTGCTCTCTCTCTGCCCCCTAGAACCAGTTGCACAGTGCATGATCGTCCAGAAACCCTAACTATTGATTATATGATCTCGACCTAGTTGCTAAAGCAACTATGAAGTTGTTGGAGTGACTTGCCTTAAACTAAAGTGATTACATTTGATATGTTGATTCATTCCACTTCCTAAACAGATACTCTAAAATAAGAAAAAAATTACAACTCGATCAATGAAAAAACACATTTGATGAACATGGTTTTAAATTGGAATTGTCAACCGAGACGGAGCGAAGCGTGTGGAACTTACGATCAAGATAAATAAATAAAAATTTATCACTTTGACCATGCAAATTCAGATTGATAAGATCCAATTTGTGCCCTTAGCTAGGAAAAACAAAAACACAATTTTGCAAGTTTGTACTTTAGAGGGAGCCTATGCACAACTAGTGTGATATGTGTCAAAACGATTTCGTTCAACACACAATACGCTCTCTTGTGCACAGCAAGGACACAATGCGTAAAGAGAGAATAAAATCCATATAACAAAAAGAAGTGCTGAGGCAAAATATATACTCACTTTTTTCACATGGGAAAATATCAATATGTTAATTAGTAAACTATAATAATAATACAAACAGTTTGTATTGCTTTATTAACTCGAACCAACAACCATACCCTTGACAAATGTCTAGGTAAAAGATTTATTTACCCTTGATTGTAGTTTTATCTATCGTTTTAAAAATATATATTAATTTATCTTTCTTATCTCGTCAGTCATATTCTTATCATCAATAATAATAGATATTTTCCTTACATTACGTCATCTCACATAATAATATCCCATACTAATCAACCTCAACCACCCTTTCATTATCTTAAGAGAGAGGTCAAAAATATGAAACATGGACAAAGACAAAATTGATTATTATTTAATTTTTTTAAAAAAAAGGAGCCTTTGTTTGTCGTTTTATTTCTCTATCTCATACATATAGGTTTATTAATTAAATTGTAGTTTGTTTGGTTTTATTTAGTTGTTACGGAATCTTACATGATTAATATAGTATTTTCTAGTTATAATTTTCATGATATAAGTTATATATAAATATATATATATATATAGATTTATATATATATATATATATATATATATATATATATATAGATTTGTTTAATATTTTAAATTGCTTTGAATTTAATAGAAATGCAATTATATTTGCATAAAAAAATTTATAACATCATAAAAATATTATGAATACAAAATGGATGTTATGAGCTTTCGTCAAATTGTTATGAATTTTATTCAAAAGTTGTAAGTTCAAGAATAACATTTTGAATCTTTATGCAAAATACTCATGAATGTAAAGCGATTCAAAGATATACATCGTGCAATGTAGTAGGCCAGATTCACACAATAGTGACCTATTGGCTCAAGATCACTCTCGATCCATCTAAGCTGGGCCCGAGTTTGGTTGGGCCCAGTAGCGCCCTCGTTAGTGTTAGGAGGTGAAGATCTCCCATAGGAATGCTCGTCCGTATTGAGTTAGTATCTTGAATTCAAAAGCGGACTATTTTCGGGTAGTGCCTCGATAGTAAGTGTCAGAGTAGATTATAAGAAGACTTGTACTCATTGATTTGATTCAATAGTAGATTAGTGTGGCTCCCGTATTTTTTTTTTCACTTTGAGATTTTCCACGTATATTTTGTGTCTTGTTTCTTTTTCCATTTTTTTATTACACATGTGATTATTTTGTTCTTCATTTGGTGATTCATTGTTCTCAAAATCTGTAAGAGACGTTGTGGGATTGAACGTTGGTCGTTCGATTTCCTAATAGTTAGCACTTGGCTGAGGGACTCATATGACCCATCAAGTCTTGGTTAGTGCCGAAAGCATGATGGATCAAGCTTGACCGAGCCCACACTAGATCAGTGGTTGCGAGTAGAATGGATTTTTTCAAGACATGATCTTTAATCGTCTTGCCGAGGCCCTATGCTCAGTACGTCCACGTGGAGACGTACTCCCCATGTTTCGGACAATTGCACGAATAGGCGTGGGAAAGATAGTTACTGGACATGGAGACATGCCTATCCGATCCGCACAGACGTGGAACACGTGGCGATAGCGCCGCGATTCTTGGACCACAACACGATATCCTCGCCCGAAGCTTTAGACAGGCTATTCGATTCTCATTCTATAAATACTCTAAGGACACTTTAGCCTCAGGTACATGCTCATATTGATTCTTACACTTTCAAGTTACTTTTGCTCCCTTTTAAAGGCTAACTTAATCATTGGAGTGTCCACTGGATATTCAATCCCAGCCGGCACTAACTTGATATTGAGTGTTTTGTAGATTTAACGAAAGGTTCAATCAAAAAGTCCAACTCATGAGTTCCAGACTCCAGATACACATTCAAATGAAAATATATATTTTATCATTTCTAAGAAAATGAAAAATTGCCCTGACATGTAATGAGAAAAAGAAGCTACTATTATATATTATATCACATTATAATTAACGAAGAGAAACCTTCAAAACAACATCATATATAACTCCAAAAATGCTTGGTCTTGACACACCAAGCGAAAAGGATGTTATATATTAAAGTCAAAAGCTTATCCCCTCCTTTGAACAATTTGTAGATTAAATTTTGACAAGACACATTATAAGATGCGGTACTTTAATTCGTTACTAGAGACTGGGTCACACGAAAAGTAAGTAATTGTCAAAAAGGGGCACCGAAAAAACTATCGTAGGAGGAATTAATTGAAGAGGCGAGAGGAGTTAATTGAAGAAATGAATAATTATGTGCAGTATTTGATGAAAAAGAATTTTCCTTTTTTCACTCTTATTATAGTTATTGGATTGGTCAAGTAATTACAAATATTTTTTAGGAGCAATATAAAAATTAAAAAATAGAGACAATAATAAATTAAGAGACACTAAATTGATACTCTCTCTTTATATATTAACGCAAGATTTGATTTAGCTTGATTTTCACGCCCTTTGGATTCTAAACTGTCGGTTGCTTAAGCTGGTGTATCAAAATCAAAATTGACCAACATCTGGTAATAATCCAATATGATTATCCTACTATTGATATCATGCAACCCAGACACGTACCACAAAAACTATTATAATGCCCAAGCCTGCAATAGTAAGTCAAACAAGATTTATTTTTCTTTATGTTTCTGCCTTCTTTATCAAGTCTTTAATCAATGTTACGTTTCTTTTTGTTTATGTGAAAGTTAAACCCTTGGTGGGTTACCGAGTCATAGTTAGATTCCTATGAATGGTATCAATATTGATTCGTCAATTCAATTTTTTGTATAAAATACATCTATACGACTATCGCACAAACTGATCTCATACTTCTTCAATTTCTTCATACTTATTTTTTTCTTTTTTTTTTGGGGGAGAGAGAAAGACACAGAGAGAGAGAGAGAGAGAGAGAGAGGAGGGGGGGGAAGGGCTATTCATATTCTTTTCTTTAGGCCATCTCCAATCAATACTCTACTTTTACTTTCATTTCTTTATTTGAGAGGATCGAACAATATATTTGTCAACAAAGTGATTTTTAAGAATTGTCCTATTTAAGTTAACTCCAACCAAAATACTCTATTTTTCAAAAAAATTCCCAACCTCAAACACATTTAATGCTTTTCTTCTAAAATTTAACTTATCATTTTTGAAATATATTATTAAAGATGTTGAATGGTCTTATTTTAAAGATATTGTGAATAGATATTCTTGAATAAGACAAATTCGATGAAAAATAAATTTACAAATAATAGTTGAAGAATATATGCATAGCAAAAAAAAGGAGATATTCATTCATAATTTTCCTGTGCTCCATTTTTGGAGTATCAAATCACGTCTCAAATGAAGGAAGAAAATTATTTTTGTGATCTATCATATATCTATGAAAACTATTCTCAATACATATTTTAATAAAAAATCAAATTTTTTGGAAAGCACGATCAGAGTGTTTAAAACTAAGAGTTTGGACTAATTATTATTTCTTATTAAAGACTGGGTTTTATTTGGTGTTTCTTAATTTTTATATCGTTTTTATTAATTTTTTTAATATTTTTTTCCTCATCTGGACGAAAAGAATTCAAAAAATATAAAATATGTTTCGAAACTTAAGAAAATATTTATATAACACAGCGTTAAAGACACAAATGCAAAATGGTCTTAATTTTTGAATATTTATCTCCTTTAGTGACGTTTTGGGCTTTTAGTCATAATTTTTTACTTTTTATTTTTATTTCGTCAAGATGAATAATCAATTAAATAAATTTAATCCAAATTTTATAAATTTTTTAAAAAATAACCGAAAAAATGACATTAATCCAAAAAGTGAAGCCAAATTCCCTAATTATTCTTGAAAAACATAAGCACAATATAAACATGATGGGTGCTTTAATTTGCACTCTTCAAACCCATCTCTCCATTTTGATTATCTTTTCCTTCATTAAAAAAAAAAAAAAAGAATTTAGCCACTCTGCTTTACCAAACAAATG
The DNA here is from genome assembly GCA_019985065.2 of Arctostaphylos glauca. Classification (NCBI taxonomy): domain Eukaryota; kingdom Viridiplantae; phylum Streptophyta; class Magnoliopsida; order Ericales; family Ericaceae; genus Arctostaphylos; species Arctostaphylos glauca. Next base: position 17,015,288 of record JAHSPW020000013.1, read on the forward strand.
AAGCCTTTAACTTTTGATTAAAATAAGCATAAGTTCTTGTGGAATACACCGATAAAGGCAGTTAAGGTTGATAGTCCATACTGGAACACAGCATCCAAATCCCATAAAAACATAAAACATGTCTAAAAAGGTGCATAAACTATGTTGTCAGGCTTTTGTCAATGTGCATATATATACCTAAATACGTCTATACCAACTTTTAAAATGAAATGATTGGACGGTATTGGAGAATCATCTCTAGAAATGGAGATCAATGAGATTCGGAAGAGTCTGAGTCGGCTCTGGGCATAGGTCGAGAAATTCACCGCTTTAGACTCCTCAAAAAATTCTAGAAGTAGGGACTTCTAAATATTTAGTTCTTTTTAGTATATTAAACTTATTTTCTTTAATTTTAAGCTTGTATTATATAAAAATGAGCCCAACAAGTGTGGAAAAACGAAGTTTTTCAAAGTTTAAGTTGATTAAAACTTATTTTCCGTCAACCATATATTCTAACAAAAATTGAATGCATTAGCTAAATTATCAATTGAGAAGATTTTGATGAAAAAACTTGATTATAAGAACTTAATTAATACGTTTGCAGCTAAATATGCAAGAAGGGCAATATTCGATTTACTACATGGGTATATTTACAAATGGCCTCAATTGAAAAGCTCGTTTCAGATCTCTAGAATTTTAGGGCCGGCACGGGAAAAAGTGATGCTAAAAAAAGACTTATAATATTTATTTTGATGAGTCAATGGGCCATTAATATTGGTCCCTTCAGCTTAGTGTGAATGATTCTAAACAATAATTACTACTTGATAAGGGTAGTCACCATCTCCAAAACATGGGGTCTGAGCTAGCTAGCTCCACTGCTTCACCTTTTGTATGAGTATAATGATACTTTGAGGGGAACCAATAAAATGGTTTTACAATTTTTAAAGTAGTAATTATTGAATTTGCTTTTTGATATATTAATAAACCAAGAAAGCATATGTGCTCTGAAATGCTTTTACCTAATAATGCCATTCCATTTATATACTCTTAGACTATGGGAGCATTGTGATCCATTATGTTTGTTAAATTATAATTTTTGAATTTGATTTCATATCCCTGTTCAATCGACTCGAGATTCAATTGCATCGAAGACGAAGGTTGGAGATTGAGTTATAAATCGTGAGATTTTGGTTCGTCTTCTTTAATACCGATGGATGACACCTTTAACCAATTGAAACCAGTTGAGAGACTTCCAAAAGCTCTATTTCCGACTCGAATTCATAAATCACTTTAAGGGAGAGAAAATGAGGGGAGTAAGCAAAAACGTTAAAAATTAGAGCTTAAAATTAGTAATTTTACTTTTTTGAGTCAAATAAGTTTAAAAAATTGAATAAGAAGTTATTCATAATTGCTATCAAATGTCATTCATCAATTGCCCTAAGGAGTTAGTTTAGTAGTCAAGACTTGAGACTTACGAATTTGTTCTCTCCTAAGGTCTTGGGTTCGAAATCTCTCGAATACTATCAATTCTTATGAGATTAGTCCATTAGAGCAAAGCTTTGATTTTAATTAGGACCCGCAAGTGGGCGGTGAGATTAATCCCTCGAACATTAGTCCAAGTGCACGTAAACTAGCCCTGACACTCATAAAAAAAAGAACATAAACTAGTTGATCTTAGAAGACTTATGGAGACTTAATTATAGGCGATTTGGATCCTGTCAATTTCTAGGCCGAAATTGAAGGTATCAGTGCCTAATGTGGCGACACATCATTAAAATCTAAATGCTACAGTCTGTGTGAATTCGTAATGATTTTTAAATCAGAAAAACAAAGCGCAATTATGGTGTTACAGGTACTAAAAAATTGTAAAAAAAGTAAAATTTCATGATTACAATAGATGTAAAGTCCACGTAAGCCATTTGGACGAAACTCACTCTTATTGGATTATTGGATTATTCACTGTTTAGATTTTTGTCCTTATTTAAATTTTTTTTTAATTTTTTGTTTTTCATCAATTTTTTGATGGTTGTTGGTTCGTCTCGACAAGAGATTTCAGAAAAGTATAAAATTATGTTAAAAAATTAAAAAAAAGTTCAGAAAAGACAAAAAATAAGCCAAAAATAGCGTCTGTGTTGGCTTATTTTCGTCTTTAGTGACTTTTTTTTAATTTTTGGACATAATTTGATACTTTTTAGATTCCTTTCGTCGATACGAACCAATAATCCACGAAAAAATGACATAAAAATAACAAATACAAAAAAAATTTGAATAAAGATAAAAAATAAGTCAAATAATCTAGCCTGGGTTAATTTTCGCCAAATGGAGCATGTATGGAGTAAATTTTACGATACTCGCGCAACATTTCTCATATGATTAACACACATACAAGTTGAACGTATGTGTAAAGCATGCATGTTTGTGGAGCGTCCACACAAGATATTGTTTTTTTTTTTTTTTTTTTGCTTTTTAGAAATCACTAAGTTATTTATGAAATTTCAAATTTTTCTCAGCTGCCTCTCGTCCGATAAGAAAAAAAAAATTGTAACTAGTAAAAGAATCTGCTATGGAACTATTTATATACCGCCACGTCGAGATTCTCTTCCAAAAATGAAATCACCGGCCACTGGCCAAGCTACACACACAATACTCTGCCTACATATTTTTATGCATTTCATATCAGGCACATGCTTCTTTATATTAGATATTCAGAGAATATGGCCTATTTTTATGCATTTCATAAAGTATGAGAGAGAGAGAGAGAGAGAGAGAGAGAGAGAGAGAGTAGTGGCCGAACTTGTCCATATATGCATATTTCTTTTTATGAAAATTGATTCTCTAAATCACCTCCATTAGCTTTGTAGAGGCATCTCCAATCTTACTTTTTTATTTTTGTAGTTACAGGAATAGAAAATATAATTTTTATTTTCTGTGTTTAGTTTTTCATTCATATACTGAAATTCTATAATCTATTTTTATTATCCATCCATATATCAAGATTGAATTTGGACTTTATAAGGTGAAATGATATAATTTGGAATTTTCACGGCCTAACCTCTTCATTAGGTAAATGTAGCTTGCGAATTTGAGTCAAGTCAAATTGCCTAGTATTTATATCTTTACTAACATGGCTTATTTTCTAGTAGGTTGAAGATGCTCTTAGAGTAAATGATTAGATCCACTTACATTCTAGTACAATTCTCTTTTTTAAATTAATAACTCAGGTGTAAGGCTCGTTTTATATGCAACTCAACTAATTCCTATGGAACCAATTTCATTGTCTACATGCGAGAGACTCGATTGAAATCAAGATACAATCTCGTATAAATTGATTTCACAAAAGTTGATAATATTTAAGAAATTTTAAACTTCAATCTTAGGAATTAAAAGATGATAAAATTTAGAAGTTTCAAATTTCAACCAAGGACTTATGACTTCTTGTCTCACTATCCCAAAGGCCTTAAGAGCATCCATACCAACCTTTTCTAATCTTCTTCTTTTCTATTTTGAGGAGTAATTCATTCAAAGAGCCTTTTTTGATATGCTCCATATTTTATTATTGCTATAATAACTCTCTAGGTTTAGGGAACCATTGTAGCCTCCTAGAATTTTTATTTTATCTTTTATTTCTATTTTTTCTCTTAGAATTGAATATGAAAGAAAAAAAAGAATATTTTAATAAAATAAGGATAGAATAAAGAGTCTGATACAAGAGATATTAAAAAATATAGCTTTCTAAAGTAGAAAAGGTGAAATTCTTCTCTAATTTAGTCCAAAAATAGGGAGACTGGTGCGGATGCCCTACCAAGCGAACTTCATGAAGCTTTGGAGGTAGAAATTGGGGAACTTGGTGCACAACAAACGCGTTGCTCAATAAAACGTCGTTTTAATGTACACACACGCTTTGTTGTACACGATTATTGATATTAGATGAGGAACTAGTAAAATAGTAGGGATTACCAGTCCAATGAAACTATTTAGCATATGAAATGAATTTGAAAAATGGACATGATTCGATAAGACCGGTAACTCGTTCCTAGGTCATGTATGTATCTCCATCCTCCAATAGATTAAAAGTCATATGGGAATGTTGCTAAAAAATAATAAAAAATGACCCAAATATAAAAATGATATTTCTAGTATTATTGATAGATGTAGCACAATTTGTTTGACCGTGAGTCATAATCTTAATTTAAGCTTGCATGACAAGAGAGAGAGAAAGAGAGAGAGAGAGAGACTTGGTCATTAGGTGGCATCTAGAACAATGGTAATTTTGTTTACCCTCTCTCTTTTACTCTCTCCAAGAATGTATAGCATCTATTTCAATGATCAAAATTGTTTATTTTATTTAAATTTATTTATTTATTAGGAGATTCTGAAAAAACTAAACAGCGTCCACTCGGCCAAAATTATTTTTTTGTCCTCGTACCATTTTTTTTCTTTGTTAATTTGTAACAAAATATTTGTGGATCATTGATTCATCTTGACACGAAGAATTAAAAAAGTAAAAAATCATAACCAAGATCTTAAAAAAGTTTAAGAAAGACAAAAAATAATTTTATATTTATATACACACACATATAGTTCCCTTCCTATGAGGGGCTTTCATTTTGCTAAAATGTGAATCTTCTATTTTTTGATCAAATTTTGATGATCCGAATCGTTCAATATATCTAAAACATGATTTTAAAAATATTCGCGAGAAATCGGCTCAAAAAAAATTATCGGGAAGAGTTTGATGAAAGAAATTTTTCATAAACACGGACATAAATAATTTTATGAAAAGCTATTTTGATCAAGTCTTTCACGATAATATTTTGAGCTGATTTCTTGCTATTATTCTTAAAATTTTTTTTTAAACACGTTGAACTATTTAGATCATCAAAATTTAATTAGAAAATGAGAAGTTCGTATTTTAACAAAATGAGAAATCCCTTATTAGAAGTTTTCCATATGTGTGTGTGTGTGTGTGTCTATATATATATATATATATATATATATATATATTTTTTTTTTTTTTTTTTTTTTTTGAGTATGCCTCTGTAAACCATTTTAAAAATTTAGTTCATATTTTTTTTCCTATTTTAAAAATTCTCATCGAAATAATAATTTAAAAATTTTGATGCAACAAACAAACAAATACAATTTTTTTAGATTAAAAACAAAAATAATATAAAACGCCAAACCCAGCCTTCAATAAGTATTTGATTTTTTTTTGAACAAAAAATTTTACACAAAACAAACAAATACGAATTCTAACGAAGCCGTGGTTGAACAAAAGAATATGATATTTTGAATAATCTCTAAACCCGTCCCCGCCTTTAATTAGTCGTCCAATACTGACAAATACATGCCGTCTTATTAACCATAATTACAATGCTCGTGTTAAATGGGTCAAAGTTAAACAACCCCCGCTCAGCTCAATTTTTTTTTTTTTGATAGTATAGGTATCTGGCCGACTTTAGAATCATTTCCAATCTAATGTCAACTAATTTTTAAAATCACGATCGGACAAATCTCCAGTGATTTATCGTAATTGATTCTAGTAGAATTCGACCATTGACCTTAGTGGACAAGCCTCTTAATAAACCAACCCCTTGGGTTAACAACCCCCACTCAGTTTAGCTACAACTCTCCTACCTTCTTATCTTCCACGTAATTTCGGGTGGACCATTGGTGTGTTCAAATGTCTTAGTCCTCCTTTGCTGCTTCCTTCTTGACGACTTTTCAACACAGTGGGCGTATTATGTCTACAATTGTTTGATTTTTTGGGTGGCCAGATTCAAATTCCGGGCCACCAAAGTAACTTGGAAGAGATCCGGACCATCAATTTGTGTAAAATACTAGCGAAAACAAAGAATTCACGACTTAGCATGTACTCTAACGATTCAGAAAAAATAAAAATAAATAATTGATATGTATGTGTCTATATGTTGTTATGTGTGGGTGTATATGTATGTAAGCTTCTAATAAATGATGTCTTATTTTGTTAAAATAAAAACTTATTATTTTTCGATCAACTTTTGATAATCCGAACCGTTTAATGTGTTTAAAATATTTGTTTAAGGAAACCGACGAGAAATCAACTCAAAATATTATCAGGTATGACTTGATCTAATTAATTTTTTATAAAACTGTTCATGTCAGCATTTATGAAAAATTATTTGGATCAAGCTCTTTCGGATATATTTTTAAACCGATTTCTTACGAACATCCTTAAAAACATATTTTAAACACACTGAACGGTTCGGATCATCAAAATTTGATCATGAAATAGGTGGTCCTCATTTTGTTAAAATGAGAGATCCCTTCTTAGAAGTTCTCTCTCTCTCTCTCTCTCTCTCTCTCTCTCTCTATATATATATATATATATATATATATATATACACTCCTAATTTTTTAAATTTAAATCTTTATCTAATTTTACTATCTATCTATTCTAATATATAACGGGAGAAGACTAATTGGTGTGAATAAAATTCTGAGGCTTCGACGCAAAAATAATTTTTAAAATTGTCCATATAAAATAAAAAAATTTACAATTACAACTATTTTAGCGTAAAATAACAATAAAATTAGTAAAGCCAACTATTCACTCTCACATCTCACTCTCACATTTCACTCATAGACTTTACATATGGAACTGTGTGCCCAACTTGTTTAGAGAATTATGCTACCTAATAAATAAATTAGGCCACTAGGGAGGGGGTCATGTGGCCACCAATCCCTTAATCCATTTTTCACGTGGCCATTATTTTACCGACTACCCAAAGATTTATCCCAGGCAGTTAAAAACCATTTCCCCACCTTTCAAAGCGAAATGACACCACACAATCATAGTTTATAATAAGAGAGACCATTCAGCACGGACATGAGGCCCTATTATTTATTGTGCACAATAGAATTTATTGTAAGTTAAAATAACGTTATTTAAGTACATAAAATATTAATCGAATAGTTGAATATTGTCTGAATAATTTTTAAATAATATTTTATGCACTAAAATAATATTTTTTTTGTCGCATACCATATCATACTGTGCACAATAAACAATAGCTCCATCAACTGCAGCCTAGTCACCCCTCCACTCCCCGCCACTATTTAATATCAGAACTACCGTTTCAAATACTGCAGGTTTATCCCTAACACCCTGTTTGTTAGAGATCAAAAGAAAGGTATAAAATTTGGACTTTGGATATGTCAATTTGGGTTCTAATATCTGCAGTTTGTTAGTGATTTGGACCCCGAATATTTTGGATATAATGTTTAGGGTCTAAATTTTATCTGTCTGGAAGGAAATAAAATTTGGACACCCCCCCTCTTTAATATTCACATCTTATTCCTATTTATTTATGTAAATATCATTATTAATTATAAGAATATCATAATTAATAACGAGAATGTCATATAGATGCTCATATTTATTATATCTTCTTTTCTCAAAAAATACTCAAACAAATCATAAATCTCATCTTCTACTATATTCTCCCTCTTCCTATATCTATCGTATCTCTTTCATAATTTTTATCGCTAACAAACAGGAAAGGTGTAAATTTATTATTGAATAGATAATTGGCAATAAATAATTACTAATTCCTAATTATTAGTGAAATTCTGAAATTTTACTTTTGCATATGTTAGATTTACATTTTGACCGCCCATAGTTGAAAACTGACATTTTTGACTCACGAGCATTTTGAAATGCAAGATTAACATTAAATTTCACATAATTAAATTGCATGGATACACGAAATAGTTATTTTAGAATGTTTCAATGATAAAATATGTTGCAAATAATCGTTGTCTATTTTTTAAAAAATTTGTTTCAATTAAATTAATTAAGTTACGAACTTAATCGTATGATATTTGAATCGTAAATCAAACAACATGCATTCTACATGGTATTGTATTGAAGAATAGATACCTAAAAATTTATTGGAGTTGTTCTAATATTAGAGTAAGTTTTTGAATTATTATCTTCTTTTGATTTATTAATTTATGTTTAATTAGATTATAAATTGATTAAGTATTTTAATCTTACGACTATAAATTAATTTATGAGCATGCTAAAGAATACCAGTGAATAATATTTATGGTTATATTTTAATTTTGTAGTTGATTCGATTTTCAAATTTTGCATAATTCAAATGCATAAACATGAATAGATATATTCGTCGAATTATTACAATTTTGTAAATCCCGTTGCTTCATTTCATTCAACAGCTTAGACGAAACTTAGAGGCATGAGTTTGATTACAAATATCGAGAAATTTAGTATAATAATTTTATAGAAGTTAATGAGAACTGATGTTGGTATTTGAGGGAGACATGCGAGACCCTATTGATTATTGATTTGAGCGTGATCTATAGGGTCCAATTGACTATAAGTTTCAAAATCCTAAGTATGTTACAATAGGAATTAAACTTTGGTAAACAAATTTGGGAGTAAGAATGGATATACCAAGGAATTGGGTGTTTGTCGGGGATTTGTTCAACTCCTGCAGGGTCGCAAATGGACTTGACCTGGGTATAACAAGAGGAGTTTGAATCATGTCGATTACCATGGTCTTGAAGATTCTGGGTAACACGGATCCTCATGTGCGCAATGAATACTTGAATTTAACAGAGAGGGCACCAACCAGTCATAACTTAAAATTCTTCCTGGAAGTTCGTCATTGAGCACAAAAGTTTATTACTTATACTTTACCTTAGCATTTTGAAAAAATAAATAAATAATATTTAGTGAAAATACATCATTAAATCATTCTTAGAAAATACATCATAAGCTCTAATTTTTCAGAAACATCAGGGTCCCCAATTTATTTAGTAAAGAAGGAATAAGAAATGTAACATGCACGTGGAGGATATTTTTTAAAAATCATATGAATTTTACATAATTTTGAATAGTTGAAATAATATTAATTATGAACGATTTGAATTATATACATAACGAACGTTTCCTTTCCACAAATAGTAAACATTGAAATTTGCGTAGGGAGGTGTGACCCCACATATCTTCAGCAGCCTCTCGTAACCTACCCCCGAAGGTGGAATTACATCGAGATCGGACAAAAATTTTAAAGAAATTTAGGACGTGCGTTTTAAATTTTAAGAATTATATTTCGATTCTCCCCAAATTATATTCGGTCTCTTATATTTTTTTTTTTCAAAAAATCTTCAGCCCTCAAACGTCGAATCTTGATTCCATCACTGTTTACTCCAAGAAAAAGAGGGGAGAGATAATCTTGTTGGTGAGTTTCACGAGGGTTGGGAAAAAAGGATTAGTTTAAGATGGACTTTTGAACGTACAAAAGCATCGACAATTACACCTAACAAACGTATTGCAAGAGGACAAGACCTTGGCTTTGTATTCACATTATAAGCATGGTTTTGCTTAGCTTTCAAGCAAATTGGAATCACAACTAACTTATTGGCCCTATTTGGGCTGTGGTTTTTATGTGTTTATTTATTGACATTTTTTTCGTCCTTATTTGAAATTTTTTTGTAATTTTTTATTTTTCATCAATTTTTTTTGATTTATTAGTTCATCTCGACAAGAGCTTTCAGAAAAGTTATCAATCATCGGCTACATTTGAAAAAAGTTCAGAAAAGACAAAAATAAATCAAAAAACAGAGTTTTTTGTACTTATTCGTCGTCTTTAGTGATTTTTTTTTAACTTTTGGACACAATTTTATACTCATTAGATTCCTTTCATCAAGACGGACCAATAAACTACAAAACATTGAAATTTAAACAACAAATGCAAAAAAAAAATGAATAAAGACAAAAATTTTGAATAAATATAAACTAGAGGCCAAATAGGGCCATTGTATGGACACCAACATAAACCAAATCGCAAGTGTGTGGGCACAACCAGATGAGTGGGCCCTTCCTTTTGTCTCTTCATAAACTTGAACCAATCCAGAAACTTCCTCGAAACCCACTTTTGCCCAATTTTCTCTTCCACCAATTTGCCTTCGAGAAAGTGCTACGGTTTCAGAAAACTTTTTCCGATAATATTTTTAAATTCAAAATTAAGGGTTATAATTTATTTGAATTTAAAATCCTAATCTATTTATTTTGAATTTTGAAAACTTTTATAAGACAATAGACTTTTCCTTTTTCTTTTGTCACAAACTACCCTTTTCTGTCTGACTAAGCTCTACCATTTTATCGATTTACTAGCGGTCAGGATACACGTAATGTGTGCGCATGTTGAACATCATTAAATACATGAAAAAAATTAATGTCGCAGCACCAAAAATTGGACTCACCGACGAACGATTCGCTATGAGTGTGGTCAAATATGTAATTAGTTGGTGACTGGTACAAATTGATCGACCAAACAAATTAAAACATAAATAAAGTTATATATCTACGGAGCTATGTGGAGGGAGATGAAAGATGTTAAATTTGTGGTCCTGCTTCGAAACTAAAATCACAATTTTGGAAATCTTCTCTTTAATGCATTGAAGTGAACAACTCAATTGAATTGAAGGTACGAAAATGCTACTGTGCGTGAAAATATGTGTGTGTGTGTGTGAGAGAGAGATGGAAGTGAAAGTCAGGTTGAGAATATAAGAGTGTGTGCAGTTTTTTAGAGTGAGGTATTATCAATTTTATCCATATAAGTTATTTTTTTGTCTATTTTGTAGCATGTAAAAATAGTTTTTTGATAGGTACTTTGGGCAAGTTAAATATTATGACAAAGCTTTAAAAATATAAAAACACCAAATTTGACTTTCTCTTTATATAATGAATCAAGTTATTCGAGCTTACTTGAATTCAGGGCCGGCCTCGGAGTAAACCCGCAAGTTTCTCGGCTCAGGCAACCTCTTGGCGCGGGGCAACAATTTTTTTTAATAAATATAAAGAAATAGAAATTCACCAAAAAAAACTTTTATTATTAATAATAAGTAGACAATTAAGCTAAGATCAAACTTAGATAACCCAAATATCAGAGTCGATACTGCTTGCATTTCGTTCGCGTTTCGTTCATCATAAACTCATCTGACATGAGATTGCTTTCAAAACAGCATAAATAATACAAAGTTATATACGGTGAGATTTATTAATCATCTCGATCGATTCAACCACTTTCGAGATAGACTCTAAATAAATTAACTTTGAAAATACTCAACTCGACTTTATTCGTTTCCATTCTTTTAATTTATCGGTACCCTTTTTTTAATTACCCCTCTCTCTCTCTCTCTCTCTCTCTCTCATATTTCTATCTATGTAATTCTTGCAAGGTCTGTGTTTCAATAATATAAGAGATTTACGGAATTCAAAAGTTCAAAAAAATAAAAATAAATCTAATTCTAGTGCGTTATTATAGACTTAGCTTTTTCCGTGCTATTTTTATCTTTCCTCTTGTGAAATTAGCCTACAAATTTATTGTCCAAATAGCATTTAAGAATAATTCAAAGGATTGATTCTCAGTAAAAGAAAGAGCGTGACTAAGAAGTTTGAACCTCCAAATTCATGAGGTCGAATCCAACCAGAACCAATTACTAGGAACTACTGAAGGTTTGTCTTATCGTTAACTTCAAAATTTCGAGAACTAATCGATATTAAGTTGAAAATAATCTCAAAATCGGCGAAATACCTCAGTTAAAAAAAAAAAAAAAAAAGACAGAATTTAAGAATGTTATTCTGAACACTTCAGTGGATTCTATTCTTACAAAGTTGCATAAGATACCGGTGGCCTTGAGACCAAGTGATTCCCACTTTTTGAATGGGTTTCCTTTTAAAAAATTAAAGTCTCTTCCAAGTGCCACCAAGAATATATTTAAGATCAGATTCACCCTCATCTATGTTTGGCGAGTTGGAGCCAGAAAAAATTTCAAGAAAATTTTTTAGAATTGAAAATGAATGGAGTAGATTTACTTAAGCGCGCGTGTAGACTTTTAAATCCAGGTGAATCATAATCTTTAACTTTGATTTTGGAAAAGTTTTCGAGAAAATTTTTCTAGGACCGTAATGCTCGTTTTGACGAATTCACTTCACGCTGCAATTAGGCCATTGCCTGAGGATGGAAAAGATTCCCAGTCACTTGTTAGTTCATCTTCAATCCTATTCCTTTTGGTACATAAATAGACATGCAGGAAAACTACTTAGAATTGACAACTATTTTATCCTATTCCACACTTTTTTAACAATATTATAAGATTCCATGCTCATTATTCATAATCTTGTTTTGATTTTAAATTAGGCCTGTCAACATACCACATAGAATTCGAATTCGATTGGCAAAATTCAATCCAATTATTAATTTAATCCAAATTCAAGAATCTAAAAATTATCAGATCGCATTCGAATATAGCTGATTGATCTAATCCGTATCCGCTTCTCTTTCGTTTATCTTTTAATTATTATTTTTTAAATGAAAAAGATAATTTGTTTGAAAACGCCAAGCATATATTTTTATATTCTCAAACAGTATTCTATCAAGAAATAAATTAGATTTAAAATGCTTTTCTTTATTATTGGATTAACTTTTTAATCAACTATTTTTCGTTTTTATGAGTGTCGAATTTTTTTTTTGTCTGCTCTTTTATTTAAGGGACACAATCCATCTTTCCTATAGTTGGCTGACTACTCACCATGGTGGGTTATGACGAAGAAAGGGGAGGACTGTATTGTAACGACCCGCTCCCGCCTTGTACAATATTGTCCGCTTTTGTCGCCCAAACCCTATGGACTTTCCAGTAGGTCACCCATCCCTGGATTGCTCCAGGGTGAGCACGCTTAACTGTGAAGTTTCATTTGGTGTTGGCACCATCACAGCTTTAAAAGGCCTTGTACAAGAAAGGTTCATAATCTTATAAATACCACCGAACTTACATCCACCAAGCGATGTGGGACCCTTGACTACCCATCCGGACGTCCCATTGAGACTCCATCTCCCGGACGCCGGCCTCATAGCTGGCGCTATAGCCTGGCTGGGGTGTCACATGTATGGCTTTGAAAATCCAATATCACCATGGTTGGTTACGACAAATGTTAATTTTCTATTTACAAACAGTTAATTGTAAAATATATTATGCTTATAGACTTCATTTTTTTATTTCTTTTGGAATGATCAAGTTGAGGACAAATTTGAAAAACATGTATTTTAATTTCATCCACCACTTTTGCAAAGCAAACACGAATCATGCACTATCAATTCTATCCCGAGTACAAATAAACATACAATATTGATTTTAATAATTTTTTAGTATTACAAACCTCATCCTTATTCCACTAGCTTACGAGTCCCAAATTACGGAAAAATTTAAAAAACGGAGCCCAAATGTTTTTTTTGTCCTTAAGCAGATTTTCATCTGATTCAGTATCCCCCGTTAACAGTTTTATTCAATTTTCTTAGTTTTGTTAGTTTTACACTAAATTTTTTATGAATTTTCAGTTTGTCTTGACAAAAAAAAATTAAAAACTAAAAAAATAATAAGTCAATGAAAACTAAAATAATACCTCCCTCCGTCCCCTTTCAAAATTCAAAGTATCCTCTACGAAAAGTCGTGAATTTTTAATAAAGAAATAAAAGATAAAATGCACTGACCTTCCCTCAGTTTTTGGACAAATGCAGGGAAATCCCCTGAAGTTCTGATAAATGCACTAACTTCCCTTAATTTACAAACTATTTAGCAGATTCCTCTCCGCCATTAATTTTCTACTAATACCGTTAGTTTTTATTTAATAAGAACTGATGGTGTTAGTAGGAAGTTAAAGACAGAAGGTATGTGCTAAATAATTTGTAACATAAGAAAGATTAATATATTTGTCAAAACCTCCTCGAGAAATATCTCTATGAGAAATCTCAGGGAAGTAGATGCTGCTATCTCCTTCAGTATTTTATTTCAATGATAAAAAATTTATTGGACTACAAAAACATGAGAATCAAACATCATAACCATCAATCCCTTGAAGAGAACCAAGCATTTGATTCCACATCATTTTCAGTTGACTATTGATTTCCTTACACAAAAAGGATTCATTTCTTTTCGTTTTGTTGCATCCGTTGGTGCACATAATTTAGGTTTTTTTAATAAATTTTTCCAATCAGTATAAAATTTGAATAATAAAATAATATTACCACAGAATATTCAAAATAATTGAGCTCATGCTGTGCACGAAACAAACTTATTAAAACAAAGGATTGATAGGAATCTCGGAAACTTGACGTAAGGTCCATATCAATCTACTTTATGTGCGAAAATATAAAATTATATCCAAGGCGGAATCAAGATTCAATGTTGGGGGCAGATTTTTTTAATGGGAAAAGAAGGGGTTGAATATAATTTGGAGGGCCAAAATATAAATTTTTTTATAATTTTTAAAATTTATACCTAGATCTTAAATTTTTTTGAAATTTTTAGAGGGACCTGAACCTAGGGATGGCAATTTGTACCTAACCGATGGTTACCCGAACCGAACTGCTTAATTTTCCCCGAACCGTAACTGTTTTTTTCCCCGTTGGTGTGGATATGGTATGGACGGATGAATACCCTTTCGGGTTCGGTTCGGTTATGGTTAGCAGAATAACCGAACCGTTACCCGAACCGAACCCGAACTGAACCGAAAATGACATCATTATATATATATATATATATATGTGTGTGTGTGTGTGTGTGTGTGTGTGTATACATATATGTGTATATATATATTATAAATATATACTGAAGGATGAGAGAGAGAGAGAGGGTGATTCGGTTTGGTTCGGATCGGTTTGGATCGGATCGGGTCGGGTAATTAATAACCGAACCATTCGATTAACCGTTCGGTTCGGGGAATAACCGAACCCCGTTTGGTTCGGTTATGGAATATGCACTCTCCCTCCGTTCGGTCATCGGTTCGGTTTCGGTTCGGGTATTTTGTCTTCGGTTCGGGTTCGGTTATCCGAATAACCGAACCGAACCGCCCCGTTGCCATCCCTACCTGAACCCTCCGGTCTTCATATAGTTCCTCTCTAACTATATCAATAATAAGGAAAATGGTTTATCCAAAAAATAAGCTATATATTTTTTTAATGTCTTTGTCCATTAGCAAAATCGTGGAAGAAACTGGACAGCCAACTACTCCTCCATCGGTCTTATAACGTGTAAATGAATATAGGTCCAAGTCAGCATCAACCACCTTTTATGGAATAAATAAATGCGAAATGAAACCTAAAAAAAAAACAGATAGCCAAACCCAATCAATCAACCAGGGTGGAAGGGAGGATATATAATAATACCAATAAGTACATCTATAAATGAAACCTAAAAATGCAGATAGCCAAACCCAATTAATCAACTATGGTGAAATGAAGGATAATACATAGCGTTCGTGCGTTCGTGGCACAAACAATGCGTGTACAAACACGATTTGATAATTTTTTTAGTAATTATGTAGAATAAATTTTTTATTGTCTCAAGCAGTTAATTGATTGAAAGTTAACAGTAAAAGTATTTTTTGGGGAGAGATTTTTAGAAAATAAAAGTGTGGGCTAGTCTTAAAATTGACGTTCGCACTAAAAGAAGTGTTTGCTTTATAACAGTAATAATAGATATATTGTCTTTAAACCACGAGGGCGGATATGGACAAGTCACCCCTCCCTAATTTTTCTCAAACTTTGATTAGTTTTATATATATATTATAAATTTATCACAAGAAGTTTTATGATCGTGATGGAATGGATTGGGACATCACCCACTCACCTGGACCCGCAAAATACTTGATACTATTGTGGTGCCCTGTTAATAGCCCTCAGATGCCTAAGTTAGAGTTTATCGTGGAGAATAATGAGAGGAAAACGCACGTAATTAGAATTTCCGTTCCTAGTACCATAGGGTTAGGTCTACCTATATAGGCGGTATTGGAGACTTCTGTATTTTATGGCATCATGGAGTGTATTTAGGGAGTAGTTCTTAGGCAAATAAAAATGGCACCAAAGTGGACTCTAGCATCCTTATTTGTTAAGGAATTTAGGGCAGATCTAGAAATTTTAGTCAGTGGATCAAAATTAATTTTCATTAAAATCAAACCAAATTTTTTATGTTAAAAATAAAGATGAAATCTTATCAACATATTAATTTAAAATAAGACACGACAACTTTTTTATTTTAAAAAATATATCAAAAATATTTATTCGTTAAGAACAAAATTACGATTTTTTTAATTATAGACATGCAAAGCATTATTTATCAGTTAACTTTTTTAAATTTAATAAAATATTTTGCAGAGTCAATACAATTTACATAAAAAATACTTGTTTTTATTTAAGTAAAATACTTGGTATAGTTTTATAATACAAATCAAGATATTGTGGATCCCGTAAAATAAATTTTTACAAGAACAATTAGGATCGATTTGATTCAGCTAGTACTTTTAGAGTATTTTTTATTTTCTTTAGTCTAGTTGCCGTGTGAAAAGTAGATAGGACAAGGGACAAGTCAGAGACTAGAGAGATGACAAGGGGCAAGTAGGGCAAATTAGTGGGATAAATTATCAAAATGTTAAAAAATAGATACATTATTTAGGGTATTTTTCAATTGAGTGGGATTATTTGACCCCACTTGCCTCCACTTCCATCCGCCCCTGAATGGATTATTACGGAGGATCGTTACAAGAGATAAGGCCATATCCTGTAATCTTAGGGATTGGATTTGATCGGCTAAGGCATGGGCAACTCGTTGCTGGACTACGTAGTCATCATGTGCGCTTCCGTGATGGTAAGTTCACTCAACCGTTATGGGCGTCTGAGCTGAGGAGATATTCGGACTGAGGAGGCCTCTAAGCTAAGGACACGTGCTCGGCTCTGTTATCAGTTCTTATACCCATCAGATAGATATGATTACACCAGATATTTTGATAGATCTGATTGATTTGTTATCATTCTGATTTAATCACAACAATTGTTGGGTCCATATTTTAAAATTGGTGTTGCCGTGATTCTCGCAACAAAAGATGGTGTTTGAATTCGTAGTACACATCCCACTTTAACACCTAAAAGCTAGCTTAGTAATGGAAATAAGAGACCGATATATTAAGCATGTGCTGGGTAAGAGGTGCCAGAATGTGTTGTTTATTTAAATATGGTACTAAGAGATGAGTAATATTAAATGAGATTAATTCCTATCTCTTAAGAAATACTAGGAAATGAGGCTAATAATTAAAATTTCTTCACACATTTTTTTATTATTTGTGAGAGATTTTATCATTTTCGCCCTTTTATAAAGCTTCATAGTCTAATTTTCTAATCTTTAACGATCTAAATAATTTTATTTATTGTCTTTAACAAAAAATAATTTAGTTCAAACTTAGTCTTAATAAATTCAAAAATGCTAAAGACACACTACTTTTGCTCATCGCTTTCACACATCACTCAAAACTATATAGTTTTGTATTGAAAAAAACCATATTTTTTTGACCCATATTGCTGAAAACATATTTGCATCTTCCTTAACATAAAACGACGTAGTTTTAAGTGATGTGTAAAAGTGATGTGTTAAAATGATGTGTATGTAGCACTCTTGTAATAAATTTTCTAAGTTCCCATGCTCCCTCCCTTTGCTAGTGATCGATTCTTGGGATTTGATGAAGATCAGGGTTATAAGATTTTTTTTTTAATTAAAACTTATGTCGGTGAAAGAACTTTGAGTAACAACAAAGAAGAATAGTGGTTACAATAACTGAAGAGAGAAACAACAGAAGTTGGAAAATAAATCAAAAGTGAATATGGCATGGAATTATGTAGGATTTTTTGTATTTTTTATAATGAAAATAGAGAATTCATGTACGCACCAATTTTAGAAAACGTTAATAATAGAATAAAGTAATCAACTCAAAAATATTTCATTTATAAGAAAAGAAAAGTACAAATTTACTCTTACAAAAATACAAAATACCAAAATAAAGTCCATCCAAAAATGATTTTTCACAAAAGACATTTACAAGAGAACTTCAGAGCTTATAAACCTACACTAAGTGAACCAAGGTTCAAAAACATCTTCCTCAGTAGTAGTATCATCAAGGGTCGAGCATTCTTATCTGCTCCATCTTCTTCTATACCTGTCGTAAAATGCTAGGGGTAGGAAAATATGCACCATGAGCCTCGTAAAGTTATCCTACCCTTAGTCCCTTTTTAACGTTTACGACAAGTATGATAATATGACAATGATATGATATCCGCAATTTATATGGAAGCTATAGCATGAAACTACTAGAGTAAAAGTAAAGTAAAATGACATAAAAATCTAAGTCGATTAGCGACATACTGAAACGTAACCGTCAAATCAATATTTCAAGTGTTATCAAATTCTCAAATGTTATATAACTCCTCGAATTTTAATTCATACACCACCGATCATGACCACATGCCATGTCATATCAGAGATTCTCAAATTATGGTGCTTCCATTCGATAACAATCCCGACCACTATGCTAACTGTGCTCCCAACCACTAACATTTTCGATCAGCATGTTTCCGTCTGTCATGTTTCTGTTTGTCATGTTTCCAAGCATTATGTTCCTGAACATTATATTTTCCCAAATATCATGCCGACATCAAAGTACTTTATAAACTTCACTTCTAGTACGACTAGATTTGATTGTGAAAGACACGTTACGGCTAAAGAATATACCATGACTCAATATATAACTTGGCTAAACACATGATATGGCTAAATGCATAACTCGGCTAAAGACGCAACTCATGATTCAAGCCACAACTCGACAAAAGTCGCATCACAACTTATGACAACCAGAAAATATTCTCACAGATAATATACAATCTACAACAATTTAAATTCCACAAGTTTTATCAATTCCCAAATTTCAAATTAATATTCACATAATATCTTTATTTTCGAAGTCTAACTGATGCTTTACTCCTAATGTCCATACTTGTGTCAAAACACTAATCTAACATTTTACTTCAAATGTACTCATGTAATTGATGACAATAATGTGAATAAATTGAAAGCATAGTAAATATGGCACAAAATCATTATGACTTGGATTAAATGATATGCATAAGATAAATGTACACTAGGATTAAGTGGAGATATGATTAGTATAAATTAAGTGCGTACTAATGTAACCTATGGTAATTTTGTAGTTTATCAAACCTAGGGTTAAATATGGAATCGAGGTTTAAGTGCAAGTCATAATATCCGGGGACAAAACTATGATAAAGTTAATAAGAGATTTATTTTATAATTAAAACAATAAGGGCACTGTATTCTTACAAAGTATAGGGGTTAAATTCTAATTTTGTGAATGGACCAAATTTTAATAGGGATAATTTGTAAATAGTGAAACCTAAGGTTAAACATGTAATAATAGATTCAAGGGTCAAACCGTAATATTTAAAATGTAAGGACCAAATGTAAACTGCATGGTTTGGACCACTCGGCCTTCAAGCTGTGAACCATCAGCCACAAGGTAGTAGTGTTTGTCCGTAAAGTCGCAATATCGGCTGCAAGATTTAACTGGTCATATTGTTAGGTTGCGGTTAGTAAGTAAATATTGTTGGTCGCAAGGTTGAGACATGACGACCGCCATGTTGCTAGGTTGCAGCCACGAGGTTGACACTGATTCGTCTACAATCTTGATTTTCCATCTTGAAAGCTTCGTAAAGTGTATGGGTTGGTTCTAAAACACTAAAAATAGACTCTAGATGTTGAGAACTTACTTGGAAATGAAGGATGATGGTTGAAATTGATTCAATTGAAGTTTCCTGCAAAGTTGTCCAATCATTACATAGACACAATTGAATTGAATTTTCCTAAACATGATTTGATCCAATCAAAATCAGAGAACTGAAACAAATAAACCGAAATAGGACGGTTCGATTCGATTTGAGAAATCTTAGACCAAAATTCCTGGTGCAATTTGAATTTTTCGTTCAAACCTGATCGAATCAGAAATGGCTAGACTCTTAATACTAAGCATGTTTAGTTCACGTGTCAAGTCTTCTTTTGTAATAAAAAAATAAAAAGTGAAAAAAAATCTACCTCATAACATGAAAATGACCTTCAAACTTTTTCCACTTTTAAATTCTCTTAATAAAATTTTCACATTTAATATCACGTTGTAAATTAATGAAAAAAATTCATGCTCTTATTTCTAATGTTAAAATCTTCATTCAATATAAAGTTTTTGTATTTCTGTACTCCATGACGAAAATCAAGCTTGTTATTAAATTATGAGGAGGAAAACGGATGCAATAGTCCGTCATTTGGGCTATTATTTGCCCTAATTAGTCCCAACTATAAACCAATCTAAAGGCTTTAATTAGTTCAGCCCTAGAATCAGGGGACAATATTCACCTACAAAGTGGACCACAATCCACATATGTTCTGCTAATCTAATCCCTCCAACAAGCCCCCCAGTCAAACAAAATCTGAGTAGATATACTTTTTGTGATAATTCACAGAGTCTGGTTAGATTACACACATCTCGATTAATCCCACCATTTACTAACGAGTGGTTCAATTAAAGTCAGAACAAAATATATGAACTTTCCTATAAAAATCAAACATGTAAAAAATTTCAAACTTAAAACTTTAAGAGAAAGTAATAATTTTAAATTTTAAATCTTCACCACGAGATTAAAACTAGATATATAATGAGATCTATCAGTCGTGCCGTACCCCATGGAGTGATGGAAGAACATTAGGTGTGGGGACAAGTTAGGCACCTTTAGTTAGGCATTGTCCCCTTGCCCTTGCCCTTTGGTGGTACCTAAGACCGAAACCAGCTGTTATAAAACATTATTTTCCAGTTTGTCGATATGGTTTTTTTTTGAGTATCCTCCGCCTTTTTTGGTTTCCTGTCAATTGAGCATAATTTCGCCTAGAAATGACAATTTTATTCGATCCGTTCCGTCCATTCCCATTCTCTATTCTAAATAGATTGGAGATTTGAATTTTTTTTTCGGGAATCAGATAAAATTTGGAGATATGTATCTTTGCCCCCGATCCCCCGGTATTTATATGGACCATAAGCCTAACTCATTCCTACTTTTTAGGTTTTAATCTTTATTCTTATATTTTAGATTTTTAAAGTTTAGAATTTCTGAGGAATTGAGACTTGCTGGGACTACACGGTGCAAGAGATTTATCTTGACAACTCTGTAATTTTCTCAATAGTCTCCTATAACTTTAATATATAAATTGGAAAAATTAGTTTTTGTTAATTTGCAGGTATTTGCTCCATGTTTGGAGATTTTCATTATCCGTTCAGGATGGGGATGGAGGGTAGAAAAAAATCCCTTGGGATTGGGGACGGAAACAATGATATCTACTACGATCCGCCCGTTGCTATCCCTATCTGTAACTGCTTTTAAAAATAAAATTGTGGATGCAATATGAAATCTTACAAAGGACTTAAATAAAATTCTTCCTAACGTAAATTGATTTTAAGAGAGAGAGAAAAACTTGGTCTAGGAGGAATTATTGAGAGCACATTTGCCGCTCCTTGCAACTAGTGTAAACGCATTGTCCTTTCAAGACTTATAGATGAAACATTTTTTTATTAATTAATTTTTTTTACAGTAGATGTAAAAGTCGGTCCGACATTAATTAGGATTACTTAAATTAATCTAACCTCCACTAATCTAGTTTAGGAGCTGGTCTACCTAGGAATGGGTGGAGTAGTTGGCCTTGAGGTTTTCATGCAAACATGTTGTCCCGACGAATTTTACTATATATTTTATGTGAGCAAACCATGTATTAAACTCCCATTTTTAACAAATAAAAAATTCACCATTCAACACAAAAAGTTAAGCCACCGATTAAAATAGCTTGATTCTTTTCATAAGAATAAAAATAATTTCTAATAAGAAATTTTTGTGTAATCGCACTTAGCACAAATACGACGCTTGCTTCCAACTTACACGTATAGGGCAATTATTGAACCTAAATTAACTTGTCAACTTTCTTTTGGGACTATTCCATACACGGTGTTCACTTGCACATTAGAGCAATAGCAACGACGTGCTGCGTTGTTTCAAGGAGAATATAGTGGTATGCAAAAGTCCTCATTCATAATAAAAAATACACAAGCAAAACAACATCAATATACATGATAATTCAACTTAGATGTGCAAAAAGTTACTTCTTTTTCTTGTCCTTTAATTTGCACGAACAATATTGTCTTCGCATTTGAAATCGATTTTGGAGAACAACTTTCTACTTCCTCATGCTTCAAAAGCTGTCCATTTATTTTCTATTGTTTCGGCATTTAGGCCAAAAATGACTTTAAAAATTGGTTTTCAGAAGTATTAAAATCTGATGCTTTTGAAGCATGAGTTTTATAAATCAGCCATTAACAACTTAAATATTCTGATAAGAATGAGTCTAGAAATACATATTTTCCATACACATTTAGATACAGATGTGTCAAGAATCGTTTGATGCACACAAGGTCCATAAATTATTAAGAATCCTATATACGTTCATCCAACAATTTCAGACGCATTTATAGAATATCTGTTCCTAGCATTACTCTTCTGATAAACACCAACACCTGGGTCTTCGCAGGACTCTTCCGAGCTTTGATCCAATTGGGGGGGTTCGGGTTGCAAAACCTGTCGATTAGCTTTAACCAATTCAGCCGACTTGTATGTGACTTTGGGCCGAACGAGTCATATCAATGTTTGGAGCCCGAATTCCAATTCAGGCCGAGTATTGCTTTTACATATTACAAGTATTATTTAGTGCTTTTTTATATCTAGCGTCAGAAATTTCTCCTCCAGAGGTCCAAATGTGTGGCCTGAAGTCCCCAGTTGGCCCTCTCGAATTGGGCTGTGGCCGACAGCCCGTGGGCCCTCTCAAATGAGCCAAAAATTGGGCTAAAGTATGTGTGGGTCACATAACAAGAGAGGCTAAATTGGGGAACTCAACTGCATGAACCTAACAAGATGAAGCCCTACACCAAATCGAAGGATATGATCGATTTAAAAAACAGGCCGAGGGTCTGTCTCGTATTCATATGGGCCGAGGATGTAATTACAGTTCCTGTGAAAGTACGGCCTACCCGCGGCGGCGGTGGATGGATGATCATGAATCAGGAGAGTGTGGGCTTTGGTTGAGATAAACATGACTCTTTTTGGAGAAGAGTCTCTTTGGCAGACAAAAAAATCTATGATCTCTTATTTCCTCACCTGGAAACCAACTCTCACTCTCTTTCGTTAACCACGCGCGCTCCAATACAGTACACCCCGGATTACTATTCCTAGGTCTTTCAGATAAAAAAAAAAAAAATTACAAAAATCAAACAATAGACCTCGTTTTAAAGCTTTAACCATATATTGAGTATTCAAGGCACCAAGAAACATCTTCGAAGTTTATCGCAACAATAGAGTTGTTACAGAAAAATAAATTTTATTGTTTTGATCATAACTTTTGATAAAATTATCCGATTGAGGTGATTCAAATTGGGTTGAAAAGATAATTCAAAGAGTTACAACTTTGTATGAAAATATGAAATGCAAATTTTCAAACTCAAATGTTAACTAGGTAAAAAACGGACCTACAAGCTAAGATAAAAATACCGGGACTTAATTTAACTGTCAAGAAAATGGATGGATTAGATTTCGGGCGGGTTTTGATCAAATTGGCTAACCGAATTTTATAAATATGTTAAATCTTCATATTTTGACCAACCCTAATGTCATACTCTTTGTTTCTTGCGCAAAAAATATTAAATACTTATAAATAAATTTACATGGAAAACTTGTGGATTCAAGGTTGCAACAATAAAACATTAGTTGTGGTCAATGAAAATTCGACAAGTAAGGTAAGGTTGCTTGCAATTAGATGTCATGTATAGTAACAATGATTCATTTCTGTAATTTTTATCCATGTAGAAAATTTTCAAGTGTATCTAATATTCATCTGATTGATTATTTTTTATTCCTATTCGAGTCACTTATCTTTGATTAGTGGTCATTTATTGAAAAATATTTAACACATGGTAAATTGCAAAACTAAGACCATCTTGAATTTTTCATGTGCCTATAACATTCCATTATTTTTATTTTCACGATTGTCTTGATTTTAAAAATTCAAAACTAACTAACAATAACTAGAGACATTTTTGAAAATTTGATGCAATTTAGGATGAAAATTTCATTGTTTTAGCTAAGCTTAGTGACTTTTTTCTCAAATTCCAAAAAACTTTGGGTTTGTTGAATATCATGATTCTTTCACGTGTTAAATAAATTAAATTCATGATTATGATTGTTTTATTATGCTTGAGAAATTGACTTTAAAAAATCAAGCTTCAAAAGATTTGTCTTGATTTTTCGTCAAGTCATTATTTGGACTATTTTATTCAAACTTGAGTTTCCACTTAAAAAATTGAAACTACAAAAGATGAATATTAGCAATTTCCTATAGCATAAATTAATCGTACTACCGTCATTGTATTTTTGATTTTAAAGAAGAGAAAAATTTAAAAATATATTATTATTTTTTAATGCTTTTAGCGTTGTATCTATATCTTTTTTACTTTTGATCTATACCTTTACACTTTTTAATTTCTATTACTGACAAAAAAATAACAAAAAATTATATAAAAAATTGTAAAATACCAAATAATAGAGATCGATATTAATAAGAAGAGTAATGTTAGGGACACAAATTATTCGGATACAAATGTGTCTAGAACCGTTGAATGCACGTAAATTTCTCAATAATTTAAAATTATTACGTGCATTTAACAATTCCGAACATGCCCGTAAGGTATGTGCGTGGACAGACTTTTCCTAATAAGAAATAATTTAGTATAAGAATAGTTTTGTAGAGCTAAAAAAGCCAAAGTACTATAGCTTTTTCGCCGATCCCGAACACGGCCTTAGAGCATCCGCATCAGGCTCCCTATTTCTTCTCCCTATTTTGCAAAATGAATAGTGACTCCCTAGTTTTAGGGTGTCACTATTCACTCTTATCATTTTATTTTTAATTCTTTTTCATTTCTTTCTCCTCCCCTATAGTATTTGAATTAAATATAAAAGGAAAAAAAAATATTTTAATAGAATAGGGATAGAATAGAGAGTCTGATGCAGGAGACATTACAAAATATGACTCCCTAAAATAGAAAAATTAGATTTTCTCTCTAATTTGGAGAAAAAAATGAGGAAGCTGATGCAGATGCTCTTAAAATGCCAGTTGTGGCGCGTGTTTAACACTGTGATAATAGGGTGTAGCGATCACCGATACACTGAAGGGGCAAATTCATATGTCAACAATAAATGATGAAATGAAAATCCGAATATAGGCTTCGGTGATTCTCATTCTTACTTGCGCCTTCGGGTTTTCTCAATTATTCTTCTACTTTCTCTCTCCTCCTCCATCGGATCGGAGCAGTCGCCTCTACTGGTGAAGTCGAAACCAGAGATCCAATATACAACGTTGAGAGATGAAGATTTTCGTCAAAACTCTCAAGGGAACTCACTTCGAAATTGAAGTGAAATCCGAAGACACGGTTCTCCCTCCCTCTCTTTAATTTCACAATTACACGTTTCTAGAGGTTGTCTCGTTTTTTTTTTATTATCCAGAATTCGGATTTCGTTAGTTTCACGAGCTGATGTGTTCCTGAATTGGACTTCATGCTTTTGGTTGCTGTACATATTTGTGCTTCTGTTTATGTCTATGCATACGTTTATGTGTTCCGGATTTATTTGGATTTATGCTTTGGGTAAATTGGGTTTTGTAAACTTGATTTGTAGATTGATGAAATAGGGGTTTTGAAGGTCCCATGGTTGTGCCTTGGAATATCAGGCCCTTAGTGGTTCACAACTCAAAATGAAGCAGCTGAATAAAAAGGAGGGAAAAGAGGGGGAAAAAACAAGCAGTTAAAGAAATTCAATTACAAGTCTAAATACTGCGGCAGTTGTGGACGGGCAACTGGGCATGAGAAAAGCATTACATAGCTTGTCGAAAACCGAAATGGCGTTCTCCCCTTTTCATTTTAGCAAAGATAATAGATATGACTGTTTATACTGAATCACATTGCTCTATAGTTTAATTTAACGGAAAGCATGATTTTAGGGAGCCACTATTTTTATTAAGAAACCTCTTCTTGTGCTGAAATTACCATTTTAATTGCTTCAGGTCCCTAAGGTGTATCCTCCAAATCAATTGATTTAATTATGCTTGGAATATGCTTGTTCATTAATTGTTTAAATAGTGAAATATATGGCTACATTGTTTACCATCATGTCCATAAAATTTGCTAGCTGCAGTTATCAATTATATAAATAAAATACTTCCCCTTCTAGTGCTTTTAAGAGGGCTGAGTTTCCCTGATAAATTTTCAAGAGGATTCTGGTATCTGATTGATAAATTTAGATTCCCATTATTCAGTTTTATAATTCTCTTATATACTGGTTGCATTAAGTGTAATGCTAGCATAAGAGAGACCATTATGTCCAGAATTCAGCGCTCCATTTCTCCTCTTTCTGTTGAGATTGGCCCAGGTTGCCATAAATTCCAAGGACAGCATTGACGTTATTCATTGGAAGTCCCAGAACCACGTCCGCCCCATGTTTCTACTTGTACTTATCTTTAGAGAGATTTGAGCTGCTCTAGGTTCCACAACCTTGCTATTCCATGATTTGATGGTAATTATGCACTTCCCACTAGCTAATAGCCTATTTGTCTGAACGTGAGGATAGTAGCAGGCAAAATGCCTCTCTCCTTCCTCCCTTACTGCCTGCTAAGCATTACTTCCAGCCTACTAAGTTGAATAGTTTCCAAAGTCTCGTATAGGTTCTGTTATTGATTCCTCATGGTAAGAAACTATAGTTCACTTAGTAGAGATTCAAGTATCTTTTTCCTTGCTGGCAGTTGAATTAGGTGTTTCCTAGTGTTCTTTAAGTTTCAAATGGGATGTTCAAGGGTAGGAATGTGTTGGATTGTAGTTCCTATTCTTTCCTTTGGGAGTAGGGATGTAGAATGGGGACCTCATGGAGTGTGATACTAATTGCTACTCTTTCTCAGATGCAGTGAAGATAGATGTGGAATATTTAAACCAAGACTCTAGATAAAGTTTAATGGTGAGATAGGAGTTAGCAACCTAAGTTTGTGTAGCGGTTTGAATCTTAATTGTGAAGCGGGGGCGCAAAGCGGAAGCAGGGGAGCGGTAGAACATGGAAGCTCCGAAGGTTGGGAGCGCGAAAGGAATGTGCACATATATTATGAAAAGTGTAAGAAATGGGCTAGAGTTACAATATGCAGCTTTCTTTTTAAGATATCATGTTTGGACTAGATAAATCCATGATTTTCTATACAAGGATCGTACAAAAGCTCCCATTTTTGTAAGGAGCATGCTCCCATCTCGATGAGAGGGGGCTCCAGTCAAGCTCCTTAGTTTGGAGCGCGGGCTAAGGTGGGAGCGGCACCACTTTAGGAGCTCCCTGCCACTAAGATTTGAATTTTTGAATGACTGCAACAGAAGGAAGATTTGCACGTAATGAATATTGGATTTATCACTGTCTACTTTTACAACACGATGCAAACTAGGTCCAAATTGCACAAGCTATGGAGCACAGTCCATGCTGAATGAGTACAAAAATAAGGCTAAATTCCAAGATATGATATGTATGTCCCCTTCCTCATTTTTTTTCCAAGAAGAAGATTGTGGTCTTACTTAAAGTGCGGAAAGGGAAGAGAATACGGTTTTATGCAGGGGTGTACAAAAAAATTGAAAAAACCACTAAAACGGACCGAATGGGTTGAACCGGTCTTTTTGGATTGGTTCAGTGGTTCAGTGAATTAGTTATGGTTCTAAAAAAATGAGAACCGGATATTATGGTTCGGTTTATGGTTTCATAATTACAAACCATGGTTCAAACAGAACCGGACCGATTATACATATATATACATATACATACATACATACATACATATAGAATTTTATCCCTATTGTTACAAACATACAATTCATGGGGAGATAACGAAATAGATCGAACCCAACATCTGTGTGTCACCCTTCCAAACGAGAGGAAAAATAATATTATATAAACATATTTTTTTATAAAAAATGGAATAAACAAAGTAAATCCTATTTATGAAGTCGAATTCATTAATTTATATTTATAAGTATATAATGCACAAGCTATTTTACTCATTTGCATTAAGCTCAAACTTTCTTCTTGCATACGTGCACCCCCAGAAGCAAACACTATAATAAGAGGTATAAATTCTATGATAGCATACTCGATCAAACGGGTAATTTTTTTCCCGACTACGGATCCCATATACATATGTATATGTATATGTATATAGGAAAGGTTCCATGGATCAACACTTTTTTAGACCAATATTAGACCAACATCTAAACTCTTCATTCCTGATTAGATTTTAATGATCCGAACCGTTCAATGTGTTTAAAACATGTTTTTAAGAGTATTCACAAGAAATAAGCTCAAAATATTACCGGAAAGGACTTGATTCAAGCAGTGGTTCATAAAACAGTTCCTATCATCATTTTGAACCACTGCTTAGATCAAGCATTTTTCGATATATTTTGAGCTGATTTCTCGTGGGTACCCTTAAAAACATGTTTTAAACACATTGAACTGTTCGAATCATTAAAATTTAATCAGGAATGAAGAGTTTAGATGTTGGTCTAAAGAAGTATTGGTCTATGGAGCCGGGCGTGATTAAATTTTAATGATCCGAACCGTTCAATATGTTTAAAACATGTTTTTAAGGGTACCCACGAGAAATCAATTCAAAATATTACCGGAAAAGTTTGATCCAAGCAGTGGTTCAAAACGCTAACAGGAACTGTTTTATGAACCACTGTTTGGATCAAGTTTTTTCCGGTAATATTTTGAGCTGACTCTTAAAAACATATTTTAAATACATTGAACGACTTGGATCATTAAAATTTAATCAGGAATAAAGAGTTTAGATGTTGGTCTAAAAAAGTGTTGGTCCATGAAGCCTTTCCCTACCATATATATATATATATATATATCCCATTCTAATGAAGGATTCCTCATTTTGCTAAATGAGGACCTTACATTTCCTGATCACATTTTGATGATCCGAATCGTTCAATGTGCTTATAACATGTTTTTAAGGGTACCTGATGTGAGATATCAGCCCAAAATATTATCGAAAAGGGATTGATCCAAGTAGTTTTTCATAAAACTGTTCTTGTCAGCATTTATTAAAAACTGCTTAGATCAAACCTTTCCTAATATTGTTTTGAGACGATTTCTTGTGGGTACCATGAAAAACATGTTTTAAACACATTGAACGATTCAATAGGAGGATCCACTCTCCCGAAAAGGTAACAATCCTTCCACTCACCAAAATAAAAAACTCTTTCATTTTGTGGACAAATTCGTTTTTAAGATTAATGAAGTTGATGCAATTATTATATTGTTTATTTTGTTTGCAATTTTAAAAAATTAGTGCTATTCTATTTGTATTATTCTGGCAATATTTAAATGCTAATATGGTTTAGAACCAGAACTGGACCGGTCTAATGGTTTAGTTCTAGTTTGGTTCCATATGTGCAATAGTCTGGTTATAGTTTTTAATATTCTGGAACCGTTGGATATGGTTTGGTTCTTGGATTCTTACAGAACCGGTTTAATCTAGACCATATACACCCCTAGTTTTATGTAGATATAGAGAAGCCACCTTCTCCCACCAAAATGTTTTGAACTTGGCCACATTGTTAGTGGTTGGGAAAAGGCTTTGTTGAGTTGAGTTGTTACAGCTTCTTGTTTCCATGGTGCGGCTGTGGTTTACCCTTTTTTTTAAGGTTCACTTGTTTCCTTTTAACTAGTTTCTAATTCTTGGTGCTGTTGAAAATGCTTGCATCTTCTTCAGGTGGTCGATGTTAAGAATACTATAGAAACTGTTCAAGGGGCAAACTTATATCCTGCGGCACAACAGATGCTCATTTATCAAGGAAAGGTTCTAAAAGATGGAACGACACTGGAGGAAAACAAGGTTACGGAAAATAGTTTTGTCGTCGTCATGTTATCTAAGGTAAAGTTTGTTTTCATTTGAAGTAGTATGTAATGTTTATATTTCTTCGCGAAAGCGACTTTAGCTCAACTTGATTCTGTGACCACTTGCATATTTGTCTCAGCCTTGGCCCTTCTTCTCGAGCCTATTGTCTGTGATTTGAAGGCACCTCTTGAGGTTGATAACGGGTAAATTGTTGGCATAGAAATTCCAGCAGGTTCCTATGTGCCAATTGCTAATCAGTGCCTTTTTAGTCTAGCTTAATTCTGCTATAGAAGTATAGCTTAATTTCAGGGACATATGGTTGCCAGAGTTTTCTCTATTGCATCAAGAAATTATCATCTCTGGATTGTTTGTTTAGTGGTCCCTTCTTATGTTAAGCTCTTAGTGGTACACTTCTGTGGTGTGAATTAGCAATCGGAAGACTAGTTTTTCCACATGATATTGAATGGCAAGTTAGAAACAACACTTGTTGATGGTGGTAGTTTACCCCCTCTAGAAAGAGATCATCTCTCCAAGTTGAAAGCCTCCTCTCAAACCTCTCTGTGTCCCCCTACTTACAACTTACTTTAAACAGTCACGCGAGAAGCAATACCAGTGGGAGGCACAAGGTAGCAGCATGCCATTTGATCCACTTTCTCGGCCTTCATTGGAGCACTCTTAGCCCAATTAACATAAAGCTCTATAGCATCCTCAAGCACAACAAACACTCCAAATGACCTTCGAGTCTTCCTTTTTAGCTTCACAGAGAAGAAATTGTTGTCAACACATAAATGATGTGACAAATAGCATTGGCTTCCCCTTCCCAAAAACCAATATTTCATTCCAGTGTAAGGTTTTTAGAAAGCATAGAAATGGAAATATTTATGAAATGTATTTGCAAACGGTTAGGAAACATTTTGGAATGTTTAGAATGTCTAGAAAACACAAGACATGCTTAGAAACATGAAGAAGAACATATGACAGTACATGAAAGCTTAATTATTAAAAATGAAACATATATAGAGGTGTACATTGATTCACGCATTTTGATCTCTTAGGAAATGATAACATTTTGGTCGTTTCAATAGAAACAAATCGAAAGTATGTTCCTTGCCCGTTCCCTGCATTAGACCCATCTCCCATGTATGAGGTCCTTCCTCACCTACCTTCACTGTCATATGAGTAAGAGCCTCCATCACAATGGTGAAGAGAAATTGCAAGAGAGAATGACTCGGTTACTAGCCCCTGCCGCTCATAAAAAGTTCTTGGGAAGATCACTCGCCCTTGCAAAAAACATAATGTGGACAAGCTAAGGCAACCGTCTTCTCCAATGACCGCAAAGACCCTTTCTCAATTACAGAAATTCCTAAGACACATAACCTTGGCCCTGTTAATCATTAAGAAGTTGGTGAAACTCTTTGTGTGGGGTCGAGGGGAAGAGTTGAAGTACCACTTTGTGAAATGGGGCAAACTTTGCTTGCCTGTTTATGGGAGTGGTTTTTACCTTAGAAGCTGAGCGACTATGGAGAAAGGTGAGTTATATCAATATTCTGTTTTTATCCTTATGTGAACTCACAAGTTAGACTTGAACCTGCACTTTCAAGACCATGTTGTCAACTATTCAGCTATCACAATCAAACTACTTTTGATTTGATAGAAGCTACAAATGTAAGTTCACAGTTCACGGGAACTGTCCCTGCATCCGAGCCAAACAAGGAACCAAATAAAGCGAGTAGTTCAGTTTTTTGTACTCAACTTTGAATGCCCATAGGAAGAGGTAGGTTCACGAGTGAAAGGGATTGTGCTGTCACTGTGAGAGTTTGGGATGATTTTTCTATGGATCTTACTCAAGGTGGGGGATGGAGATGGGGTGAGATACTGAGATTTTGGTTCCATGCATGGTGTGGGCATAGATCTCGGTCAGAGTGACATCCTGGCAGTGGTTGTATATTGTTTTTTGTTTTTTTGATTTGTTCTATATTGTTTTCTCATTTCTGACTTGTAACAAAACTTATGTTTTGTGTGGTTCTGATATTCTGTGTGGTCAACAATTTCAGAATAAGGGCTCATCTGGTGAAGGTTCAACAGCATCAACAGCACCTACAACTAAGGTAAGAGGAACCATTTTGGCGTTGTTTGTGTTAGTCTTGTTCATATCGATTTTTTTTGAGCATATTTGATTTTCTTGCTGATAGTATCTTATACATTTTTTCCTCAACGTTGTTATTTTGCCCTTCATATAATGGATAGGCATTGTCATTTTCTGTAGAAACCTCCTAGGTCATGGATGGAAGACCTTTTAGTTTGATTACAGAATGTGCTCAAGATTTGAAGCTAAAGTATCCGAACACATTTAACACCGAAATGCGAGTGTTAAGTTTTTGAAGCTAATAGTTCCGAGTTTGTTCTTATATGCTTGATTGGTGGTACTTAGTTTAATCAGGTAATGGTAGTCATGTTTGAACTTTTAGTGTTTAGATCTGTTCTTTCGCCCTTCAACGTTTCTTATGTTTCTATACGTTGAATTCACCGGGCCAGAACTCTTGAAACTTGTTTTACTTAATTGTTTTGATAGGATTTTGCTTCATGATATGGTCCGGTGGTTTCGACTTGGGATACTGCTTTTAATTGTACTTAACTCTTGCAATTGCTTTCAGAAAGTAAAATCCCAAAAGGCCAAGAAGTTCTGGAGTACTAATTAGTTGTGTTCCATAGACAAAATTTTATCGAGTGTGGATCTCTTTTATGAAGTAACGTTGATTAGACCTTGATCAATTATCCACTACGAACTCATTGATATCCAAAGATTAGGCCTTACGTCGCCTTTGAGAGCAAAGAAACTAGATATTTCTTCATACTGAGATCCATGTACCATTTCACTTTTCGAAATGGTGGAAGGCCTGTTTCAGCATAGGAGTGTGTGGACTTCAGGTTTTACATTCTTAGTTTGACCTACTTAGAACGAAGCATATGAACTCCAAACTTTGCTATGTTGTGTGGTTATCTTTAGTCAAGTATCAGATTTTTCTGAACGTAATGCTAGTCTCTGAAACATAAGGTACTTGATGAAGTCTGATATTCTCCACGAGGAGGCGTTTTATTGTGAGTGGATGGAATGGTTGGCCGTTTCTGGTCTCAGGAAACTGTGACTTGAAATTACTTTGCCTCTGCCTGAAACTTTGGGCTGACATTAAGTGGACTAGTTTTGGTGAGCAAAAGAAATGACATCTTTGTGTTCAGATTAAGCTTACTCATGCTTCATCTCTAGCATATGACTAATGTCTGTTAGTGAGCAGAAACTTGCCTAATATCCGTTGCTGTACCTAATTTCATAGGTGGAGGTTTAGCTCCTCAAAATTACTCTTGTTCATATTACTTGTAGTACTATCATTATAACTAAGGGTTTTGCTGGTCCAAGCTCTTTGAATATGATATATTTATTTTAATTTATTTTTTAATCTTTCCTTGTATTTAGCTTTGGTGCTCTGTGTAATGCCTCTAATTGTCCTGTGCCTGACATGTAGGTGCCACAAACAAGTGCGCCAGCCCCTCCTGCTGCCCCTCAAGCTCCTACTGTAACATCAGCCTCGTGAGTTCTAAGTCATGGAATTATTATGTGCAAACAGTGCCTTAAACATTGTAATTTTCATTTGCCTATCATATAACTTATTTTTTGTCCACGTATCCTCTCTTCTTCACAGGCCTGCACCTGTTCCTGCACCTTCGCCTGCACCTTCTCCTGCTCCTACTACTGCTCCAGCTCCTACCTTGGCAGATACTGCTGTGTGAGTATTTTTTTCTTCAGTTCAATTGTGAGGAGTATATTAAGCTCTCGATGGTTTCCTATTTACTCCAATGTTGTTTTCTCAACCAGGTCAGAGTCTGATGTCTATGGCCAGGCAGCATCGAGTCTGGTCGCTGGAAGTAACCTTGAGGGAACAATCCAGCAAATTCTTGATATGGGTGGAGGGACCTGGGATAGAGATACTGTTGTTCGAGCTCTTCGTGCAGCTTTTAACAACCCCGAAAGAGCTGTTGAATATCTATATGCTGTTAGTGTCTTTAGTTGATTCTTTTACGTCTTTATTTGCAATTGGGAAGTTTTCTGTCATGAAGGTTTTCCAAATGAAAGATACTAAATTGGAATGTCAGTGCAGTCTAGGACTCTAGGCTCTAGCTGTCATTTGGCTTTTTGAAAATGAGGGTTCATCTTTCTTGCTGAATTTCACGTATAGCTCTGACATCAGTGAATTGGAAGAGTGGGATGTAAGATAGTTTTGAGTCTTGTTGCTTACAAATTGTTTGATGTTTTTTAGAATAAGATTAGGGGTTCTAGGTTTAGTTTCTGCTTTTATATTTGAGATTTTTGTACCTTATTCTTTATTACCTTTTAGGGTATCCCTGAGCAAGCTGAAGTTCCTCCAGTTGCCCGGGCCCCAGCCCCAGCCCCAGCCCCAGCCCCAGCCCCAGCAAGTGGGGTGGGTGCAAATTCACCAACTCAGCCTCCACAATCAGCAGCTGTTCCCCCAAGTGGACCCAATGCGAATCCATTGGATCTCTTTCCCCAGGTAGATGGTCCATTTTTCATTGTTAATTTTGATCTTGTAAATTTTGGCAATGACTTCTCGTTGACATTCTTTTTGCTCATGACTTGCTTCTTGTTGCAATAGGGCCTGCCAAACATGGGTTCAAATGCTGCTGGTGCAGGCACGTTAGATTTTCTTCGCAACAGCCAGCAGGTATGTGCTTCTCTCTGTGTATGTATATCTATGTGCATGAACGCATGGGTATTTTTGGTGGCCCGGGCGATAGGAACATACGCATGCATGTACTTATGTGCATGCCTTCCTGTGGGTCTTCCTCATTATTTCAACTTTTGAATTTCCTCTTTCAGTTCCAAGCTTTGCGAACTATGGTGCAGGCCAATCCACAAATTTTGCAGGTTCTTAGATACTACTTTGCAGCCATTCTCTTAGCTAGTTCACTTGCCATTTTAATTTGAACAGTTTCTTTTTCCTTCCTCTAATACTAAAGGGCCTTCTCTATTTCTTCCTGTTGATAGCCCATGCTTCAGGAGCTAGGCAAGCAAAACCCTCACCTGATGCGGCTGATTCAGGAGCACCAGGCTGATTTCCTTCGCCTAATCAATGAACCTGTTGAAGGTGGAGAGGGGTATGTTCTCTAGTGGTTGAATTGATAGTTGTGAATGTACTTCGTTGAATAGCTTGATATACATTTTGGTTTCATTTCCCAACAGCTTAAGCTTTGGGGACAATTGGTAACTTAAATTCAAATTGTTGAATATGTTGATATGCATTATTGTGTCCATTTTCTAGCAGCTTAAGCTTTTGGAATAATTGGTAACTTACAAAGTATTCAAGCTCAGTTTGAGAGAGGTCTTGGGTTCAAGTCTCTCGTTTTACATTTATTTTCCATTTGCATTGTGCTTCTCTCCTTCGTATTCTATTTCGCTCTACGGATGGATATTTGCATCTCCACTTGCAAGATGGGGTTGCACGTGAGAGAGGCTGTTGAATAGCTTGATATACATTGTTGGGCCATTGCTAATAGTTTAAGCTTTTGGGGCAATTGTATCTTGATTCTTGACACATATTGCCATTGATACTTTACTGGCGATGTGCTATCAGGAATGTCTTGGGGGATCTTGCCGCAGCAATGCCACAAGCGGTAACAGTTACACCTGAGGAACGGGAAGCCATACAACGTGTAAGTATTGCTTCTTCTTAACCTTTCTCTTGATTTGGATGTGCTTTATTTGGTGTTATTGCACAAGAGTTTTGAGGGTGGCTTTGTTATTTTGTTGACTCTTGTGTATGGTATCCTATCAATCGGGTAATTATGATCTGGGAGGGTGGCAATCATTACTTGAAGTGGTATGAAATATTTGGTCTTTTCATTAGATGCAAACCATTGACCTTAAATGTGGCTTCTAACTTTCTTCCAAGAGTATGTATGCAGTAAACAATTTCTGACGTAGAGGAAACATAAAGTAACAAAGGTAGAAAAGCAATGTAACATATAAACTTTATTTAGTAGAGCTCCATTCCACTTTAATTAGAAGGAGTGGTCTACAGGCGCGCGTGCTCGCACATTCTCTCTCTCTCTCTCTCTCTTACTGTTGGCCTCTCGCAAGGGGAGTTTGAGAGGTCAATTGATCACATATTTTCTTGCATCATATATGTACATTTTACAAGATCTACGTACTTTAATATCTAGGCGCCCATCCGTTTCTTACATTTCTTTTGTGAATGTTTCCATTTGTTTTGAGATAATAGTTTGTTTTTGACATGTCATGAGTAAAATATCTTTGTTATTTCCTCTGATACGTTAACCAAATGAGTTAGCCCAATTGGTCACATTGGGAGGTTAGGGAGTCAATCTCTGGCAAAGGCAATGAGTTATTGTTTCATCGTCATTATGGGGCTCTTTGTTACATCCTGTTTAGTTGATAGTGTCGTCCACGTCCATTAACAAGTAATGTTCTTTCTTAGATACACTGTCCATCAAATATGACCTTGTTATTCTGAAAAAAGAAAACAGATTTTTGAAGTCAACAAACACGTGTCTAGTCCATTATCAGTACATTTGGATGAGTATATGTGAAATGTTGGCTCAGTTTGGGTTTCTCTACAACCAAATTTAATATCAAACAATTTCTTTAAGTATTGGAAGTGGAAGGGAATCAATTGCATGTACAGTGCCAATGAACCAACTCGAGAGCCGAGGCAATGATGTTATTCTTCAAATTTTTGTTTTGGCATTTGTAGCTGCTGATGATATATTTTTCCATTTTCCCCAGCTCGAGGCTATGGGTTTCGATCGGGCACTTGTTTTGGAGGTGTTCTTCGCATGCAACAAGAATGAGGAATTGGCTGCCAATTACCTTTTAGATCACATGCATGAGTTTGAAGAATGATGTTATATGGGTGATGGTTTGACCATTTCTACTTCTCCCCCAGTCCATCTTTTCTCTGACTTGGTATTCCTTTTTTTCCCCTGTTATTTCTTTGTTTCTCTTTCTCCTTGGAATGCATATACTTCAACCCCAGCATTTATTTACCTGTGGAGCTTTATAATGTTTTGAGTGCTGGAGAGCAAATTAAATGTCAATATGCTATATATCATGGTTTTATCCTTTTCTTCTCTCCAGAACTTCTATTTGCCGAACTGTTACAGGTGTCATATACACAGTGACCGTGTTCGTCGGTTTAACGTGTTTTATTTGGGTGGTTTTGTTTTCATTGCGGATTAATTCGATCAGAGTACCATGATTTACGTGTCAAGAAAGTATGTTGAAGCATATGATTTAATTACAACCAACTTTTCCATCATCTCAAAATCTCCAGAAAAATGTTAGTAGGTTTTTTTCTTCTTCAGTCTTCTAAGTGATTGACATGGTCCTAAAGATAAGCAACTTTGTTGTTATTGTGATAATACAAAACCTACTAAGCCCGTAACAATGTTAGTTTGATGTTATTTTTCTCATTTTTGTTGACGCGAATTGATACTGACGGAACTTCTTGTGCATTGTGAGCAGTAGAGCGTGTTACGCATCAAAACGACGACGACGTAGTGAACAGAACACTATTTAAAATTGTTCAGTCGGTATTTTGTGTGTTAAAATAACGTAATTTTAATACGCATCACGCTTTGCTGTACGAAATGCAAAGCAGGGCACCTGCAGTGATCTTTTCTCATATTGCCTTTTTGGTTTTTTTTGGCCCTTTGTTTAGGAGACAAAGGACTATTGAGAGTCTGACACCCAAATGGGCTTTGAAACGAAACAATAACGACAAATAAAATAAGATGACAATAATTGAATGATTGGTATCATACAAAAATAAGTAAGCCTAACTTGTACGTTTGATTAAAGTAAATATAATTGACTGAAAATGATAGTCAAAATAATTTTAAAAAAAAACACTCAGTGCTGACCGGTGACTAACCCCTTCTTGTTTTTGGTTAGCAGGAGAGAGAAAAATTGAAACTCGAAACTCAGAGGTCATTCCCTGAGTCAGCAAGAAAATGCACAACAGATCAGATAAAACGCAATTTCTCCAACAACCTCAATAGAAGTTTAAGTAATATAATTATTAATTTTTGTTACTGTACTTGGTCATAGATATTTATCTATATCTAGCTAGTATCGTTAGCGATTAATTTTTTGGCGGTTTCTCTATTTAAAAGGTTTTCTTCTCTTTTTCCAACAAAAAAGAAAAATGAAAATAAGAAGTGCGACAATACATATTGAAACAGGAAGATGTTGAAATTTTGAAATAAAAAATAACTAGTTAAATTTTAAAAATGCACTTTTTAACTAGTTAAACTAGATAGCATTACTATATATGCTCTTAGAGCAAACCACAACAAACTCTCTATATAGGTAGTTTTAGGTATTTTACCTAGCCAATTCTCAAAAGTGGAGCTCCAACAAACTCAAAAAATAAGAGTTATTTTAATTCCATGAATAGTAAGAGCAAGTCTAGCAAGAAGTAGCCAAATTAACTAGTGAAACAGTTTATATTTATTTGAAAAGACAGAAGTTGCACTTTGAGTATTTGGATAGAGAGAATTCTCCCTTAAAATCTATAGTACAATTCTCAAGTGCTTCTCATGCTACTCCCTTGTTAATGAATAGAACAATATATCATCTACGAATACCACAACAAACTGATCCAAGAATCCGTGAAAAACTCTGTTCATCAAGCCCATGAAAGCGGGTGTGTTGGTCAAATTAGACGGTATTACCACAAATTCATAATCGCTGTATTGTGTCTGAAATGCTCTTTTCACAATGTCTTCCTCCTTGACCCTCAATTGATAATAACCCGACCTTAGATTAATCTTTGAAAATACCCCAAAACTCATGAATTGATCAAACAAATCATCAATCATCAACAATGGATATTTGTTCTTAATTGTCAAGTTGTTCAGCCATCAATAATCAATGCACAACCTCAAGGATTCATCATTCTTTTGAGCAAATAGGACTAGAGCGCCTCACGATGAAGTACTAAGTCAGATGAACCCCTTGTTTAACAATTCTTAAAGCCATATCTTCAATTTTGTTGGAGCGAATCGATAAAGTGCCATAAAAATTGGAGAAGTCTCGGGCACGAAATTGATAGAGAACTCCACTTCCTGTTGAGGAGATAAGCCCATAATTTTTTTGGAAAGACATCTAGAAAAACCACATACTACTTGTGGTAACTCCTCACTACTTTGACTCCATTCATCATCCCAAGTTACTTGGCTCTAAGAAAATCAAACAATCCATCCCTAAAATAACGTCGAAACTGCTCATATGCTATAGTATGAGATCAAAGAATAGACTATGGTCGGCGAAAATCATCTCACACGGCCTACACACGCGTCTAAGAGCCACATCGCCCCCAACATGTGTCTCAACCAACAACACAGATTCTAGCAGACTGACCTCAAGACCCAAAGTGTAGCAAAACTAGCAGCAATAAATGAATTTGAAGCACCTATGTCGAATAAGACACTAAGAGTACCTCAAACAATTGAGGATTCCCCTGCTGCCACTTCTGGCACTGCGATGGTATTTGCATTATCCCTTTTTATCTGTCCATGTTATATTGACTGAGTTGACGAGGTTAGTCAGACTGCCCTCGCCTGTTGCGCTGGTACAAAACTCTGCTGAATCAAAATTGACTGCATTGGGCGATTCTGCACTAAACCCCTGTATCCTCGCTCTCTTGATTATGTAGGCAATGACACTAAATATGCCCATCCTTCTTGCACTTGTAACATATAATCGCCCCCTAGCAACACTTGCAGTCTAAGATGACTGCACTCCTGTCGAAAATCTGTGCTCTTGTAATCGGTTGGCCACATTTAAAACAAGTAATTTCTTCCCAAGATCGCCTTCCTATTGAGACAACTAATGGACCGAATACAGCTTGCCTCTGATAACCTCGAAGATGGGAGTTGGTCTCCCTTTAGCACTTCCTGTCCTGTC
This sequence comes from Arctostaphylos glauca, assembly GCA_019985065.2. NCBI lineage: Eukaryota > Viridiplantae > Streptophyta > Magnoliopsida > Ericales > Ericaceae > Arctostaphylos > Arctostaphylos glauca. The sequence goes on from JAHSPW020000013.1 coordinate 17,055,231, forward strand.
CCATTAATTCAGATGTCACAACCTTTACAATACTCTTGTCTCTTGCTGCCAAGTCTGCCTGGGCTATCATCGCCTTCTCAACTAGATTCCCATACTCCTGGATCTTCAGCTATATAATTTTCTCCCTGATTGCTGGCTCAAGACTCTTCTCAAATCTCTTGCACTTGAGATCCTCATCCTTTGTCATCTCTGTAGCAAAATGGGACAACGAAGTAAACCTATTCTGTTATTCCACCATAGTCATGTTGCCCTACTTAAAATCATAGAACTCCTGTCGAAGTGAGTGCTTCAAGGAATAGGCCCTTGAAAGCCTCACAGTTCCGCTTTTCCACCTCATAAGTAGTCCTGATCATCTTTCTCCATTGATCAGCCTCACTTGTAAACTGATAGCCATCCAAAGGAAATCTCAGCTCATCCTTAACAACCGGCAAGGTGTTGATACTTCACCAGCTTTATTCAATTGTCATCCACAGACAGGCCGACTCCATTGGTGAACTCAGGAGGGTTCATGCAACGAAACTCCCACATGGCTATCGTCGCTCTGGTCTCATTCCTGGGCTGGTTATTCTGTGCTAACTGCTATTTGACCTCAATCATAACCCTCACAATGTCAACTCCAGCAGCAGGATCTAGTGCCCCTTGAAATGGTAGCACCCTCAACTTTACCCTGAACTTTACGAGGCATCATCTCTCTATAGAAAGGAACAAAATTCAGCAGCAATAAAACAACATTCAAACACATATACATGTAAGCACAAAAACACATAAGTACGTAAAGAGAAGTGCCCTTAAGAACATGAAACTAATATTCCAATTAACTTTTCTGCACCTTCAATTAGAAGACACGGTGATCAAGCGTATCTTCTAACCGAATTTCACAAGTAGTTGCATGGACGTCTGAAGACAAGACATGACACACGATTGAAATGATACATTTTTCCTATCTATTATGTACCATATCTGGTATCTGAAAGCAAACAGATGTACGCATGGCTTGTCTTACATCTAATTCTAATATATGATACTAATCCAATGACGTATCAATTAGATCGAAAAACGAATCAAGAAAATTTTCTTCATTTCCGATTGCTTTTAAAAATATAAAAATGTATTATTCTTTTGTATCCCTATCCGAATCCAATTGAAAATTAAGGCACAACTCCACATAAACACATAGACCTCTAGGACCCTAATAAATTGCTTTAGATAGTTAAATCATGCTCTAATATCAAGTTGTCACACCCCGCACTTCAAGGGCATGAAATGAGCAATAGAACACTACAACAAAATAAAACCCCAACAAAATATCTCTAAAAACTATTAAGATATCTCTCTAACAAACTGTCATATAAACGAACTCAAAACTAAAATAAATAGTTATCTACGGGCCCACAATGCCCAATAAATAATCCATCTTTGAAAAATATTCGAACCATGGAGATAACTGAAATAAAGTAAATCCTAACTATTGAAACTCCAAACATCTTCAATACGAGGTCTAAATCCCCGGGTCAACATCATCACTTGTAAATAATTAATTTATAGAAAAACATAAGACAGAACTCGAGTAGAAAATCATATAGAACCATCGACATATTGATTAAATCATGCTCACATTAATAACATAATATAATCAACATGAATAAATAACTAAAATAACTGTCAATATCATGCTCAACATGTGACTCATGTAATCATTTAACGATCTCTCAACGTAGGCCATACCCATAGACAATTGGCACTTAGTACTAATTTAACAGTCTTTCACCGCGGACATACTCAAACATGAGCACCCTACCTTAGAGTTCATGGGCCACCTCCCATCGTTGAGACATCTCCAATCCGGTAATATTTCAAATAGACTTTCACCGCCACATTCACAAAGGCACCAATCCAATGTTACTACCATCAATGCATGATCACATGCAACATGAACATATAGTTCTACACCTGAACAAGAAGCATAAACGGATCGAAAGGTAAGAAATATATCGTTTTAAATAAAACAATTTTTTCGTTTATAGGGGAGGCCACTCGAGCGTCTTGGAGGTTGCTCGAGTGTCAAAAATATGTCCACTTTCTAAAACTGAACGTTAAAAAATTAAAGAGGTTGCTCAAGCGGCCTAAGTAATTTTTTAAATTTTGTTCTGACGAACAGACTTTGATTTGGCCTTTGTTTTTACAATCTAACTGTCCAAAATATCTTGAAATCCACACACAACATACATGACTCGATCACCCTAAAAAAGAATGCATATACTCGTGATAGAAATAAGATCTAAACAACATCTCAGTGAAATTAACATGAAATCTTACCTCAAACAAGAAGAGCACTAAAAACGCAGCTAAATTGAGAAATTCCTTGGACTCTTCGCATATATGACTGATCTTGGTCTCTACTAGAAGCTCTGGACACCGGCAACAATCTTCTAGTTGACTGTCTACTAGTCCGTTAGCTCTGCTCATATATAAATATAAATATAAATATAAATATATATATATATATATATATATATATATATAAATTGTCTACTTTTTCTAAAAAACTAATTTTAGGGTTTTAATTATTAATCCTTAAATACTCATTTAATAGTTAATTTCACTAACCCCCTTCTAGTTTTGACAAATCCACATTAGGTCCATGATGTCAGTTGAACAAAAACGGATTCTATAAATTTCATCATGCTTTTTTACTGGTTCCTTAACTCAAAAAATATGACTGCAACACCTATCCGGGTTGTAAAGCCATAAGGCTTTTTCTCAAAACTTACAATCGTTGCAAACTAGCCATAATTACACAATTAAACTGAACTACTAAAATCTAAAATAGATTAAAAACATAAATAATAAAGTTTCAGACCGCAGGTCCTCACAAACTAGGTCTTGATTTGAGTTAAGTATTGTAACGCCCCGGATTCCGGAGACGTTAATTTAAAACAATTTATCAAAAGTCAACCACATTTCCATTACTTAGTCAAAATAAAGTTTGATTACAACATTCGAATTTAAAGAAATTACATTAAAATTTGAAATTAAGAGCTCAAAATATATCTAGGTGAACCACGGGGCTACGACATCCTCCTCGAAAGTACCGCCGTTGGTATCTGGATAATCGGGCTCAGCAACGTCATCTTCGACACCTGACATGAAAGGCCAGGGGCAGAGAAGTTGCACCAGATGAGCGATTAACGTTCAACAAATAAAACTACCCTAAAACTCAAATCTATGCAATGGATCAAATGATGCATGATCATGAAGATAGTATGAGCAGTTAATCAAGTATTATAAACAGAATAAAATAATCAGAGTTGACATATAATCAGATTAAACAATAAGCGGAAGCATTAAACAAGTAAGTAAATTAAATGAATGAAATGTCGACAATATAACCTTAAGTCAAATCCTATGACTTGTTTCTAAATTTCTGACACATGCAACCGACTTAAATCCATAAGTGTCTGTCGTTGTTCACAAGTGTCCAAAATTTCCTTCAAAATACAAAGTTCGGGTCGACACAAGCGTTGCCCGTCATCAAACTTTTATTTTCCAAAGTAGTGTTATGATGTTCCCGACCAATATGGTCCTGACCCCTACGCTGACCTCGTATCCGGCGCTAGTGTACCCAAACATCGGCTCCCGTATCCCATGCTCCCAACCGTTATGCTCCCAGCATTATGTCTCCCATATGTCGTGCCTTGACTTAAAAAATATCTAACTCCTCCCCTTCAACTATGTTTTATTTTTGAAAAGACACGACACGACTTACGAACATAATCGGCTCACGACATAACTTGGCTAAATACATGAGACGTGACCGACTCGGCTCCAAGACACAGCCCGGTGGTAACAGACGTAGTTCGGCTAAAATTCATATCCCGGCTAAAGACATCCTAACACGTCTCTCCAAGGAGTAAGTCAAATCTCGAGTCACCAAACATAAGAGTTTATCAAGTTCTCGATTTTCGTTACAAAGCTCGTGACTTTTTATGGCTCGTGTCAAAATCTCGAGTGTCATCTCCACTAACCTCAAACGTTACTCATTGACTCTATCTAGATTTCGTTTAAACGACTAGACTCATGATAACATGATGATGCGTTGGAGATGCAAGTTTAATCAAGCGAACAAGATAATACAAATAAGCAAGCTATGGCACATAAACAATAATCGCATGCTTTCATTTTGCAAGGAAGCTTCTAACACCCTAATTTTTGAATAAGATGTCATCTCATAATGATATAGGATACTTAAAGTTTCAAAATGATAATCTAAACTTAATTATAGGTGTATTAGTCATTATATAAGAATTGAGGCAAAATTCTAATTTTCTGAAAAATGTTGCTGTCTGAAAATTTTTCTAAGTATAGAAAAAGTTGAATTTTTCAAGTTTCGATTTAGGGGATAAAAAGTCCCGGAAATGATTCCTTGATTTTTTCTGAGCACAATGGTATATTCATACGCATCAAACGCATAAGTTTAGGGTGAGTTTCGGGCCAAAGAATAGGAAGAAAACGGGTGGTTTTTCGATTTTGTACTAAATTAGGGAGGGCAACATTTTGATTCGGATGGAATTTCAATTTTCTGTAAATGCCATTGTTTCCAAATGGGGGGTACTTCCTTATTTTCATTAAATAAAATTAAAGTAAATACATTAAGAATAATGTATTTACTTAAATTTATTTATAGAAAATAAGTATATTTTCATAACACATGACATGCCTTAACAAGCCTTAAGTCAGAAACTAAGTGTCAAATTTTCATAATAGAGGCACCGGTGTAAGGTTTTAGAGGCACCGGTGTAAGGTCAGTTCTGTACTGTAATACTAAGATACAGAGAGTAAAGGCACCGGTGTAACCAAAACTGAGGCACCGGTGTAAGGTCTATTCTGCAGTGTACTTCTGAGATACAGAAAGGTATGACACCGGTGTAAGGTTTCAGAGGCACCGGTGTAAGTATGAAACTACATGACATTGTAAAATACAGAAAGTCAAGGCACCGGTGTATCAAAACTATGACACCGGTGTAATTATGAATATCCAGAACAAGTACTAGTAAGATACAGAGAGTTGAGACACCGGTGTAACAAAACTATGACACCGGTGTAACAATGAAAACACAGAACAATGTAACTACAGAAAGTAAAGACACCGGTGTAACCATGAAAACACAGAACAATGTAACTACAGAAAGTAAAGACACCGGTGTATCAAAACTATGACACCGGTATAACCATGAAAGTCCAGAATATTAGAATATACAGAGAGCAAAGGCACCGGTGTATCAAAACTAAGACACTGGTGTCAACATCATCTTCTACGAAAATACAGAACTGGGTTTTGTTTTCTCCGAGCTCCGTGGAGGTCAATATCGATCAATGGCATAAATTAAAGGTTAGGATAGATTCATTTACCTTAGTATTGAAGAAACTGAACTTGAATTCGAAGGATTAAGGCTTGATGTGGATGATTGAAGTATCAAACAAGTTCTCCCTCTTCTCTCTCCTTCTACTGTTTTTTTTCTCTATCTTCTCACCTCTAACTCACCACCATGACACTCTCTCAACTCTCTGAACTCTGAAATTCGTTTTTGTCAATGGAGGAGGAATACAATGGGGTATAAAGAAGGAGATTGAGTATAAGAATGTCCTTTTGCATGGCTTTCCATTGGAGAAGAAGAAGTGTTGCAGATTTTTGGAGTGGAGTGGTGGCATAGTATTGCTCAGCCATGATGGAAATTAGAGAGTGGTTTGTGACCAAAACCATGGGTGGAAGGGGGTTTGGCTGGGGAAGGGAAGGGTAACCTCCAAGGATCAAGTTCTGATGGAGGAAGAGGGAAGTAAACGTATAATTTTGGAGAAGAACATGTGGGGGAATGATTAAGGAAAAAATTATCCCATGTGGCAAGCTCCATGGGAAATGACTGATTTAATGGGTTTTGGGTCAAGTCAAAAGGGGTTTGGATCATGGACCGGGTTAAACCAAGTTGGGCACAAGTATAAGTGGCCTAACGGATTAGGTCCAAACACACACATGCACAAGTCCAAGTATGACTAAAGATAAAACGCACAACTAAATAAATCAATTAATGATTTCATACATTATAATTAAATTATTTTTTTTCCATTTAAAAATTTAGGGTCTTTACAACCTATCCCCTTTAATAAATTTCCTCCTCGAAATTACATAGTAGAAGTTTCGAAAAGGTTGGGGTGGTTGGCGCGCATAGTATCCTCTCGCTCCCAAGTGGATTCCTCCACATTCCGGTGACGCCACAGAATTCTAACTAGGCGGATAGTCTTCCCTCGTAGAATCTTCTCGCCATGATCAAGGATTCGTACTGGTTGCTCTACATACGTCGTGTCTGCATCGATGGTGACTTCTTTCCAATCAATGATGTGAGTCGGGTGAGCTAGGTACTTTCGAAGCATAGATACATGGAAGACATTGTGGACTCGATCAAGCTGAGGGGGCAGAGCTAAGCGGTAGGCGGTCTCTCCAATGCGTTGTAGAATCTCGAAAGGTCCAACGAATCTTGGTGAAAGCTTCCCTCTCTTGCCGAATTGGATAATTCCACGTCGAGGGGAAATCTTCAGAAATACATGATCGCCAACGTTGAAAGTTAGAGGTCTGGTCCGCCTGTCAGCATAGCTCTTTTGTCAGCTCTGTGCTGTCAGTAGTCGTTGTTGGATGATCTTGACTTTCTCTGTCGTCTCTTGCACAATCTCGGGTCCCAACAAACTTGTCTCTCCCACTTCGGTCCAACAAACTGGTGATCGACACGGTCGTCCGTAAAGTGCTTCATAAGGTGCCATCTCGATGCTAGCTTGGTAATTGTTGTTGTAAGCGAACTCGACAAGTGGTAGATGTCTCTCCCATCCTCCTTCTATCTCGTTGTGCTGGAGACCAAATTCCTGAATCTGCCCTAGCATCTTCCATTCTCGTACTGCTAGGCTGGCAACATGTCCTCGAGACTTGCGACTGAGAGCATCAGCCACAACATTAGCTCTACCCGGGTGATAAGAAAGCGTGAAGTTGTAATCTTCGAGATACTCCATCCAGCGTCTCTACCTCATAATCAAGTCCTTCTGTGTGAATATGTACTTGAGGCTCTTATGATCTGTGAATACCTCAAATTTCTCCCCATACAAGTAATGACGCCATGACTTCAGTGCGTGAACCACGGCTGCGAGTTCCAAGTCGTGTGTCGAATAATTCTTCTCATGCGGTTTCAGTTGTCGTGATCCATAAGCAATGACCTTATTATTCTGCATCAACACACATCCCAATCCATCCTTGGATGCATCGCAATACACGACATAACCCACATCTCGCTCTGGAATGGTGAGTATTGGTGCATTGGTGAGCTTATCCTTCAACTCCTGAAATGACTTCTCACAGGTTTCATCCCAGTCAAACTTGATTCCTTTCTGAGTCAATCGAGTCATTGGTTTAGCCAATGTCGAGAAATTCAAAATGAATCGTCTATAGTATCCTGCGAGTCCCAAGAAACTCCGAATCTCAAATACTGTAGTAGGCCTTTTTGTTAAGAAATATATTTTATGTGTATTCTTCTCCTAAGAGGAGGCACAATATATATAGAACAATGTACAAACTGAATCCCTAATTTAACTCTAACTGAATCCCTAAATAGGCTCCTAATATATGCATACTATTTACATAGTCAACAAAGTAATGATAAATACAATCTAACACTCCCCCTCAAGTTGGTGCAAAAATATTGATCATGCCCAACTTGAACATGATAGGGAATAAACTCTTGCTACCCAGCCCTTTTGTGAAGATGTCGGCCAACTGGTCTCCAGACTTCACAAACGGCATACATATCACACCCGCACTCAGCTTCTCCTTGATGAAGTGTCTGTCTATCTCTATGTGCTTTGTTCTATCATGCTGAACGGGATTGTGAGCAATATTAATGGCAGCTTTATTATCGCAATAGAGTTTCATCGGGCCACCTGTCATCCACAGATCCAGCCCAGTCAGCATCAGTAAATGCCTCTAACTGAAAGTGACCATGATTAGAGAACAAAATCCCTTTTCCTGGAGCTGATTTGAGATACCTCAAAATACGATAAACTGCATCCAGGTGTGGAGTACGAGGATCATGCATAAACTGACTAACAACACCAACTGCATAAGAAACATCAGGTCGGGTATGAGCTAAATATATCAGTCGACCCACAAGTCGCTGATACCTCTCCTTATCAGTACGCTCCCCCGTATCTCCACTCAGGTGATGGTTTGCCTCAATAGGCGAGTCTGCAAGTTTACAGCCCAACATACCTGTTTCTTCCAACAGATCAAGTATATACTTTCGTTGAGAGATAAAGATGCCTCTATTTGATCTTGCTACCTCCATTCCAAGGAAGTATCTCATTGATCCTAAATCCTTAATCTCGAATTCTTGTGCTAACCGAGACTTAAGGTTATGGATCCCTTCCTCATCATTGCCTGTCATTATTATATCATCAACATAAACAATAAGGACAACAATCTTACCAACACTCCTCTTGGTGAACAGAGTATGGTCTGCATGGCTCTGCTTGTACCCAAAACCCAGCATAGCCTTTGAAAACCTGTCAAACCACGCTCTAGGTGACTGCTTCAGCCCGTAAAGTGCCTTCTTCAACCTACACACCTTTCCCTCACTGGCAGAGGAAGAAAAACCCGGTGGTATGGTCATATACACTTCCTCCTCCAGATCACCATGGAGGAATGCATTTTTTACATCAAACTGTAAAAGAGGCCAATTCATGTTGGCAGTACAAGACAAGAGAGCTCGCACAGAATTCATTTTTGCTACCGGAGCAAAAGTCTCCTCATAGTCAATACTATAGGTTTGAGTAAATCCCCTGGCAACCAGTCTGGCTTTGTATCTCTCAACTGTACCATCAGCATTGTGCTTTATAGTAAACACCCATTTACATCCCACCGATTTCTTTCCTCCAGGAAGTGATACTAGATCCCAAGTACCATTCTTCCTCAAAGTTGTCATCTCCTCTACCATAGCTCCTTTCCACTCAGGTATAACAAAAGCATCCTGCCAATTCTGTGGAATAGATATAGAAGAAAGAGACGAAACAAAAGCACGATATGAAGAAGATAAACGATCATAGGAAACAAACTGGGATATTGGATGTAGAGTACATGACCTCTTTTCTTTCCTAAGAGCAATTGGGCGATTGTCAATAATAGGAGGTTCAATAAGAGAAGAGTCACTACTAGAAGAGTCAGCAGAGAGAAAAGATTCATTACCGGATGAGTCAGCTGGGAAGTTTGGAACTGGAGTTGGAGGCTGTGAATGACAAGGTGGTACAACACATGTGGGGTCAGTGCTTTGCAGCTGTTGTCTCCGTTCCTCAATATCACCCCCAATGTCATGCGTTTCTGAGTCAGCAGATATAGATATTTGTTCCTTTCCAGATTGATCTCCCAGTTCCCCCTCACCATGATTGTAAAACAAGAGTTGCTCCCCCTTACCAGTATAAAAGGAAGCCATCTCTTCCTCCTGACTAGTCTCCCCCTGAAGAGATGGGGAGTAAAAAGACTCTGTCTCCCAAAAAGTGACATCCATAGAAACTAAGAATTTCCGAGAATGAGGATCATAACACTTATAGCCCTTTTGGGTTGGGGAGTACCCAATGAAAATGCACTTATGGGCTTTATGACCTAACTTACCCCCAGAGGGATGTGGGGCATGGACAAAGCACACACATCCAAACACTCGGGGGGATGTGTTGTGACCCGATAACTATTAGGAAGACACTCTATAGGAGTTTTGAAGGTAAGAACACTAGAAAGCATACGGTTGATAAGATAAGTTGCTGTCAAAATTGCTTCTCCCCACAAATATTTTGGAACATTCATGGTGAACAAAAGAGAGCGAGCAACTTCAGCAAGATGACGATTTTTGCGTTCAGCAACTCCATTTTGTTGTGGAGTGTCAACACAAGTCGTCTGAAAAAGAATACCATGCTCATCTAGAAATTCCCTAAAATGCCCGTCTATATACTCAGTACCATTATCACTACGGAGAATTTTAACATTGGAATCAAACTGAGTACGCACCATGGCATGAAAGGAGTGAAAATAAGAAAAAACCTCACTTTTTGACTTAAGTAAATACACCCAAGTAACACGAGAATAACAGTCAATAAAAGTGACAAACCATCTATGACCTTTAAGAGAAGTAATAGGTGAAGGTCCCCATACATCAGTATGAATAACCATAAATGGAGAATCACTCCTCTTATTAATGGGTGCATAAAAAGAACGTTTATGTTTACCAAGCTCACAAGTTTCACAAAAAAATTGACTCTGAGAACAAGACTTTATTAAACTAGGAAACAACCTCGCTAAAATCCCAAATGAGGGATGACCCAATCTTCAATGCCAATGATGTAACATAGAAAGAGCTGGACTCATATCGGCCTGCAGAGCTGAACCACATGACATGGGCTGCTGAGGTGGACAAGGTACAGATTCTAGGTAATAGAGGCCATCATGTGCTCTACCACTGCCAATCACCTTCCCCGTATCCAGTTCCTGAAAGACACAATAAGTGGAAAAAAATGTCACTGAGCAATTGGCAGAACGAGTAAGACTACTAACAGACAAAAGGTTAGTAGCAAAGTTGGGAATATGTAGGACTGAAGAAAGAGATATTGAGGAAGAATAGTTGACAGAACATTTCCCTGAAATAGCAGAGAACGACCCATCCGCTATTCGGACCTTATCCTTACCTGAACAAGTAGTGTAAGAATCAAATACAGAGGAACAACCTATCATGTGGTCTGAAGCACCAGAATCTATAATCCAAGGAATGGCAGAAGAAGCAGTAAATGCCTTAGCTGGAATATCTGTGTGAGCAAAATTGGAAGAGGATGGAACTGCGGAAGAAGTAGGAGCTATAGTAGATGGAGAATCAGCCCGAGTCAGAAGGCGCCTGAGAGCTTGCATTTCCTCCTGAGAAAATCCACTAGGGGCCTCCCCCTTTCCCGCGAGAAGGAGGTTTTTCATGTAACTTCCAACAGAACTCCCTAGTATGATTGGTGTTGTTCGATGGAAACCGGATGGGGATGATGATAATGACGTCGGCGTCGGAGAAGCCTCAACGACGGTGACGGAAAAAGAAGCCGACGATGTACGGCGGCAGCAGCGGAAGTATATGGCGGTAGGTACGTTACCGCTCTGATACCATGTTAAGAAATATATTTTCTGTGTATTCTTCTCCTAAGAGGAGGCACAATATATATAGAACAATGTACAAACTGAATCCCTAATTTATCTCTAACTGGATCCCTAAATAGGCTCCTAATATATGCCTACTATTTACATAGTCAACAAAGTAATGATAAATACAATCTAACACTTTTCCAATCTCGAATCGCCTCAATCTTGCTATTGTCCACAAAGATTCCTTTCTCTGACACTACATGTCCCAAAAACTTCACTTCTCTTAGCCAAAACTCACACTTGCTGGCTTTGGCATACAGCTGATTGTCTCGCAAAGTTTGAAGTACGATCCTCAAGTGCTGCTCGTGAGCTTCTTCTAATGCCGAATATATCAAAATATCATCAATGAATACCACAACAAACTGATCTAAATATGGCGCAAAAATCTTGTTCATCAAACACATGAAGACTGCTGGCGTGTTGGTCAAACCAAAAGGCATCACTACAAACTCGTAGTGGCCATAGCGAGTTCAGAATGCCGTCTTAGGTATATCCGATTCTCTAACACGCAACTGGTGATACCCGGATCTCAAATCAATCTTAGAGAACTAGGTGGCTCCTCTGAGTTGGTCGAACAAATCATCAATTCTCGGAAGTGGATAGCGGTTCTTGACTGTCACACGGTTGAGCTGACATAGTCGATACACAATCTAAGTGTTCCCTCCTTCTTCTTCACGAACAAGGCTGGTGCTCCCCATGGTGACGTGCTCGGTCGAATAAATCCCTTATCCATAAGTTCCTGCAACTGTGTCTTCAGTTCTCTGAGTTCCGCGGGCGCCATTCTGAAGGGGGCCATGGAGATCGGTGCAGTCCCGGGTACAAGTTCTATGGTGAAGTCCAGCTCTCTCGATGGTGGTAGTCCTGGAAGCTCTTCAGGAAAAACGTCGGCATACTCGCACATGACACGTGGTAATCCCAACTCCTTACGATCTTCATCATTCATTGTCAGGCTCGCCAGCCATCCAATCAAACTATCGTGCCACCTAGATCGTGCCTTCAGCAACGATGAAGGTTCCTGCCTATCCCCCTTAAATTTGAAACACGTTCCATCTAAGGAGTAGGCGGTCACCGTCTTCTGATGGCAGTTGATAATAGCTCAGTGGGCGGATAGCCAATCCATGCCCAAAATAACATCGAAGTCCGCCATGTCTATAACCCGTAAGTCGCATGTCAAGCGTAAACCCAAAATCTCAATCTCGCACTCTCTACATACTAGTCCCACAGATACGATACCTCCCAAGGGTGATGTAACATTCATAACAGATCCAAGGGGTTCAGTCTCTAATCCCAAAGTGTCAGCACATGCAACAGATATGAACGAGTGCGATGCTCCGGAATCAAATAATACCTTGATGCAAGAGTTGAATAGAATCAGGTTACCTTGGATCACAGAAGGGTCGAAAATTTCCTCCTCTTCAGCTTCTCCTTGGAGTGCAAAGATCCTGCCTCCATTATTCTGGTTTGGTCCAGCTGGTCCCTTAAACTTTCCATTCTGTTGATTCTGACTAAGCTTGGGCTGGTTCCAAGTGTTCTTTTGCATCTGTCCCCCGGTCGGGGCCTTTTCCAAAGGTTGCTGGTTCACTCCTATAGCATTCTGAGGGCACTGGCTGCGGATGTGACCTTCTTTTCCACATCCATAGCACACAACTGGGTTTGACCTTGTCTGTTGCCTGTTGGTCTGATTTTGATTCTGATTAGGGTACTGGTTACCCCTCTGCTGTTGAGGTTGGTGCTGTCGCTGTGGCTGCGGTGGGCGATTGTTGTTGTTGTACGGCTTCTGGTTGTGGTGGTTGGAGGTGTTCCTGATTGGTCCTCCTAGAGTCTGCTTGTTGCGTTTCTGATCCCATATCTTCTTGGAATCAGCAGATTCTCTCTCCATCATTAGTGCTCCACTGATGACACCAGCATAGGTCTCCTCCTTCAATGACATGACGTTCCTTCGGATATGGGGGCTCAGTCCCCACTCGAACTTCCTTGCTCTCGAAGCATCGGTTGGCACGAACTCAGGTGCATGACGAGATAGTTCGTCGAAACGTGCGGCGTACTGGGTCACTGTCAGTCCTCCTTGCTTGAGGTTCATGAACTCTTGAATAAGCACTTGCTTGACAAGTGTTGGGAAGAACTTGGCCAGAAAGAGAGTCTTGAAAGCAGTCCAAGTCATTGTCTGCACATCTTGCGTTGTCTTAACCACATCCCACCAGTGGTCAGCTTCGCCTTGCATCTGGTAGGCTGCTAGTGCCACTCGGTCACCATTGTCTCGAACTTCCATGATCTCGAGTAGTTTCTCCATCTGTTTCAGCCAGGTCTCTGCTACAGCAGGGTTCGTCTCACTAGAAAAGATTGGCGGTTGGCGTTTGCAAAATTCGTTGAGTAGTACACTCCGATTTGGCTGAGCATGATGTTGAGATTGCGGTCCAAACTGTTGGGGGTTTCGTGCAGCGTCGAAGAAAGCTCGCATGAACTGGTTAAAGTCGTTCAAACCAGGTGCAACGTGAGGTTGGGGTGGAGGTGGCGGATTAGCATGCGCGTTGCTAGATCCGGCTTGGTTACCAGTGTTAGCCCCGTTTCGTGTCTCAACCATCTACAGTTAAGTAAATATGCTAAGTTTAGGGACAAAATAGATGGCAAAAGTTCTTTTTCATTAATACTAGGAATATCATAGCATCATAGCATCAGTACATCATTAGTCAAAATATGCAAGTACATCTGAAATATGCATGTATACAGAAAAATGGCACATGGCCTACATGCAAAGAAAAAGAAAAAACCTATCCGACTAAGGGTGCATCCTACGTCATCTGACGTCCCACAAAATGATCACCCTACTACTACCCAACTAACGCTGCTCAGAGAAAGAGGCTCGGATAATCGCGTCGGAGCAAGTACTCCCGCTCCAAGGTGGCCTCGACGATCCCATAGCACCTCCAGTAAACCTTGTAACACCATGAGTCTGGATCCTATGGGTTGACTTGTCGTCGATCCTCAAGCTTGAACGGGGTGTCAGTGTAGTTGTCAATGTCGAAGAAGTTTAGGTTGCCACGTGGGTTGATGATTCGCTGGCGGTCCAATGGTGGATGTTTCTGCAGCATGTGTCTCGGCACAGAGTTTCCTACGTTCTTTCGAAATCCGGCTGGTATGTTGAGTAGGTACCTCTGATCCTGAAGCTGCTCGATGATGGCCAAAGGTCCTAGGTAGTAAGGCTCTCCTCTAGCTTTCCAAGGGCAACGGATTGCTGCGGCAATCTTCGCATAAATCATCGTGCCCGGCGCATACCAAACTGGGCCATCCCAAGTACTCCATCCTGTCACATCCAAGTGCACTCCAGTCGGCTCTGGGGTCGGGGGGTGCTCTATGTCACTCTCCGGGTCTTCCTCTAAGGGCTCTTCTTCTTCAATGTCAAGCTCATCAAACGCCGGCTCCTCGGGGTCTTCCTCAGCCTGCCCCATGATCAAATCATCAAAGTTGTCATCCATATCCGAATTTGCCTCGTCATCAGCATGGTTTTCCTCGGGATCATCATCATCCTCATCCCAATCTAGCAGCATGTCACCCTCAAAAGGTGGTAAGGGTGCAATAATCTCAGGTGGTGGTAAAGCCAATGGTGCGGGTAATATCGCATCAATTTCGTCTAGTTCTTCCTCGGAAAGGTCAGCAAGGTAGTGCTCCACAGGGTCGAAGTCAGAGTCAGAAGACATCTACAAGAAAAATATAAGTATATGCGTTAAACTTATGTTATATGATATCGGTCAAGATAATTAATCGCATAATAGTAACTATCCCGGTATACGACGCTCAAAATGTGTGCTACCCATTCTACCCTAGGTTTCAAGTAAAGGGGAACCTAGAGCTCTGATACCACTCTGTAACGCCCCGGATTCCGGAGACGTTAATTTAAAACAATTTATCAAAAGTCAACCACATTTCCATTACTTAGTCAAAATAAAGTTTGACACATGCAACCGACTTAAATCCATAAATGTCCGTCGTTGTTCACAAGTATCCAAATTTCCTTCAAAATACAAAGTTCGGGTCGACACAAGCGTTGCCCGTCATCAAACTTTCATTTTCCAAAGTAGTGTTATGATGTTTCCGACCAATATGGTCCCGACCCCTACGCTGACCTCGTATCCGGCGCTAGTGTACCCAAACATCGGCTCCCGTATCCTATGCTCCCAACCGTTATGCTCCCAGCATTATGTCTCCCATATGTCGTGCCTTGACTTAAAAAATATCTAACTCCTCCCCTTCAACTATGTTTTATTTTTGAAAAGACACGACACGGCTTACGAACATAACCGGCTCACGACATAACTTGGCTAAATACATGAGACGTGACCGACTCGGCTCCAAGACACAGCCCGGTGGTAACAGACATAGTTCGGCTAAAATCCATATCCCGGCTAAAGACATCCTAACACGTCTCTCCAAGGAGTAAGTCAAATCTCGAGTCACCAAACATAAGAGTTTATCAAGTTCTCGATTTTCGTTACAAAGCTCGTGACTTTTTATGACTCGTGTCAAAATCTCGAGTGTCATCTCCACTAACCTCAAACGTTACTCATTGACTCTATCTAGATTTCGTTTAAACGACTAGACTCATGATAACATGATGATGTGTTGGAGATGCAAGTTTAATCAAGCGAACAAGATAATACAAATAAGCAAGCTATGGCACATAAACAATAATCGCATGCTTTCATTTTGCAAGGAAGCTTCTAACACGCTAATTTTTGAATAAGATGTCATCTCATAATGATATAGGATACCTAAAGTTTCAAAATGATAATCTAAACTTGATTATAGGTGTATTAGTCATTATATAAGAATTGAGGCAAAATTCTAATTTTCTGAAAAATGTTGCTGTCTGAAAATTTTTCTAAGTATAGAAAAAGTTGAATTTTTCAAGTTTCGAATTAGGGAATAAAAAGTTCCGGAAATGATTCCTTGATTTTTTCTAAGCACAATGGTATATTCATACGCGTCAAACGCATAAGTTTAGGGTGAGTTTCGGGCCAAAGAATAGGAAGAAAACGGGTGATTTTTCGATTTTGTACTAAAATAGGGAGGGCGACATTTTGATTCGAATCGAATTTCAATTTTCTGTAAATGCCATTGTTTCCAAATGGGGGGTATTTCCTTATTTTCATTAAATAAAATTAAAGTAAATACATTAAGAATAATGTATTTACTTAAATTTATTTATAGAAAATAAGTATATTTTCATAACACATGACATGCCTTAACAAGCCTTAAGTCAGAAACTAAGTGTCAAATTTTCATAACAGAGGCACCGGTGTAAGGTTTCAGAGGCACCGGTGTAAGGTCAATTCTGTAGTGTAATACTAAGATACAGAGAGTAAAGGCACCGGTGTAACCAAAACTGAGGCACTGATGTAAGGTCTATTCGGCAGTGTACTACTGAGATACAGAGAGGTATGACACCGGTGTAAGGTTTTAGAGGCACCGGTGTAAGTATGAAACTACAGGACATTGTAAAATACAGAAAGCCAAGGCACTAGTGTATCAAAACTATGACACCGGTGTAACCATGAATATCCAGAACAAGTACTAGTAAGATATAAAGAGTTGAGACACCGGTGTAACAAAACTATGACACCGGTGTAACCATGAAAACACAGAACAATGTAACTACAGAAAGTAAAGATACCGGTGTAACCATGAAAACACAGAACAATGTAACTACAGAAAGTAAAGACACCGGTGTATCAAAATTATGACACCGGTGTAACCATGAAAGTCCAGAACATTAAAACATACAGAGAGCAAAGGCACCGGTGTATCAAAACTAAGACACCGGTGTCAACATCATCTTCTACGAAAATACAGAACTGGGTTTCGTTTTCTCCGAGCTCCGTGGAGCTCAATATCGATCAATGGCATAAATTAAAGGTTAGGATAGATTCATTTACCTTAGTATTGAAGAAACTGAGCTTGAATTCGAAGGATTAAGGCTTGATGTGGATGATTGAAGTATCAAACAAGTTCTCCCTCTTCTCTCTCCTTCTACTGTTTTTTTTTTCTCTATCTTCTCACCTCTAACTCACCACCATGACACTCTCTCAACTCTTTGAACTCTGAAATTCGTTTTTGTCAAGGGAGGAGGAATACAATGGGGTATAAAGAAGGAGATTGAGTGTAAGAATGCCCTTTTGCATGGCTTTCCATTGGAGAAGAAGAAGTGTTGCAGATTTTTGGAGTGGAGTGGTGGCATAGTATTGCTCAGCCATGATGGAAATTAGAGAGTTGTTTGTGACCAAAACCATGGGTGGAAGGGGGTTTGGCTGGGGAAGGGAAGGGTAACCTCCAAGGATTAAGTTCTGATGGAGGAAGAGGGAAGTAAACGTATAATTTTGGAGAAGAACATGTGGGGGAATGATTAAGGGAAAAGTTATCCCATGTGGCAAGCTCCATGGGAAATGGCTGATTTAATGGGTTTTGGGTCAAGTCAAAAGGGGTTTGGATCATGGACCGGGTTAAACCAAGTTGGGCACAAGTATAAGTGGCCTAACGGATTAGGTCCAAACACACACATGCATAAGTCCAAGTATGACTAAAGATAAAACGCGCAACTAAATAAATCAATTAATGATTTCATACATTAAATTTAAATTATTTTTTTTTCCATTTAAAAATTTAGGGTCTTTACAAGTATTGAGTCGTGTCATGTTTTGAGTCACGTTACGTCTTGAATCTTATCGTGTCATTTTTCATTTAGGTCTTGCAATCATAGTCGTCAGTGGTTCAATAGTCATTTGGTGTTCGAAGACAGTAAATGGGAACATCACAATTGAAAATATAGTAAATGTAAACTTAGTGACTGAGAACATAGGAATCAGGATCATAGTGTATTGGAGCATCGAGAAAAATCTTTGAGAGAAGAAGTAAATGGCTTGATGTGACTCATTATTTATTTATTTTTGTCTTTTAATTCTACACTTATGTGTCTCTTATTTTCATAGTTGTATTTCATTGAATTACTTGCCGTGAATATAAAATAAATAATATGTAGGATTTTATATTCAGCTTTGTTGCTCATGGTGCTATTGGTTCCTCAGGTTCCTGTTCTTATTTTTGTCTTCTTTCTGTAGCTCTCCTTTTTTAGGTTGGATCCTTGCCAACTTGTTAGGTCTGTCTATTGAATTGGGTACTTTTACATCTTTAATATATTTTGGCCTTTAAAAAAAAAAAATACTCCAGTTCGCCTCAAAATTCATGTTGTCCAAATTATGCCTTAAGTTAGCAAGTGGAGGCCGGGAGTATCTTCTTGTCTTTTTACAAAAGAAATACAGTAGTGCGCTCATACCACCATGTTCGGCAATTTTAAATTCTAATCCTAATTTTGTCATCAATCCATATGATTTTAGTTGTATATCAAATTGAATCCTCTTAAAAAAAAATCATTTCTTAAGTTGTACTTGGGTTATTAATAATTTGTGTATGTTGGGCAAAGGGTACCAAGAGAAAAGTATAATAGAGGGAATGAAGTGGGTTTTGTTTTCTCAAATTTCTGTCATTTCTTTCTACCGGTTAATATCTCTCTCCAAAACATAAGACGAAACACTTTCTAGAATGTTAGGTTTGTGAAACAAAAAAAAGGAAAAAGAGACTCCAAAGCTATGTCGAAGACGATAAGGACTAACTTCAACATTCCTATGATTGTATATCTCTTTCCCCCCCCCCCCCCCCTCCTAGTCATAAAAGAATCATCAACTTCAAGAATATTCACACATATTGAACAAAGACATTCCAACATATATACATGAATCTAGATACATATTATGTATTATTAATGCGTGTAGACTCGATGTGTATTGTGTTTAACTCATGTATATCTTATGACTCCGATTATATGTGGATCGAGATATTTGTGTTCCTCAATATTAAATTAGACAAGATATATAATGCGTTTCTTCAGACGTCTATCTTTTTAACTCAAACCTACCTCACTTGACAACCAAGAGAATTGACTAGCACTACTCAAGATCAAAACCGAATGTGACTAGCACTACTACTACTCAAGAAAGATTGTAATTCCTTATGCTTGGAAGCTGTCTTCGACAATCATTTTCTTCCGGCCTGGACCAGCCCACTTTTTGGTCCACCCCATTAACAATTTTGTCTCCATATTCATGCACAGTTTCGTAAGCAATCACTCAACTTAGAAGTGTCCTTCACAAGGGACACATACCCCTTAAGGCCCACAAGAGTCCTGGGGCAACTGACCTTCCATTACATTATAATTTATAATATATATGAATGTATACAATTTATACATACACACACATATATTTTATATATATATATATATATATATATATATATATATATATATATATATATACATATTTATATTCTCACCCATACCTGCACTTACTGTCAGATGCACTAGCTGCCACTTATAATTGGGTCCCTCCACTATCCAATTTTATCATCAACATTCCAATCATAAACCTCAAACTTCAAAAAGTAGATTGCAGATCAATTTTCTTTCCTGCAATGACAGGGTGTGGGGCTGGTCCAATCTCTAGGTATCGAATTGGAACACTTCACTCCAATCACTCCCTCCATCTCCATGGACCAAGACCACCCCATTAGTTTTCTCGGCAAATTAAATTATCATTGAGGGGATATGTGTTCAAGACCTTTCGAGTTTTTATGCAAATTCATATAATTTATTATGTATGTTTAATTTACGTGTCAATGTCTCTAATTATTTAAAAATCAAATAAAAAAGTAATACTACATACACACCTTTTAGTTTACACCCGCTCACACCCTGTCTACATAGCACATGAACTCCACCCACTTAACCCTTAAAAGAAAATCATAAATAAAAAATAATAAAAATCTCAAACATATAGGAAGAGTGTGAGCGGGTGTAAGCCAAAGGTTGTGTACGTAGACTTATTAAATAAAAAAATTCACATCATTTTCTGCTCTCTCTCTCTATCTCTCTCTGTCTCTCTCTCTCATAAACACATCCACACACGCATGATCTATTTTTTCTAAACTAATATACGAAGATTTTATAAATTGGAAAACGTAAATTTTAAACAACTTTGAACTTTACGTGACACATGAAATTTTAAAAACTAGCAAAAAAACCCTTGTTGTGCACGGGACGAATTAAAGTATACTCTACTCTATTAAAGGTCCATTTGGACTGTGGTATTTATTAGAAAAAAATTTCGTCCTTATTTGAAATTTTTTTTGCAATTTTTTGTTTTTCATCAATTTTATTTGATTTATTGGTTCATCTCGACAAGAACTTTCAGAAAATTTATCAATCATCGGCCAAATTTGGAAAAAGTTCAGAAAAGACAAAAATAAATCAAAAAACAGAATTTTTTGTACTTATTCGTCGTCTTTAGTGACTTTTTTTTAACTTTTGGACATAATTTTATACTCATTAGATTCTTTTCATCAAGACAGACCAATAAACTACAAAACATTGAGATTTAAACAACAAATGCAAAAAAAAATGAATAAAGACAAAAATAAAAAATAAATAAAAACTATAGGCCAAATGGGGCCTAATACAAACTCAAAATCACACGTTATTTAAGTAAATTACTTTTAAAGATTGATCGAGATCAACCGAAGTTTGAAAGTAAATTATTTTTGAAATTCTGGACTTTAAATTTCACATTATAGTTTTTTAATTTTAATTAAAAGTGTTTGGATAATAACGTGTAAAATAGACTTAAGTTTGTAAAAGGAATAATATGTAAAATTTGTATAAAAATACAAAAAATTCATAAAGATGAAAATAGTAATTATCCTATCATTGTATTATTTTTTTATGCTTATCTCTATAGCATTATAGTTTTTATTTTTTTCATGCTTATCTGCGAATCATTATAGATTTCTTTGTTGCCACTCTTTAATGATCATTGAATTATTATTTTCATGCTTATCTCTATAGCATGATAATTTTTATGTAGTTGATCATAAGTTTTAACCTAAATAACCAATTTAACAAGAAAAGAAAAGTGTGCACAAATATTTAAGCGTAGCTACCACACTTAACATTATGGATAATAATTGTAGTTGTTGCACAAAATTCATGAAAAAATAAATTTCATATTGATCAAAATAGAAAAATATGGTTACAGTTTCAAACATATAATAAAATAGCCTTCAAAGTAAAACAAGAAAAACAAGTTAGAGGTTATAGATAATGATTGCAATTGTTGCAAAATATTGATGAAAAAATAAATTTTACGTTGATCAAAATACAAAAATATGCTTAGAGTTTTATACGCCTTAATTCAAATAGAAAAAACAAAGCTAGAGTTTATTGTCCAATATGTAAAAAGAATAAATTAAGTTAAGACACTACTATAATAATCACTAAAGATGATACTACTAAATTGACTAAGATGCTAATTTTTAAAAATGTCATTAAAAAAATCTGAAATAATTATTGATGTCAGTTTACAAACAAAACTGTCATCTAATATTAGTAATCCCCTTTATGATGTCACTTTTGAATAAAAGTAACATGGAAACTAAATAGTAAAAATTTTATGGGAACTTTTTTAATGTTAGTTTTAATTCAAACTGATATTGAAACAAAGCAAATTTTTTTATAATGTCAATTTTATTAAAAGTGACATCAAAAAGATTCCCATAAGATGTCTATTTTTGTAAAATTGTCATTGAAAAAATTAGAATAAGTATTGATGCCAGTCTACACAAAAAACTGTCATCGCTACTACAATAGTGTTTAAATAAGATGTCAATTTTTACAAACATGTCATTGAAAAAACCAAAATAAGTATTGATATCTACAAAAAAAATTGTCATCACCACCACAATAGTACTTAAATAACATGTCAGTTTTTGCAAATCTATCACTGAAAAAATTAGAATAAGTATTGATATCAGTTTACCAAAAAAATTGTCATATAATCCCCCTTTATAATGTTAATTTTAATTAAAATTGACATTGAAACAAAGAACTAGCATAAGGTGTCGAACACATATATTAGATATTTTAAATATTTTATAAATATTATGTTTGATGTATTAGTCAGAGAGGATGCACGTAAGGTGTTAGTTGAGTGAAAGATCGACGTTTAAAACTTGGAAAGAAAAGATAATTGTATTTTACCCATATTGAGTAAATAATAGTGTTATTTATAATGACGCTTTGTAATTGTCATATTTATAGTTAACAATGACAATTATAATATGTCATCTTATACTTTTTAATGACACTTATAAACTGTCATATATATAGATATCAATGACAGTTGCAAATTGGTATAAAAATTAAAAACTTTTAATGTCACATCTATAGATGACATTTGCAAAACTGTTATCTTTCACATTTAATGACAGATTTTAACTGTTATCTTTGATGATTATTGTAGTAGCGAGAGTTATTTTTCCACTTAATAGCCAAAAGGGTCAACATGAATATATGAAACAAAACTTCTTTAGACGAAAAAATAGAATAAACATAATGCAAACAAAAACATAATTTCAAAGAAAATTAATTGTATAAAATTTCAAGCACCAGACCACAATACAATAACCATAGTTACCACCCACAACCAGAGTCGGCTGAGCACAAACCGAGGAAGTCACTGCTTTGGGCCTCCCAAAAATCCTTAAAATAGGGCCCCCCAAATGCTTGGATCTATTTAGTATATTTTTTAGTTTAAAGTTTGTCTTTATATAAAATAACCCAATTTTCTAAGAACCAAACGAGTTTTGTGACAATATTATAATAACTAAAAAGTTGAGGCCTACTTGAAAGCAATGTACGTTCTATATTCCTCTTTGTCTAAATCAAGAAAAACGAATATTGATAATGGTGTAAAAAAATTATAGTCTAAGCAGACTATTATTCATGGAAGTCTATATTTGAGTATACAATTTCTTATGTGTTTTTTGTTTGTTTACAAAATCCATGAACTCTTCAATTTCTTAGGGCCCTAATTGAAAAGTTCGTTTTGGGTCCTCGAAATCTTAGGTCCGACACTACCCACAGCAATGCACTTTTAATTTATTTACCAACACTCTTGCACAGAAACTTAGCATCACAACAAATTTAACAATCCAAATGATCATCCATGTAATATTTGTTTGTCGATATTGGAAGGTTTGGCACACAGTGCCTTTCTATCATTTCGTTCACAAAACTGCTTTGGTTGTAGCTCCTCTCACCAAACATCCAAATATCTTGAGAACCCCCTCCCTCCCAATTCATCATTGTTTTCCCCATGTGCGAATGCAAGCAAATGTATCATGTTAAATGAACTTAATTTCTTATTTATTTGAATTTAATTTGTTAAGAGGAATTGGATTATTATTTGATCAAAATGATAAGTATTATTTTGAATTTGAACTGTTTAAAAGGATAATTATATTTTTGAATTTAATCTGTTTAATTAATATTTAGGGTAAATTAAATTAGGGTCTTTTCTACCCCTCCAACTTAGTTTTCCATCCCATCCACTTTTCAAAATTATATTATCATCCTATAATAGTGTAGATAGACAATTTTGCCATTACTTTTGAGAGATGGTTTACCATATTACCCTGTGTGTAGTTAACATTTGATTTGTTGAGATTAAATCTATAGAACTATTTTAGGCTTAATTTAAGAGATTACGTTTATCTTTAGTATAGTAAATGGCAGTGGGGATTTGTTACGGATTTGATTTGTTACGGAAATGGCAGTTTTCGTTCCAATCATATCCCCAAAATTTCGTAATACCATACTAATTGGTCCATTTTAGTTCCAAATGTTATTCTCTTACCTGAAGTGTTGAATCACCGGAAAAATAGTTATCTGCCCCGTAAAGTCCCATTACCGGAATTTGAAGTTCTCTACCCGGAAGTATTCAATCACCGGATCGGACTGAAGATTTTGGTAAGTTCTGATGATTATTTTCGTTATCTTGATATTACGGTGGTTGATGGTCAAACCCGAAATTTATTGCGATGATTATGTATTGTGGGTCTCATTTTGTGATTCGCATGGGGCACCGAATCCAGAGGGTTTGACGAACTGGCGAAAATTTTACCATCTGTAAATTTACCATAATGATTACGAATTTCACCATAATGCGCATATTGATGAGGGTGACAAAATTTACCATGCATATTGTCTGAATTTACCATAAATCAAGCAAATATACCATGGACGACCATAACTCAAATTTTAATGGAAATTTACCATGTTCGTCAATTTTACTATGTTAAAATTTACCATTTTTCTGGAGTTGTTTGTGCAATTATATATCGTGTGTTACGTTGCCGCTTGGCATTTGAATTTAGTAATACCGATTTTGTCACCATAATGTGCATATCGATAGGGGGCCACGAAATGTACCATGCAGATCGTCTGAATTTACCATAACCCAAGCAAATATACCATGGATACTATGTGTTGCCATGTAGTGCATAAATTTACCAGCATTTTACCATATGTAGTTTGTTACATCCGTTTTCCCATGGTACTCATTGTATATTTTATAGGCAAATTTACCATGGATGAACGTTTTTCGCTTCGTCTGGTGGCGTGGCGGTCTTTCTCCTGTCGGGGTGGCGCCGCTTCGTTCGGTCGGTTTTCTGCATCTCCGAAACCCTAGATCTGTGGCGAGGTCCCAGATTGGAAGAGAACGGCCGATGATGTACTCTACCCCGCGATTTATGAAGGAAGTTTCCTGTTCCAGAGCCACGATTTTCCGTTCACCATGATTGTAGGCGGCGGTTATGGTATAGTGCAAATGAACCATGGTTAAAGGTTTGGAGGTCAGGTTCGGTATTTTTAGAAAATAAGGACTGGAAAGTAATTCTCAAAAGTGTATGGGATGGAAAGTTAATAAAGACTAATGGAATGGACTGGAAACTAAGTACCCCTAATATTTACACTATACTAAAAATTTGTTAATTAAAATTTTAATCTAATCATGGCCTGCCACATGGCGCGATTTGATTAAAAAATAAGTATTGATTTAGATTTGATTTGTTAAGGATAATCTTTCATTTGTTTAATTAATTGTTACATTATTTTAAAAAACGTAAAGCGAGTCTCGCGAAAAGTCCCCTACAATACTATATAGTAACTATAAAAGTATAAGTTGTCTTATAAAGTAGGAAATATTTAAGGTCTTTTAAGAAAAATTATGTAAATCATCTAGCCGTGCATCGCACGGACCACCATTGCACTCGATTAAACCTATACAGTTGTAATGTTTTCCCATAATGAACCGCATTGATAGGTTTTTCAGTCTTGAAATGATAGGATTAAATAGACATTTTATATCCATTTTCTTCTCTCAATATTTAGATCTGGTAATTTCCCTTTCATATATATACATATATATATATATATATAAATATATATATATATATATATATATAAATATATATATAGTATTGTAGGGGTGTTTTTGGGAGAAGACCTCTCAGCTTGCCAAGTGACAGAATTTGATTAGTTCTAAAATAAATTAACAAATACGCCAACTGATAAAACACGATTAGATTGAAAATTAAATTAAACAAATTAAATTCAAAATACTTATTAGTTCAAATTTAAAATTCAAATCCAAAAGGATTGCGTACGTGGATAATCATTTGGATTCTAACCATACTTATCTTTTGTATCTCCTAGCCATAGATAATTTCAAATCTGAAATGATTTGAACTGGCCGAAATATGCAGCTTTAGGCCCAATTTTGCAGTTACTGCTACAAAAAATGCATACAAAAGTGAGCTTCAAAACTACATATTTTTGCTGGTTGGGATTTGACTAACCATACTTATCTAGCATAGTTGTGGACGTGGATAATCATTTAGATTCTTTAATTTGTTGTCATGCTAGGTTTTCTTTAATATTTAAAAACGGATTAAAAACGTCTTGTTGTGGGTGGTGACTACGGCTATTTTTTGTCGTTTGGTGCTTGAAATTCTATATGGTTGATTTTCTTTGAAGTTAATATTTTTTTATTATATTTTTTTATTTTTTCGCATGGAATCATGAACCACATAACAAGGAAAATGATAAATGCATAACGATAATATGAAGTTAAAATAGAAAAAAAAAATACTTTGAGTCTTCTAAATTTCTATTTTTTGTTTTTCGACAATGTCCATCTGAGGAAACAAAAATATTATACATTTTTAAGGTGTTGATTTTAGTATTTTACATATTTTAATCAAGTAAAAACACATATTAGTTGGTAAGTGTACAGCTCTTTTGAAAAAAGAAAGGTGAGGAAAATCAGATTTTTACTATAAAGAATCTTTGTTGAAATATTAAAAAATAATTTAAACTGTGCGGTTGGATTGAAAGTTCTTATTATTTTGAAAATTTTGAATATTTATAAAATTGTTTCATTTTTCAATAAGAGAGTGGTTCTCTGTTTTTCATTTGACTGACTTTAATTATGTGATACATGTAACATGTCAATATATTCTTATTGCTTTCTCACACACACACACACATATTAACAGTTGATTATCAAAATTATATGACAAGAAAAGAAAGTCATGACATAACTAAAACATCAACTCCGTAATTTTTTCGCTCAACTTTTAAATTATTGTGCAAAATACATATTGACCTCATATAAGTAGTCCCCTTCTAACGAGGGATCCCTCATTTTATTAAAATGTGGACTTTTCATTTTTAGATTATATTTTGATGATCTGAACCGTTCAATATTTTTAAAACATGTTTTTAAGGGTACCCGCGAGAAATCGGCTTAAAACAATATCGGAAAGGGCTTGATCCAAACAGTTTTTCATAAATGCTGACATGAACAGTTTTATAAAAAACTGTTTGGATCAAGACCTTCCTGATAACATTTTAAGTTCCTTAAAAACATATTTTAAACACATTGAACGGTTTAGATCATTAAAATTTGATCAAGAAATAGAAAGTCCTCATTTTAGCAAAATGAGGGATCCCTGCTTACTCCTCATATAAGTATATTGGCACCCACATGTGTGTGTATACATATATAAGCGTGTTTTTGAGTGTATATGTGCGTGCTCACCAAATAGTCGCAGTTCATTGACTCGTTCAACTCATCGAAGATTTTCCCAAAAATTGACAAAAAAATTAAAGGTGGAAGCAGACAAAAAAGACTTCTCATGAGTTTATGGTCGATTGGCGCTCTTGCTGAATTTTTCATAAAAATAGGTGATTTGGGAAAAGTAATAACCGAACTAGGGTAGTTCTCAAACTATTTATAAAAATAGAGCAAAACGCCATTATTGATGGCGTCTTTAGGTGACATGGCAATTTGGTTCCAGCGTGGCACACATATTGGTTTGTCATCTGTACGTCAACAGCAGAAACTTTTTTTGGCATTGTACGCCAATGTAATTGGCGTTTTTCCCTTTCCCGACGACGTTGTACGCCAAAGGAGTTGGCGTTTTTGTTTTCCCCCAGGAAGTTGTACGCCAAGAAGATAGGCGTTCTTGGGTAAACCAAACGTTTCACAGAGCCGGCCAGCAGTTGATTTGTCACAGACGTTTTTCACCGTCGTCTCCAACGAGCAGCAGTGGCGTGAGGTTCCGTATTGTTTGTATTGTTTGATTTGGTTTGATTTCCGTATGTATATCGTATATATAGGGTGTTGCTGTTAGTGTACGTATAAAGTACATGTATATGTATATTTGGTCTATATTTGGTTACTGCCGGAAACACTACCGCTGTTGGTAGAGAAAACCACCGCCGCGGGACACGCCGGCGGCGGGTAGTGTTTTGTTATGAAATTTCCAGAATAAGAGGTCCTAAATCTAACTTGAGTGTGTGGAGATTTTATGAACAATCACAAAAATGGTTTTATTTCATAGTTGCAGGAGGTTGGAGAAACAGGTGGCTATATATATATATATATATATATATATATACATACGTATATATAAAATTATGGTAAACGAGGCGTGTACGTCCATAAGAAAGGCGTACAAGGCTCACAGTTCCCGAACCTTGTGCGCCATCAGTCTTGGCGTTCTTAGGTGAAGATGAAGAGTTACGACTTTCTTTCTGTCTCCGTCGTCGTCTCGTCGCTGGCGTGAAGATTCCGGCGATGTCCGGCGTCCTCCTCTGCGTCTTCCCTCTCCGTCCACGAAATCGGAAGGCGTACAGCCGACCGAACACAGCAGATCGCCATTTTTTCTGGTCTCTGTCGTCGTCTCGTCGGTGAAGCTTCCGGCGATCTGCCATTTTTTCCGGCGTCCTCCTCTGCGTCTTCCCTCTCTGTCCACAAAATCGGAAGGTATGTAGTGCCGATCTCCCATTTTTTTGTTATACGGCAGTAAGTATTAGGGCTTTGAATTTGGGATTTTCAGATTTTAGTCTGTACGCCTCTATGGATGGCGTACAAGGTTGTACGCCTCAAGGGCTAGCGTATTGTGTCCTACATGTCCAAACACGCCATTTTGGATGGCGTACAACATCCCACCTGTACAAACCCGTGCCAGGTCATACATGTACGCCAATTTGGATGGCGTTTTGCGCTATTTTTATCAATAGTTTCAGAAGTGCCCTATTTTCGTGATTTGTTTCCGGAAAAGACACACTTTTATAAAAAACTCGCTCTTGCTGACGTGACGTCACCTCTCACGTCATTTGTCCAACAAATGGTTAATAGGAGGCCGACAAATTCTTATCTCCGCTACATTGAAAATTCACGAAATAGAATAAGACTAGAAATTAAAGATTGCAATAATCCTTTATCCAAATATATATAGGAAAGAAGAGAACATAATTTTATTTTAAATTTCGTAGCACGATAAGTATTAGGTATTCTAGAAATACCGTGGGACACCACTTAGATAATATTTTTAATTAATTAGTTATTACAACACACATTAAGTAAGTAAATTATTCTCTGTCTTTCAACAACTCAAACATATGTAGATGCATGTCACATCCAAAATTATTGATCTCGTACCATGTGGTTCCGATACCAACGGTACATATCATACCTTCCTCATAGCGGTATTACCCTATGTACCTTTGTGTCGTTTTGGTTACTATGCCGAATTGTACAAAAAAATTTAATTTTTAATTGATAATTTTTTAGGTAATTAAATAAAATTGTTCTATTTTTTTAAATTATGAGGCTTTATTTTATATGTTCAATATAATTTTTTATTAAAAATATTATTTAATAGTGATAAATCCGAAACGATATTCCATAACACAATATTAATAACAGTACGTACCGTATTTCTTCCTTGATTAATAGATCTCCTTTGCCTTTCAAAGAAGAATATATATATAATAGTCATAACACATACAATATATATATATATATATAAGGGGATGCTCAAAGGACTAACACTTTTCTAACCTAATATTAGATCAACATCTAAATTTTTCATTCCTAATTAAATTTTAACGATTTGAACTATTCAATGTGTTTAAAACATGTTTTTAAGGGTACTCGCGAGAAATCAGCTCAAAATATTACCGGTAAGGGCTTGATCTAATTAATGGTTCAAAATACTCACAGGAACTGTTTTATGAACTACTGTTTGGATTAAGCTTTTTCTGGTATATTTTGAGCTGATTTCTCGTGGATTCCTTCAAAAAACATGTTTTAAACACATTTAGCCGTTCGAATTATCAAAATTTAATCAAGAATGAAGAGTTTAGATGTTGATCTAATATTAGTCTAAAAAAGTGTAAGTTTTCACACACGCGCGCGCGCGCACACACACACACACACACACACACACATATATGGGGGAGGCTCAAGGGATCAATACTTTTTTAAATCAATATTAGACCAACATCTAAACTATTCATTCTTGATTAAATTTTAATGATCCAAACCGTTCAATGTGTTTAAAACATATTTTTAAGGGTACTCGCGAGAAATCAACTTAAAATATTATTGAAAGTGCCTGATCTAAGGAGTGGTTAAAAATGCTGACAAGAACTGCTTTATGAACCACTACTTAAAAAAGTTTTAGACTAATATTAGACCAACATCCAAACTCTCCATTGCTGATTAAATTTTAATGATCCGAACCGTTCAATGTATTTAAAACATATTTTAAAGAGTACCCGCAAAAAATCAACTCAAAATATTACCGAAAAGGGCTTGATCTAAGTGGTGGTTTAAAATGCTGACAGAAACTATTTTATGAACCACTACTTAGATGAAGTCATTTCCGGTAATATTTTGAGCTGATTTATCACGGTAGTCTTAAAAACATGTTTTAAACACATTAAACGGTTCAGATCATTAAAATTTAATCAAGAATGAAGAGTTTAAATATTGATCTAATATTAGTCTAAAAAAAGTGCTAGTTCATATAGTTTTTCCCATATATATATACTAGCTCTGATCATTAAATTTATTTGAAGAAGAAATTTTGTTCTACAATGGTACATAAATTCATTAAGGTCAATTTTTTTTGCGGGGGTTTTTTTTTTCATTTTGTTTAGTTTTGAAGAATTAAACATAATATTACCGCACATGTAAAAAGAGACCACATGCTTTTTAATTTTAACAAAAATCGCCTTGAAAACGCGTCAGGTGTGACCGATTTTGAGTTTGTTTTATGCTCACCAAATTCAAGGGAGAAAATAATTAAGATCGTAATTGTTGTGTTTGAGATTATGATTAATTTGTGAATCTGTTTCTACATTTGGAAGAAAACAAAAGGTATTATGAACATGGTAATCGTGATTAACAAAAATGAGACATTGGGTTTTTGGTTTTTAAAGACAGAATTTAGATTTGTTCGATCATAAAAAAAGAGGGAAAAAAAGTGCGAAAGGAATGGACTGTAGAGAGAGAAGTAGAAAAATTGGGCGCAAAATATATCTATATATAAAAAATTGGAAAACATGAAAAAACATGCATGAACATAATACCTTCGTGACTAAAATTTACAAAACTCACTTAATTGGAAAATTGAAAAATATGCATGAACATAGTACCTTCGTAAGTAAAATTTATAAAATTCACTTAATCGGTTGGGTGAAGCAAAATGAAACATTGACAGCGGTGTGAAGGAGAACCGTATTTGAGTCTTTTAAAAGTTGCACATCAGCAATTAATTGTCACTGTGTTCGAATTCGCACGACAATGGGCTTTCAATCCATGTTCACTCTTGGTCCATCTACACTACGTCAGGCCCAAGGACGGTCCGACTAGCACTCGGCAAAGGGGTTCGATAGGGCCACTTAGTGTACCTCAATCATTGTTGAGCGCACAACATGTCACATACGGCTGAACCAGTTCTCAGTCGGCATCAACTACCAACGCCAGTATTTGGCTTTTCCCAAGTGGTAATAATCTTCAGCCTTGTTGTCGAGGGATCTACGCTCGGCATGGCCATGCGGAGGCACACTCTCCACGTTGCGAACAGTTATCTGAAAGGACGTGGGGGAGACAGTTACAGGACATGCAGACGTGCTCGTCTAATCCGCAAGGACGGCAAGAGCATTGTGATTTTCAAACCACGATGGAACATTCACGACTGAATATCTATGCAACCTGTTGGGCTCCCTCTCTATTAATATCCAAGGAGCACTCCAACCTCAAGTACGCTCTCACTATTTACTCACTGGCTTTCAAGTTACTTTCTACTCTCTTCAGGAGCTAACTTGATCGTTGGAAACCCAACTACAGTAAGCACTAACTTAGTATTGAATGTTTTGGAAATTTAACTAAAGGACTAACCAAGTCCAACCGAAAAGTGCTGACCAGTTAATTTCAGACTCCACAGTACTGACCGCCAATGCAAAGCTTGAGTGTTTTGGAAAAGATATAAATGATAAGGGAGAATAAAAAGTGGAAAATGAGGCCAGAGCACATAACTGCCATAAAAATAAATCAGGAGAACGTGTATTATGTGTAGTTATTAATGAAACAAGAGAAAAGGGAATTACGGATAGTTATTTGGGTAGTAATTTGACCTTTTTATCCCTACAATACTGAATGGTAAATATTTAAGAATTTTGATTTTTTTTTTTTTTTTTTGCTTCCTAGTAGTAATAAGGTAAATGACTTTTGTGATAGAGCTTCAAAGTGTTCACTCCAAAAGGAATAGTGCCTTTATCAATTAGAGTAGCTGTGGCTTGCATCTTTCTCGTAAATATCCAAAGGTTGCTCGTGAATGAATGTTTCATTAATTTGTTAAAAGGTAGCTTCCAACAAGACACTAAGGGCCCGGAGGGATGGCGTTTTAGTTTTGAGTGTGTTAAATAGACGAGGTGTGTTATATAGTCAAGCGTGTTAAATAAGGCGGGGTGACAAACATGTATGTAATATTTAAGTAGGGTGAGTTAAATAACTCAGTTATTGGATGAAGGGTCATTTTGGGTGTGTTAAGCAAGAAAAATGTGTATTAAACTATCAAAAAATATTTTTGCCCTTCGTCATGAATTTAATGTATTATTTTAAAAATTAAGTTTATAAAATGATTAAAAATAATTTATTTGTACACGAAAAGTATTTGTAATTAATAACCTTAATTTTGGAGGAAAAATAATTTTTTCCAAAAAAAATAAAATAAAATAGAAACCAATAATAAAAAAGTGATTTTTTTCCAATTTATTCAGTTACCAATATCATATATTGTTAAAAAAAGACATAGAACTAATGCATAACAGTTAGGGGAAAAAATTAAAATTTTCATACGTGTCAATTATAACATGGCGGGGGTGGGCTTTTTGGCCATTTGCCATCCCTGTGTTACTCGGCTTTAATTAGGGAAAGGTAAAACTAACTAAGGCAGTGTATGCTGTGTTCAATAGCCCGGGAGCTAACTAGCACAACCAATGTTCTGAATACCGGATCGATTTGTGTACCGGTTTTCCTACTGGTACGGTACGTACCGGTACCGGTCATGTACCGGGTACCGTACCGGATTTATCGCAACTATCAATATATATATAAATTATAGAGAGAAAACCAAAAAAAATTAATTTTTTCCGCAATTCTTAAAAAAAATTTTAAAAAAAATCCGGGTACCGGCCGGTATTCGCCGGTACGGCCGGTATCCGGCCGGTATCCGGCCGGTATTGAGAACGGTACGGTACTAGAGGTACTTGGTACCGTTTTTTTTTTGCCAAAACGGTACGTACCGGCCGGTATGGTACGGTATCGATAACATTGAGCACAACCCCAAAATTTTTTTTCAATCGGTGAATTAAGTGTGGGGCCGATCTTAATTAAGGTATTTGTTACTTAAACATACCCATTAATACATCATCCTATCTGGTCCTAGTATGCTTATATTAGTGACAGCAGGAGCACCAATTCTGAAATACAATATTTATCTTTAAAATATTGAATTTAGATCAGTTTGTGGGTAATTAATGTTCTCACTTGGACCAAATTTATTTCTTTCAAGTTCAATGTGTCTTGAAATCCTATTGATCAAATACACCATCTAATCTGATATTTTATATGCACAAATTAATTGAAGATACTCTAAGCTGGCGAGATACCTCAATATATAATAAATTAAAAATATTATCCACATTATGTATATGTGCCACTCTTACTTGTGGCCATGAATCTGCCGGTAAAAGTTAAATCAGAGAAATTACCAGCATTATTTTACTGTGGGAAAACCTTCAGGCAGCCTATAAATATAGGAGTTGAAGTATCTACTCAGAGCACTCAAAACAGAGTTACCAAAATGATGGAGAAAAAAGGTAGCCATGTTGAAAGAAGGAAGGGTGGTTTCATCACCATGCCCTTCATTTTCGGTAAACCTCCTAATTCATTTCTTCTTCTTCTTCAAGCTTTTCTTCATTTTTTATTTTTTTATTTGTGAAGTTTCTACTTCTTACAGTGATTGTCTGTTTAATACTGAAATTCCCTCTCCCCCTACCATGTCTTGAATAATTAGACATTCAACTTGTAATCACAAAGGATTATTTTGCAGCAAATGAGGCTTGCGAGAAGCTGGCTGTGGTGGGTTTCGGAGCCAATATGATAAGTTATTTGACAGGAGAGCTTCACATGCCCTTAACCACCGCCGCCAACACTCTCACCAACTTCGGCGGAACTTCTGGCTTAACACCGCTGCTTGGAGCCTTCATCTCCGATGCCTATGCCGGCCGGTTCTGGACTATTACCCTGGCTTCCATCATTTATCAGATAGTTAATACTCTCTCTCTCTCTCTCTCTCTCTCTCTCTCTCTCTCTCTCTCTCTCACTAGAAAAATAGATACACGGAGGAGGTTGAATCAGTATGTGATTCACATCACACCAACTTTGAATCTACATCATAAATTTCATTTCTTGGGTAGTTCACTGATTCCATGAAAGATTAATTGTTTGCAGGAAATTAATATTCGAATAATAGTTTTTTCTAATAATTATTTGGATAATTAAAAACCAACAATATGTATGTAGAATTGTTTCTCTCTGGCACAGAATTGAATAATAATTTTTTCTAATAATTATGTCAAAATAGGTGATGTCTCATCATGGCAAGCAAGTTTAATCTAAGTATATAGAAATGAAGTTTGGTAGAACACCAACGTCAAAGCTAGTTTTCGTGGCATTACCTCACAACAGTAACAAAAAAAAAAAAAATTTAACGAAAAATTATGTAAAAGGGTGTGAAATATCAAATAATACCTATTGCCTTTGATAAAAACAATCATTTAATCCCAACTCATCTTAATACTATAGTGACTACATTTGCGTAGAATTTTCTTCAATATCATTTGACATGTCACTAACGCGTGAACAAAAAATCTATAACCACGTATATTTTACATTAACACTCGTATCTAAGTGGGGCCCTACAGTCGACAAACACCCTTGGATTTGAGTGTATGTGCACATGGTGCTTGTGTATAGTTGTAACAAAGTTGATGTACCTAATAAATTTGACAATTGAGATATAGTTCGAATTTGAGACCTTTCGATAAATTTTGATTAACAGCCAAAAAAACGTAAAGAAATATGAAAAGGGAATTCAAAAATATCAATTTAGTGATCACATGTCAAATAATGTTGAAAATATGATTCCCAAATGATCATAACATTATTGCACTTGTCACTGTATATGTATTTGTGTGATTCATGTGAAGCTTCATGTCAAAATCAAGCAGGATTATGATTGCTAAATTATTATAAATCATTGTTAATTATTCTGGCACCAACCTAATTCCTTTTTTTAATTATTTCGTAATCAGGGGATGATAAGTTTGACAATATCAGCTGTACTGCCAAACTTGAGGCCTCCCCCATGTAAACCTGATCACCAAGTGTGCCAACAAGCCAATTCTGGCCAGCTGGCAATCCTATACATATCACTCCTACTAGCTGCCATCGGGGCGGGTGGGATCCGACCCTGCGTGGTGGCATTTGGGGCGGACCAATTCGACGAAACCAATCCAAAGCAAAAGAGCAAGACATGGAAATTCTTCAACTGGTACTACTTTTGCATGGGGGTATCCATACTCTTGGCAGTGACAGTGGTGGTTTATATCCAAGATAATATTGGATGGGGTTGGGGGCTTGGGATACCCACCATAGCTATGCTTCTCTCAATAATCGCGTTCATTATCGGGTACCCGTTGTACAGGAATTTGGATCCGGCTGGGAGCCCGTTTACCCGGTTGGTTCAAGTCTCTGTAGCCGCGTTTAAGAAGAGAAATGTTCAAATGGTATCAGATTCGAAATTGCTCTATGAGAATGAAGAGATGGATGCTTCTTTTTCTTTGGCTGGAAAGCTGACCCACACCAAACATATGAAGTAACTCTCTCTCTCTCTCCCTCTCTCTCTACACATTCTAGTTTAAAATCACAAAAATAGAAGTTGTGGTAAAGGTGTACGCTGAGCAATAATTTGAACCAAAAATGATTTCAAATTAAATGTACGTGATTCGGTGTACCCTAATATTGCAAAGAACAAAAGCTTTCAGACAAGAGGAGATGGAGACTCGTCGTATGCATATTTTACATACACATGTGAACCAATAAAAGTTGCCGTAGAGGTGTACGCTACCACTGCCACCACACATGCACAATCTTCTCACAAGAGTGGTACACACGCGTCACTTTTGCACATCACTCGAAACAACGTCGTTTCAAGTGATGTCCAAAAATAATGTATATGCAGCAACATATTTTATCTTCTCATGCATTAGACACTTCCCGCAACAAAAATACCGATTATTTATCTGTTCAATATTAAAAATATACCAAAAAAAAAACTACCGATTATTTATATTGAACGATTATGCCTCTCTAAGGATAACACTAAAACATTCGGTGGATAAATCAAGAACATTATCGTCATTTCATACCCAAAGATCTATAAGCCAGATCTGTTCGGCACAGTATGATATTAGAAATTATAATCAATGGTTATATTATCAAAGCTGTCATCTACTTTCAAGATCTCTCGTGAAATATTTTTCAAATACAAAAGTACAATATCCTTTGATGAATAAGTGGATTAGACAGAATTGCGACGATGAGAGTGCCTTGTAATTAAACTCAATAATTTAATCTAAACACCCTCAATTATGAGCTTTTCTTATAAAAAACAAATCCAATTAATTAGAAAATTTGGTCAAATAAGGCGTGAATAATAGTGTAGGTCTCTTGTCACACTCTGCTTTTCTGCTAACCAACAAAGTTAGAGCGTCCTGTAGTCCTTCAATGTTTAGTAGTGGTAGGTCATACTTTTTTAGCCCCATCTCCATGAATTATTTCTGCAGAATTCCATGCATCGACAGCTTAATCGGTTTGTTGTTGGTGCCCATTGTCTTTTTTGTCTGGACTAGGCCAAGCCAAGGCTTGAAACATCACCCCCCAAAAGAAAAAAACAAATAAATAACAACTAGGAGTCGATCTACATATATATGTAGGTTGATCTCATTCTCATCGATCTAGCTATTCATTTAATTGTAAGCTTTACTTTACAGACAAATCATGACATATGCATTCTGTTTTTGTTTTGATAGACATATATATACGATGACAAAATTATACTTGTGGCTAGTAAAAAAAACTCCAACGAAATTTATAGAATATCTTTTATTTTTTATCAACTCAATAGTACTGTCATTTGTCTCTATGTGATACCGTCTTATTGTACCGTCAGAGCTATGGTGTCAATTGATAAAGATCAATTTTTAAAGCCAAACTACAAATATGTTACATAGTTGTAATTTTGTGAATAAATTTCTAAATTATTGATGTGTAAACTAGGCTATTGGCGTTGGTCAAGTGGTATATTATTTGTGTTCAGATCAATTAGTTTATTTCGTTAATTTGGCCTAAAATCTAAATCTAAGGCATTTTGGCTCATTTAGTATAGGCTAATTGTTCAAATGGTTTAGGATGAGCATCTCCAACAAAGATGTCAAATTCAATGTGGCAATAGAATTTTTGAAAAATGACATCAAAACTAACTCTAACAAAAATGTCAAAAGTGTTGTCAAATCCTATGTGACAATTAAAAAAAGCTACTTAATATTAAATTTGACATCAAGTGTCAAATATTTTTTGATCTTAAATGTCCAAATTTTAAATATTTTTTTACCTTAAATGTCTCAATTTGACATTTTTGTTGGAGATCAAAAATTTTGAATGTCAAATTGACACATAGGCCATCAAAAAATTTGACACGTCAAAATTTGACATTTTTCTTGGAGATAAGGTCCTTTATTTTTAAAATAGGCAATTTATGGACAAAATTACACTTATTACTCATGAATATATGCTCTCAAAATACTTCAATTATTTGCTACGCCTTCTCTCGTCATGTCATCATCACTTCCACATTTGACCTAGCACCAACCATTTTTATTTGTCAACTCGGCCACCGTAAACATTTTCCGACAATATTTTCGACAATCACACAGTACGTAACGCATAAATTAATTTGTTCTATTTTCAACAGATAAATTTATCTGTTGCGTTTTCAGCAAATAGACTTATTTGTTTGATATTGAACAGATAAATGTGTCTATTGTGGTGAATAGTAAAGGTATTTTTATCGTTTTTGTATAATAGACTTTAAAAGTTGAAATTTATTTTGATAGATTGATAGTATTAGACATTCAACACTATGAAATTATGGCAGAAAAGTCTAGTTTGTTTATCTATTGGTTTTTGATTGAATCAAGCAAACAAATTAAAAATTCAAATCCGAAACTACTACTTCTAAATTGGTAAAATTAAATTGAAGATTAACATCTCTTGTTATCTCTGCATGGTAGGGGTTCTATACTCTCTGTATGTTGTACGAGAAAATTAAATCCTTGCTCCTTTGTTGTTATTACGGAACAGGTTTTTAGATAAGGCCGCAATCGTGACCGAAGAAGACAACCCCAAATCACCCAACCTATGGAGGCTAAACACCATTCACCGGGTTGAGGAACTTAAATCTGTGATCCGAATGGGCCCAATATGGGCTGCTGGAATCTTACTCATCACGGCCTATGCCCAACAAAACACATTCTCCCTCCAACAGGCCAAAACCATGGACCGCCACCTCAGTCCATCCTTCCAAATTCCAGCCGGCTCCATGTCCGTTTTCACCATGACCTCCATGCTTGCCACCATCGCCTTTTATGACCGGATTTTCATCCCTATAGTCCGAAGGTTCACTGGGCTGGACCGGGGCATTAGTTTCCTTCACCGGATGGGCATTGGGTTTGTCATTTCAATACTAGCAACTCTGGTGGGGGGCTTCATTGAAGTTAAGCGAAAACAAGTGGCTTCGGCCCATGGGCTCATTGATAGCCCCAGGACAACCATCCCCATTTCTGTATTTTGGCTTGTGCCTCAATATAGCCTTCATGGCATTGCTGAGGCATTCATGTCCATTGGGCACCTCGAGTTTTTCTACGACCAGGCACCCGAGAGCATGAGGAGCACAGCTATGGCTCTTTTCTGGACAGCAATTTCATTGGGGAATTACGTGAGTACCCTTATGGTTACACTGGTTCACAAGTTTAGTGCCGGTCCTGGTGGATCAAATTGGCTTCCGGATGATGATTTGAACAAGGGGAAGTTGGAATACTTTTACTGGCTGATCACATTGCTGCAGATTATTAACCTTATTTACTACTCATTTTGCGCGAAATATTATACTTTCAAGCCCATTGAGAGCCATAAGAAGGATAGTGGTAGTCCTACAGGAGATGGAGTTGAACTTAGTGGTCATGTGTAGTTGTACTTTAACTGCGTTTCAAGGTTTGACAAGTTTTGTGTTCCTTCGCTTGTAGAGATCATCAACGAGGAGACTTGTGTCTAGAGCAAATGATATGATATTGTGAAGCCCCTTCCAAAGATATCAATAACCTTATTTTATATTCTAGTCTCTAGCTACTCAACAAATTATAAGGGATGTCAAATAAGAAGACGATGGCTCATTTGGCTTTGGGTGAGCATTCAAGGTGGCTCTTTTGGCTCCAAAAAAATTGGTGAACAGTTGTGATCCACCAATGCAGAAAAGAGTTAGTTTAGGTTTAGGACTTTGCCCTTGGCTATGAGATATGTTATTGTATTTGGACTTCTCGACCCACAGGGGTGTGCATTTATGATTTTATCTGAGTATTTTAGACCTATAGTTGATTAAGGCTTTGCCCTAATTTGTATTTTCCAACCTTTAGTTGGAACCCTTTTCCTCTTTCCTAATAAACTGTTACTTTTGCCGATCAAAAAAACAAAGACGACGTAGTGAAAAGGATAATTTTGTTCCTATACTCATATTTCACTCGTTCAATTACCTTCGAAAAATTCATAATCCAAAGTCCCAAACACAGCTAGAAAACATGCACATGTAGGTTAGGGTTACAACTACTCACTGAATGAAAGAGATAATTTGACCCCCTAAACAAATTTGCAAGAAGAAATGGTCCAGCAAAATATGGAACCATTTAGTGGCCTAAATTCAAACCACTGTAGTTTTTCACCTATACAATGAAAAAAGAAAACATAACACTTAATTCAAAAAACCGGAATAAAAACAAAGGGTTCATCGATCATGCTACATAACAAATCCAGAAAAAGAAAAAGGAAAGTAAAACCCCAGTTCATTGCAAGAAAACCACTCGCCAAGCAATACTGAAATTTTTGTGTAAAGCTTTTATTAGCCGGTTTCAAAACTGGATGATGGAAATGCCTAAGTTCAAAGAAAAAAGAATGAAGCACAACATTAGCATACCACTGGTAGAAAACATTAGTGCTACCGATGTAAACGAGTTTTCTTTAGCCGCACTCTGTTCAGCTGAGATGCTCTAATGTGTAATTTCACTAGGAATCCAATCATGGTCTACATTGTCAAGCTCTCTGGATTCTCAACTATCTTTGAGAAGGTCTGGAGGAAGGCAGCCAAGTCAGCACCATAGATGACTCGATGATCAGCTGTGACGTTCACCTGAAGGAAAAAAAAGTCATGCAGCAATTTAGTGCAAGGTCTGTTTAAGGAATTTAAGTTACTAAAAATGGTAAGTCAAATAAAGATTTGTTCACAGAATTAGTTTGTTCAGCCTTTAAAAAAAAAAGAAGTTTCA
The DNA here is from genome assembly GCA_019985065.2 of Arctostaphylos glauca. Taxonomy (NCBI): domain Eukaryota; kingdom Viridiplantae; phylum Streptophyta; class Magnoliopsida; order Ericales; family Ericaceae; genus Arctostaphylos; species Arctostaphylos glauca. Next base: position 17,096,000 of record JAHSPW020000013.1, read on the forward strand.
TTTCAAATAAGTTCCAGATATCAGTGGTTCCAAATCCATTTGGTTGCTAATTGAACATGAACAAGTAAAGCGGCGGAAGCAACCAAAACAGCCAGGCAATGACTCTATGACTACATAGCCTCCTTCTGAAGTTCTCTTCGAATATTTAGTGAGATTTTCGTTATCGTATATTAACCAAAAAATAACCTTTCCCAATAAAGGTTTAGCATTAAAGTTGAAACCACCATGCAGAAGGGGTGGCTGTACAAGTAAAAACAACCATTTCCTATGCATCCGCATCGACTTGAAATACAAACAATAGCACCACCTTTTTTTTTTTGGCTTTATTTGCTTACTATTTTTTGGTGGCCTGTCACCTCATATTATTGCAAAGAGTGAGAATAGACAACTATAAACAAAAAACGGAGAGAGACCCATAGGAAGGAGTGGCAAGAGCAATAAGCTCCATGGTTTTTCCTTGGCATATTTTTTCAGGTTGTGTTCATGTTCCTTGTTGAAGCCTATTTTTGGATGCTGGAGAGAGGAAGGCCAAATTTCATAGTTTCCGCCTCTTAAAACAGGGTGGTGTTGCCTTTTGGCAGTGTTTTATGCATAATTGTATGTCTATTAGGAGAGCTCCTACCAAAAGTAGCTGATCACCAAGGCTTTGGAAGTCTAAAACAGAAGTTCTACTGCCAATTCTACGCATATATCTCAAGAGTAACTGTCTCTAAGTGAAATGTTTCGACGATCAATAATAGCCCTAAAAGGTTAAAACCTATTGGTTGATGCATTCCACTTCTGCTGCTGTTTTAAATTCTACAGAATGCATACTAAAAGACCAGTAAGTGAAATATCTTTGTCCTTTTAGTGTTATTGCCAGTTGCACTTCAAATGGACCTTGGAAGCAGTTCAACTTCAGCAGTATATCACTAAGGCTTGGCTACAGTGAAATCCCATCAAGCAAGGGACTCCAGTCCTTTTAACCAAAAAATCCTATCAAGCAAGGGACTCCAGTCCTTTTAACCAAAACCATTTTAATTTATATTCTCGCAAAGTAAAAATGCTTGAAAATTATGCGACGTGTTCTATATAGTCTCTAAACATAAAAAGGGCTAATTTTTTTTTTTCCACCAAATAGTGACAGAGCCAAGAGGGATAAACAAGGGACTTGATAGGTACATAACTAACGGATAAGACATGATTGTGTACCCAATTTCAATTTAACTACCCGCCTGAATCTGAAAGAGGGTTAGGCCGTATCTAATTGCCATACTCTGGCCTACTGGTAGTCACGTTTTGCCAAATCCCAGTCTGTATGCCTCGCCAGCTTTGGGGCCACGATTGACCCTCGCGGATTTGTCTTCTAGCGTATAAACCAAAAGCGAGCTGCACAAGATGGAGTTGTCTCATCTGCCCATAAGCAGACACTATAGGGCCTCTACCCTCTGTGATCAGATGTTTGACTTAGCCCATCTTTAGCCCAAAAGCGGACACTCTAGAGGCCTCTCTTCCTTCGTTAATATCCTGAAAGCGGCCACCACCCTTGGGGTGGAGGCATTGCTTCTCATGTCCTCGCAGGTAAGTCTTGTCCATGGGTGGAACTAATAAGGGACCGGGGGGACCACGGCCCCCAAAAAAATTTCAAAAAACTTTATGACCTAGGTATCAATTCTGAAAATTATTAAAAAAAATCCATCTGTCCCCCCAAATTACATTTGGCCCCCTCCCTTTCCCAAAAAAAAATTCTCGGCCCCACAAACGTTGAATCCTAGTTCCACCCCTGATCTTGTTGCCGTAGTCTCCAACATATTTTGATGCACCTATAGAATAACTTAGCATTTCCTAACTCTGAAAGTCTAGATGGACTGAAAACATTCCTTGTACCTGTTTTGTAGCTATTCCCTTGACGGGACAACACTGTTGCATTAAGAATGACGGAAAAGGGTGCTCTACAGCGTACTGCCAACCGAAGACTTTAAGAAGCAGTTGGTGGCAAAATCAAGAACTGCAGCTCAATCACAAAGACATCTTATCCTTCACACCAATACCTGTAGGAGTACGAAAGCTGTCCACGCTCGCAACTCTCATGTAAGCATTCATTAACATCCTTGCAGGCCTGAGGTTAGCTAATCGCTAACTACAAATGATGATTCGTACCACTTTTATGAGGCTTTTTGCATGCATTATTGCTTCCCTTCAGAAGATATCAATATATCGTTGCTCGCACGACCAGATTTACATGGTCTTTTAACATGTTTCCATTCAATAATTACAGTTTCCACCCAAGTTTTCAGATAGTACGACACCTTCTTCAATTATGGTTCAATTAGCTAATGACACTTGGGCGCAGTTAAACAAAGACTCTAAAACAAGATCATCAACTATGCTCTAAAACAAGATCATCGACTATACCTTACAAAATTTAGCTGACGAAACACGTATCACTTCTGATATGTGCTGTAAGATTGACACGGACTTCTAATTGTTAATGATATTGACTGCAAGTCATTTGTCTTGGATGACCAAAGCTCTTATACCATGTTAGATCGCCAATTTCCCATAGCTTAAACTATTAGAAAATGGGTCCAACAAAGTATACAACTCATCTTGACGAAGTTGTAAATTAGCATCATCAGATCAACTCATTGCATCCTGTCGGAAGTTTTATCAAAATCACTAGTCATAAGAATATACTGTTGATGAATAAATTTGTATGCAAACAAATGGTGAAGATAAATTGTTGGAGCAACCATAACATCTACTGCAGGCATGTTTCTATGTTAACCAGCTTGCGACTAGAAAAAAAGAAGTAAAATTTCATAATAATTATTATAGGTAGAAAGTAAACATACCAGCATTTTACTTCTAACGCTGAAGAATCCATCTGCATCAGCTACGACAGTGGGCTTTGATGCTCCAACAGCCATAATAGCCCCCTGGTCATTATTGATATCAAAAGTAAACAACTAGTCATTTATTATAAGGAATAGAGAACCTCGTAGTTAAGGGAGGTGAGTTGCCACACTCTCGTTACTAACCTGGCCTGGAGGAAGAATGGCATCAAATCTGTCCACTCCGAACATACCCAAATTGGAAAGAGTGAAAGTCCCTATATGCAGAAACAGTACAACCCAATCACACTTCCATTGAAAGGAATGTACAAACCAAAACTCCAGAAAGCATCCCCCAAAGAAAATACAAAAAGTTGAAAACCTGAGTTGTACTCATGGGGCTGAAGTTGTTTGGCCCTGGCTTTTTCTACCAACTCCTTCCATTTTTGAGACAACAGGTAAAGGTCCAACTAAAAACCAATTCAGAGAGAATACCATTACTACTAAATCCATACTATCAGGAACTAAAAAACATACAGCAACAGAAAACATCAAACAGTATCCTTGAAAATTGAAATTATTTGTCACAGGAGTCCATGACACGATTTTGGAGGAAAATTGACAGATCACTGACCTTATCAGCATCCTGAAGAACAGGGGTTATTAAACCACCGTTAATTGCAACAGCAACAGCAATGTTGATACTGCTATTGTAAGTAAAACTTTTCCCATCCTTACAGCTAGAGTTCACAACTGGGTGCTGAGCAAGCGCCATTGCCGCAGCCTTAGCTAACAAAGCTGTCATAGTCACACCCTTCGACTTAACCTGAGAGATCAAAAACAACACATTGTCAGTTATGTATCCTACTTTAGGAAACTTCATGTGGCCCATTCATCATATAAATATGTGATATCTGTGGAGGATATAATGACTTTAGTGATAGTTCCAAGCAGACCTATAAAGTACCCACAATCTCCACTCTATCCTTTGATGCAGATACTAGACTGTTTTCTTTAATGGAGGAAGCCTAAAACATTCCTACGATGATTAAGGGTCCCCACCGTAGGAGTTATATATGGCCTGTGATATCCATCTAATCAAGACATTCTAGTCCTTCATAGGTAATTACTTAAGATCTAGAGAAGTGAGGATCCAAATGAAGAACCTTGACCCAACGCAATGGAAGTATCCAACTTCAAGAACAATGCCGGAGTCATTATTAAGTTATTTCCACTGCAATATGTACATATATCCATGATTTGTTTTACACCCGTTTCCGTAACCCAAATATATAGAGCAATCAAATCAACCACATAAGAATTAAATTACCAAATCAATGAATTGAATAATATCACCAATTTGTACCTTCGCGTACAGGGCATCTAGTGCATCCGTAGTCACAGGATACCCTACTCGGAAAGTCGGTACAGACAGACTCTCGACCATATTCTTCGAGACAGCCGCTTGCATCCCTGAGAAGAGTGATGAACAAAAAATGACACATTATTTACGTCCAAAATGAATCTTCTGATCCTTGTTACTGCTCAAACGAGAGGTAGTAGGTAGGGATGACAGGATTTGAATCGACAACATTACATACCCACAACAAATGCGCTACTAAGCTGGGCCACAACATTAAAATATAAGGTTCGTACCTGTGAAGGGGACAACAGTAGACCCTGGAATTTCAGGATATGTAGTTGCAGCGGCAGCTTTAGGAGCCGCCGGCACAGGAGGAGGAGAAGCCGCAACAGCAGCGGGAGTGGTGCTCTTGGACGGCGCAATGCCAGCAGCAGCTTCAATATCGGCCGCAGTTATCCGCCCAAAGGGCCCAGTCCCAACAACTGAGTTAACATCAATCTTATGCTTCTTCGCGAGCTTCTTCGCGTAAGGCGTCGCCACAATCTTCCTCGGCCCATCCGCCGCAGCTGGCGGTGGAGGAGGAGTAGGAGCAGCAACCACCGGAGATGGCGGTGACGGAGCGGAAGCTGCAGCGGGCGGAGGAGCAGAAGAAGAAGAGGAACTGGCGGCTTTGGCTTTGGCTTCGGCTATCTCATCTTCAGTTTCGGCTAAAAATCCAATCGGAGAGCCGACGGGAGCAACCTCGCCTTCGCCAACGACGATGGCGGCGAGGATTCCTCCGTAGAAGGTCTCGACGTCCATGTCGGCTTTATCGGACTCAACAACGACGACGGATTCGCCCTTGGAGAGGACGTCGCCCTCTGATTTGTTCCAGGAGACGATCTTGCCCTCGGTCATGGTGGAGCTGAGGGCCGGCATGAATATCTCCCTGATCTTGGCTTTGACGGTCGAGATCCTCCGGCGGGGCCTGACAGCAAATGCGAAAGAGGGACGTAATTGGACGCCGGAAGAGGAGAGTGATGAGGAGAAAGACATTGCGGGAACCCTAGATTGAAGCAGAGAAGCCATTGTCGAGAGAGAGTTGAGATAGGGAGATCGGTTTTTAGGTAAGTTTCGTTCGACTGTATGTATATTGGTGAGTGTTTGAGGAAAGAGTAAGTGGGCGGAGAAGACGAGGAGAAGTTGGTTGGAGGCTTTGAGCTCTCCGCGGTGTCAACATTGGCAGTGTCATAAAGTTCGTTGGACCAACTTTGGTTAATATCAATTGCATCCCCAGTTTCTTTTTGGTTCATCTCTGTTTGTTTCATTTTCAAAATCTTTCGGAATAATCATCACTCCGGTACAAAAGTAGTTCTCCAAATTTCAGTTTTGTTCACTCTGAAGTTTGAACAAACTTTATGCGCCACCTCAATATCTCACTTTGATAATCAAATTGTTCATTTTAATTGGAAATTTTTTAATTATTAATAAAAAATTAAATCAATGGCATATCATTATGTGTTCAATTTTAATTCGATGTAAAAAAAATAGGTTTTTAGTAAAAAAACTTACAAATATCTAATTCGGTTGAATTTTTTGTAATAAATAAAGAAATTATTCAGTACAAAATAAACGACTTTAATCATCGAGGTAGAATCTCGAAAGGGTCCACATGCCAAAAGGTGAACCAAATTTATTGATTCTAGGGTGAAAAAACCCACCCAAAAGCTTTCTCGAGAAAATCATAGTGAAGTAAAATTAGAAAAAGAAAATATACTTTTTTTTACATGTTCATTTGGTAAGAAAAATTAAAGAAAAGTTAAATAGTAATAACATACACAAAAATATACTTTTTTTACATGTTCATTTATGATGACATAAATTATGCGTTGACGTACGGATGAAAAAAACTCAAAATTTTTTCAACTTGATTTGTATTTGAGTAGTCCAAGAAAACCTTCAAACATGAACAAAATTCTGAACGTCGATAAGTTTTTTCTTCTTCCTATTATTCTTTTTACTTCAAATTTGGACAAATTAACTTCTAATTAAGCTCGTCGGACTCAGATCCAAATGTGTACTTTGCAAAACCCAAAAATAGCGCTTGGTTGGAGGATTTAGGAGGCTAATGTTATTAACTCTTATCGGCCCAACTCAAGTTTTTAAAAATTATTGGCTCAACTGAATGATAGATAAATGTCAAGTTTTTGAATTCTATCAATCCGAACATATAATACCCAAATGTAATAAATCGTAACATGTCCGCTGAGAAAAAAACAAATCATCGCATTTTTTCTACGTTCAATGTTGTAAATTTTCGATTGGATGAGCTATATAAATATTTCTAAACTTGGAAAAGATTTGTTGACAATCAGGATTTCCTCTAAATTATAATTATGCATCTTTGCATAAAGTTGGGATTTAAGAAAAGTAAAGACTTCCATAGATGATCCAAATCTCACTTTATAGTCAATGATTATGCAGAGATTTCTCCATTCGACCGCTGGGCTTAAGCAGAGCATGGGCTATCCAGCTTTAAGCCTATATTAGGATTGCAATTACGGGCGAAACGAGAAGTGAGAACAATCATATCCCTTACAACTGCTATGGACGGGGTACTAAAAAATACGAGATGGCACAGTCCCGTGTATAGTAATCCGGTTTATTCATATTTAGAATTTAGTTGTGTTTTCAGACTGGATGCAACAGGAGCAGATTTAGAATGTATAACACAAGGATCAAATATTTATAATATGTATAATTTTGTGGGGCAATGTATACCATCTGTGTGACAAGACATATTATATGTGAGGCAAGAAATAACATTTTGTGAGATAAATTTACAAGGATACCAAAAACATACACCTATTCGAAGGATATTTTCCAACTCAGTTCACTACATACGTTCGCCCGTGATAAAAGTTCATGGGATTAAATAGACTTCTCCTCCTCAGACTAAATTTGGTATCTCTTATTTTTAATTAGTCTCCTTTTTATTCCTAAATTTTATTTACGATAATATTATTATTAATTATAAAAATATTATTATTTAAAGAACTTATGTAACTATCAATTGATAGTCTTGAACACTCTACAATCTTGCACGCAAAATCTGTAGTTGAAGAGATGTAGAAAGAAAGAGATAAGAACAGAGAATTGAAGAAAAAACTATGATGAGAATTTTTACATTCAACTCAACTCATTTTTACAAGTGTAGATCTGTTTTTCTCAACCCAAAACAGAAGGAACTAACCTATATTTATACAAGCTGGAACCGACTTAAGATATCTATTAAGCACATGCTCAATTAAAAGAAAATGATAATTGGCCTAACTGATTTTCTAACAGACTTTTATAGACGTCACTTTGTAACAACCACCAGGTAAACCTCCACTTGATAACACTCATTGTGCACCAGAAAAACACCTCAGCTAGAACTAACAGTTCTTGCCTCAACTCTTTCATTCAATTTATCAGTTGCACCTAAGCTAGAAGTTACACGAATAGTATTTAAACCAAGTGTTGCACAAGCTGTGATTGCACTACCTTTATTTGATATACTTGACATCCCCCCACAAACTGATGTGGCCATAAAATGAAGCATCACTTTGACAGTAAGTAGACTAAAATGTTGCACAGTAAGAGGCTTAGTGAAAATGTCAGCAATCTGGTTTTGAGTGGGAATGTACTTAACTACCGCGATGAAGAACCTTTTTGCGTATAAAATAATAATCAACGTCAACATGTTTGGTTCTAGCATGAAATACAGGATTGGATGTTAAAGAAATAATAGAAATGTTGTCACACCATAGAGTGAGAACAGAGGTGGAATGGGCAACATGTAAATCCTTAAAAAGTTGAGACAACCAAACAATTTTTGCAGCAAAAAAGGTCTTATACTCTGCTTCTGTAGAGGATCGTGCCACAGTAGGAAGTTTCTTAGCAGACCACAAAATAAGATTATCTCCCATAAAGATGCAATAACCACTAGTGGACTTATGGTCAAGGCTATTCCCAGTCCAATCAGCATCAAAAAATTCAGAAATAGTTAAAAAACCCTTGATGAAACAAAGATCATAACTAAGAGTACATTGAACATACCTAAGAATGCATTTAACAGCATGAAAATGACTAAGCAAAGGGGGATGTATATTTTGGCACACTTAATTCACAACATGGGCCAACTCAGGTCAAGTTAAAGTAAGATATCGTAGGGATCTTACAATACTTTTGTAGACTTCAGGATTATCAAAAGGAGCATCATCTAAGAGAACTGGAGGTTTAAGAGCAGAAGGGGAACCACAAGGTCTGTAGTTAGCCATACCTGCCTTTACTAATAATTCCTTGGCATACTTGGATTAAGATAAATACAAATTATCTGATGTTCGAGTGACTTCAATACCGAGAAAGTAATGTAATTCTTCCAAATCTTTCAAAGCAAACTCTTTACCTATGGTTTGAATGATAAGATTAATAAGAGAATAAACACAGCCACTAAGATATCATCAACATACACTAGAAAATATATAATAGTCAAGCCTTAATAATGAATGAACAATGAGGAATTAGCTGGGCTGTTATGAAATCCTTGTTTCAGCCACAGAGAGCTTTGTGAAGTTTGCACACATGAAATGGGTGAAGGAAATGAACAAACCCCTAAGGTTGTTTGAGATAAACATCCCCTTTAAGAAGACCATGTCAGAAGGCATTGGAAACATCAAGTTGTTTAACATTCCACCCATTATTAAATGCAAGACTTAACACAACGCATATGGTTTGTTGTTTGATGACAGGACTAAAAGTCTTCGTGTAATCTATGCCTTCCATTTGCTGAAAACCCTAAGCTTCGAGTCTAGCTTTATACTTGGAAATAGTCCCATCAGAGTTGTGTTTAATCTTAAAGATCCACTTGCAACAAATAAGAGAGCAGTCTAATGGAGGGAAAACAAGAGACCAGGTATTTTGATGAATAAGAGCATTATATTCTTCATTCATAGTTTGTGGTCATTCTGGGAACATCATAGCATGGTTGAAAGTTATAGGATCAACAGTACGTGGAGATGAAACAGTGACAAGAGAGAAAATGAGCTTTTGGTACAAAGATACCATTTTTTCATCTAGTGATCATAAGATGTGTAGGAAAACTTAATGGAGGAACATGGGAAACAAAAATAGGAGAAGAAACATGAAAACTTAGAGCAATAGAAGTAGAAGAAGAAGATGCAGGAGGAGTAAATGAAGGGGCAAAGAAACTAAGAAAGAAGTAGGAGATAATAAAAATGATGAACAACAAGAGAAAATGATGGTCTAGAAGGCAAAACAAAATGACAAATAAGGAAATTTGAAGGAGAAACAACAGAGGAAATAAGAGAAGTAGAATGGATCAATTTGGAGTAAGGAAATTCATTTTCTATGAACCAACATGCCTAGAAATGTACAGTCTATCAGTAATAGGTTCCAAACATCGATAGTCTCTTGAAGTAGAACAATAACCAAGAAATACCAAAGGTTTAGACCTAGGCAAGAGTTTATTTGAATTGTAAGGCCTAAGCTAAGAGAAACAACAACAACCAAAGGGTTTTAAGAACATGTAATCAGGAGATTTATGGTAGAGTAATCCAAAAGGAACCTGAAACTGAACTGAGGATTGGGGCAACCTATTAATAAGATACATTATTGTTGTAATGGCTTCAAGTCACAGAACAAGCGAAGCTATAGCTGTTTCTACAATGTGACCATGTTTACGTTCAACGATACCATATCGTTCATATGTATATGGACAAGTTGTTTCATGAATTACGCCAAAATCAGAGAAGAGTGAATGCATAAGAGAGTTAATGAACTCTCTGCTATTATCTAGTCAAAAAATTTTTAAAATGGAACAAAATTGAGTCAAAACATGTTGTCTAAAGGCTTGACCATGAGTATGCACTTCAGATTTAGCAAGCAAAGGGAAAATCCAACTATACCTTGTGTAATCATCAATTAAGAGAAGATAAAATTTGTAACCTTTGAAAGAAGCAACAGGGGCAAGTCTCCATACATCCATGAGAATTAACTAGAAAATTGCAGTACTTACAAACTCAGAAGTAAGAAAGGAAGCTTATCGCTTTTAGCCATTTTACAAGAAAAACAATCAGACTCCAGTGGTCTTGTTATTCCTAATTGGTATTTATTACAAAGAGAATGTAAGGGTGTGTTCGTTTTGGTGTTTCTGAAATTGTTTGGGAGTAATGTTTGGGAAATTTGTTTCAGAAACAGTTTCAGAAATATTGTTTGGTTTTGTTCCTGAATCAGTAGCAATGATTAAGTAATTATGTTTGACAATGATTAATGAATAAATGAATCATTAGCAATGATTACGTAATTATGTTTGCCAATGGTTAATGAATAAAATAGACACATTTGATCCAATTTTGATCGTGTCTGACATTATTTATTTGATGTATTTTGATCGTATTATTTAAATTTTATTGTAAAAATTTATTTCGAAATTCATTTTTGTACTTGAAAATTTTTTTTCGAGATTAACTGCGCACTAAAAATGTTAAAATAAATTTTTAAATAATTCACTTCCATTTTAAAAAGAAAAAAAAAACTATTACATGGAATGTTTGATTTTTTACCATAGTAATAAACAATTGCGTAGAAAAAGAAATTATTGGCATTACATTGATGAATATTACATAATTAAACGTCATTACAATAATAATGCGACCAATGGAATAACAACAATAGTAATCACCCTTACTACTTAATCAGAAATGTAACGAGAAACACGAATATTATGAAAAGCAACGTCATCCAAAGGAAAAAATTACAACCGCAACAAGCGCATACGGCCACCTTCCACCATGCTTGACTATGCAAGGTACGTCGTCGAGGTGTACCGGTGACACCTGCAGGTGTTGGGTGGTATTCATCCACCCATTGAAAAGAACCCGGATGTTGGCTCCATAAGGGATAACGGTAAAAATAACGCCCATAGTTCCGTGTAGTCCGAGCAGTTTTTAGGACCATTCGGCCAGCCCCACAGCAACACGGCGGACCAATCCTCATGCCTGTATAATGGTAAATAAGTATTTACGAACAGTATAGTGATAAAGAATGCGCAACAATGTTGCGCTACATATGTGCATGTACAACTACGACAATAAGTGAAAGGACAAATTATAGTGCTTACTTTCTCCCCGAACAAGTAGTTGATACATTGTTATGAATTATTTGAGTGCGATTCCCACAGTGCCCCTGCAATTTCATCCCTCAAGTTAGCCATTTCGTCAACACTCGGTCTACTCATGTTGAAGTTGCTTGCAGTTTGTCCCCCATTATTGAAATGCCCCTGCATCAATCCTTCTTCAACACCGTCAAAGATTTCATCCCTACCACGTTGTATTATTACCCAATTGTGAATAACGCAACAAGCCGTTACAATCGAGGGTTGTCGTACTGGCGGGTAATTGGGCATGCTTTTCAATATGCGGAAGCGTTTTTTGAGCAGACCAAAGGTCCGTTCGATGACACTGCGCAACGAAGAATGTCTGTGGTTGAAAAGTTCCATGGGTGACCGGTACAAATTACGGGCACCTCTAAAGTCGTCATTGTGGTAACGTTGTCCACGATAAGGAGCGAGATACCCAGTTAGATTCGAGTATCCAGCATCAACAAGGTAGTATTTGTCTACATTGAATTAGAAAAGCCGTCGGTCATTATTCATGTACAAAAGATTTGTAATAAAGTAATTTGGTGTAAGCTATAATTTGAGTGCCAAATACTTACTTTCGGGGGGACGAGGCCGCAAATATTCGTGCATCATGCGCGCTACCTTCCCACCCCGGGTAAACGAAAGTGAATTTTTGATCGAATGAGCAAACCCCCATGACATTTTGTGTCGTAGTGGATTTTCTTCCCCGAAATGCTGTTCCGCTCCTCTCGGGGACACAAGCCTCGATGTGAGTACCATCAATAGCGCAAATACAATTCTATTTAATCATGGAAATAACATTACGCTTTGGGCATGGACGAAAAAGCATGTTACGTGAACATTAACCACAAATTATTAGTGTTACCTCAAACCACGGGTAATATCTGTTGTCGTGAAGGATTTGCGGAGGTACTTCGTTAAGATCAGGCGGTCGAATAATAAGGGGGGCTACGTTGCAGAGTGCCCGTCGCATGTATTTGAAGTGCCTTGATATTGTATCCGTTGAGTGCTGGAAGCGATCGGCAGCCATACTGTGGCGTTGACTGTGACTACAAATGAACAAAAATATTGCTAGCGACTCTTCAATTGTGAGTCGCATATGTGTCCAGTTTAGGTTTGCATGTTCCACCAAGAAGTCAACTAATGACCTGAAAGTTACTGCATCAATCCTTAAGATATTCGTCATGGTTCTGTCGTGTCCATTCAATAAAAATTCAGTGTATCCTTGCCCGCTTACGGGGAAGGTCCGTTGCGGTATTCTTGTACGTACGGGTTGTTCGCTTTCATCTGAGGAGGTTTTCAAAACTTTAAGAGCAATTGCGATGAGTTCTATGTCATCTGAGCTACTCCCGTCGGAACCCTCAGTATAGTGAGATGATGATGCCATAATCTATTGACAACCGTAAAATGGAAATCATGTAGTTCACTCAAATGTCTGGTTGTGATACAATATTTTGGCCATGTTACTTTAAAGTGCACCAAAAAATAACAACTTAAAGTTGACAATCACGCACAAAACTAGAACACATACGAAATATAATTAACAATACTAATGCAAATCAAAAACACATTCCAACACAAGTTACGAAAACCCAACATAGTGTTAGACCCCACCCAAGTTCCGATGTAGTACTACACAGTCATAATATCATAAAGTCGCCCATCCAAACGGAAAAAAAAATAACACACCATAATTAGTACAAGAAATCATACATATCACGGAAGAGCCTTGACCCAGTAAACCCTACACTCAGGATGGACACCCAGCCATGCCTCTCTCCACTCACGTGACTCGGTAAATTTGGTAACTACCCTGGCATATTCGTGTGGTTCAAGCTCAGACCTATATTCATTTAGGACGTTCATGCAGGCAGTTACAGAGAAAGGATCTGGCTCGCGTCTCCCAACATCCGCATGGTCAGAACGTCTAGATTTATTAAGTATCCAATCATTCAAATTTTCGTACACTATGTCCTTCTTGTCGGCTTTTTGCACTCCCACAGTACCCTCGCTATGTAAGTCATCCAATTTGCGCTTGCCATGGGAACTTGATGACGACTGACCACGCACACCTTTGCCAGTACGACCACCTTTCGACGACGTAAATAGTTCACCCATGCGTCGCTCGTCATCAGAATCTGGAGCCCCTAAGGTGGACGGTTATGCAAACGCTCCGATTGCCACGTTCGTTGCGAATAGTTCATTAAGGAGGTCATAGTGTTCGAGCCCTTTATCCCTAAACTTCGCAGCTTCAGGGTTAGCCTACAAATCCAAGTGCACTTAATCAGTTAGGTTTGTGTACGTAGATTACATGTTTACTCTTTAAGTTAAATGTAGGTGCCTACGTAGGTGATGCGATGATCGTACCTGGATAAAGAGATTCCACACGTCGTCCGATGCTGTGAATGTACACGCATCAGCGTCCCACCCAAATCCCGTATGGTTCCCCATCTGCGAGAACACTTTCCATGCATTCCGCAATCGTATGTGTTTTCCCTGCAAACGCGATGGTGTATACCCAACCCATCCGGTTCTATTCTCCATCTCCCGAGCAATTACGGACCATTGGAGGTCCGTAAACGTTTTTCTCCGCCGACTACCTCCACAACCGTTTCCCTTCACCTCATCCAACATTAGGTTGATGAACAACTCAGTGGTTTGGGTGTTCCACATCTTTTAACTCGTCCAGGTGTGACGACATTATAACCTACATACGTAATAAACTGTGTAACTAATTTGTGTGAATACAGTTTTCCAATGTTCGGTACCGAAACATTTGTCAAACACCCATCTACGAAACAAATACATACATAGTCCTCTACAATCGCAATGGACTCCGCAAAGAAGAACATACGTACCGTTCGTCTTGTAGTTATACCTCTGCAAGAGTTTTGGGAGGAGGGAGGAGAGGTAGACTTCTTCCTCTTTGTTGGGGTGTGTGACGTTACATTTTTTGGAGGGACAACCGAGCCTACAATGTACGAAAAAAAGACAAGTCATAAGCAACCAATTCATTGCAAATCATGGATTACATCAGGGATTTGCAAAATCCTAATACAAAGATCAAACAACGAGATATGCACTTGACACATATAATATGCCCAGTTGCTTCTTCTGGACTTTCATAACCTGCTATGCAAAAATGAGATATGCACTTGAAATATATATCCAAGTTAAGATATATATCACGAGTGATACGAAAATAGATTAAGAAATCTGTTCGTTCATTCAAGAAACAGGATTTCTAGTTTGCATGGTCTAGCCATGGAGGCAACATATTAATACTTAACCAAAAATTTGATAGAGTGAATGTCATCCCATGAGAGACTACATATTACAAACAAAAGCTAGCCTTGTCTATGCTGGAGAATTGGAACCAAATAAGTAATAAGTTACTGAAGGCTACAGAGTAAAACCAAAAACGAAAATGCTGACAAAGCAAACCATAACTTCATCCAGTTTACCACAACTGCTGGTTTAGTAGCAGAGGGAAAACCCAAAACTATTATGCAACACAAAATGTACGTTAGAGAGGTATGGCAGATAAAGCTGCCATACAGGTTTTTCTATGGGATGCCAAAGGTGCAAGGCCTTCTTGACTGTTAATAAGTTCATGTGGGGGATGAGAGCAGTGGTGGTACTGGACCTTAGAAAGTCTCAATCAAAACAAGACATCAAAGTGTTTAAAAACAGATAAAGCTGCCATACAGGTTCTTCTCCAAAAAACATATTTCAATCTTGCAATGCAAAATACATTAGTTACATACATTGACTAATCATGGAAATCTAGTTCAAGCACATCATTGCAAATAAAAAACAAAAAGCATGGAGAATGACTAATCAGAAGAAATACATTGCTAAGCAATAAGTGCGGAAATGTTGATATTTTTCCTATAATTACTTAACTCATTAAAGTCCAATCATTTAAAAGACCTATGAAAAACTGAACTCAGAAGTTGCCATATCATTTTTAGGACTTCCATTTTTGTAACAATATATTTGAGTAATAACATTTGAAAAACTGCAAGTGTAAAAACCCAGGTAAAAACCCAGGTGGTATGAACATGCTTCATAAAAACCCAGGTGGTATGGTACATCATAAGTAACAAACATGTAAAAACCCAGGTGGTATGGTACTGTCTACAACTTATCGTCTCCAATTCTAACCCAATTCCACAAACACAAGCTGAACTCCGATTACCTCCACGGTTTTAATTCTGAAATCAAACTTCACTTCTCCCTCGAACAAATCATGGATTACATGTAAAATAATGCCACAGCCCACAAATGGAGGCTACGTAGTTGGATATTCTAGTATTCCTACTCATGTTGTTTCGTTTTTTCTTCCTTGTATGATATGTTTCACATTATAATACCAAATGAAGAGACAAAACAATAGTGAACTAAATGATTTTGAGAAATTTTTCAAGAACAGATCAGAAACAAACACATAGCGGGCATGTAAGGGACAGATCACAAACACACAAGAACAGATCAGAAACCCAAAAAACATGAACTATAAACAGATTATGGAGGGACAGATCACAAACACACAAACCCAAAAACACCGAAACCCAATAATTCTTCCAAAGTTCACAAATTTTAGGAACTGGTACATAAAAACGGAGGGATCGGAGCGAGAGAGATGAGGATCGGGTTAAAAATTCAAGTGAAATGGAAACCCACCTCTTTCTCTTCGAATCTTCGTCTGTCTGAGATTCCAACCGGCACACTGGAAAACTGTAACTTCCGGCTGAGTAGTCTGGCTCGCAATGGTTTGCCCTCTTTCCGTTCTCCCACTCGTCCTCCCTCTCCGGTAGCTACTCTTCCCTCTCCTTCCCATTTTTAAACAAATCGAACGCTACCTGTTGGCTTGCACATTCTGATGGAAGGGGGACACTACGGATGTGAACTCTCTTCCTACACGCGACGTGAGAACACTGTATTTTGAACACGAAATAGGACCTTGAATTGGTTGTCAATGAGCTGGAGGAATCTTCGTCCAGGTTTACAGCAAGAAAAAGGAGATAGGTAGACCAATTTTTCAATCCGCATGCCTAACAGTGTAAGAGTCTACCAGGCAAACAGAATCCAGAGGGTAAAAACTAGACCTCCCGAACTATTTCCGGAACAAATTCAAACCGAACAATTGTTTCCCAATCAGTTTCCAAATCCCCTCTAAACCGAACACAGCCTAAGACTTCATTGCTAGGATGGCCGAACCTTTTATGCCACATATCAACAGAGGAAGAAATGCTAGACAAAGTTGTGATAGTCTTAGTTGAAGGAAGAAGGGGATACAACCCTTGGTGGTAGGAGCCCTGATGTTGAATCCGAATTGTTTCCTTATCTTGAATCTCAAAGCCATATGCATCAAAGATAATTTTACAATTATTATCAGAGGCAAATGTATGCACTAACACACAAAGATTATGAGAAATCAGTGGTACATGAAGAATATTACGCGATGGAAAAGAAGCATGTGGAGTTAGTAAAAGACATTTACCTTAGTACAAAACAAGAATATTTTGACCATTACCAACAACCACTTGATCAGTACTTGGAGAAGAATAAGGTAAGGTTCTGGTTGAGGATTATGTGTCACATGAGAGGTAGCACCTGAATCAAAATACTAAGGACTTGGTTGTATAGAAGGTAAAACAGATTGTTGAAAGTTATGTTCTAGATCTAAAAATCAAGAAAAATTGTTATTTGCAGTGAACAAAGCTTGAGGAGATGGAGCAAATGAAAATTGGTTTAGTGTGAGAACATTTGTAGATTATATGGAGAATTTGGAGATAGGAAAGGTTGTCTATAGTTAAGATTTTGTCTATGGTGACATGTCAATGCTTTTTTCCACAAATTTGGCATCCACTAGACTGAGACTAACCAATGTTTTGCTGACCAAATGAGTATCATCTTTGAAAATTGTTTCCCTTGCATCTATTATTATTTTTCTTGTAACCATAACCTGACTGCATACCTCAAGTTGAATAACTATTCTGAAATTGATTAACATTATTATGTGAACCTGATTATGTTTGTTGAAATGAAGATCTAACATCAAAACCAGATTGGGGCACAACAAATGTGGCATTCTGTTGTTGCATATTCCATGATTAAGAAGCATTGTGAACATTCTGAGCAATTAACACTATCGATGGATCAATTTGAACATTGTGATCTTGTTCTATATGAGAGTTCTCAAAAAGTAGAATTGATGATAAATGTCCAAAAGAAATATCATCAAAGTCTGTTCCAGTACTTTGATTTAGAGAATTATACTCCCTAGGTAAACAATGAAGAGTAAAAACACAAGATCCTCGTCCGCAATCTTTGTTCCCGAAGCAATCAGCTTTTGTATGATTTCTTTGACAGAATCAAGATAGGACATCATTGATGTATTTTTTCTTCAAATTAAAAAGCTTTCTTTTTAGGTTATGAAATTGTAACCTTGAAAGAAAACTGAGGCCAAGCTTGATAGAAATGTTGAGATCCAAAAACATAAGAAAGAATGGATGGAGTTAGGGTTGCAATAATACAATATAGTAGCATCTTGTCTATGTGTTCTAGTTTATAAAATTTTAATTTGTTACTTTGTTACCAGATTCATCAGTAACTTGACTTTCTGGTATAGCAATTGAACCATCCACATATTTAAACAGATTGTTAGCTATCAAAGCATTTTCAATCTGAATTTTTTAGGCAAAATAGTTTGAAGTCTCAAGCCTCACAGTAACAAACAACTAAAAATTCACAATAAAAAAAGATAGAAAAGATGGAATGTACTCTGGTGATTGAAAATCTACCATGGCTAACTTCTTGAAACAATTCCAGTATTTGATTTAAAATGAATTCAATCCTCAGGAAATCGCAAAAAAGACTTTGTCCTGAATTAACTCTAATACCATAAAGAACTTACGCAACTATCAATTGATAGTCTTGAACACTCCATATCTTACATAGAAAATCTATAGTTGAAGATATGAAGAAAGAAAGAGATAAGAGTAGAGAATTGAAAAAAAAAAAAAAACTATGCAACTTAACTCACTTTTACTAGTGTGGATCTATTTTTCTCAACCCAAAACAGAAAGACCTAACTTATATTTATACAAGCTGGAATCAACTTAAGATGTATATTAAGCATATGTTCAATTAAAAGAAAATGACGGCCAACGCAATTGATTTTTTAACAAACTTCTAGAAACATCATTTTGTAACGACCACCAAATAAACCTCCACTTCATAACACTCAATATGCATCACAAAACACCTCAGCTAGAAATAATAATTCCTGCCTCAACTCTCTAATTCAATTTATCAGTTGCACCTAAGTTGGAAGTTAATCCTGCACAATCAATATTAAAACCAAGTGTTGCACAAGTTGTTAATGCATTGTCTTTATCTGATATACTTGACATTATTTACAAAAATCTCATTATCCGTCCATATCTGTTTATCAAAATAAACTCTTTAAAATTAATCATGAAATCACCTCCCATAACAATTTCCCCTTCACTATATACCTCCTCCTATTAGATCCCTCCATACCCTCACAAGCTTGTCATGTTAGCAAATGGGTTGTCATTGTGAGAGAATTTGAAAAGGGAATATCTTATTCTTTAGTCTTAGAAGGTGGCTTATTTCCGGTGTTTAATATATAAAGATAATTAGAAGGGTTTTCTATTGAAAAATCTCGGTGTTGCAACTAAAGGAAGGAAAATTCGTGGAGAAACTTCATCATCTCCACTCCGTAGTTCCACAATCATATCCGCATTCATTGTTTTTAGGGTTCAGACTAAACCATAAACGTTTGTTGATTGTTCCATAAAAACTAAAACAAAAGCGAGGGCGAAAATAGGAAGAATTATCAGGTGCTCCTTGGACATGGCTATGCGGCGCCGCAAGACCCCCCTATTCATCGAATAACTATGTGAAATTCATAATTAAATGTATAAACTCCACAAGAATGTGAAATGATTAATGAGTTTGGGCGTCATATGACTATGTTCAAGGACCTTTCTCTTAGAATAATATAGTAGTCTATTGAACTAGAACTAAGGGATGTGGACGAGTTGACCAATTACTTATGGATAAAAGGAAGGGACATGGATGTGGCCACATTACTTGAATACATTAGCTTCCTACCTCATCAATTTTACTTCGTATCATTATTTAATTATTAGCTACCTCATCATCCTGTTATTCAGAATAATCAAAATTTGGACTTGGTATCCTAAAGCTTGGAGAAGAGCCAAGCTGAGAATGACATGATACGATTTTTTTTTTTTAATAAGAAACTTAAAAGTACAGGGGGTAGAAATTAGAGGGGATAGAGTATGGTTAGTCTTGTAAGCAACCACTATGCACTAATTCTTGCACTTCATTGACAAATGAAAACAGGGGGAAAAAAAGGTGTGGGGCTGCCTTTTAGTGAATGAAGCATCGTTTTCAAGCAGCGCAATACTTAGACCTTTTCTCCCTTTACTAAATATGCCGTTTTAACTTGTCAATCGGTCATATCTCTGTCCTCTTTGTTCTCCAACAAATGAAGCATCTCAAAGTGATGGGATTATCCCATCAGTGTAGCAGAACTAGTTGCCGTTGGTAGATCGATTTCTCTCTCTCCCCCTCTCTCTCGCTCTCCTGCCTGCAAGTCTGCAAGGTGATGATTGATCCCATTACACTTCACTGCTATATACCAAGGCTTCTTCTCTCTGTTTGAGAAGTTGCAGAAAAAAGCCATGGCAATTCCAGGCCGGAACAAGAAGTCAAAAAGATTGCTTCCTTCTCGGACTAGCCTCGCCTCTATCGAATCCTTAACCATGCCTCTGGTCAGTCCTCTCTCTCTCTCTCTCTCTCTCTCTCTCTCTGAGTATCCCAATTAAGGTTGATGAGGGTTGACTCCACCAATCCTGCGACTACTGTTCTTAGTGCTGGATAATTTTTGTGTATATCAAGTATGCTAGTTTGTTATGCAGTACCAAAACTGTGCTGATGCCTGCTTGGTGGTGGGTTGTAATTGCAGGTACAGGAAGTAGTTTTCCAAGCAGACTTTCGGTGCGCCGAATGTCAGAAGAGGGTAGCTGAAATTATCTCCAGAATGAATGGTAAAGCTTTTTTTCCCTTTGAGCCTTTGTCCAATTTCATAATTTAGCCCATTGAGCCGAAAGTGGGTATTTGTTGGATACTACTGATTTTGTGAAAATGGGGAGCAAAAACCACCCAAATAGGACTTCCCAATTCTGTTTTTTTTTTTTGGAAATTGTGCCAAATTAATTGGCAATATATATACATATTTATATAAAGAAAAAAAGGGAGTTAAAATTGGCCTTATAATTTGCAACAGACAGCCCCAAAGTCTTTAGGAGCATTAAGTTCAGTAGCAAATGTGATATCAGAGGAAATGTTTTTGCATTTTTGGGGGGTCCATGTAGCCGCTTATAGTCTTTGCCAAATTAAAGGAGGATCTCATACCTACATAAGATTTTTGTTTTTTGGGATAAATTATGCGTTAGATTGTGTCTTTTTGGGAATGGAGTTCCACATTGGATTCCCTTTATCATAACTTTTAACCTTTTGGAATTACTTTGTCAGAGCTATCAAATGGGATGGGGAATATTACCTTTCAAGAGGGTGAAGGGGCCCTTTTCCCTTACTCCCAAAGAGACGTTTGTTAGTTGGTGGGTTTTCCTTTTTTTATGGTTACTTTTTAGCTGTGAAACTTATAACTTATCCACAGATCAAAAAGCTTGTGGTCCTTAAATTAAGGGACTTTGGGGGTCCTGTTGTGATGATAATGTCATTTGCCGCACAAGACACTAACCAAACAATTTTTCAGCAGTATTTTGCACGCTACAACGACGTCGTTTTTACATACAACACAACTTGTTATGCATAATGCACCACAAGCTCTCCCATTTCAAATTGGCATGGGATAGAGAGCGAAGATCAGGATTTCCTAACAATTGATATTAAAGGTTTTGAGAAATCAATTTGTTCTAAGTACCTATCTTTCTCAGTTTCATGGTTGAAAGGATCATCAAACTGATTTTAGTGGACAAATTAGGTCGGATGCTCTAATTTAAAAAAAAAAAAAAAAACCAGAGGCAGTTCAATTCATTAGCATAATTAATTCTTAGTTGTAGCAATTGTGGTTGGAAATGACTTCCCCCTGCATTGTGTAGTTGGTCTATTTTGGAGAACATAACGAGTTCATTTTGATGATTAAAATTGTTCATTCTCTAGTTTTCGTTGAGAACGTAGACTATTAGACATACCAAAAATTATGTCAAAAACACATTTATTTTTGTAAAAAATGAGTTGGGTACACGGAATTAATCTATTTTAAGAAAGTTAAATGTGTTCAAATTAGTTAGTTATTGGTATTCTATTTATATAGTTCTTAGTACAATTATGAACTGAAAAATGAAACAACTGTACAGTGTGGACTGCCAATAATCCATGTCCATTGTGATTTTTAACTCATTTCATTCCCTGCAATGTATTTTTTTGTTTGGACGTAATGCCCCTGCAAATTCAGTCCGAGCATCTTTTTAATCAAGACCTTCTCATGTCACGATCTCTTATGTGATCTTTCATGTGACGCAAAATGAAACTCACCATAATCTCATTCAAAGATCCAAGTTGTCTGTTTGTGTTTAAAAAACAGGGTTTCTACTTGATTTGGATCTTTCTTACTCTATTATTTTTACACTTATTTATGATTATGCCTTGTATTTTGATATTATAGTCTCATATTATTCTTGTGTTAAAATGATATCTTTGAATAACAGTTCTAATAGTTTGTACATATCGATATGTACATAAACTATGCAAAAAGTTATAATAATCGAATATCGTTTCAACGTATAAGATTTGTGTTAATAATAATGAATGGTCAAAATCTGCCCGTCCATTGCTCTAAAAATACATACATTTTGATCAAGTCTTTTTCGAAGTCAAATGAATGTGATCTTTTGCTTGGATAATTTAAGCATTGAAATCTATAAACTATATAGAATGGATATTTAAACACGATCGTAATGGAGTTCAGTTTTAAGTGAGGATTGTCATGGAGCTTTTACGATTTTACCCCAATTTTAATTAGGCTTTCCTAATCAATAATGAGATTGGTCCTCTAAATGATTTGAACACTTTGATTATGATAAATAATTGCATTGCATTTTTCTAAATTACAGTTGTGTATAATATTCAGGGGAGCCAGAGTCAGTTATGGTGAGTGTGTTGGAGAAGAAGGTAACACTCACTTGTAGATCACTCTCAAGTAGCACTATCGGTAAAACGCCCTCACACCGATTTGCTGCGGTGTACAAGAAGCAATTGAATAAAGTTGCGATGATCACACGACTGTTTTGCTCTTCCAGCAATTGATTTTGTACATTTGCAGTAACAGAGTACAATATGTGTTTAGGGAAATAAAGCCAAAGTCCTTGTGCTTGTGCTTGTAAATATTACACATGAATTCTGTTTCCTCATTTGATTGTATTTCTTATGGGACAAAAAAGGGTGTAAAGAATGAGAAACAAAGTCTGCTTGAAACGTGCTGAAAAACATTGATGTTTTTCTCCCTAATATGTTCTTGCAATTTGGGATTCGGGAGGCTGTAGTGTAGTTCCTTATATCGCGCTTGTAGCGTGTGCAAAACATCATAATTTTGTCCGCTTTTTGGATGTTGAAAAAATTATTGAAAACCTATGGTCGTCCCACATACTGTTGTGTTCATTTCCCGAAAGAGATCAAGCCCATGTATTGGTTTTCATATACAACTTTTGGATGAATTGAAAATTGTCCATAAAGTGAGCTATATGCTCATACATGAATATCGGTAGAATGAAGGATGTGAGTTTGTCCCACATTGGTTGGAGAATAAAAAATTCTTGAGCTTATTATTAGAATTTTTGCACTAAGGCTTGACCCTTAAGATCATAAAAATTTTGTAAGCAGGCGCGCGCCGTTGGCTTTCGGGCACGGGGCTCATGGGTCGTGATTTAATGGATATAATCTTTTTAAATAAAATTAATTTGGACTGGGCTCAAACCCAATCAGATTTAATTTTCTTTTTAACCCAAGACCCAACCCGCAGCAGCCCAACTTCTAGAAATGACTCTATATATTTCCAGATGCGCTTTTCTCTTCCAAAAAGACGTGTCCTCCTTCTCCAATCAGTCGCAACTTTCTGGTCAATCGCGATGCATCTGAACGAACACCTCTGTGCTTATAAATACAGAGGCTGTCTTCATTTTTTAATCATCGAAAATACCCTGCACTTGTTGCATACATATCATACCCCTTCTGAGATTACACCGCAGTTTCCTGGTTCACCTGTCAAAAAGATCGAAGTGCTAGCTATCTCTTTTTATCTATAGTCGTTGTATCCTGAGAAGCAAACGTCCGACAATCCCATTAACACCAGTGTGAGAACGTAATTTGCTTTAAGGACATAGTATAATACTCACCTCGATTTGCCAATTTCTAAAACCCTAAGATTGGCCCTTATAAGTTTATGTGATTTTTGTGCTTTTGTATATAGTGCGTGTCTATTTTGTTTCACCGGAAACAATACTCAAAATTACACCATTTTGATACTATGCATTTTGATAACAATTCGCGTGATAAGTCAAAACGGTATAATTTGGAGAACAAAGTGGGCAAAATTACGATATTTTGTCTACAATACCCTTCATTTATCAATAGACTGGTGTACAAAATTGAGAGAGAGAGATGCCTTGATTACTTGCGAAACATGAGCCTTGTTAAATGAGGAGATGCTTTGTAATGTCCCATGAACCTTGTTAAAATATTGAATGGAGAAGAGATGCTTCCCTTCATCCCTGTGCTATACTAATAACAGGCAATTCAATAGGGGGAAAAAGAAAGCAGAAGAAATCGATCGGCACCACCACCACAACTAGCAGAATCAGATCCCAAACTGAAGGAAATGAACTCCCACTTCACAATCCAAACATTTGGAAGAAACCAACTGTTCATTGTCTTATATATCTTCAAACTCTTTTCAAATCATAATTTGTTAAACTCGGAGATTGGTTGATTCTCAACTTAATGTCTGAAGGATTCCCTATAAAGGTAAGCTTCAAAAGCTGTTTTAATTTCATTAGCAATATTATCAGTATTTTTCATTTATTTTTACAACAAATATTGAGAACGTCAAAGATCAAATTCTACCTGAGTTTTAATATTTTTCCTTTTTGGTAACAATCAGCATTATTGCATGGTGATGCACGTTAACATCGACTGCAATGGTTGTTACAGGAAAATGAGGAGACTTATTCTTAAAATGAAGGGTAAAGATCTTATACTTCTCTTTTCCTACTTTGTCTTTGTTTCCAGTATGATTTTCGAGCATTTAGTTTTTCTATTCGAATCCTTAAGCTTTCATAGCCAATTCAATTTAGCTTATAGCTTTAATAATCTGAATTAGCCAAAAATTAAAAATTAAAAAAAGAGACCGAGGAGACAAAATAATTGTACGAATTAAAAATACGATTTTACTCTAATTCTACATTGAACTGTTAATGATTTTCTCTCTCCAACTTTTTTCTTTGTTTTTCGTCGAATTATTATTCTCTTAGCTTAAATTCTATCTCAATTCAAGACCCAAACCATATCATTTCTCCACCTATTAATCACAAAAGTTAGAGGATTTAAAATCAAATTGTTAGAACTGTTATTGATTTTTTACTTTTTAAATTTGTGCGAATGAATAATTCACAAAAAATTAATGCAAAACTAACAAATACGAAAAAAATTAAATAAAAATAATGAATACAATAAATAAAGAAGGCTGAATTGGGCTATAGATTAGAAAAGGTTAAATTTGGGGATCAAGTCAATAATAATATAAGTAATTAAGTTACTTTTTTTGGGGTCCAACATGCATACTTGTGATTATTGTTGTTAAATCATTAGAATATAATTACATTATCGTGAGAATTATATTAAACTGCAACTTTTAATAACCATTTCGTGGTTTCCAAAAAAAAATTGGGGGCTGAAGAAATAGAGACACACTTGATAGAGCAGCAGCAGAGCAGGGTGTTTGTGTGCGGGAGATTTAGCCCTGCTGACGTGGCTATAAAAATGAGGAAAAAGATGAAACGCAGAGTTGAAATACTGGATGTAGAAGAACAGTTGAGTGGTGGCGATGGCGGTGGCGATGGCAATGTGTAGATCCCACGGCCCACGGCATCTATCCACAAGCTTAGGACTGTTTGGAAAAATGGGAGGATTTTCTTCTTTATAAGGGGAAGGGTATATGGTTATTAATTGGTGGTACCTTCAAATTTTAGAAGGGAGATACTTGTATACATGCCGGGAAAAAAATGAAATTAATTATGTCAATGTGATGGAAGAGTTACTTGTCAATTTTTATGTGATATAATTAGTACACAAATAAAGGAAGAGTTCCGTCGTGAATGTATTATTACTGTTTTAATAGTCTTTTCAATTTTCGTATCATCAGGATAGATTTTTACATCAAGGATCCATTATAAATAATTCTTTCTCGAGAAATAAAGTGCTGTGAAATTCATTTTTATATAGTTCGACATTGTCTAGAAACCCAAAAAAAATCATATTTAAATAAAGATCTAATAAAATAATGAAATTTAACTGAAGGTGATAAAAATTATTGCATAATAATAAATAATGAAGAATTATATTGTATAATTTTTAATTAGTGTGGAGTTTGAATCCCATTTTGTTGACATCTTGTTGATTCCTTAAACTTTTTTCACCTAAGTGCAAAACCCTCAATTCTGTGTTAGTGACGACCGGGTTTGGTCTCCGACAGGCACTTAGATGCTTAAGTTAGCTTACTATGAAGAGAGTAAAACAAACTTGAAAGATTTAGAGTTATAATTTCACGTATCTGAGGGTGAAGCACCCTTGGCCTATTTATAAAGAAACCCAACAGACTGTTAGGAGCATCGACAAGAAATGTCGCGCCATGGACTCGAAGTAACCACGTTTCCGCCATGTATCCCACGTCTGTTTGAATCAGGCGATAATGTCTGCAAGTCTACCACTTACTTCACCCCCCACGTCTTCTCAAGTAATTGCTCGCAACGTGGAGGACATGCCACCTCTAGATGTGCCGAGCATAGTGCCTTCGACGACACGACTGAACAATGTGAGTTGATAGCTTTAAACCCTTCCTGCATCTTGATCGTGGAGGAGGTTCGGCCAAATCTTGAGTCATGCGCCTGGTAGGGCTTGAGGCAAACCACATGGGCTTGTTGATCCTCACGGCCCGATACAAGTGGATTCATCTTTGGGCCTAACCCAACTCGAATATCCCAGCGCATATGGGTCGAGTATGCATTTGGACCGAAGGCCCAACCTTTTGCGTATCCAGCTTTCCATAATAGCCCCTCAATTTCTCTTCTCAACACCTGTCTAATAAGAGGAATTGACCCCATTCTAAACGGAGCTTCATGTAGCGCGCTGTTAAATGCGATCCATGTGGCATCCTCTCACTGACTAGGGGTGAAAGAGTAAACCGGAAAACCAAACCAAATCGGCAAACTGAACCAAACTGACGGTTTGGTTTGATTTTTTAGTTCATTTGGTCCGGTCCGGTTTAAAAATTTAGAGAAATTTCGGTCTGGTTTTCGATTTTAGACCAAACTAAACCGGACCGAACCGGTATATGTAAAAAAATCTAAAAATTTAAAAATATAAGTATAGTGGTACACGGCGTGTAATCATGTATATGTAAAAAAAAACATAATCGTTTCCCTCACTTTCATTTTTCATTTACCCTCCACCTCCCGCTACCTCCACTTTTCATTCTTAGTGCTCTGTCTCTCACAATTTCACTCACCCTTAACCTTCTAAGCCCTCCAGCTCTTGGCTTTTAGTAAATTTTTAATAAAATTTAGTTTGGACTGAGTGTACTTGACATGAGCCTATTAATTATGGGTAAATTAAATTAGGGTCCTTTCTACTCCTCCAACTTAGTTTTTCATCCCATCCACTTTTCGGAATTATGTTATCATCCTATAATAGTGTAGATGGACAATTTTGCCATTACTTTTGAGAGATGGTTTACCATGTTACCCTTTGTGTAGTTAACATTTGATTTGGTGAGGTTAAATCTGGAGAATCATTTTAGGCTTAATTTTAGGGATTACGTTTATCATTTTAGGCTTAATTTTAGGGATTTGATTTGTTACGGATTTCATTTGTTATGGAAATATTACTATATGTGGCCGAAATATTAGTAATTTGATTTGTTTTTCACTGATACTATTTGTTACGGATTTGATTTGTTACGGAAATGGTAGTTTTAAGGGATTTGATTTGTCACGGATTTGATTTGTTACGGATTTGATTTGTTTTTCACGAATTTTGCACAGATTATTTTTGTTACGGATTTGATTTGTCCCGAAGTTTTTAATCACCGGAAAAAAATAGTTCTTTGGCCCGAAGTGTTCAATCGCCGAAACTTGAAGTTCTCTGCCCCGTAAAGTCCCATTATTGGAACTTGAAGTTCTCTGCCCGGAAGTATTTAATCACCGGTTTGGACTGAAGATTTTGGTAAGTTCTGATGATTATTTTCGTTATGTCGATATTACGGTGGTTGATGTTGAAACCCAAAATTTATTGCGATGATTAACGCATTGTGGGTCTAATTTTGTGATTCGAATGGGGCACCGAATCCAAAGGGTTTGACATACTGGTGAAAATTTACCATCTGTAAATTTACCATAATGATTACGAAATTCACCATAATGCGCATTTTGATGGGGGTGACAAAATTTACCATGCGTATTGTCTGAATTTACTATAAATCAAGCAAATATACCATGGACGACCATAACTCAAATTTTAATGGGAATTTACCATGTTCGTCAATTTGGTAAGTTAAAATTATGGTACATTAGGAAATTTGTGGTATATTTGCTGTACATTGTAAATTTGTAAGTGATAATATGTTTGAGTTACCATAATGATTACGAAATTCACCATAATGCGCATTTTGACGGGGGTGACAAAATTTACCATGCGTATTGTCTAAATTTACCATAAATCAAGTAAATATACCATGGACGACCATAACTCAAATTTTAATGGGAATTTACCATGTTCGTCAATTTGGTAAGTTAAAATTATGGTACATTAGGAAATTTGTGGTATATTTGCTGTACATTGTAAATTTGTAAGTGATAATATGTTTGAGTAATTATGGTATATTTGCTGAACATTGTAAATTTGGAAGTGATAATATGTTTGAGTAATTATGGTATATTTGCTGAACATTGTAAATTTGGGGCAACTATATTTTTTGTGTCACGTTGCCGCTTGACATTTAAATTAGGTAATACCGATTTTTCCCCTTTTGTGCTACATGATTGTTCCAATGGATGGTGGTTTGATACTGATTTGTAGGCATAATGAAAAGATTGCTGCAATTCGGATAGATCGCAGCTGGAACTTTGTGCAGGTGGTGAACAAGGTATGTGATAGATGGCATCATTTGGACCCTGAATCCGTGGTGTTGAGTTACTCATTGGTTGACAATGAAAATCTACTATTGGACAACGATGACGACTTGGGTACGATGTTCGTGCTTGCAGAGAATGCCGAATATGAAGACATAGAGGTACTTGTTAAGGACTCAACAGTTGGGATATTTGATATTGGTAATCGAGACGGCAACAATGAAAATTCTGAAGGCATGTTAGGCCCTATGGATTATACCGTGGTCCAGTCAATTGATGGTGAGGACTCAACAGTTGGGATATTTGATTTGGTGAGGTTAAATTTGGAGAATCATTTTAGGCTTAATTTTAGGGATTACGTTTATCATTTTAGGCTTAATTTTAGGGATTCTAGACGAGATTTCCTATTCCGGCGCGATCGATTTTCTGTCACCGTGATTTTAGGGGCTTATGGTGTAATCCGAATAAACCATGGTCAGAGTTTACTGGGGGCTGGTTCGGTATTTACAGAAAATGAGGACTGGAAATTAATGTTCAAAAGTGTATGGGATGAAAACTTAATAAAGACTAATAGAAAGGACCTTAAAATAAGTACCCCATTAATTATTTACAATTTTTTTTCATTTTTGGCCCAAGTCCAATTACACCAAAATCGGACTGGACCAAACCGAAACCAACTAGACCAAACCGAATCACTTCGGTTCGGTTTCAGTTTTAAAACCTTCAAACCGGAATGACCGATTTGGTTCGAGTTTTTCGGCCAAACCAGACCAAACCGGACCGGTATCACCCCTATCACTGACTGTACCATCCCATATTTCGAGAAAATCGTTGGCGACAAGAGTGATTGCTCACATGAACCATTGTTTTCTAGATCACGCCATGTGTTATTCATCCAACGATATGAGCCGAACCGCTTTATTTTTTGCACCAATGTTTTCAGAAACTCTGCCAGTATAAATAGGAGGATCTAGAGGCAGAAAGTCATGCATTCATTCTCTCTCTAAGATTAATCTCTCTCTGAAACGAATTTATGACTATGGGGAGAGTTTGAGTTTGCCCTCAGCGAGGAGAGGATTTTTCGAGTACCGAGGATGATAATTTACCGAGGTAGATTTGACTTTTTTTTTGTCTACATCTCATAATGTTCGGTTTATAACTATTTTTATCTATTGTACGTGCCCGGGTTGTAGACTAATTGAATAAGAGAGTCATCTTAGCTATAATTGATGCAACACTTTGCATCCCGAGAAGAGAGAGGAGGTGCACTTGGCTTTTACGGTATGCATCCTCCTACTAATCCACATTAAAGGGCCAAGTCGAATCAAACAACAGCGCCGGCACAGTGGCAGAGACAACGATTCCAATAATCTTGAGCAACCGCTTGAGTACCGAGTCCCAATATCGAACTGTCTAGTAGCACGCTCTCATATCATCCCTCCACTCGGCGTCATTCGAGAGTTGATGGATCAGCCAATCCTTGACACCATCATCGAGGAAAGCAAAGCATGTTGTATGGATACAATCATTCACTGAGCCACGACTTTAGCAACCCACAACTGAAAGAATTACTAGCTGAACTTACAGCGATGTCGAGAAAAACAAAGCACGTTGAAGTGATCAAGCCTACTACCGGAGTTGCCGCCCCCAAACCAATAACTAGCCATACATATTCACAAAAACGCCGTAGAGAGAAGCAACCTAAGGACGCGATCCAAACAACAAAGCCAAGGACGGAGAAAGAACAGCTTCCTCTGATCAAACAATGCATGGTCATAGCTCCCCCCCCCCCACTACCAAAAGGATTCCGCCAACTGCAGGACGCGCTCTACACCAAGCACCTACATAACTCTAAAAAATTTGTACCGAACCTTATGATTAGTGATCAACCGCTGACAGTCAAAGATTCGGTTGACACAACCAAGCATGTTGCCCTTGCCCTTGCTAAAGTTATGTTGTTGCCAAAGGATTCTGAAAAATTGCCAAGGGACCTAGAGAATGCTTTCAATGATATGGTAAAACTCAGCGTGAAGGTATGTCCGTACATCTTCTCTTGTGATTTTTTGCGCTCCTTTTACTTAACGCTATTCTCCTTCCGTGCAGACTTGCCAGCACATGGTTGCCGTGAAATCTTTGTTGATTAAGCAAGGCAACAAGATGAGCACCTCGAAGACCCAGCTTATCAAGGAGCAAAAAGCCCACTTGAGGACGAAACAAAAAAGGGATTCGATCTTAAAGGCTACTGTCGAGGCTAAAGAGCAAGTGGTAAAGGTCACTACCAAGGCCAAAACAAAAGGTAGTCGAGCTATTGGACATTGTTGACGAAGTTGATGTGAAAGGATATAAAGACGGCTGGAATAAGTGTGAAGTCGGGTACAAAATGTCTATGGTGCGGATGAATGCCAAGTTGGCCGATTTAAAAGAGAGTGCGTTTCAGGTGGGATAGCTTTGAGTTATAATGGAAGCTCTGGGTGCTGACTGACTCAAGCCTTCACTCCACCATCCCAACATACCGAGTTCCAGCCGAAGTCCCTGGATCATTGAATGCTAATGTTGCCAAAACCTCTTTAACCCCTCTCAATGCTCCAACCCATGATGGTGATGCCCCAACTAAGGGTGAAACTAATCCATCGGCTTAGTAGTGAGCTCGGAACTTGTAACAATATAGATTGAAACTAAATATTCTTCATCATGTTTGTTTTCTGAATTTGGTTTCAGTTAGAACGATCAGCACCTAAACTCTGATCCACCTGGTGGTCGGACCAGTGATGTTGTGTTGGTTAGTCAGCATTGCTCTTCACTTTGCCGAGTTTCATGCCTTTGAATATTCAATTCTTGAAATTTTTAAATGACTTGTGAAAGATTTCAAGAATTCTTTAAAAATTTCCTAAGTGTAGGAATTCCTATCTCCAGTCACTACCAAACCTGCCCTGAGGTTGATAGGCTAATGACTAGGAGGGTACGACAATTCCACTGACCTTGCCCCACTGTCCGACAATATCATGGGGACCCGATAATTCCAGTACTAACCGAGGAGTAGCACTTGGGATCAATCCAAGGCATTTTGGGATTGAGTGTTTGGTAATTCTACCGAAGACGCTCATTCTCGGCAATTCCACCACTTTTATATATCTACGAGAATACCACAATGTTAGATTTTGAATTGCAATATAACAGTTGAAAGAAAAAACAATTTTATTGATAAGAAGGATCTTGGGATATTTACAACTGCTGGCTCTCAGCCTTACACTTTAGGTAGTGATAATACTTTCTATGATTCTTTACATTATAAGATCGGGAGATTGGAGTGCTCTTCTGATCTGTATGAGCCAACCCTTGTGCATTTCAATTTCTGAATGTGTAAGTGAGATTTTTAGACCAAACAATATGAATCTCAAGTTCTAAATAATTTCTTGACTTGATATAAGACGAAAAATAAAAATTGTTTAACAGCTGAGACTTATTTAAAAACTCAGAGTCGCCCCACTTGACATAAAATTTGGGTGTGTCAAGTCACCTTCTAAAGCCATTTTCGAAGAAGATTCCTTGAGAAAAATATTTTAATTTTTACTCAAAAATACGATTCTGTTTATAAAATGACTCCTTTAAAAGAAATCTAGTCTTGCAAACAGAGATGTGTTCGAAAATTTACTGTTACGAGTTGGAAATGTGTTAGACACCCAACATTGCTCTTTCGGTACTTAATTTCTTCAATTAATTTCATTTTATTATCATTGGCCAAATTGATAAACATCTAGTGGTTGAATATACAATAGGGTATAAAGTAAAACAGGGTCCGAGGGTATGACCTTGGCTTATGCAATTTAGCTCTCGATGGCAAAAATATCGAAACGAATATATATTAAACTTTGACCGAAACATGATATACAAACTAGTATATGTACATCATGTTCTATTTTCGAAACGTTAGGTACCTTAAATCCCTGGTGGGAACTTTCAAGTTTAACAATAGCCCGCTTCTGTTTTATTAATGAATTACCATATTAATCTTTCTTGAAATTGCAATTTGCCATCTCGGCTAAACCATGTAAGCTATTATTACATTTTCATTCATTTTCTGCTGACTACCTATGTCACTAGCGTTCCGAGAATTTTAAGGTTAATTTGGTGCAATGTGTCAATGTCGTTCCGATAATCTTTCGAGAAAACACGACATGCAAAATTGATACAAACTGTCAATTTGCATGACATACTTTAATTTGAGATTATTGGAACCAAAGACTGGGAGATATGAACAGCACAACGGCTATTCATATTTCTCAGTTTTTAGGCAAGACACGTATTTGCTTAAATTTGTTTTTTATCTGCAATCCTTTATCCCAGCAGCTACACAAATATTGATGGTCCAAATTACAGAATATAAATGTCACCTCGATTACGATAATCTCTCATGAAAAGATAACGTGTACCGCCCATTAAATTTTTATTCCGAAACACTGCCTATATCACCCGTGTATTTATGAAATTTTAAGATTATCGGAATTTTTAGCTACGTGATATGAATAGCATGTTAGCGTGAAATCAGGTCACTATTCATATTACTTAATTATGAAGTAACGAACTTTTGTCTTTTTGATTTTACGTAAAATAAAAATAAAGTAGTAGTAACTGTTACGGGAAAGTGGGAAAGGGATAAAATAGAAAAATGTTATGGGAATCGGGAAAGGAGAAAAGTTAGAAGTTAACTTTGACAGGTGCCAACGCAATCGAGCGATATGTCAGGGATGTAAATATTAGCTCCAAGAGAATTTATATAGCAATGATCCTAAAATCTTTGTTATAAAAATCTCGCTTTAAGTTGAAATCACGAAAAGTACATTGGCATAGGCCAATACCGACTTTCATAATTTTAACTTTGGAAAGACAACGTCTTGACATTTTAAAAGTACAGACTAGAAATCTCTAGAAATGGACTAGAGATTCTAGGAAAGCGGACTAGAGATGCGGATGCCGACTTTTTCGGGCGTGATATTTACATTAAAAATAATAAGAAGAAAAGACAGAAAAAGCGGACTAAAAATTTCTAGAATTACGGACTAGAGATGCGAATGTTGGTCTTTATAAGCTTAATATTTATATTGATAACACAAAAAAAAGAACAGAATTTAAATAATAAAAATTAAATAAGCAAAGCAGAAATAAAAAATAATTGTTACAATATTACCTTGTATTGATTCTGAAACTGAACAACAGGATGTGAAAAATACTTGAACGCCTAAATAAAACTATAACCTGACAAAACGTTGAATTTAAAATTCTCGTTATCCCGAGCTATGCTAGTATAAAATGTCGCTCAAACTTCTCTGAATCTTGAAAGAAATTGGACAGAACCTCCTCTTGATTTTGACTAAAACCTAGACAAATAACTCTAAACCCAAATATCATTCCGAATACCAAGAGTCCGAAACTAGAAAGTTGGAACCATCGAATGAAGAACACTCAAATGATCTTACTGAGATTTTTTGCTTTCCTAATCTTGTTTTCGGGTTTTAGTCCCAGAAATAGTTTTTTTTTAAGGTTACTAAAAGGGTTTCGAAATCAAGTGAGCATCTAGGGATTTTTTTTGGTTGCTAGCTCTAGTCTCTCTCCAATTGAAATAAGGATCGGTATTTATAGCGCGAACATTACCTTCAGACGAAGCAAAGTAAGTCGGCATACATGAGTTACAATCTACTATACAAGCGACCCATGCGGTCTGCCACTTGATCCAGTCCCTCTCCAATTGAAATAAGGATCGATATTTATAGCGCGAACATTACCTTCAGACGAAGCAAAGTAAGTCGG
Organism: Arctostaphylos glauca; assembly: GCA_019985065.2. Lineage (NCBI taxonomy): Eukaryota > Viridiplantae > Streptophyta > Magnoliopsida > Ericales > Ericaceae > Arctostaphylos > Arctostaphylos glauca. Next base: position 17,130,650 of record JAHSPW020000013.1, read on the forward strand.
CATACATGAGTCACAATCCACTATGCAAGCGACCATGTGGGCTGCTACTTCAACGAACCAATTAATCCATTCCCAGTCAACAACAGGCTTTTTCCATCTGATGGTCGCATGGGGCTATGAAGCCCATCACGGCATGGCCGCCCATATGGGCCTTGATGTCCAGCACGGCGTGGCCGCCCACATGGCTTGGGTGCCCCATGTGGCTACAATGCCTCACACAGCATGGAGGGCCCCACCAAAAAAAAGAGCTCACACAGCATGGGTGACACGTGTCACCTGAAACTCTCTCTTTTTTAATTACCATCCGTTACGCGATAAATACCCTTTATGCCATTCTTGATCTCTGGATTATCAAACGAACTCAGATTTGACCACGGACACTGCCATTGAACTCGTATTGTTAAGAAGATCATTTTGAGTATAATATTTGATTTATGGACCTATCGACTTGCAAACCTAGCTCCCAGTTAATCACCAGTATGCCACTACAATTCTGTAAAATGTTGCTTCTTGAGCTACCGAGCTCAGATTTGACCACGGATATAGCAGATGGACTCGTATCACCGTGTTGATCAATAATACACATCTTTCATATTCTAAGCATATCAGCTCATAAATTGTGCTTCCGAAACCCCGTTCTGAACAATCGAAAATTATCGGCGTCGTCCGATTTTGTCTCAGTTACCGTCAATGGACATGTATCTCTATACTGATCAAAAGTGTGAGGTTGATCGAGTTATCTCATGAATGAGGCTCCCGAGCCCTGGTCTATGCAAGAGCAAAATGGTCTTTTGTGCACAAGTTCTTTTGAGCCCATTCTGATGACATGTTTCATGATAGCTTGAGTGGTAGGACAAAATCTGGTATCAACATCGGTCATAAATCGGCCAAGCCGAACTGTACCAAATCGATAGACTATGGTCCGTTTTTGATTTCTTATTTACCTAAACCGAAACAACCAGTTTGATCCGAGTTTATTGGCCAAACCTAACCGGTTACATCCCTAGTAATGACAATCCCTACCTCGATTGGTGGATTACAACGATGAATGGCTACAAATCTGAAGGATTTCATACGAACAGAGCAACATTTCTCAACCTTCAAGGACTCAAGAACAAAACCCTCAAACTCTCTCTCTCTCTCTCTCTCTCTCTCTCTCTCTCTCTCTAATTACGAATTTGTGATTGGTAAACGAAAAATGCTCGATTACTACGTTTATATAACTTAATAATTATAATAAAATACATAGTAATCTCTCATGAATCTATAAATGACAAAAATATTTCCACCATTAATGATCATCAACAGAGTTATTGTCCATTCAAGAATTTGATATCTTATGCGTAATCCAATAACATACTAGTGACATAAAATCATGGTTAAAGTTGCTCAACCTACTCACACGAAATCCCACGGGGATCCATGGACATAAACAATGTGATCGTGGATACTTGTACATTGTGAACATGCTTAGATAGGTGAAATACAGTCTGAAAATAATGCCCAGAATGTCTGAGAGAGCTCGCTCGTGTGGTCTACCAAAATTATGGATTATGACTTTCTGGTCAATGGTAAGAATTAGGTTGCTCGAGGGGTTTTTCAAATTACAAATTTTGGATTTTAGACTACCAGACAGAATCTGACCAAAATAAGACGGGTTGCTCGAGCAATCATAGCTTGCTTGAGCGATTTGTCGTCTTCTGCAGATTATGGGTTTAAGGTTTCTAATGTAGAACAATTTGACCCAAACCCTAATCTATGTCTCTGATCCAAAACAGAAATTAAAACAAAAAACATAAGTTGTATGGGTTAGCAACCATTTTTTCCCTATCAATTGAATGTTTCTAACTATAAACAAAATGGATTTCATAAATACTCCGGGTGAACAGTAAATCGTAGTCATGATTTTCTAACAGAAATGCAACAAATCACATACCATAGTTGAATACTTAGGGGTTGGTAATGACTAGGGGTGTAAACATAAATCAGTAAATTGGAGCGGACTGGTAAACCGAACCGAACCGACGGTTTAGTATGATTTTTAGCTGAAATCGGTCCAGACCGGTTTGAGTTTTTAAAAAAAAAATTGATTTGGTTTTCAATTTTTAACATGTAGGAGCTAGACCGGACTGGTTCGGTAAAGGTTAACCCTAAACATAAAATTATATTATTTATCGGTTGTAATTTGCACTAAAATTTATAATTGTTTCTTGCTTTACACTTTGCATGGAAGTATTGTTAGGGTCACAACTTTATTGACTTATTTTGAACACTGCTTTGGATTAGATGCGATTATTGACTTGTGATGTGATGCCATTATTCTTAATTGTTTGACATTATTCTTGATTACTTAAAATTCTTACAAATTTTTTTTATTACAATTGGTCTTTCTTCATTCTTTACATTTTTTTAGAAATATGAGCTTGGCCCACCCAAACCAGAAACCCGTCATAAATCGGCCAAGCCGAACCGGACCAAATCAATCAACTAATGTCCGGTTTTTAATTTCTCATTTACCTAAACCGGAACAACCAGTTTAATCCGAGTTTATTGGCCAAACCTGACCTTTTACATCCCTAGTAATGACAGTCCCTACCTCGATTAGTGGATTACAACGATGAATGGCTACAAATCTGAAGGATTTCATACAAACAGAGCACCATTTCTTAACCTTCAAGGACTCAAAAACAGACCCTCAAACTCTCTCTCTCTCTCTCTCTCTAACCCTCTGATTACGAATTTGTGATTGGTAAACGAAAAATGCTCGATTACTATGTTTATATAACTTAATAATTATAATAAAATGCATAGTAATCTCTCATGAATTTATAAATCACAAAAATATTTCCTCTATTAATGACCATCAACAGAGCTATTACCCGTTCAAGAATTTGAACAGATCGCTCGAGTGGCCTCAGCTCATTCGAGCCAGCTCTCAAAAGGTGAGTCGCTCGAGCAACCTATAACTCTCTCGAGCAAGCTCCAAATTTTTAGAGCTTGAATTAAAATTAATTTTTTAACTATTAATAGAAAATTAAATTAATAATAATTCAAATTAAATAAAAAATTCGGGTTATTACAGAAATAATCAAACACACACAAAACTAAAAATAAAAAATACAAATACCAGTCATTTGAAAAAGATGAAGAACTCTCAGTAGTCATATTTTACTTCGAAATGAAGAACAGTAGTACGAACAACCTACAAACAGGAAAACAAACTTAGACGTCTTACCTTGTTATGATCGTGGACATTAATAGTAATAGAAAAATAAATATAATTGGCCTAGCTAATCACAGTGGTTAGGGAGTTAGTTGTAACTACCTAAACTGAGTTCAATCAGTTGGTATTCTGTTAGCTTGGTATTCTGTTAGCTAAACGGTTAGCCTAGAATCTGTTAGGAAGTTGTTAGCTGAAGTTGTTAGCTTACACGCACACATACAGCATCAGTTAACGAGTAAAGCGGGGACAAATGTGTATAAATAAGAGGGAATGCTTACCCTGAGAGGTATGGAATTTCTGATTGTAACCTAGCTTGGGCTGGAATAAGAGATCTATCCTCTTCTTCCTTCAATTCGTCTTTGTCTTCTTCTTTTGTTGCGGAAATTCTAACATACCTCTCTCTGATTTCGAAGCCCAAGTGATGAATATCATAGAAACAGGAGAAACGAACAACCCAAAAACCACAAATCGTGGTCGGTAGGTGGTACGATGAACTCTCAAGCCCGATGTAAGAGACGACAATGTACTTAACAACAGAAGTCAAGGATCCAGACAATCCAGAACCAAGCGTCACTTATGAATCAACAAGTGCGAGGTGAAACGAAGAACTCATAACAAGAGAGAAAATTGAAGACAAAACGATAGAGCTTAGAACCCCATAAACCACTTTTGAGGGCAGCCCAATCTTTTACCACACTAGTGTTAAATAACAACACCCGTAGGGGGTTTAATATTATTTTTTTTTTGGGGGGGGAGGGTGTTTCTAAAGTAATCCGTAAGACCTGTCCATTTTATATATCAATCAAACACTAGCTTCAATAAGGAGGGGTCTTAAATAAAACTCTTCTTAGTTAACACCGCTTTTAACAACCCACCCAACCAAACAAGCCTTTAGTGTGAATAAGCTTCCCACATTCATATGAATAATTATAAAAGGCAAATGCTAAATGGTGACCCATAGGCACTTGTTAAGGGTGTAAATAATTTTATTAGTTGCTAAAAATTATTTAGTCAACAAGTTATTTTGTGATGCTTATCAAATGATTGATACTTTTTAACTACCTATATTTACTATACCGATAACTACAATAACATTACCAATATTATCCTTGCTTAATTTTTTTTTTTGTGATGAGTACACAAAAATGTTATTCACACAAAATACATTTTTCCTGAGAAACACCAGTAAAAATTTTGAATTTACAAATATTGTCGTTGTTGTTATTTTAGATATTCATTTATGTTTTCAACTATGAGCATTGAATACACATGTCGTTTGAAATGCTGGGTGCCTAAATTAGTTAGCTCTTTTTAAACTAGTTATTTTTTTTATCAAATGAATGAAATTTATCACTTTAAATTGGAAAAAAATAAACAAATGATAGTATTTATTTATATTTTTTTAGTTAAAACCACTTTTAACAACCCACCCAACCAAACAAGCCTTTAGTGTGAATAAGCTTCCCACATTCATATGAATAATTATAAAAGGCAAATGCTAAATGGTGACCCATAGGCACTTGTTAAGGGTGTAAATAATTTTATTAGTTGCTAAAAATTATTTAGTCAACAAGTTATTTTGTGATGCTTATCAAATGATTGATACTTTTTAACTACCTATATTTACTATACCGATAACTACAATAACATTACCAATATTATCCTTGCTTAATTTTTTTTTTTGTGATGAGTACACAAAAATGTTATTCACACAAAATACATTTTTCCTGAGAAACACCAGTAAAAATTTTGAATTTACAAATATTGTCGTTGTTGTTATTTTAGATATTCATTTATGTTTTCAACGATGAGCATTGAATACACATGTCGTTTGAAATGCTGGGTGCCTAAATTAGTTAGCTCTTTTTAAACTAGTTATTTTTTTTATCAAATGAATGAAATTTATCACTTTAAATTGGAAAAAAATAAACAAATGATAGTATTTATTTATATTTTTTTAGTTAACACCACTTTTAACAACCCACCCAACCAAACAAGCCTTTAGTGTGAATAAGCTTCCCACATTCATATGAATAATTATAAAAGGCAAATGCTAAATGGTGACCCATAGGCACTTGTTAAGGGTGTAAATAATTTTATTAGTTGCTAAAAATTATTTAGTCAACAAGTTATTTTGTGATGCTTATCAAATGATTGATACTTTTTAACTACCTATATTTACTATACCGATAACTACAATAACATTACCAATATTATCCTTGCTCAATTTTTTTTTTTTTTTTTGATGAGTACACAAAAATGTTATTCACACAAAATGTATTTTTCTTGAGAAACACCAGTAAAAATTTTAAATTTAGAAATATTATCGTTGTTGTTATTTTAGATATTCATTCATGTTTTCAACTATAACCATTGGATACACATGTCGTTTGAAATGCTAGGTGCCTAAATTAGTTAGCTCTTTTTAAACTAGTTATTTTTTTTATCAAATGAATGAAATTTATCACTTTAAATTGGAAAAAAATAAAAAAATGAAAGTATTTATTTATATTTTTAATTAGATTTTTATAGTAAATTGAAGGGTTAAGAATATTATTTTTAAATTTTAAATAAGAGTAATATTGGAAAGTAAAATGATTTCCTATCATCATCATGTATTAAGTGTTATTAATTTTACAATCAAAATCGAGTAGCTGTTAATTAGGATGCAATTGATTCAATGATCATTAAAATATTTGCAAATATTTTGGAGCACTTATTAGCCGAACCGATTATAAAATATTTGCAGTTGTAGCATAGTTACTCTCTCAGCCTCAAAGTCAGCCTTTTGTCCACTCCCGCGAGGGGTCCACTGGACTAATTGGTTTTCTGCGACTTTTGACAAAGGGTCTTGAATTCCTAGGTTCCGTGTAATACTCGTTGGATTAGGAAACTGCAAGGAAACAACCCAATACCGATTCTCTCTCCTAACTTCATATTCTCTCTCCTAAGTCCTAACTTCATATTCTCTGGGTCAGATACACGCTTTCAATAGAACTGGCCCCTCTCTCTCTCTCTGATGCCTGATTTTGGTGGAGTGTCTTAATTTTCACAATCTAACATTTCGTCAAGTAATAACCCACAATTAATTCAGGTGGATGAGACTGTTGAAAAGTTTTACCCGAATTACACTGAACATACTGCACTTTCATATGATGAGTGATTAATACTGAATTACACTGAATCATCTAAAGTTCCTAAACTAGATTCAGAATTAACCAATGGTAAGCATGAAACTTAATTAAACAAGATCAAAATTCCTAAACAAATTATTGCAGTAATCGGTATTGGGTACCAAATTAACTGTATTTCTTCACAAAATGATGTTTAGTATATCTTATAGACCAAGCACTGCCGATCTTCGTTTTTGAGTCATTCACAAGAAAGCTAAAGGATAAAAAGTGCTGTGTGCTACAAGCCACGGCATGCCTTACGAAAATTTGCCTCAAAATCTTGGGTAAGCGATTACTTTAATTGTTATTTCTTTCCTCATCTAGGTCTTTTGCCGCCTTTTTTAGATTAGGGACGGAACTAGAATTTGCACTAAGGAGACCAATTAGAAAAAAAATGTTAATGCGATATGTAAAACTTAATTTTGCTGTTGTAACTTTCATAGAATATATTTCAACACTTGAACCATTAATTTTTAGGAAATCGTGGACACCGTGTGTTAAGACACATATTGTGTAATATTAAACCACCACGTACATAAACAAATTCTTCAAAACTTTGTATAATAAGGCCAATTTGGATAAATTTTCTTTGTGTATTATTGTCGACTTTACTCAAAAAAAAAAAAAAAATTGTGTTTGTTAGTTTTTCGCTAATTCTTTTTGAATTCTTGGTTCATTTGGACATAGAAAAATACATAAAGTAAAAATTTATTGCTAAAAATATAAAAAACAATTACTAAAAATGAAAATAATTCAAAATAGACAAACATTTTTAAATTATGTTCGTCTTTTTAAATTTTTTAAATTTTAGTTCATAGTTTTTATTTTTTAAAAATCTCTCGTCGACGCGAACCAATAATCTATCAAAGTTTGACGTATGAGCATGATGAAACAACTGCCCCATATGTTCCAAATGTCTCGGATAAAGAGTTTTGATCAGACTAAGACCCTTTGGACCATCTAGAGACCTACAAATCCCTCGAGCACTTTCAAATTGGACCAGGCAAAATTATGATCAAGTCTACCGTTAGGACACATTTCACTCCCATTTACTGTTGGGAAGAAGGAAAACAAATTATGAATATAATCAACTTCCTTATAGTGGAGTACCCTTCAGCGTACAATGCCATTATTGGATAGACAACTTTGAATTAACTAAAGGGTATCATTTCTACTTACCACTTGACGATGAAGTTCCCAACCCTAGAGGGCCCAGTCGAAATGAAAGGGGATCAAAAAACTGCACAGAAGTGCTATCTGACTTCTATGGAACAAGCAAGAGAAGCAACGGTAATCAACGAAAAGGGAGCTGAGAAACGAAGAGAAGCTAAGGCAAGGTGAGCAAACCGAAGATCTGCTTGAGATAGAGTTGGACAAGTGACATCACACAGACGATAAAGGTTGGTTCATGCCTTGATCCCCAACTTGAAAAAAAGCTAGTGAAGTTTTTGAGAGAGAATCACAAAATTTTTGCTTGGTCACGGGAAAACATGCCAGGGATTGATCCCGGGGTCATAGTACAGAGGCTAGGGCTACAAACGAGCCAAGCCTAGCTCTGGAGCGCTTGAGTTTGGCTTGTTAACTAAATAAGCCTAAAATTCGAGCTCGAGCTTGGCTTGTTTGTAAATGTGTCGAGTTGAGCCAAGTTAAACTAAACTCATTTACTTAACGAGCCTCCTTAAATGAGCCCAACCTCTAAAACAAGCCGAATTTTTACGAGCTGAGCTGAGTTTCAGACACTCAAACTCGGCTCGTTTACGAAATGAGTCTAAAACTCAAGCTCGAGTTGGGCTTGTTAACTAAATGAGCCGAGCCAAATTGAGCCCTTATCAAGCCGAGCCGAATCGAGCTCGCGAATGGCTTAGTTAGTTTGCAGACCTAATAGAGGCTGAATGCAGACTCTAATCGATGACTAGCTAAGCAAAAGAAGAGAAGTTTTGCACCTGAGCGAAGTGTGGTAATGGCCAAAGAACTAGACAAGCTCGTCTAGGCCAATTTTATTAGGAAAGTTTATTACCCTGACTGGCTGGCCAACATGATCATGGTAAAGAAAGCCAATGGAAAATTGAAGATGTGTATGAATTTCACGGACTTGAACAAAGCTTGTCCACAAGACAACTTTTCCCTACCCTGCATTGACCTGTTAGTGGATTCCAATCCTTGTTATGAACTGCTTAGCTTTATGGATGCCCTTTTTGCTATAACCAGATTAAGACGTATGTTGAAGATGAGGAGAAAGTATCTTTTATCACTGATAGGGGTTGTATTCCTACAAGGTTATGCCCTTCAAGCTAAAGAATGTTGGGGCAATGTAAAATGGATGTTCAAAAAATAAATTGGAAGAAATGTTGAAGTCTACGTCGACGACATGTTAGTAAAACGTACAAGACGAACCAATAACATTAAAGATTTGGAAGATACTTTTACAGTCACAAAATACAATATGAAGCTCAATCGCGCCAAGTGCGCTTTTGGAGTGTCTTTAAGGAAATTTATAGGCTTTATGGTGTCCCAAAGGGACATTGAAGCTAACCCTGAAAAGATTTGAGCAATTTTTGACATGATGTCTTCTCAGATTTATGGATGTCCACAGGCTTATTGGGCATTTAGTAGCTTTTAGTCTCTTTATACCCAGGGCAACAGATAAGTGTTGGGCAATTGATAAGTGCTAGGCCTTCTTTGAGGTCTTAAAAACAACTTTTTAGTGGACAACTGAAGGAGATGAGGTTTTTGCACAATAAAAACAATATATGGCTAGCTTCTACTCCTCAAGTCGAACAACCCAAAGAGATTATTTGTTCCTCTACTTGGCTATTTCTCTCAGCACAATAAGTCTGGTGCTAATAAGGAAAAAAAAGGAGTACAACACCCATTTATTACACCAGTCGAGCACTTCGAGGAGCAGAGACGAGGTACTCCAAGATATAAACCAGGGCTCACTCTCGTCTAGATAGTCCATCGTGCAAACAAAGGTAGACCACATTTAATTATCACCTTAACAAAAATAATCTGGTGTTTCACCTCTTTGTTGGTTTCAAAACACAAAATGCAGTTTTGTCACGTTCATCCCCACATTTATTATGCTTTATTGATATCTTGCCATGAACCAAACAAAAAGCAAAGGAAGGAAGGGGATTAGCAACCAAGCAAGCAAGAAGGCAAGAGCAGTATAAGGGGTCAGTCCATGGCGTGGTTCCAAATCATTCTTCTTTCCTTGCAAGGCGGGAAGAGGGCCATTGCCATAATATATATAATAGGTAGGGGGGAGCGAAGGTTACGACTTTTTCTAAGGAAGTCTAGTCTCCTTCAGGCGAGTTAGAAAGCTTTACAATTGACTTTGATGGAGGTAAAGAGGAGTTCAAGACTTAGGCGTCAGACATTCTTTTTTATTCTAGAAAATTTCCTAATTGTTCCAGAGCAACTAGAGCATCCCGTCTAAGGCTTAGTCCATATTTCCATGGTGGTGGCCGCTAGGAGGCTTAGTCCATATTTCTAGGTCCATCCAATCAAAGTCTTGATTGATCAGCCACTTAAGTTGGCATTGCACAAAGATATTGAATACTGGCCAAGGTCAACCATAAAAGAGCATGTTTTAGTTGATTTCGTTGCAAAATATACTTACGCCGAGGTTGACCAAGAAGAGACCCCAATAAAAGAACCCGAGCAATATTGGGTTCTCCTTGTAGACGAATCTGTTATAAAAACCACAAGTGGAGTCGGCCTTGTGTTGATATCTCCTAAACGGATCAAGCTACAATACGATATTCGTTTTGGTTTCAAGGCTAGTAAGAATGAAGCGGACTCGAGAAGCTCTTGAAATTGCTAAGCATTGACCCCAAGAATTAGGTTTTGGGGTTGGGATGGCAGCTCATTAGGGCAATCACCATCGTGAGGAGGTCCTTTATCATTATAGTCCCTGTTGCCCTGCTTGGACTTGCGCAATCATTGATCGGGTTCGAACCATCAACCGTTCTACAAGAAAAGATGGTTCTTTTGAGAATCAAAAAGATTCCAACTGGCGATGCCAACTGATTGCACAGTTAAGGGTGCCTCTTATCAGTTGATAACACCCCTCTAATACCTAAGTTATGAATCTTGAAGTTTAGGTATTGAGACCTCAAGTTTTTGGGTGTAACAAAAGTCACGTACCTTTCTTAATGATTATAGACGTGTCTCTATAAGCGTAGGTACTAGAACTCTAATGGGATTTGGCCATTTTATATTTTGGATAAGTCTACTAACACATCAAGTTGTACATCAAGTGGCATATTATTATAAGACAAAATATTAAAGCGAATCCCATGAATTTTAATATGTGTTCAAATTAATAAATACCACATAGGCATAATGTGTAACGTGATGTGTTAGTAGCATTGCTTTTATATTTTTAGGGTGGGGGATAAGACATCATAACTCTGATAATTTCTTTATACGTATACCTTACCTAGGGATAGCGATAAGGTTTGCACTCTAAATTGGGCACATTACCCTCAATTGTCACACTCCTACTAGGGGAATGCCTCCCTCTCCCCCACTGGACAACATAGCTTATCTACACACCCTAAAGCCTGCTAAGGTTGAGAGCTATCTTTTCAATGTGCTGTTCCTTGGGGAGCCGTAAAGGTCGAGCAAACAACTGCATGACCTTGCTTACGCAGCCAATGGTTCTAGACTTGTCATTTGTCCATGTATTTTTACTATAAATAAAAATTTATTTATTGTTTTGTACATGACAAAATTATAACTAACTGTTGTTCAACTCTAGACTCTTTACTTGGAGCCTGGATCGGGAATTTCATCTCCACACAGAAGGAGGCCTAATACTTCCACCCATGTCCAAGATTTTTTATCGAGATGAATGAAGCTAAGTTTTTTCAGAATACATTAAGCAATAGGTGTTTGTTGCGACTTGACTGTCTAAAATTTATTACTTACTGTTGTCGGTTCAAATTATAATTTTTATTTGTGAGTAAGAAACAACATATAAAGGGCTTGGGAAAAAAGAAATTTTGAGAAGCTCAAATCTCCTGTATGACTTTAATTTTCTAATAATTCAACTTGTATCATAAATTAACCTAGAGTTAAATAGAGATTGTTCACACCCATCCTGTTTCTCTTAGATAGCAGGAGGACAGATAGACCGCAGCTGAGCTGTGTAGGGACACGGCCTTCACTTTCACGATATGTGCGGGCCCAACCGCGTTTTTTTCTTCTTCGTAGTTTCCACAGTCTTAATTCGTAAGCAATTCCTGCTTCACACGTATATCATGGAACATAGAAATTGAACAAATCAACCCCCATATATATCTGTGTATATATAAAAGCAAAACACACACACACACAGAGAGGCGCGCACACACCAATCGTCATATCGTAAAGGTGCAAACGAGCGAGGACTCGTTTGTTCTCTTGTTTTTGGTAACAGCTCTCCTTAAAAGAAGACACTGATCAACCAAGTAAAAGAAAAAGGCATGGGGAAGACGTTTGACAGCATGCGTGGGAGAAGCTTCAATGCCTCCAAATTCAACGCCCTCCTCAACCTCGCCGTTTCCCGGCTCGCCGTCTTCCGGAACCAGCGTGGGGCCCGCTGCAACCTGGCCCGCTCCGACGTCGTGCAGATCCTCAAACTCGGCCACCATGAACGAGCTCTTATTCGGGTAAATTCCACACTCTTGAGGCCATGTTATAATCGGTCAAACTCTTGGTGAATGAATTACTCAAACACTGGAAATGTGGGCTCCGCTAGAGTTTTAATCAGATTTCATGCTCACATTTGTGAATTAAACGGCCATGAACCCCTAAATTCCAATAACTACGATGGTCTTTCTTCCTTTGATACATATGATGGTTTTGTGACAGGTTGAGCAAGTAATTAAGGAGCAGAATATGTTAGATGTCTTTGTTATGATGGAAGGCTATTGTCATTTGATGGCAGAGAGGATCAACCTTATTGAACACGAAAGGTTAGTTTCTATAACTCTCATTTACTTAGTAAATGAATTCAGTTGACTTCTTTTGTTTTTGGGTTTACCGACATGTTGTTGATTATGCAGAGAATGTCCTGAGGAGCTGAAGGAGGCAGTATCAAGCATGATGTATGCGTCTACAAGGTGTGGTGACTTTCCAGAGCTTCAAGAGATGCGCGCAATCTTTACATCTCGATATGGGAAGGAGTTCGTGGCTCGCGCCACTGAGTTACGCAACAATTGTGGGGTGAATCCTAAGGTATTTCAATGACCCGATATTTCAATCTTGATATGTATTTTCCTGACCGGATGTTGAATTCTCACGCATTTGAAATTGATGTATGCATATGTAGATGTTACAAAAGCTGTCAACCAGACAGCCAAGCTTGGAAAACAGATTGAAGGTGCTCAAGGAAATTGCTACCGAAAATGACATTGTTTTGCAGATCAACGAAGCTTCTTCCATGACCATAGAGGTATTTGATCAATGTTTATCTAACTTCACGAAGTGCAAGAATTTCAATAAGATCGAAATCAGGGAATAAATTTGGTTTGTCACTGTTGAATGGCCCAAACGCTTCTATTTCTAGGAGACCAAAACGAGACACTAGAGAAGTGTGAAATTCCAATGTTTCCACATACAAATAAAGGAATGCTTCGAAAGATACCAATTGGAGATTGACAATTTCATACCTGCACAAATTCGTTTCGAAGTTGATATTAGGTTCTGGCTACATTTTCTCCATATTTCCGAAATTTTTTATTTTCCTATCTAACTGAAACAACATACAACAATGAAATTTTGATCCTCGCATCTCATGTCATTCCTTGTGTGACAATTACAGGGAAAATTGGAGACAGAATGGAAGCAGCAGCAGCCTAAGCCAGAGTCATCAACCCTTTCAGGCAGTTCTAAAGCGGGAGATAACTTGCATTATCGTCCTGAAGAACTGGAAAGGAGGGAGAGCTTTTCAGATTCAATGAAAGCACCGAGAAAATACAAGGACGTAGCTGATGCAGCACAAGCAGCTTTTACATCAGCAGCATATGCTGCAGAAGCAGCAAGGGCAGCGGTGGAACTCTCTAAGTCTGAACCCCATGACCCAGACCACAGTGGTTCTGTTTCTGGTAAGAGAAAGGCGACTGATGAGCATGAAGGAATAGAATCAGAAGTGCAGACCTCTGAGGAGAACAATTTGAGAATGATGGAGGATCGGAAAGGTGGAATGGGATTTGAGAAAGTTGATGTTTATGGAAACTACTATTCTGAATCTGAAGACGATGAGATTCGTGGTGAAAAAAGAGTTGAAGAATCTGAAGAGAGTAAAGTAGAAATGCCAAGTTTAAATTCAGATGTGGATGAGGATGAGGATGTCTCGGAGGGAAGTAGACTGCCTATGGATGTAGTGGGGGAGACAAGGCCAGAGGAGGATAAGGGAGCAAATTCTGGTGAGGACTGCAAAGAGACTGGAAATGAAAGAGGAGAGCTCTTATCAGGGAACCATGAGTTTGGTTCAGATGTGAAGCCTGGTTCTCCTATGAATGAAGAAGGGTCCGTTTCCAAGAAGTCTGATACTGTTATGATTGAAGATCTTTCTGAAAGAAATAGTGCAAAGCTCGATCAATCTGAAAACAAGGTCCGCGTAGGATTTAGAGCTGGTCTGAAGGCAAGACTCAGGGCCTGGAAATCATGAGCGCTGAAGCATATTTGTTGAAGGATTCAGTATACAGCGTTTAAATGCAGAGGACAGGGTTTTCGCTGTAAGCACCACTGCGCACAACTACATTATTCGGTTGCTGTAATAGAGTAGGCTTTATCTACACATTAGCTTTGTTTTGTTGATTTTTTTCACTATATTATGTGCAGAAATGTGAACTAGTGTAACGGTTTTGGACATGAGAGGTTTTTCATTTTACAATAAATTCAGTTATCATTTTGTTCTTAAGGTTTTGGAGATGTTATAACACCTGCTGATATGCAGCAGGAATGGTAGCAGAAATGTGAAGTACTTTAAAGTAGGATTATTCTGAACCGTCCACAATTTTTTGGGATAGGTAAATACCTAAATCAAGTGCTATAGAAAGCAAGTCTAAGCAAGAAGCATCTACAAACAGTAAATTTACTAGAAAAACTTTACAACTTATGCGCCTGTGATTTGCAATGCAACATCTAGAAAAATACCCGAAGTCGCTGGCCCCTAGCTAGTTTCTTTCTACATTGCATCAGATCGCAGAACAACTGCAAGTTCACACCACCATCTTGATCATATTCAATACCAAATTCCTCCTGTAAATTTTAACACCCATTACAAGAAACATTTCCAGAGCCAAATGAAAGCATATATAAGACAGAAACTATCTATCACATTCAGTTCTTTGAGATCCTAAGGTGAGTTACCATTTATATCAATTATACCATCCCATGTATCCTTGAAGATCCTTTGCGTAGTCCGTTTTTGGGATTGGTGACTTACCACTAACTTATTGTCTTCATATGCATTCCCTCAACAGACTTCCTTCCTTCTGGGCTTAATAGAGTGATGATAGGTCATGATGTGCAGGCTGAGCCGATTAGTATTCTGGTCGGTCGGTACGCAACTCTCCTCAGACGTGTTCTGGTCTGCTCAGTCCGGTATCCTCAGCTCAGCTAGTGTTTTGGTATCCTCAGCTCAGCCACTGTCCGACCTGCTCAGCCCAGCCATTGTCTGACCTATTCCACTGAATAACTCTCCACAATTCCTGGGATCTATCTACCTGAAACGGATCGACCCACAAGGAAAGGGAGATCCCAAAGATCTCTCCACATCTTGCGCACCATCTTCACCCGCTCCCGCTATTTAAGGCAAGGGTGATGATTGGAAATTCAGTTACCAAATTAAAGGCCACTAGCCTTGATTTGCTCCACCAAATCAGGAGTGGACCACGTCCTTTCCTGATTTATCTCCAACGAGATCTCTATATAATGGAGGCAGTTCTATGGTACAAGGTACGGACACTCTGCCCAATTTTACCCGCACAGTTTTTCTACGTTATTCCTCCATCCAAAAGCTAACTTAAGCATCGGAGGGGTGTTGGCAAGATACCACACCGGTGTCAAGTTGTTTTTGCAGGTCTGCCGGGGACGATCACAAATCCGTTTCATCAGTTGGCGCCGTCTGTGGGAACTAAAAATTTATTGATTGATCGGATTTATGGTCTTGACCCGCTCAATGGCTTCCAATGACAACAATGCTCATTCTGCTCCACCTGTTGCAACCGCTGCTGATTATCAAGCCCTCCGTCAGGACGTGGTGACGTTGACGCAGGGGATGCAGCGCATCCTGGAGCAGAATCAGGCCTTACTGCAGCGCCTACAACCTGAACCTCCTACTAGAGATCCACCACCGCCAGTGGTCCCGATGGCTGACCCCCCTGCTCCAGGAGTGGCTGGCGTAGACTTTGACGTTACTGGGGGGCAAGGGGAGACCAGCAGCCATGCTGCAGCACCGCATTACGGAACTTTTTCCGGTTCTACCTTTCCTGAAGGTCTTATGACCGATCAGATGCGACAGATGAAGACACAGTTGGATAACCTGACGAAGCAGATGAAGGCCAAAGCTCCAGCCTCTGTGGATGAGTTGGTGCAGACCACTGAACTTCCCTTCACTGCTGAAGTGATGGCGGTGCCCCTCCCACCAAAATTCAGAGTCCCTCAGATCGATGTCTTTGACGGGACAAAAGACCCTCTTGATCACTTGGAAACCTACAAGTCCCTTATGCACCTTCAGGCGGTACCTGACGCCATTATGTGCAGGGCCTTTCCCATCACTCTCCGAGGAGCCGCTCGGATGTGGTTCAACAAACTTGCTCCCAACACCGTCAGTACTTTCAAAGAGCTCAGTCGCCTCTTTGTAAGTTATTTCATTGCCGGTCAGCGGTACAGGAGGCCAGCCACTTACTTGCTCAATATCAAGCAAGCTAAGGGGGAAACACTCAGGGAATTCACAACCAGGTTCAACAAGGAATCCATGCAGGTGGACAATGCTGATGATCAGGTAGCCATCGCGGCATACATGTCAGGTCTCAGGCCCGGTCAGTTTTTATTTTCCTTATCTGCAGAGCCACCGACCAACATGGCTGAGCTCATGATGCGGGCCCAGCGACAGATGAACGCAGAGGACACCCTTGCTGCCCATCGCAATCGCGAAAGGGAAGCTTCTGCCCCCCAGTCAGGGCCTCCTCAACCGAGCAAACGAAGGAAAGAGACTGGGCAGTCTAGGATTGAGGACTACCCGAGAGGGAAGAGAATGGACAGGAGAGATTCTCCCCAGAAGGGAAGAACGGACAGACGAGATTCTCCCCAGAGGGGGAGGCCCGATAGGAGATTCCAAGACTATACTCCCCTGGTCGCAACAGTCAATCAGGTGCTGCAAGAGATAAGTGAGTACCCTGAGCTCAAGTGGCCAGGAAAGATGAAAACACCGGCTGAGCGGCGTTCTCGCCAGAAGTACTGTCGTTTCCACCGTGATCATGGGCACGATACAGATGACTGCATTGAGCTAAAGCAACAGATTGAGGGGTTGATCAGACGAGGACGTCTTCAAAGATTTGTTCGTAAGGAAGGGGAGTTTAATCAAGGGACAGGACAAGCTCCTGGGCCAGCTGATCATAGGCGTGAGAGGACTCTTCCTCCTCCTCCTCCTCATCGCCCCGTAGGGGAGATAAACACGATTTCTGGGGGGCCCGGAGTTAGTGGAGATACCAGGGCTGCTCGGAGAACCTATGTCAGGGAAGTGTTCAATACAGAGAGACCAGCCAAGCGCACGCGGGTGACGGATTCAGCCATCCAGTTCGCGGCAGAGGACGAGGAAGGAGTACTCTATCCTCATGATGACCCATTGGTGATCACAGCCCTCCTCGCCAACTGGACAATGAGGAGGATCCTCGTGGATACAGGAAGCTCAGCAGATATCCTCTTCTTACCTGCTTTTGAAAAGCTGCAACTGGGGAGAGATAGTATTAGGCCTGTGCAGTCTCCTCTGGTCGGTTTTTCAGGAGAGACAGCCCATCCTTTGGGCATGGTATCCTTGCCCATCGTGATTGGAGATGAGCAAAGGAATGCCACTGCCCTGGTGGATTTCCTGGTGATGGATTGCCCTTCAGCTTATAACGTGATATTGGGTAGGCAGACCCTCAACAAGTTCAAAGCAGTGGTTTCCACATTTCATTTGAAACTCAAATTCCCTACAACTGGTGGTGTTGGAGAGGTCAGAGGAGATCAGAAGAAAGCAAGGGAGTGTTATATCACTTCGATAAAGACAAGGGAAACTCTTTCGGTCAGTGGGCTTGACACAAGGGATGAGGAGAAGCTTCAGCAAGGAGAACCAGTTGAGGAACTCGTCGAGATACCTGTTGTAGAAGGGCAGACTGAGAAGACGTTCCGATTGGGTTCAGGTCTGGAATCAGAAGAGAGGAGTGCTCTGGTGGAATTTCTAAGGGACTATGCGGATGTTTTTGCCTGGTCACACCGAGATTTGCCAGGAATAAACCCCAATATCATTACTCATCGGCTGAATGTGGACAGTGCTCATCGCCCAGTGAAGCAGAAGACGCGCACGTTTGCTCCAGAGCGCAATACAGCCATTGCTGCAGAGGTAGATAAATTGGAGGAGGCTCAGTTTATCAGGGAAGCTAAATACCCAGTATGGATATCCAATGTGGTGCTCGTCCCTAAACCAAAGGGAAAATGGAGGATGTGTGTGGATTTCAAGGATCTTAACAAAGCCTGCCCTAAAGACAGCTTCCCTCTACCCAGGATTGACCTTCTCGTCGACTCCACAGCTGGCCATGAGCTGCTCAGCTTCATGGATGCATTCTCGGGCTATAATCAGATCCAGATGCACCCTGAGGATGAGGAGAGAACGTCCTTTATTACAGCCAGAGGCCTCTACTGCTACAAGGTGATGCCCTTTGGACTCAAGAATGCAGGGGCCACATACTAGAGACTGGTTAACCGGATGTTCAAGGAACAAATAGGTCGCAATGTGGAGGTTTACGTCGACGACATGCTGGTCAAGAGTCAGAGGAGATCAGATCATGTGGAAGATCTCAGGGAAACGTTTGAGGCACTGCGAAAATATCAGATGAAACTCAACCCCAGCAAGTGCGCATTTGGGGTCAGTTCAGGAAAGTTCCTGGGGTTCATGGTGTCCCAGAGGGGCATAGAGGCCAATCCTGAGAAGATCAGCGCCATTCTTAATATGGAATCTCCCAGGGGAGTTAAGGGGGTACAGAAACTCACTGGGTGCATCGCGGCCCTCAATCGTTTTGTGTCCAGGGCCACCGATAAGTGCCATCCGTTCTTCCAGGTCCTGAAGAAAGCCTTCCATTGGACTCCAGAGTGTGAAATGGCCTTCCAGGAGCTGAAGGAGTACCTTATGTCTCCTCCTCTCCTCAGCCGTACTCGGAAGGGAGAAGACCTATACGTTTATCTGGCTGTCTCGCCCCGTGCAGTGAGCTCGGTGCTAATCAGAGTAGAAGCCAATGTGCAGCATCCAGTCTACTATACGAGCAGAGCCTTGCGGGGTGCTGAAACCAGATATCCTAAGGTAGAAAAAATGGCCTTTGCCTTGGTAACAGCAGCAAGGAGGCTGAGGCCTTACTTTCAGGCCCATCCCATCAAAGTTATGACCGATCAGCCGCTCAAGAAAACCCTGCACAACCCCGAGACGTCGGGGAGGCTGATTCAGTGGTTAGTGGAGCTGGGCGAATTCGACTTAGAGTTCTGTCCCAGAACAGCCATCAAAGCACAGGCCCTTGCTGATTTTGTGGCTGAATTCTCACCCTCAGATACTTCAGATTCCCCATCAAGTGAACCACCCAGCGTGGAGCCCGAAGAGTCAGTAGGTTGGGTTCTCTATGTTGATGGTTCTGTGAATACAGGGGCCAGCGGGGCAAGTATCATCTTAATTTCTCCAGACAAGCTCAAACTTCTCTATGCCGTCAGGTTCAACTTCAAGGCCACCAATAATGAGGCTGAGTACGAGGCACTTCTGATCGGGCTCAAGCTTGCGAAATCCTTAGGGATAAAGGAGCTTACCGTTGGCAGTGATTCCCAATTGGTGGTGGGGCAAGTCCTGGGAGATTATGAAGCCAAGGAGGATAGGATGAAGCTATATTTAGACCGGGTCCAGCGTCTCCACAAAGCTTTTGATATATTGAAATTAATAAGGATCCCTCGCGAGGAGAATGCAGAAGCAGACCAGCTTGCACGACTGGCCACAGCCCGAGAAGAAACCCTCAGTCGTCTCGTCCCAATTCACAGGTTGGAGCAACCAAGTGTGGAGTTGCCTGTTCAGGAGGTAGTTGCTGTCAATTACAAGAACTCTTGGGCAGATCCTATTGTTGGTTATCTGGAGAGTGGCGTGCTGCCCACTGATAGGGACCTAGCTAGAAGGCTGAGGCTGAGAGCAGCTAAATACCTGTGCCTAGATGGAGTTTTGTATCGCAGAAGTTATTCATTCCCGTTGCTAAGGTGCCTGACTGCAGAGGAAGCTGAATATGCTATGAAAGAGATCCATGAAGGATCCTGTGGAAATCATTCTGGGGGCAGAGCATTGGCACAGAAATTGGTCCGAACAGGGTATTACTGGCCTACCATGCAAAGCGACGCAATGCAGATGGTCCAGAGGTGTGAGAAATGCCAGAAGTTTGGCAACATTCTTCACCATCCTCCCACTTTGTTAACTCCAATCCCCTCTCCTTGGCCGTTCGCCCAGTGGGGATTGGATCTAATTGGGCCTCTTCCTATAGGCAAGGGACAGAACAAATTTGCTATTGTAGCTGTAGACTACTTCACCAAGTGGGTGGAAGCTGAGCCCCTTGCCACCATTACTACAAGGAAGGCCATCAACTTCATCTGGAAGAATATTATCAGCAGGTTCGGATTGCCCAGGGTGATCATCACTGATCGTGGCAAGCAGTTCCACAATGACCAATTTCAGGAATTTTGCGAGCAAAGGGGAATACAGGTCCACTATGCTTCCAAAGCGTATCCTAAGGCCAACGGGCAGGTTGAAGTCACAAACCGCACAATCAAGAAAAACCTGAAGAAGAAATTGGAAACTGCAAAGGGAGACTGGCCAGAGGAGTTGCCCAGTGTCCTGTGGGCTTATCGAACGACCGCGCGCACAGCGACTGGAGAAACCCCTTATTCTTTGGCTTATGGGGTGGAGGCAGTAATTCCTGTAGAAATTGGGCTGCTCAGCCACAGAACTCGGGATTTCCAGGAGGAAGAGAACCGACAGGGACTCTTGGAGGGATTAGACTTCCTAGAAGAAAAAAGAGAAAGAGCAGCCGTTAAAATGGCCACTTATCAACAGCAGATGGCCAGATTCTACAACAGTCAGGTCAAGGAAAGAAATTTCAGAACTGGGGAGTTGGTGCTGAAGAAAGTAGATCCCACGGGAAAGAGGATTGGGCATCTGGGGCCAAATTGGGAAGGTCCTTACCAAGTAACTGAGCACGTGAAGGCTGGGGCCTATCGCTTAGCTACATTGTCAGGGAAAAAGCTCCCCCAACCCTGGAATGCTGAGCATTTAAAGAAGTATTTTCAATAATATTGGCCAAATGTTTATCTTTATTGTCTTATGTCGTTATTATTTCTTTGTCCCATCTTTGTATGTAAACAGGAATTATCAAATTTATTACAAGTCCAGTCAAGATGGACGGATTATTATGAAGTTGTCTGAATTATGTCTGAAGATAACTAAACATATTTGGTTGAACAGCCTCGTCTGTTCAGAACATGTCCTCCGGGACCATGTATCCGAGCAGAGCAGCCTCGCCTGCCCAGACATGTCCTCCGGGACCATGTATCCGAGCAGGGCAGCCTCGCCTGCCCAGACATGTCCTCCGGGACCATGTATCCGAGCAGAGCAGCCTCGCCTGCCCAGACATGTCCTCCGGGACCATGTATCCGAGCAGGGCAGCCTCGCCTGCCCAGACATGTCCTCCGGGACCATGTATCCGAGCAGAGCAGCCTCGCCTGCCCAGACATGTCCTCCGGGACCATGTATCCGAGCAGAGCAGCCTCGCCTGCCCAGACATGTCCTCCGGGACCATGTATCCGAGCAGCCTCGCCTGCCCAGACATGTCCTCCGGGACCATGTATCCGAACAGCCTCGACTGCTCAGCCATGTCCTCCGGGACCATGTATCCGAGCAGCCTCGCCTGCCCAGACATGTCCTCCGGGACCATGTATCCGAACAGCCTCGACTGCTCAGCCATGTCCTCCGGGACCCTGTATCCGAGCAGTTCTGCCTGCCCAACAAATGAGCCTCAGAGGCAAGCAAAATATTATCAAAAGGAAATTATTCAACGGAAGTATATTTCCTAAGTTGTTGCAAGAATTGTAAGCTGGCCGACATCGCATACAGAAATACAGAGACAAAAGAGAAGAATGAAGTTATTCATTCGACTGAAGCATGACAAATGAAAGTCTTCATTTCTATTCATTGAAATCTTTTTACAAGCATTGTGAAACCAAATGGAAGATACAAGAAAAAAAAAAAAAAAACTAAAGTAAAGAAAAAACTAATTATTGTCTTCCGGGGCCGAAGACTGGTCAGCCAGAGGGGGTGGTTCCTGAGTTGAAGGGTCAGCCGCCTGGTCTGCTGCAGGAGAGGGTTCCTTGAAGACTTCATCGGCAATTTCGTCGATAAGGGCACCCCCCGCGCACTCCAAGATCCCCTCAGCCATGACAACGGCGCGGTCCACCACGGGCAGAGGAAGCTGAGACTCGTCATCCTCGGGGATTTCTATGACGGCCGAGCCTTCTTCACCTTGTGTGATCCTGAGTAGACCACGGTCGGTTGTCCCCTCCCTGAGTAAGGCCCCAGCATGGCCATCGTCCCCTTCTTCTTCTTCCTCGGAGGCCTCCTCCTCATCGAACTCTTCCAGGCCGACGTCCCCTGCCTCCGGCTTGAAAGTGCTTAAATCCAGCTGAGGATGAGCAGAACTGATCTTCCTCTTCAGGGACATGAAGCCCCCGAAGAAGTACTCGGTCATCAGATCTATAAACTCCGGAGAGTCCTTTAGTTGATCCATCTGGGCTGACCGAGCCTGTTCTGTCAGTAAGTTGATCTTCACGTCCTGTTCTGAGAGCAACCGGCCCTGCTCATCGCATCTCTGGAGCAACTCTCGGACGTGTTTTTGTTGGGACGTCATACCCGACATGGCATCTGCCAATTTCTTCTTCAGATCAGCCACCTGGCGTTCCTCCAGGATCAGTTTGTTCTCCAGCTGGATTGCCCGCTTTTCGTGGGCAGAGGAGACTTCTGTTAAGCTCGCAAGCTGAGCCACCTTGACTGAGTTCTCTTCCCTCAGCTGGAAAATCTCTTCCTTTAACTTGGAGTTAGACTCTCTCAGCTCGAACTCCAGCTTCTCACCTTGTCTGAGCTTCTCCTCCAGCTCAGCAACCGTGTCCTCCTCGTTTACCGCCTCTTGCACCAAGTCGGAGCTGAGGATTGAGGCCTACCACACAGTAAAAACAAAGATTAGAACCGGTCGATAATTGAGAAAGTATGTGAAAGAGGAGGGAAGGATGAATACCTTGGCCAAGAGGACGAGGAGCCGCGCACGCTTCTCTTCGGAAGGTTTGCTCCTTAGAATTTCGCGATCCTTCGCGGTCGCCAGCTCATGCATTGCGCCAATTGAGTACCTGCTACTGAGCATGATGGACAGTTCTGGGGCAGGCTCTGGTAGTTCAGCGTCGGGCGCAGAGGCTTCACTGCTCTTCCTTTTCTTACCCTGCTGAGTTTGGGTTTGTTCAGCAAGGTCTTGGGCTGCAGGAGCCTCCACTTCGGAGGCTGTAGCGATAGCCTCCTCATCAAGTATGACCTGCTCGTCGAGAGCAGTCTACCGCTCTGGGATGACGACCTTCTCGGCCTCGTCCCTCCTCAATCTTTTGGCAGGAGGAGCCTGAGTTTGCTGCCTCTGGGCAATCACACCCGAATCCACAAATGTGGAAGGGTCAACCAGAGCCTTCTTCTTCTTTGTTTTCTTGGGCTTGGTATTGGCCCGCTCCGAACGCTCGATCATTTCGGCCAGCTTGTCGGCGTTCAGCTTCATCCCTTCGTCCTCTGATAAAAACAAACAAAAGGTCAGAGTGAGATGGCTTCATCTAACAGAAGAACATAGAAGAGGAGATACCTCTCTCTAAGGCAAGGGCCTCACGTGTGGGTTCTGGACCGAGAAGGTAGATCGCTAGAGTCTCCGGAGTGATGAGAACTCTGTGGTCACGCTCGGGGTACTCAGCCACGGCCCTCAGTTGCTCTCTGACTTCAGCCGAGATCGCGGGTCTTTGTTTTCCTGTTCAAGACACAATAAAGAAAGGTTAGCCAGGAAGAGCATGATAGGTAAAAGTGGAAGGAAAACTGAACAGGTGTGGTAGGTCGGTGCTCACGGGATGGGCAGACTTCTCCCCAGAATATGCGAATCTTGGAAGCGCTCGTTCGCTCTTCTCAAGCAGGGAACTCCCATCCTTCCCCTGAGAGGAAGAAAAACTTGTCTTTCCACCTCTTGTTGGATGAAGGGAGGCCTTCGATTGCAGGAGCTGAGCTGTCCCTCCTGGAGAAGTACCACCACCCCTGAGCAGCCATGCTTATTCCGTGGCAGTACAGGAAGGCTTCTGGGGTCAGCCTTGCCCTGTCCTCCGTGGCAGCTGCCCAGAGCACGCAGCAGCTGACCAGGATTCGCCAGGCATTGGGCAAGAGTTGTCCTGGGGATAGCCCCAAGAACCAGAGAACCTCCCTTATGCAGGGATGGAAGGGAAGCCTCAGCCCGGCCTCGAAATCTGCTATGTAAAGGCTCAGCTCATTGAACCTGGGGGCGTTCGCTCTCTCGTCCGGACCAGGGACTCTCAGATGAACTGAGGTTGGGATTTGGTACTTCGCCCTCAGGACGGCGAGGTCAGCCTCGGTCACTGTCGAGGCTATCCGATCAGCCTCTGTGGGCCTGAGATGTAAGGCTACGCCTCGGGGCTCTGGACGATCTACGGGGTTCGTTGGTTCTGGATGGTCAGCCTGGGTGGCGTCCCTTCGCGAAGGAGTTGGTACAGACATCCTAATCTGTGGTTTTCTAGAGCCCATTCTATGGAAATCAGGGATGGCTGGCTTAATGATGGTAAAAAGGTCCTGGTAATATAGTGAAGCGGCTGGGGAGTAGGCGAACTCTCCTAATACAGGGCAGTCGGAATGGCGATACAGGTAACGACAGAGCCGGAGGAAAAAGAAGGCCCAGGAATGTCCTAAACCTCTAGGGTCTGGAACAAAGTTGTTACCAGCCAGAATCGAAAAAGAAAACGACCCAAGCGTACCTAGATTACGGGAACGGCGACAGTCTGAAGCGAATGGCAGAAAGCAGTTTCTGGTAGAAGTCCTTGGGAATCTGGTATGCTGTGGAAATGACGAGGAGAAAAACCCTGATAAATCTTGACAGATCCCTTTTATAGAGCCTCCATAGTGGACGTTCAAATGTGAACCGTTGATTAAGCACACGTGGCGCTCTCAGATTAAACGCCGCCTCCAAAGCACTCAAGCGTTTCTGACACAGCATTAAATGCGGCGTATGAATCCAGACAAGGCGTGAGCCGTCATGATTCAATGCATCAGACCGTTGATATTTCCTCTCTTAAAGCACGCCAACCGTTCGGAAATAGGGGAGTAGCTGATAGGTCATGATGTGCAGGCTGAGCCGATTAGTATTCTGGTCGGTCGGTACGCAACTCTCCTCAGACGTGTTCTGGTCTGCTCAGTCCGGTATCCTCAGCTCAGCTAGTGTTTTGGTATCCTCAGCTCAGCCACTGTCCGACCTGCTCAGCCCAGCCATTGTCTGACCTATTCCACTGAATAACTCTCCACAATTCCTGGGATCTATCTACCTGAAACGGATCGACCCACAAGGAAAGGGAGATCCCAAAGATCTCTCCACATCTTGCGCACCATCTTCACCCGCTCCCGCTATTTAAGGCAAGGGTGATGATTGGAAATTCAGTTACCAAATTAAAGGCCACTAGCCTTGATTTGCTCCACCAAATCAGGAGTGGACCACGTCCTTTCCTGATTTATCTCCAACGAGATCTCTATATAATGGAGGCAGTTCTATGGTACAAGGTACGGACACTCTGCCCAATTTTACCCGCACAGTTTTTCTACGTTATTCCTCCATCCAAAAGCTAACTTAAGCATCGGAGGGGTGTTGGCAAGATACCACACCGGTGTCAAGTTGTTTTTGCAGGTCTGCCGGGGACGATCACAAATCCGTTTCATCAAGTGACTCACCTACGCAATTTAGTTACTTTCTCTTCCGTTTCCTTAACCTGATACAGGATAAGAAGTAGAAGAACGTTAAATTTCCCAGTAGGGAGACTTTGATATCACTTTGGAGTAAAGAAGTAAGCCATGATGATTCCACATACCTACCTCCTTTCTGAACTCAACTTCTTTGACATGGATATGTTCCAAGGTTAAATTTGACTGCAAAGCTTTAATGTCTGCACCAAAAGAGTATATCTTCATCACACAAATGAAAGATTACCTCCTAGTTCTTCTCTTCTCGTCGAAGTGGTTCATCTACATAAATCTAAAGGTCGGCACCGAAAAAGGAGAAAAATGGATATCAATCGGGTATTGTTCAACAAACACATATAGGACATTTTGGAGGAAGTAATTCCCTTGACCCTCCTTTGTTCGACAAGCTTCTCTTGTAGCTTGGTATTCTCCTCCTCCATCTGATTAAGCTCATCACTTTTTTTGGAATACCAAATTGATCTTGTCGTGTGAGGTATATTTTCTGCTTACCATATTCCTTAAACAATATCTCCCCACTATCAGCAAATGCATCCAAGGACTTCGGTATGAAGCCTAGTTCAGGTTGAGCTTTTGCAGAAAACAGTCACAATTTGAAAATTTAATGATATAGTTTGCTGGACAAAGAAAAGATGAGATAGAATATCAGGGAAAAACTTGAGCAGCAGAAAAATTGGTGGAAATAGTGCAAAGGGATAGAATTATCAAATGCCCATAGCAACTCTCGAGCAAGCAGCATATTCCATGAGGGGTGGAAAACCAAATTCAAGTTCTCAAAAGTCCATCTATGTACGGGAAATTTTGAGAGTAGGGAGGATGAAAGTTTGGACTTTGATTCAGTATTTGGATTCCAAAATGCGAAAAGAAATTAACCACCACTGAACTGAGGCAAATACAAGAAGACGGTCTAGTGTGCTTGAAGCTTGAGGAAAGAAAGAGAGAGAAAACTAATAAATCTCCCTCTCCCTTTGTTTGGTTCCTAGAATGAGGGTAAGGAAAAAAAATGGAACAAAGTAAATGAGAAGTTTTTTCTTCCTCTTGTTCTTTTCATTTGTTCCTTCATTGGCTTTAGCTGCCTTAGTATTATCTTTCCACTGTCTGCATAAAACTAACCAAAGGAAGTTATCGTTATCTTTCCACTGTCTGCTTAGATTAGAGACATGTGTTCTGTTTTCATTTTTCATTTTTCTAGAGAACAACCAGCACAAGCTCCGTTTTACACTGTTCTGAGCAATCCTAAAGAGGGAAATTCCTGAAACTTCAGCTCCCAAAAGCTCAGAGCATCGAAATTGGAATCTGAAGCAAGACCAGTGATGTGCATTGGAGGGTTCTAATGACAAACGACATCGTGGGGTTGGGAAGACGCCTAGATATAGTGGGCTACGAAACGGTTTTCAAGCAGATTATCATGCCACCGCCAGGATGTCGTTTACATTTATTTACCAGAATAGATAATTACACTTTTACCTCTAGACCATTAACTTTTATTAGTTCATCCTTGAACTATCAATTTCATTTACTTTGTCCGTAAAACACTTAGATTCGAACTTATTGGATTCAGTAAGTGACGGCAACAATGAACAACCTAAAGTTTACAACCATTTTCCTTTCGTCCTTGCAAAAGTTCACATTTTCTCTTTATTTTGCTTCGCTTATATTATGTTCTTTTGCTGCCTTTTTTCTCTCCTCCATCTCATGGACTATCTTGCCATTCTATTGGTAGTCACTGCAATGATTATGTTATTCGTGTTGTGTTCGTTTCAGCATAGTAATTTATCGTTATTTTGTTAGATATCCTCTTCGGATGACAGGATCGAACCACACATGATTTGGCCTTTATTCACCAATTGGATCTAGTAAACTGTCATACAAGTCCAAATAAATAAGGTCAGGACGAATTAGATACAAGTAAAATTTCAAGGGCGAGAAGTAAAGAAAACTGAAAACACAGGGGATAAAACTGAAATAAGCCCCTTCAATGGAAAGCCAACGGAATGCCCGACTGCGAGCACACCACGTAGCTCATTTTCGCCACCACGAGGGTGAGGAAAAATTTATTTAGTCGTCGACTCATCGGCAAACGTCTGGCCACTGGTCGGCACAAATGGCGACGGCGACCGCAATGGCAACGACGTCCATTTTAATTCACAGCCGACCACCTCTCTCAACTAGACCCTCCGATTCGAAACTTCTGTCATGGCATCACCAGTTGCTCCCTACGAGAAGACAGGTTATGCCGTTCAGTAACAAAGCACTGCCCTCGCCGCATCGAAGCATCGCAGGAAAAGAAGTGAGCGTTTATTTGAGGACTTTTTCGGCTTGCGGCGCGAGTCGCCGGAATTCGCCAACCACGGCCGCCGACAACTCCGCTCAGAAAGGGGATGATGAGAATACGAGGCGAGTCTTGCAGTTGATTCTGTGGATTGCCGAGGGAATCTATATCTTGTGGCTCTTCTTACTTCCATATGCCCCAGTATGTATTACGAAAACTCTCTTCTGCTTTATCTATTTTTTATGATTTGTTTACGCATGCACCCGAAAAATTCGTCTATAATATTCCCTTGTTAATTTCGCTCAGTGTATTGGCTTAGCCAAACTACTTGTAGGGGAACTTTTTCTAAGCAACTAGTAGATGTTATAACCTGCAAGAAAGATTTCAGAGTAGCTGCAATCTTGAAATATGGATATTTGATGGTTATATCATGAGTAATCATATCACATAAAACAAACTATGCGGAAATAGTTTAGAGTATACAGAGTGACTTCGTTGAAGTGAATTTATCTCTTTAGAGTGAAGTGTCCAGAAAATGGCTTCTATCCGTTTGGTGTTGGAGGATTGTGGTCTCTCACCTGTGTGAGAAAAGAAGATTGTTTGCGTCTTCTCACTACCATGTTTGGATGAGTAGGAGATAGGGATATGGGTGTTGTTTTTGTGTGAATTTTCATGGCAATGTCAGTGTTTTTGCCTTCATGGAAATCCACAACCAATCAATTTTGTTTGCCACCAATTCTCAACATTCTTGTGGAAAATAAAAATGGTCAAAGGAGAGAGTTCTCCTTCTATCCATTTCTCACCGTTTTGCAAAATTTCTCACTTAATTTGTAGTCCAAACGTTGGAAAGAGTTATATTTTGTCACCGTTTATTGTCATGTCATACGAAATTTCTTACATCGAACGCACTCTTTATTACTAGAACGATACGATCATAGCAGACTTTGTCAGTAAGAATTGAACCTTGTTATTATCACAGTGTTGTTTTGAATTTTTCTGATATTAAGGACTGATGAGTCATGACATCATGACAAGGATATCACATTCACATGAATATTGCAAATCGAATTGTGGTTGCTCTCAAATACCCTCAATTTTTCTTACTCGTTGGCAGTACTAGTCTAACACGCTGATATTCTGTATCTGAATACTCATGTCAATTTAAGCCTTGTGTCGCGTTCAATGATTCCTAATCAGTGTCCGAAGATCCATATGTTCGACTAGCTCAGATGGTGGTTTTACTTTCTTGTAGACAGGATTTTTTTGTTACAAATTGGCTTCCCCTGGCACCTCAATTATTTCCGGACGAGAGCTATATGTGTTTGTGTCTTTTTATTGCTGTGAGAAAGAAGATGTGGCAGGCACTTTCAGCCTTCATTATATGTAGCCCTATATCAGTTTGCCTCATAATTTACTGAAGTTTATGCTTATCTCTACCAACTTTCTGGTCTTAATTGCTGTTTTATGCACTAAGGATCATCTTATCTCTCTTCATGAAGAACTTTTTTATAAAATGGGTAAGAGGACGTAAGGACAATTTACCAGCACCTTGATGATCCTTCAGTCGAACTAAACGGATTTGGTCTTTTTGTTGAATTTAAGTTGAAGTTTTCTTTCATATGCTTCAGGGGGATCCTGTATGGGCTATCAGTTCAGAGACAGTTAATTCTCTTGTGGGCCTTTCTCTGAATTTCTACTTTATTCTTCCCTTGATGAACTCTGGTATGTTTATTGACTTTACACATTGAATATTATTTGAACTAATGACTTTGTATTCATGGTCCTCTCTTTCCACAAAATTCTCACTATAAAGTTCACACTATTTCTGCATCTACAGCACCTTCACTTGTTTATTCTTATTCCTCATCCTTAATTTGGTTCTACACGTTTCTTAGTTTCACTTTAATTTATTCATCGAATCACCTTCGCTTGACTTCTCGATGTTTGGTAAGAAGATCTGCCTGCACTAATACCATCATGAACCATTACTGCAATCTCATTGTTGATTGCAGAATCTCTTATTTCGTTTCCTCTATCAATTATCTTACCATCTCTAAACTGTCAATATATCATTCTGTCCTTCATCTAACCATTTAAGGGCCTGAGTGCTGATCCTTCGCACTCATTGATACACCTACCATAGACTTGTTAATCTTCCAATTCACCTGCTTTGTATCCATCGGTATTCATGTATGGTGTAGAAATTTCCTCTCACTGTTTCCTGTATTATGTGTGGGCAAGTCATTTTTGTTCTTGTCAACTCTCAGATGGTTTTACTTTGGATGTGATTGCAGAGACGTTGTTTGCGATAGAATTGTTCCACTTAATGATACGATATGAACCCAATGTGATTGAATAATCATTTAGTTTGGTTGCTCCTCCACTTGTTTTTGGCCTGCATCTTGGAGTGCAAGCCCAAATTTGCTGGTGATGAGGCATGCTACAGTCTTGACCTGTTCTGGCATCTGCTGAGTACGCATTTGGAAGATTGTGTGGGAGATCTTTTAGTGGGAGCACTGCACATGTTTGAAATCACCTTCGCTGGTTCTTTTGCTTTAATTTTTGTGGTTTTTAGTCATATATCAGGATCCCTGCACAAATCATGCGACCTCGATTGCACTCCTGTGTGAGGTCCCTTCATATAACATCAACACCCAGAGGTATCTCTTACATAACCATGGGCCAAGGCTTCGTGATTCATGGCCAATCATGTCCCTATTTTGGTGTCATGATACCTATAGCTGCTATGCCAATGCAAGGGGGGGTATGCAATTAGGAAAATAAAATGTAAAAGAAAAAATGTGATGGGATGCCAAAGCCAGATTGATATAAAAAGTTGTAATGGAAACTTGTATTCCGTTGTCTCCTTATACCATCAAATTATGAACCAGTTAGAAGGCTGTTCACACAACCATTATTAAAAGGCTAATGTTTGTCCATTTTGTATGGTGATAATGCATATAAGCTGTGATCTTCTTCTGGCTTGTTTAGCATTTAGTTCCACAAAGCAGGAGCGGGGGAATATAAGCTCCCAGGGTTGGGAATGCCAAAGGAACTCGTACATTTAGTAGGAAAAATAATGTACCATAAAATGTATACTACAAAAGTATCGTCGTTATAGGGAGTAAAAATATGGGCCAAGTCCACCATAGGTGTAAGAAATGGGCTAGTGTTACAATATGTGATTTTCTTTTCAAGATATCATGACTTGTGCTAGATAAATTCCTGATTTCTTGTACAAGAATTGTACAAAAGCTCCCATCTTTGCAAGGAGTAGCTCCCATCTCGATGGGAGTGGGCTCCCGTCAAGCTTCTTAGTTGAGAGGGAGTAGGCTCCTAGGATGGGAGCGACATCACTTTAGGAGCTCCCTGCTACTAAGCTTTAGCAGTTTTATTTTGTATTTGCCGTAACCATACATGTAAATGATTTTTTTTGGCAGAGCAGTTGGCATTCGTCTAATTGATGCACCAGTCCTTCACCCGGTAAGGACCGCTATGTAACTAAATTTGCAAATGACTTACATCGTATCCTATTCATTTATCTACCCTCAATTTGAAATGATGGTATTTTCTTTGAAGTAGGTAGCTGAGGGACTATTCAACTTTGTCATTGGGTGGACCTTCATGTTTGCTCCTTTGCTGTTTGCTGATAGAAGAAGAGACAGATACAAGGGTTCATTAGACATCTTATGGGGCTTCCAAATGTTCCTCACGAACAGTAGGTCCACTGAACTCCCATGCTTAACTGGTAGTGATAATCAGTCGTTCCCATACAACCAGTTTGTACTGGGATAGAGCCATCCTTCACTAAGTCTAAACGATATTTTTCAGGATGCCTGTTGGTTTGGTTTGATTCCCTGACTATTGTCTTAAATATTTTAGATCAATATTAAACAACAAGAGAAGTAATCTGTTGCTCAGATGATTGTGATTGCAACATTCTTAAAATAAAGATGCTTGAAGCGTATGGATTTGCAAAACATTTTACGGCCCACAAAAGATTGTCCCAAACTCTTTTTTGTCAGTTTCAAATCTCTCTCTGTGCATTTTCCTTTCATTTAGTTCTCTAGGGGTGATTTACTTTTGAACTTTTTTAACCCGTGTTTGGAAGACCTGCCGAATGAGGGAGACTTCCACGGAAATTGGTGGCTCCCCCACCCCGCCTCTGTTGTTGTTCTAACAGCACTAAGGGGCTTGAAGTTCACGAAATCTACTATTTCTCTTTTAACTAAGTTGGTACACTGTTTTTACGGTGGTACCAAAGACTGATGCCTGAACCAATAAGGTACATTATTGGGTCATACAATGGCTTAAAGCCACAGGGATCAAGTTTCCTTCAGATTTTGGCATTATTTTTACTGCCTGCCTTCTTGCTTCCCATCTCCTTTTATTTTTCTTCGCATTGCCAAATGTTTAGTAAGCTTGACTTAAGGTCTGCAATTGATGCCATCCTGTACAATCATCTGCTGGCAGCATTCTTAATACCCTACATGGCGATTCGGCTAAACGAGGCTGATGCCCAAGATACTGTAAGAAAGCCGTCTCAACTAGCTTCCGTGATGACTAAAGGTGCGCCTTTTGTTGGTCTGATTGGTGGTGCCATCTGTCTAATATCTGCATTGTGGGCAATTTTGGGCCGATCAGATGGTAATTTTGGGGGCATAACAGACAGATGGGAGTACTTGGTAAGTTATCTGGGCTCTGAGAGACTGGCATATGCATTTATTTGGGATATAGGTCTTTATACTATCTTCCAGCCTTGGTTGATTGGCGATAACATACAAAATGTTCAGAAAAGCAAGGTTGGTCTTGTGAGTTATCTTAGGTTTATCCCGGTCATGGGCTTAGTTGCGTATCTTCTTTTTTTTAATATTGATGAGGAGCTATAGCCAAATGTATATTGACTACAATAATATATTGATTTGTTAATTCGGTCTTCTATGTTGTCATCCAATTCAAGTAGGGTGCGATTTGAAAAGGGATGCCTTGAATGCCAGCTTTGTTTCATCATCTCATATTTTGCACCTCCCAGATCATTTGAATTGCAGATGGGAAGTAGTTCTAACCACAATCAGACATTGTGCATATTCTTTCGCATAATATTGAACATGACTTCCATCGAACTGAATGGACTAACTACTGGAACAAATAGCAGAAACAAAGTTCATATTTGGAAAAGCAGTGTCCTTTTGGAAAGTAAAAGGTACGTACATTCGCTAAAGACTGCCGTCCCTGGAACCCACAAAATTTTGGTACTTACATGCAGGAAATCTTGCACCTTTAATCATTTTGAGCACACAATGTGCCAGGTTAGCCATTTTCTGGAACTGAAACTAAGTATGACAGTGAGTTGTACCACATTACTTAGGGAGAGACTCGAAAATGATCATTGGTGGGTGAGAAATGCAGAATTGACCGTCAAGTTGACTTGAATTCCAGAAATGTTACTCAAATATCATTGAGGTCAAGAATTTCAACTCGAATATTGCAACACTCAAAAGCATAACAGATGTAAGAATCGAAGTTTTCAATCAGAGTGGGCCTAATCTGTAACTTCAAAATCAACAAACTCAAATTAGCTACAACCAAAAGCACAACATACAATTAGAATCAGAAACATTAAGAGTACATTATTTTATTTTCAATGTTCAGTATTAGGAAAAGTTGCCACCACTCTGTTGCCAGAGATTGATGATATCAGTGGCCTGATTAAGGAGTATGATCATTTTCTTCTGTGATATCCATGGCTTATTCTCTAGAGTGGTTTTGAGCTCTTCCCATGCATCTTTCCTAGGCCAAAAGTGATATGGGCTCAAAGGAATGGGGCCGTGGCCTGGAATAATTTGATCAAGGCCTAGACCTATGTTCTTCTCCATCCATATGAACTTCAATACTAGCCTTGGCTTCTTCTTCACCACCAACTCAGGTTCAGGACTCTGAAACAAGCAAAAACCGATGTTACTATGAAGATAGCCAGAACAAAAGGTTGCAATAAACGATCCCTTCAACCTTAGAGGAAGTCAAGGGTTCGACTCTTATCTCCCTGTACGGAGGCTGGTATTTGTGTGTACTCATACTGGGTGTGTTCGAGCTTAATTCAAACATTGTTTCCTCTTCTTTTTATTGCTACAGTGGTGTCTCGATTTGCCGAATAGAATGTCCTAACATAATTTTCTTTTCCTTGCATACTTTACCGTCCAAACATGTAGCTATATTTTGTAAATTATACCCTACTGATTGACAGTGAATTTTGCCTGCACGATACAAACGTAGAAGATGTATGTTCTTTTTTCATCCATGACGCATATATTCATATGGTCATTGATATGTGTATCCTACAATTAGATATGCTCAAGGGTATGCGCATCAAATGTATACGTGATTTATGTCATCTGGTGGTGGATTTTAGCATTTTCCACCTCTTCTTTTCATTGATATGTGTATCACACACACGAGTATACATGTGTGTGTGATGCATACATAATTCGTACCTCAGTTTGTGTGGTGGGAACAAAGTCCTCGACGGTTGGAGAGGTGGAACTCTCAGTGGATGTTTCTTCAGCTGTTACAGCTTCTGCGGTTGCTGAAGCAGAGAGTAACTGAATCCTTCTAATGGATTTGCTTCTGAGGCCAGTAATGGAGGGTGAAAGTAGAGAAAAGGCCTTATGCTTCACTGCAATTGATGAGTTTTTGAATGGTCTGAATGCTGGTTTGTGAGAATTAAAAGATGGGCATGTGAAATTGCCTCTAATACCAGATTGGATTGAAATCGATGACATGTTGTATCTTGGAGAGAGGAAAACAGTTATGTTACGGAGAGATAGAGAGAGAGAGAGAAGCAACGAGTAATCCAGGAAATATGGACAAATCACCTTCACAGAGTTTTGGATAAGGCAATGGGATTGCACTTGTGATCATTTGAGCTGGCTGCAGGGAAGCTTATGATGGGCCTATTGGTTGCAGTAGGGTGCCCAAGAGCCCAAGACAATTGTTGGCCGATTGACCAAACTTGGGCTGCCCATTTTTCAGTCACCTGATTGGCATTAATGCCTTTGAGAATGGAAAAGAAGAAGATGATAAATACTGATTTTAGGGATGTTATGTTTAAGTACCTCTGGTTTATGGTCACGTGAATACAGGTTTAAACATTATGGATGCCAGATGACTTGAGGAAATTAAGCTGATCATACAAGGCTGCTTGTTTCGCAGTGTAATTTTCCTAGCTTTCTCTCTAAGGTTCAAGTTTAAGGACATGCGTTTCATTCAGAGTTTCTCTCTCTCTCTCTCTCTCCCTCCCTCCTCTGAATGTGATTGGCACAGTAGCACTTACCTTGTCACCCACTTATTCAAGGCACAAACGAGCATCATGGGTGTTGGAAACTAGGGAGTCATTTTTTATCTAGGGTCTTTTTTTAACCAGCAAACTGAACCAAATTAATGGTTTGATCCGATTTTTTAGCTAGATTATTCCGGCTTGATTCGGTTTGTTTTTTTTTTTTATAATATTTTGATTTAGTTCCGATTTTCTTACTCTAAAAATTGGACCAAATCAAATCAGAATAAAAAAATACCAACTTTTTTTATAATTTGTATTTTTTGTTACTTGTATTTTTTTTTTTGTAACACATACTTTTTTTAATATGTATATTTTTACATAGGGTCTAACTCTTTAATAATTCAACTATTTGTTTTAATTGAAAAAATTATTTTATTTTTTATATTTGGCTTGATACAATCAAATCATAAACGAAAACGAAATTGAATCGAAATCAAACCAAATTAAAATAATTTGATTAGAGCTTCGGTTTGAAAAATCTTAAGCTAAAATTTTTCATTTAGTCTAATTTTTTTCTCCAAATAGGATCAAATTGGGCCAGTTAGATTCCTATTGGAAACAAGATTTTTACAAGTCCCAAACCTTTTTAATTTAATTATGAGATAATTAATATTTTAAATCAATGAATATATAGTTTAAAATAAAATAGTACATTTTTTTATTAAAAGACTTTAGATCTTTTAATTTGAAAAGACATCACTTTTGTGAATTCACGTGACAGTCTTTTTCTCTCGCTTTCTCCCACCTTTGTCTCTCTCTTGGTTTTATTTTCTACATATTTTAAGCATTCGAAACCGGGGTGCACCTGTGAAGTGGGGGGAGCTATTTCCAAAATAAAAAATATCAAACGTCTAAATTTATTTTGTTTAGAGGAGTTATTAATTGCTCTTGGAACATGGTCATAGGCATTTTAAGTCCTTTTTTTATAACGTATTTGTGTGTACAACACCCATATGATTAGGGGTGAAACCGGTCCGGTTTAGTCCGGTTTGGCCGAAAAACTCGGACCAAATCGGTAATTTCGGTTTGAGGTTTTGTAAACCGAAACCGAACCGAACTATTTCGGTTTGGTTCGATTTGGTTTTTCTGGTTTTGGTTTGGTTTCGGTCCGGTTTCGGTTTGGTTGGACTTGTATTCAAAATTTAAAAAATTTTAAAAAATTAAGAGGTTCTTGCCAAATGGATAAAGTCCGGATTGATTTGTATTTTAATACCAGTTTTTAATTTGATTAGATCTAAGCCCAAGTTAAATAAAACTTCAAAAAAACTAAAACCTAGTAAAGTTAATATACAAAATTATAAATCATAGCAAAATTAAAGTCCCGCATAAAATTAAAGTAAAAAAAAAAAACTAGTTTGAAACTTAAAAAAACATTTGTGAATCTAGGTTTTTATATTTTTTAGGGTTTAGTATAGGAACCGGTTTGGTCCGGTCTGGTTTGGTTTCTAAGTGACTAAAACCGAAAATCAAACCGAATTTTTTTAAAATTTCAAACCGGACCGAACCGGACCGATTAAATTAAAAAACCGGACCAAACCGTCGGTTCGGTTTGGTTTACCGGTTTGGTTCGGTTTTCCAGTTTAAACTTTCACACCTACATATGATGCGGAACAAAACCTAGACACTATATTGCGGTGCCTCTGTACAACTGAATAATTTTGTCTTGTTTAGATTAATTAACAAATTGAGAATACAAGAAAGGGAGAGGATGAGACGAGAGATGAGTTACGAATGAGTAGTGAAAAATCAATACCGTGTCACTCTCAATTTTATTGTCTGGGTCCGCCAGTAATTCAAAAAATATTTGGCATTCGTCTACTACAGTTGTGAATTGTGAATCTGATTGTTGTGAACATTCTCGATTGTATCTTGGATTTTTGTGTAATCGATATAACCTTCATAGAAAGAGGCGCATGCGACTTTAAGACAACAACATGTCGTTCCTTTTTGAATCTCATGCTATTTAGTATTTTCTAAACCCATATTTCGTGTAATATGATTTTATTATTTGCAATCTATTGAAATTTATCATTTGATTGTCTACTCAAAACCCACTGAATTATTGTTTCTTGTTTTAATTTGATACTACTACTGGGTTTTTTGTTTTCTTCCAACAACGGGTTGGCTTAGACCCTCGCTCATAGGGATAAAATCAAAGAGATGCCAGTACAAGTGCTCGTCTCTACAAGAAAAAAAAACCATCT
The DNA here is from genome assembly GCA_019985065.2 of Arctostaphylos glauca. Taxonomy (NCBI): domain Eukaryota; kingdom Viridiplantae; phylum Streptophyta; class Magnoliopsida; order Ericales; family Ericaceae; genus Arctostaphylos; species Arctostaphylos glauca. The sequence continues at coordinate 17,168,170 of JAHSPW020000013.1, forward strand.
ATTATTCTGTAGAAATTTTTTTTTATAAAATATATGGGCTCGTCTTTGCTAAGTATTTTAAAAAAAAAAATTCAAATAATAGGCTCACCCGTGCATTGTAAAATTTCTAGCTCCCGTCCCTACTGCTCATTCCTCATTTTCATCCAAGGCTCTGGAAACTGCGTGAAGATCAATAGTTTGGATTGGTTCGTGATGTTTCTTTACAAAAATACATATCATCACTTTTCTTCGAGGCATAAAAAAAAAAATTCCTATAAAATTTTTCATGTTGTCAATTTTGTTCTTTCTTTTGTTGTGGTATCAGTAACTGAAATAAGTATTTTGGTAAAATAAACATGAAAAAAGCCAAATAAAAGAAATCTCTCTCTTTCGTTCTGTCTAATCCAAAAGAGACGATGGAAAACTATATTCCTTGTTTTTTTTCTCTCTTTTCTTTCTTCTCTCTCGACGTGACTCTTGCCAAAACGATGAACCTCAGTATTCACTATTCACCATCAGATTAGTCTATTCGATGACGTGGCTAAATAATGATGATGTCCCATTCGCATTTATTTGTCTACATATATCACCCTTCTACTAGTCTTGAAATTGAACTTTAACAGTTCTTGATTCTTCACTTACTTCTCCATTCCACTCCCAACGGCCTTTCAAACCTTCCCATAGTTCAACCCTCTCTCTCTCTCTCTCTCTCTCTCGCTCTCGCTCGCGCTATCAGCAATGAATCACGTGTCTCTTACCTTGTGGAGAAAATCTTATCTGGTGCTACGAATTTGTGGCATGGAAACAGCTTGATTTTATATTTCCAAGGAAAACTAGTTAATGTCTTTGGTCCACCGGACCACCATTAACAACAATTGATGTTAATGTTCCCATTTTTCCTCTTTATACTTCTCCAATTACTGGTTTTCACTTCTGTGAAGAAGCAATGGCAGCCAAAGTTGGTTCATTCAGGCACAGTTTCGCAGAGAGGAGTAAGGAAAGGCTTATATATAAAAAAGGTTACTCAGAATTGGGCTTCGGAAGCTCAGAAGGAGACGATGAAAGGAGAAAATGCGGTTGTTTTCATTCAATATCAGACGGCATTTCCCTTTTCTGGAATGGGTTGAAAGACACTGGAATCAAATTCTACGAGATGGGTCGATCCGATCCACAAAAGATTTTCTTTGCTGTCAAAATGGGAATGGCTCTGGCCCTCGTCTCTGTTCTCATTTTCCTCAAAGAACCCCTCAAGAGCGCTAGCCAATACTCGGTTTGGGCGATTCTCACCGTGGTGGTGGTGTTTGAATACAGCGTTGGTACTAGTTTCGAGTTAAACCGGAACTGATCAGAATCAGAATCGTTTTGTTTCGTTTGGTTTATTTGATCAACTGTTTCTGCCTGCTTTTTGTACAGGGGCTACGCTTAACAAAGGGTTTAATCGCGCGTTGGGAACATTATCTGCCGGAGGGCTTGCCATGGGCCTTGCAGAGCTGTTCATAATGTCTGGAATGAAAGAATTTTACATTGTCATCAGTATTTTTGTCGCAGGTAATTGATATTTTAGAAGTTTCAGGTTCATTTTGTTTTATATTGGGAGTGGGATTCTGTCTCTTGAAAGCTGAAATAATTAATGTTTGATCTCCCATATGTACATAGGATTTTGTGCTAGTTATGCGAAACTGTATCCATCAATGAAGCCATATGAGTATGGGTTCCGAGTGTTCTTGTTGACGTACTGCATTGTAATGGTGTCTGCGAGTTCGTCTTCAGAGCCTTTCCAGACGGCGTTCTATCGCTTGTTGCTTATCGCCGTCGGTGCTGCGATTGCCTTGGTTATCAACACCTGCTTTTACCCAATTTGGGCGGGTGAAGATCTGCACAAACTGGTGGTCAAGAATTTCAAAGGTGTTGCAGTTTCCTTGGAAGGTTAGGTTGATCCTATTTGATACTGTTTTATTTTCTATTCTCGTTCTCCTGAAACACATCTAAATTTGTTAACCGAACTGTTTGGAAACAGTTTTGTACAAAATTGCTAAACTAAACCTACTTTTAGGAAACAACAAAATTATGTTTTCTGTTGTCGGAATATTGCTTTTGTGTAGGCCACGTGACAAGGATGAGCGCGTTGTCAATAGAAAAAGTTAATTAGGATTTTTATAACTTAACCCTAATTCACGACTACATTAATATATAGGAAATAGATACGTTGACTAGAGACACAGGTATCCTTGGTAGTATATATTTTTTAACACTTTCTCTCAAACTGGAGAATAAATATTATAAAGTTTCAGTATATTACATAATAACTCTTTGATAATTATATCTCAGCATAAAACTTTTAATAAGGAATTCCTCATTTTGCTAAAATACAGATCTCCTCTTCCTGGTCAAATTTCGATGAGATGAATGTGTTTAAAATATATTTTTAAAGGTACCTGCGAGAAATCAGCTCAAAATATTTTAAAAATAGTTTTTCATAAAAATCATTCCTTTTATGAAAAACTGTTTGGATAAAGTCTTTTTCGATTTTTTAAAACTAATTTCTCGCGAGTACCGGTAACAATAGTACAAGTAGAATTGGAAACAAACAAAGAAGTCATAGTATGATGCACCAAACAACATACCAAAATTGGAAATAGCCAGAGAAGCCATATACAAATCAACCAACAGATAGATGAATAAATAATTATCTACTAAAGACGAGACAATTGGATATCAACAATAAAGAATCATATCAAGGACCGAAACTCGCAAATACAGCATTCCATAACAAGAGCAACAAAGAGCATGACGATACCCCACCAAAATCAACACAAAAAATAATGAGAGAGTACCAATTGGAGAACTCTGAGATCGCAAAGTCAAAACGAAAGTGTTAAAATAATTTAATATTTTATTTGTAATAAGTTTTTATATATTTAATTTCTTAATAAGTTAGAGTTTAAATATTAGAAAGTGGTTACAAATATGTTTGCTAAAATTAAGGCCAGTGGAGATTAACTATATATGGTTGCCTAAAAATCTGGGACAATGGATATTATTTACTGATTTTTAGTAACCTCTTCAACGTGTATTTTATTATATATATATAGATATATGTATATGTTGCTCCTGTTGAATAGTGAGTGAGACAAAAAAGTTTGCAACAAGAAAAAAGATACTTTTGGAGTGATGGTAGTTATACTACTCTATATCAACTAGAATTCTTGATTTTCTATTGTTGTGGTTAGAAAGGTTTTTGTGTTTATCAAAGTGTTGGGAAACAATCGGTTCGTGAGTCTACTTCGCTGCACAGAAGAAGATTCGAAGGTCGTTGTATTTTGCGGAAGGAGCATCATTCAATCCCGTACAGAAAGGGGTGTATTTTTCCTAAAGAGAGCGATTTTGTGTGCCTCGACCATCTCATATGCTTTTCTTATCTTTCGTCTCTAAATATTTATATTTGTTGTTTTTGGTTGATTAGTAATTTGTGTGGATCTTTAAACCTAATAGAATATCCTCTTGCATCAAAATAATCTCCAACAGAAAGATCACAAATCAAACAATCAAAGATGGCAAAATAGAGATTGTGAGGGTTATCCAAAGTCATGGAGATTGCGAAGGGAAATCATTCAATGATCGATGATGGTTCTAATGTATTTAACTTGGCACTCGCGAATAGAGAGATTGCGAGTTAACTAGGGAGATTAGGAACAGGCGATGACAGCGGCGTGGCTGGTTGAAGGCGGCACCGGGGGCTGTACAATGGTTATGTTAGGTTTTTTTTTTTTTAAACTATGTAGGTTCTGATACCATGTCATTAAGAAAAGGTAATTACACAATTATATTAATATATATAGGAAACAAATACAATAGCAAAATACATAAGGACCCTTGCTAATACATATATCCTAACAACCGTGTTGTCACTTCTCTTTGCTTCTATTTCTCAAAACCTAAAATACAAAACAAGACTAACCATAGGAGTATGCAAGTTCTCTATCTTTTTTTGAATTCTTTACAAATTTTATAGAGATGTTTGTGTAGGTTGTGTGAATGAGTACCTTCAATGCATTGAATACGAGAGGGTGCCTTCAAAAATCCTCACCTACCAGGCGGCCGATGACCCAGTGTACAGTGGATACAGATCAGCTGTGCAGTCTTCAAGCAAAGAGGAATCCCTTGTAATACTTCTTTACTTCAATGTGCTGTTAATAAGGCGGAGGCGGTTGGTTTCATGCAATTAATTTTCCTATTTGTACAGCTGGAATTTGCCATATGGGAACCCCCTCACGGCCCCTATAAATCGTTTAGTTATCCGTGGAGAAACTATGTCAAAGTGAGTGGTGCGTTGAGGCATTGTGCTTTCATGGCGATGGCCATGCATGGATGTATACTCTCTGAAATACAGGTAAATACTTGTCCTTTCCCATGTACGAGGTATTCATAACAAGATCCAAAATAGAACATGGAATGGACCACAAAATGCAGTGATTGCAACACTATCAAGCAATATTGACCATGACCATATAAATTTTGCGTATCGAGTATTGTGCTTGTTGTGGAAGCACCCAAACATCGAGATTCAAACACAACCCCTTATACACTCACTCATCTCACTCTCGCCCAAATCTTGACTTGACACTTGCTCTCACCTTTAGCACCAAAGGTTAATATCAAAACATACATGACAATGGGTATATATAGAACCAGTTGACATTATGGCTAGATTGCCATTTGAACTATCCAAGAAAAAACAGCCGAGCATGCTTCCAAACACGTTAATTCTCAATACCTTGAAAAAAGACCATTATGGCTTTCGAAAGAGAGCACAAAAGAAATATAATATTGTTATAAACCAACCCATTGCGAACACAAACCATCTCAATAAAATTCATTCAGAATTCGAACCAGCTGTGTATAGGAAAGCAACAATAGAGCAGAGAAAAGGCAAGTCTTTAGATTTGCATCCTTGGAGGTGGATGCCTGAATTAGAAGAGGGGGCTTTAATGGAGTCATGTTTTTATATTGTTTGGAACCAAGATTTTGGGCTTTTTATTCTAGCTTCCTGGAAGATAACATACAGTTGGTTTAATTGCTAAGCATATAAGGACTTGATTTATAGTGTTTGAAATTGTTATGCAGGACAACAACTCTCTGATTTTGGCTCCTTCTAGGAAAAAGCGTTCCTTATTTTTTCTTATTTGAAAGGGGTTTTTACCAAAAAACCGAGTTCAGGTTATCTTAGAAAAATTCTTTCTATTATTGCGGCCGCATTCCAAGTTTTTGCAGATTTTTTTCTTGGTATCGAAGTCATGAAGTTTATGTATTCTCCCTTTGCTAGCCAGCTAATTTGAAGGTTTTGCTAAGTTTGGGCATATACTTTTGTAGGCACCAGCAGAAAAGCGACAGGTTTTCAGGAGTGAGCTTCAGAAGGTAGGCACAGAAGGTGCAAAAGTGCTACGAGAGCTCGGAAACAAGGTAGAAAAGATGGAGAAACTAAGCCCAGGAGACTTACTCTTAGAAGTACATGAGGCAGCAGAAGAGCTGCAAATGAAAATAGACCAAAAATCCTATCTCCTAGTCAATTCCGAAAGATGGGAATCCGCAACAATTCCCAATCATGAATACAAGGATCCCCAAACCTTCATCGATCTCAACACGAGCGACGAAAACAAATACTTGGTGATCAAATCAAGGAGCGAAATGGGACTAAATATCAGGTCGTTTCCAAACATGGGACTCATAAATCCTTCACTGTCCGAGTGGGCTGCCTCTGATGCCTTGTTCAAGAGAGAAACAGCATGGCCATCGGGCATCTCGTTTACAGCTGACACGGTGTTGAATGAGCAGGAAGTGAAGACTTATGAAAGTGCTAGCTCCTTGTCATTGGCAACCTTTACTTCGCTTTTGATTGAGTTTGTTGCGAGGCTTCAGAACCTGGTGGATTCGTTCGAAGAGCTTAGCGAGGTGGCAAATTTTAAGGTACCGAAAGAAGAAGAATCTCCGGTAGAAAAAGAAGAGGGGGTTGGATTTTGGACGCGGTTTCTTCGTTGTTTTGGTCTTAAACGTAAACCCAATTCCGTCAATTGAAATAAAAAAATTTCGGGCTCCATGATTTGTAGAGACTCAAGATCATCAAATTCCTAAATAACGAATATAGAAGATTATCTCAGGTGTTTGTTGCAAACATGTTTCCTTTTGTCTTTTGTTGTTTCTTCTTTATTCTCAAGAAGCTAGGTGGCGGCTAAATTGAGTTTTAACTGGTTTTGAACTAGCTCAAGCCTGTAAAACTGATCAAATTTGCTGGCATATACGTATATTTTATTGCTTTAAATTTTACCTGCCCTAGATGTTAGAAAACTGTAACGGTTAAGTGAGATTTTTTAATCACATTTAATTTGAAGATATTTTACAAAGTTAATTGAGACGTTTACTTTTTGCAAAATGGAAAACTCTGCTTTCAAAAATTTTAGTATCAAGTATTTGTAATGTTGTAACGTGTGATAATGTAAAAAATAAAATAAAAAAATGATAGTGATGCAGTGTCATAATGTACAATTTTAGCACCAAGCATTTGGAGACAGATGAGTTTTATTTTTTATTTTTTGGTCAAGGCAGTTTTTAGGGTTGGAAAAATGGAATTTTCGGAAAGAATTTTTTTGTTGTTTTGAATAAAAAATCAAGTGAGATCAAGGTGGGTTTAGATATATATAAAAAAAAAGATAAATTTTATTGAGAAATGAATATTTAATTAACATTTAAAGTGTGGTAGTTAAAAGGTGAGGAGTCATCTCACACATCCAATCCCATAAAAATTAGTCAACAAACAATTAATGTTGTAGTAGGCCGGAATAGTCATTAATGGGCCCCCGGCCCATGATCACCCAAGTAGTATTCTGGAGCTCGGCATAGCCCAATCTGACCAACATGGGTTCTCTGGTATTGGGCCGAACGACCTGACGGCCGGAGTATTGATCTCGGCCTATCCGAACGGGTTTCAGCTCGGCCTTCCCGAACAGTGATATCACGTTCCGCACCGATCTTCGGTCTCTTAAATGCTCAGCAATCGTTACTCGGCCAAGGGATCCCCTTTGGCAGATTCTTGTCCAGCACGTCTGAAAACACCGTGTGGTTCGGTTCAGGACACGAACACACGTTCTCCGCTCTCTCAGGGACACGAACACACGTTCTCCGCTCTCTAAGGGACGTGCAGGCGCTCCCTTCCGATCCGCTCGGGCATGGGACACGTGGCAACGTCCCCGCAGCCTTCGGGCCACAACCTACGAACTGGGCCGAACACTCCGATAAACGGTTGGACTCCTACTCTATAAATATCCCAGCGGCACTCCTACTACAGGTACATGCACACTCGCGCTTAGAGCTACTTTCAAGTTATTTCATCTCTTCCTAAAGAGCTAACTTGACCGTCGGAGTGCCCACCGGAGATCCAACCCCCCGGTGTGCGCTAACTTAGTGTTGAGTGTTTTGCAGATCATCTGAGAAGATCCGATTCTATAACCCGAGAAGTCTAGAGTGGATTCCAGACTCCACAAATGTTAATATAAGTTTTAAGTGGTGCAAAAAGACTTGGCCCTTTGAATTTTACAAATTTTGTGAATGAACGATGATACACTCAATCGCCATTTTACCACACGCACGCCGCCATCGGCTTGAGCTCGGATCGGATCCTTATCTTAATACTTTTAAGGAAAAGCACTGTCGTGCTTTAATTTTCTTCAAACTACTTATTCATGTACGAGTTTATATACTTATTGTGGGATACACGTAAATATAGTGAGAGAACTGAGAAGGTAAATTGAGGGACTAATATGTAATGGTACCTTAGAGCATTCACATTAGTTTTTATTGAGTTTCTCTTTTTTTTATTTTGAAGAATAATTCTTTCAGATACGTTCCGCATCAGTCTCTCTTAATCTTTTCCTTATTTTGTGAGAGTTACTGTAGCCTTTGTATTTACAAAATGCAAAATTAAAATTGATCACTATTCACCATATTTAGAGAGTTTGATACATGAAACTTTAAAAAATATAACTCTTTAAAATAAAAGAAAATGAAAATTTCTCACTAATTTGATTAAAAAAATAGAAAAAATGATGCTCGTAGAGCCTGGAGCACCCAATAACGTTTCCTGCAAATGACTAGCTACGTTTCAAAATAACAGCCAATTGGGCCTGTATTACTGAATGGTCTCTCAGTTCTCGCTCCACAAAAAGCCCAATAGCCTGCCCACAGCCTGCAAATGCTTATACACGGGAACAAAAATCTCTCCATTTCTCTATTTCTCCCATCTCTCTCTCTCTCTGGACGAAAGAAGACGTCCCTGAAATAGTGGGGGCCGGCCGGAAGCCATTACAGACGGTAAGTGACCTACAATTTCTACTGTTATATTTCTCTCTCTAAATAACCAGAATCTTCGTATACAACCATATGCATCGTTATAAGAGTCACTTCCACGGATTTGTTCGAGCAATATAAATCTCGATTCGTTTGTTTATATTTAAGAACAGATGCCAAATCCCTTTGATTTTATGTTTCGAATTTCCAAATCCAGAATTAACCTTTCATTTTCCAGAAAGGCTTTTTTTTTTTTTTTGGATTTGAATTTCAAGGTTGGTTCTAGATCTCAGCGTCTTCACCGATGTGTTGTGTGAAAATTTCTATTCATCTAGTTGCTGAGAAAATGGAGGAATTATAAGGTTTGAGCGAATCAACTGAACTGAGCAAAAATCTGTGAGTGGATTTTTCTTGATTTTCTGGGAAACAAAATAGGCTTTTGATTTTCTTTCTATTTTGTAGTTTTTTGACATTTGTTTTGAAAGGAAGCACTAGTCACTTGTGGCAATGGCTAATGTTTTGCGTTATGTTCCATGTTTCATCTTAATTAGGTCAGTGTTTTCTAAGGAGCAAGGCTCAATGACTTTTTCTGTATCTGTTTAAGATCTCATCTCACCCATTAGTTCATAAATTCATAAAGCTATTTATAAGGTGGGAAATTAACACTCAGTAAAATCCTCCAAATCATAGGGACTCAGATCGTTTACCCTAGCTGCAACAAACGAGGACAGATCGTGAACTGAGGAACAGATATCGTGGACTGTGGAAGCCCTAATCCAGGTATCTCTTGTTTTTATTTCGATCTTCTTCTTTTTGTGCTCACTTTTTTCCTGCTGACTATGTTCTTTGTGTTTTTCCCCCCCAATTTTCTTACACACAATTTTTAGTCAGATTTTCCTGGATTTTTGGCTGGTTGTTAACCCCCCCCCAGTTGGGTACATTGGCACAAGCTAAAGATCAGAAGACTAGTGATTATATAATACAATATATTGAGTATACAATATTTGTTATGGATGTTATGTTTTGGTTAGTATTTAGTGATTTGAACATTTGAAATGTTGTGTTTTGTGATATTTGAAATTGTACAAGTATTTTTCATGTTGAGAATTGGCTATCTTAGAATTCTAATTATTTTATAACTTGCGCCTCACTCTAATGAGGCACACATCTCGCCTAGCTCCTAGGCTCTAGAGGACTATGGCGCCTCGGGTGCTCCTAGAGCCTTTTAAATCACAGAAGTAAAGGGTATAGAGGATCCGATTTTTTCTAATAAGATTTCAAATGTCGTATAAAATAATTGAGAGAGTGGAGTTTGGCGAGATAACGTGTGAAAAGTTGGTAATTATGCTCATGGAGATGTGAATAAAGGATTTGACAAGTAATGTTTCACTCTATGAGTACACTTTGATACTGTAATATATGGAAGATTACACATATAGTAGCAAAATTCAGGGCATGTGTCGCTGTGTGTACCATGTTCTTGTTCCCACCATCCGCGTTCCGGCTATTACAGGTCCGAATATGGACACTTTTTGGTCTTTATTATCTATTCTCAGTAAATGCAACATTTGTATTGGTTTGTGGATTGCTTACAAAGCGTAATTGTTATTTTATTAGTATTTTTCCTGTTTTTTTCTGTTCTTTTTTACATATCACTCGTATTACATAATGAATTTGGCATGATCCTGATCAATTTTTGACATGAACTAACTATGCTTTTCCTTAATTGTTTGAAGTTGCTAGATAATCATATATACAATGTCGATGGTGGATGAGCCACTCTACCCAATAGCTGTTCTGATAGATGAGCTTAAGAATGATGACATTCAACTTAGGTTGAATTCGATTCGGAGACTATCAACGATTGCACGTGCTCTTGGGGAGGAGCGAACGCGCAAGGAACTGATTCCGTTTTTGAGCGAAAACAATGATGATGACGATGAGGTGCTTCTTGCAATGGCGGAAGAGTTGGGTGTGTTCATTCCTTATGTTGGTGGAGTGGAGCATGCACATGTTTTGCTCCCACCTTTGGAAACCCTTTGCACTGTTGAGGAGACCTGTGTGAGGGACAAAGCTGTTGAGTCATTGTGCCGAATTGGATCTCAAATGAGGGAGAGTGATTTAGTTGACTGGTTTATTCCTCTTGTCAAGGTTAGATTTTGTTTCAGGGATTTTGTTGGCGTAATTATTATTTTTGGTGGTTTTCGGTATTCCTTATCTACTATTTTGTTCGCCTTCGAAATACATTTGCGTGCAAGAACTGATTTGTTTTTATTCCCTTGTCCCCTTGGTCTGCTATGGTTGTTTAACTCCTGAATTCATAGGTAACAGAAATAAAAAAACTGCCAGTTACAGTATAACATGTTTTTTAAGAAAAGTCTGAGATTGCAGTAAATTGTTAAACTCCTGAATTTTTAATTAACTGAAAAAAAGTACAAGCTATATTGTTGCGTACTTGCCCTGAATTCTACCTGATGTCATGGTGCCGAAGTGTATTATTTAGGAAACTGGAACAGTAATTCGAATTATGCTTGTTGCTCCTTCGGTTGTCATCTCAATTTGTTTCAAGTATGAGATTCTTTTTTTGTTTTCTGGTGAACAGATTGTTCCATGTATGTAAATGCTTCATAGTATGCCTAAATTGTAACCTTGTATTGTTCTTCTCATGTTACATGTATACATATCTGTGTGTGCGTTTCTTATTTGTTGAGTTCCATTTTATAGAGACTGGCAGCGGGTGAATGGTTTACGGCCCGAGTCTCCGCATGTGGATTGTTTCATATAGCTTACCCTAGCGCCTCAGAGATGTTAAAGACAGAATTGCGGTCGATATACAGCCAGTTGTGTCAGGATGACATGCCTATGGTGAGGAGGTCTGCTGCAACAAACTTGGGGAAATTTGCTGCAACCGTTGAACCTGCTCATCTCAAGTCTGACATCATGTCAATATTTGAGGATCTTACGCAGGATGGTAAGTTCACTTTCGTACGATAGTTCACAGCATTTCTCTTTGCTAACAGGTACATTTTGAAAGGGCCTGGAGAGATCCAACAACAATAGAAAAGTTGATAAGAATTTGGTAAGGGCATTCCCTATCATAGCATGGGAATTGATTGGAAGTTGGAACTGTATGTTAATGGTGGGTGTGAGGAATTCGGATAATAATTTCATAACTGAACATATAACAGTAGCAGGGAATGAAAAACATTGAGAATCTTGTAATAGATGGGTTGAAATTTGACGGCGGGTAAGATGCATGAGTAGAAGACTGTTATCTTATTGGAGTGTGGGGTACTCCAAGGGGGGAGGAATTGTTGTAGGTCCAAATGCCGTCAATGTCAGCCGGTGAAAAGTCCTGTCAAAGGAAGACCAGCAAATGACTCTAGACGCTTAGAGTTAATACAAAAAGTCTAGGAACACAAACACTTAAAACAGATGTGTCCAGAGCTGTTGGATGCACATGGGGTCCTCAAATTATTAAGGGCCCCACATGCATCCAATAGCTCCTGACACATCTGTGTCGGGATGTTTCTGGAGTGTATGTGTTCCTAGCATTACTCGAATTAATAATGCTTGAGTTATTTAAACTTTAGAAGTGAACGTTTATTAGCCTACAACTGTATGATAAAACAAATCTTAACCGTCGGGCGAAGATTAAATGTCAATTCAAACTTAATACTTCTGGTGATGGGTAGAAGTTAAATAAGTTATAATGAAACTTGTGGAGAAAGCTGTTAAACTGAGGACAAATGACTAATTTACTTCCATTGAACAGGTGTAGTAGGATAACACTCATTGAGCTCCGAAAAAAGTGGTGGGTTTGGAGTATCTCGGTTATCTGTATTGCTATTTTGTAGGTCAGGTGAAGGAGAGAATTGGTTTTTCATTGAGAGGCTATCAAGTTTGAAAATCATTGCAAGGAAAGAAATGTCTAATGACATGGAATATGGAATAAAGAAATATGTTGTGAGACCTGTTGTAAGAGATGATAATCATTTTGCTTCCTAAGTTAGTTATTGTTTTACTCTTTAGTCGTTATCTTTTCCTAAGTTCATTTTTGTTTTTGGGTTGCTGAGCGTCTAAGTGTTCTAATGCATCTTCATTTTCAGATCAAGATTCTGTTCGCTTGTTAGCTGTTGAGGGATGCGCTGCTCTTGGCAAGTTGTTGGAGCCTCAGGATTGTGTTCAACATATTCTTCCTGTCATTGTCAACTTTTCTCAGGTATAGTCTCATACTATTTTTTTCCTTCAATATTTTAACATGAGTCGTCGTTAGAACTTTGTCGCTGATTATTCTCATTTGACGCTTTGTTTCACTCTTCCATGAAGTCTTATTTATCTTGTAAGCTTGGTAGTCTCTGGATAATTATTACTGTTTAATGTTGCAGACATGATTTTGTGGTATCATCATAATGTGTGTACCTAATTTAGCTAAGTAAGACTTCATCAGCAAGTTACGTGCCTGTTAGTGTACTTAGTACTCATCTGCCGTTGATATTCGTAGTGTCTTAGCATGTTTACTTTTACTGCATAGATTAACTTGCAGTTTTTGTCTAGTCCTTGATACGTGCATTGTTACTCGTTGATTACGTAATATTAATTGTATTTTATGATACCTCTTAGACAGCCAAGGCTTTGGCTAAATTACTTCAAAATTATTGTTTAGAAGCATATGTAGCTTTAAGATGTATTATTACTTGTATACTTATTTTGCTTTATCACTCTTAAACAGGATAAGTCTTGGCGTGTCCGCTACATGGTTGCAAATCAATTGTACGAGCTTTGTGAGGCTGTGGGCCCTGAACCTACCAGGTACTTATACAATTTGAAGCCACCATATAACTGTTTCAAAGGGTTGTCAGTCGACTTCATTTACATTTACTCTACTCACCACGTGTTAGTGTATCATCTTTAGGAGTCTTTTGAAAGCAATTTAAGCTTTAAGTTCTCACAATTATCGGTGCTTTTTTCTATGATAACCATTAGTCATGCAGATATGAAAGTATGTGCGTGTGCATGAGGGCGCAGCGTGTTGGCAATTTTCATTTGATTCAAGTTTTATTTGTGTGCACTCTAATATGTGAGCAGAAGTTTTTGTTTGACGTGTGACCAAATTGTTATTGAAGGACGGATTTGGTTCCCGCATATGTGCGCTTACTTCGAGATAACGAAGCTGAAGTACGTATTGCAGCTGCTGGTAAAGTCACTAAGTTTTGTCGGATTCTTAGTCCAGAACTTGCTATTCAGCACATTCTTCCGTGTGTAAAGGTCTATACCTCCCTCTCTCTTGGTTTCTTGCTAGCACCCATGCCTACCTAATATTGTCTGTTTGTTTGTTTGTTGACATATACTCTGTACCCATTTTGCCATTTCTGTCCACTATCTCATTCTCGGCAACCATTAATTGTAGGAATTATCATCAGATTCTTCTCAGCATGTTCGCTCTGCTTTGGCTTCTGTTATAATGGGAATGGCTCCTGTCCTAGGAAAGGTAAGAAGCGTCTTCAGCACTCTATGCGTTTTTCTCCTGATTAGGGCTGCATTCATCATTATCTGATTTCTGCATGCAATGTTGGGATATACCAGCTGAACTTTGGATGCTTTCAATGTCCTTATTGATTAACTTCTCAGTTAGAAAGATAATTGCAAGTTAGGATTTGATTGTTAAAGTTGTAGTGTTTGTTTATGTGCTGTCAACTGCAAACAATGGGAGGGCGTTGTTTTAAAGTAGCATTAGAAAACAGTTATGTTGTCGTTTTTCTGCTGCAGTTCCTTTTGCGTTCTAGTAGCAGGTCACTCTGACCACTTCTTATTGTGGAGTTGCTGAAGTTATTATTGTCTTAACCTAAATGCGGTTGCCCTTCAACGATGGTGGTTTAATATGTTCCGGTCCTGACTTTACTATTTAATCCTTTTTCTGAAAGTTGTTCTAATGGAAGTTGCAAACACAAGTAGGATGGGGTGTTGTGAAGGAAAATTGTTGATTGGTCACTTGTGGCTTGTCATGTGTATTGGGATAGCACGTGTTCATTCCTGGGTTGTCATGACAGATTTGTTGCTAGAAAGAGGTGACCCTGGAAATAGAATCTTTCAATGGTTTTCTTGTACACAGAAATATTTTGTGGGTTAGATTTAGCGGATTTGAGTTATTGCATTGCAATCTGCATCCTCTAAGAATATAAGATGATTGGTTCAAATAGGAAAATAGATGGTTGAAGTAATGTGCATTGAAGTAATTTCCGTGGGCCGTCATGCTCGTCAGCTGCATGTTTTCTACCGTAGTGTTTGAGATTTGTGCTTTTATTTTATTTTTACTTTAAAACATATATTCTGCATGTCATACAGTGTGATATCCCCCTACTTTGTTGCCTTGTCATTTTGTAAGCTCTTTGCTTATCTGAGGTGTGGATTTTTGGTCTAACATTGTTGAAAATGGGTGGTTTTGTTTGTGCAGTTGTTTTGTGATTGATCATTCAGATAGAATGGCGTTTCCATTAACCCTTCGCTGAGTTTTATGCCCATTAACCCTTTGCTAAGTTTTATGCCCTAACTTTGGCTTGGTGGGTTATGTAGGATGCAACTATTGAGCAGCTTCTGCCAATATTCCTTTCCCTTCTGAAGGATGAATTTCCTGATGTGCGCCTCAATATTATCAGCAAACTTGATCAAGTCAATCAGGTTTGTGGCAAATTTGTTTTTCTTTGGAGGTTTTTCATTTATTGGCCTTACATGTTGTGGACCTTAATTTTTGCTTTTCCAAAAAATTCACGTTGAGCCATGGCCTGTTTGGCTTTAATTTAATGCGTCATATAGGATGTAATTGGAACATTGTGTAGATGCTACACTTTCCCAGGCTCTTGTAAGTAAGGTTCTCTCTGAAAAGATTGACTATTTCAAAGTAAATTGATAATAACCATGCAGAGCTTCAGATTGGTTGATTTGTTTTTGGTATTTTGACTTTCAAAATCGTGACGATTTGAAGTAGATAAAGGAAAATGGCATGGTTTTGAACTGATGGTTGACCTCTTTTTGGTGCTTTTGAGGCGCGTAGATGAACGATTTTGTTCCTTTTCCCCCCTTGTGTAGATAGAGATACAAAGACAACGGTGCACCTAGTAAGGCGGCTTCATGTAATGTACATGTACAGTTGATGGGAGTGGGATATCTTTTGTCAAAACCCTCCACTCATTTCAAATGTTTCAAATTTACATGCTACCAAATCGTGTGAAAATCTTCTAACATACATAAAATTCTTTCTTGCATGATGGGAGTGGGATACTTTGGTCAAAACCCTCCACTCATTTCAAATGTTAGGAGTTGGGATTTCAAATTATGTTTTTGATCTTTTACATGCTACCAAATCGTGTGAAAATCTTCTAACCAACATAAAATTCTTTCTTACGTTGATGATTTTACGTCCACAAAATTCATCCGGTGGTTATCATCATTTTGATTGACAAGGTGATTCTTCTGGGTGATTTACTTTTGCGTAATGCTTTGGGTACTCTTTTTCTTAAGTTATAAATTGTCATTAATTGTGCTCTGATCTGTGGAAATTATGATCTGTTCTTCATAAATGGTTGTCTGGTACCATTGTGTATCCTATCATATGTACATCTCGAAATCTTTAGGTTTTCATGCCTTCTGTTATGTTTACATGCTCTTCTCGAATGGAATTGGAGATTCAATGAGACTTCGTTCTTTTGTCAAATTATGTTGATATCTGTCATTCTTGCAGGTTATTGGGATAGATCTTTTGTCCCAATCTTTATTACCTGCCATAGTTGAGCTTGCTGAGGATAGGCATTGGAGGGTTCGGCTAGCGATAATAGAGTATATACCTCTATTGGCAAGTCAGTTGGGTGTGGGATTTTTTGACGATAAGCTTGGTGCTCTCTGCATGCAGTGGTTGCAGGATAAGGTTGGTGCTTATTCTATCTTTCGTAATGTGGGCAAGTATATGATAAATCTTCTTTAGACGTTGCCTTCTACTCCCTCCGTCCATTTTTAAGTGTCCACTGTGAAAAAGTCGTGCAATTTTGGATTAAAAAATAAAGTACCTCCGTGCAGGTTTACTCGATCCGCGATGCTGCTGCTAATAATCTAAAGCGCCTTGCAGAAGAATTTGGTCCAGAGTGGGCAATGCAGCACATCATTCCACAGGTTACTACCACCACTTAATTCTTAAGGAATGGCATGGTGTGGAAGTTCTAATTTGATTGTTTTACATTCATTTTCTCTGAAATGGTATTTTCTTGCAAAGTCTGATGTACTAAGAGGTATTTGGTATAGATTTGTTTGGGTCTTGAGTCTTGGCTCTATGATTTTGAAATATGTTGATAGATAGGTCTATTTGTAAGTGCAGCGTTATTAATGTTGCTGTATAATTATAGCGTGAAGCTATGAAATTCTGGACGTTGGCTGGTTTTGCATGGGATTAAACTCCGAGGCTATTGTAATGTTGTTCTATAGCAGTGCAATCTCAGTGGTTGGCGCTGATACGACCAGTGTCATCATGTGATTTTTGAAAACCTAATTCAAATAATAACGAAGGAATCAGACTTGTTTGGACTCTAATTCGTTTTGCTTCTGTTTGGTGGCGAGCACATTAAAAGGATTGATCTATTTATCTCGATAGTTTCAGCCTGTTTGGATTTGTACTAGTGGTCACACCACAAATTGCTCCTTCTTTGTGGCTCATTATTGTTTATTTTCTGATTCCATATGGCATTAATATTGTTTTTGTCGTCTCAACAGGTTTTGGATATGATTACTAATCCGCATTATTTGTATCGGATGACCATTCTCCGTGCAATCTCTCTACTGGCGCCTGTCATGGGCCCAGAGATCACTTGTTCAAAGCTGCTACCTGTAATCACTTCTGCTTCAAAAGACAGGTACCAAGTTTCCTGGTGACTTAATCATGGCAAACCTGGTTATATTCTTACTTTCAGTAGATTTGAACTGAGCCCAAATTTTAATTCTTCTCAGAGTGCCCAACATCAAATTCAATGTGGCGAAGGTGTTACAGTCCCTCATTTCCATTGTTGACCAATCCGTGAGTGGCTATTTCTTCCCTGTTCGTGGGTTGACACATTTTGCATTGGTGCCTTTTCGTTATGATATTTATTTTCCTTTCTACATTTTCTGTTGGCGGTTCAGGTGGTGGAAAAGACAATCCGTCCTAGTTTAGTTGAACTCGCTGAGGATCCAGATGTTGATGTTCGTTTCTTTGCCAACCAAGCACTTCAGTCAATTGATCATGTCATGATGTCAAGCTGAGCATTCATTAACCTACTTCTGGATTAGAGACTTTTTGTCAGGGTTGCTAGTATCTCTTCCTTTATCCACCCTACGTTCTTTGATGTTTTGAGTGGTAGTATTCTGTGGCTGACATAAACACCTTTTGTGATTGTTGATGTGCTCTATTATTTGTAAACATTTGTCAAATTCTCTCTCTCTCTCTCTCTCTCTCCCCCCCTCTCTCTCTCACACACACACACGGTTTTTTGAACACTCATTTTTTGTAATTAAGAAGTCACTTGTTAGAAAAGTGACTTTCCATGTCAGAGCTAGCCGCCCTCCGCTATGGTACTTAAGTTTGTTAGATATTTGGTTATTAGGTCAAAACAGCTATAAGATATACAGGACCATGGGACGAACAACCCAGTGTTTTTTAACTCATCACCCTATTTGCACCTGAGTTGTATGCGGCAGAGATGCAGAGAGGGTATCAATTATTTCACATTTCTGGATTGATTACGTATACATTTGCATTTTTGGTCGCCATAGCTGTGTACATGCTTAGCAGGAGCAGCTGTCCCTATCCACTTAAACCTTAACTCTTTAGCCTATGACATTAAAAGTGTCATTCTATCCACGTGCTCGTGCTATATTCTAGATATGCCCATAAATGTATCGCTTTATGTTTTTCTTAATAAATTTATCCTTTCAATATCAGATTCTAACCAGTATATAAGGTTCCTGATTTTGGTGGAAAATTATGGATGGATAGCATCACTTCAGTATTATACCAATGATAAATGGTCGGTTTCACTTTAGTATTATACCAATGATAAATGGTCGGTAGTCTAATATAGTCATGATCACCATTTTGAGTTTAGATTGGATTTTATACACGCTATTAACCTGTATACGGCCTGAAACAAATTGAACTCGGGTCAATGTAAATAATGTCTATATAGCCAGAAAATATTGACTGCCGATTCAACCTAATATTAAATCGAAGTTTAAACATGGTTCAATAATTAGTTACTCCCTCCGTTCCGGTTTGTTTGTCTCCTTTTTGACTTTTAAATGTCCCAAAATGTTTGTCCAATTTTAAGGTTGACTTGTAAAAGTTCCCTTAATGCCCTCACTTTTTTAGAAAATCACACATTGAAAATTGTGCCATCTCATTTAATTCTCAAATAGTTAAGGGTATTTTTGGAAAGTTAAATTTTTTAGGAGTAATCATTGTGTTCTCTTATTAAGTTGGAATTTTAAGAATGAACAAACAAATCGGGACGGAGGGAGTATTAGACAATTTGTTTGTGAGAGTAATTCATAGTGTGTGGTTGTGTCTCAAGGAGGATGAGTTTTCGATGGCAAGGAACGGCCAGACCACCACCTTCATCACCACTGCACCCTCTCTCTTACTCACTCTCGGTCTTCTCTGTTTCTCACACACTCGATCTCACACTGCGATCATTTGTCTCATCCTGGGTCTCCCTCTGTGTGGAGTCCTTTTGTCTCGGAAGTAATTCTACTCGAGTTTAAGATTCTCTAAAGCTTTTCACACTTGATTATGCTTTTACAACCAAAGTTGGCGCTTCACCGGCCGGAGGTTGGCCGAAAAGTACTACGATGCCTAACAGTACTTGTGGAAGAAAAAGTAAGTAAAACACTGGAATTAGACCCAAGGATATGCTTATCTCTTTTTCTTCAAGTACTGTACTTTTTACACACCCCTTAGTTTGAGCACCGGACACACTCCTGATGATAGTGACTTATAATTGAATTAGGTTATGACCTCACCCCATGAAATGATGAATGATAGCTCATGTTTCACGTGCTAGTCTTCTTGAGCATTAGGCGGGTGATGAGTCATGATAAAATGGCTGAGCTGACCAGTGCTCTACTCGGTCGGATGTGATCTGCTCAGCTTGGCTTTATGTGCTCTGCTCGATCAAGTATGACCTGCTCGGCTCAGCCTACATGCGGTCTGCTCAGCCCAAGTGTTTACAGGCACAGCCAGGCATTCTACTCAGTCGAGACCTCCTCCCCTGAGCAAGTCGCCTCCTCTCAAGAAGAGAATGCTCCTGTTGCGATTCCTAAAGACTCTCCACTGTATACGAAGAATCTTCATCAGATCCCCCAACCTAAGGTAAAGATAACGATGGAGATATACACTTACCAAAACAGAGATAAGCACCAGTTATTCACTCCACTAATTCAGGGAAAGATCTTGATCCCTTCCTACAAACTCGTAAAGGAAATCTCTATATAATGGAGGAACCCCTACAGTACAAGGTATGAACATTCTGTTAAGATAATTCCCCTCGCTTTTCCATACGATTCCTCCTCCCTAAAGCTAACTTAGGCATCGGAGGGGTGTTGGTGAGATAACATGTAAAGACCCGGAAAATTTAAAATTTTTATATTAATGTTCGGGTTAATAATCATAATTAATGTGGGGTATGTGAAAATTGGTGTTAAAACATGATTTGGGGTCAATGTGGTTTAAGGTGATAACTTTAGGGACTTGTGGTAGCATGTGTCATACTTGAGGGGTGTAAGTGTAATATGTGGTGTTGGAAATTAGTCCATATCAGACTAATCCCATTGGTCCAAAACAAAACCCACTTCCCTCTCTTTCTCCCTCACGTTGCTCTCCCTCTCTCAAAACCCATCCGAAAAACTTGCTCCAAACCTCGATTCCTTGAAGATCCTACGCATTTCTATCCTCCTTGGGTGATATCCGGTGTTGGTTTGCTACCATTTGCTTGGAGGAGGTGTTCTTGGCCATTTGCAACATTTGGGAGCTAAAGCTTGAAGTTGGAGCTTGGTTTCTTGCACCCGGGAGTTGAGGTAGGGATTTCTCACACCTATTACGCGTGTATAACTTGATTTGGTAGTCATTTGGTGTTTGGTAATGATTTGTAAAAGCCCTAAAACTTAGAGTAGAAATCTGTTGAAATTTGTCTTGTGCGTACCCGTTACACCGGTGCCTTGTTTTGGTGGCACCGGTGTCATTTGCTCTCTGGATCTCTGTATTTCTGGTTTTTGTGCTTTGACACCGGTGCCTTGATTTTTGTTACACCGGTGTCACTTGTTCTCTGTATCTCAGCTTCTGACTTTTGTGCCTTGACACCGGTGCCTTGTTTTGGTGACACCGGTGTCAATAGCCCTCTGTATCTTGGTATTTGGCTGGGCACCGGTGCCTTGTTTTGGGGTACACTGGTGTCTCTTCCCTTGGAATTTTTCCTAGTTTTGGGTTATGTTTTGGCACTTGATTAGGCGTATTCTCTAGTCAACTTTGGAACCCCGTGAACCCTTAAACGCATTTTCCTTGGACATTAATTGTTGTCTTTTATTCAATGATTTAGATTACGTTAAGCGTTGTATTATGCCGTAAATGAGAATATAAGAAGTGAATCATGTGACATACTTTGAGGTTGAACCTAATGGATGAAAGTGATGAATTTTATGACTTGTGTGCATGTTTTGACGACACGAACGTTATGAGACACATGACATATGTGAACGAGGTACTGGAATGCCTTCGGGAGAGCCAGGAATGTACTAGAATGCCTTCGGGAGTGCTAGGAATGTACTGGAATGCCTCCGGGAGTGTCAGGAATGTACTGGAATGTCTTCGGGAGTGCCAGGTATGTACTGGAATGCCTTCGGGAGTGCTAGGAATGTACTGGAATGCCTTCGGGAGTGCCAGGATTGACACTTTGACGCATGATACGGATGAATTGGTGACACATGACATTCGTGGACTTGGAATCGAATGTATTAAGAAACCATGGTGCATAAATGAGTTACCTATATGTTCTTTCAATAGAATATTACTTCCGTTGACTCTATCTTTCCTTGTGTTGATATGACGGTTTGTGTGACATCTCATATCATGTCATATGCATGTAATATTTGTGTAGACTTTCCTACTGGGCTGTCGAGCTCAACCCTTCTTTCTTTTCAGGTACAACCTTGGAGTGATAGCATGGAGTGCTTGGCTTGCATGGATCGACATGCATATTTTTGAAAGCTGCATCGGATGAATTACTTAACATCTTTTATTTACTATTTTTGAAAAGATGTAATGTAACTCGTACCTTATCTATTTCGGTTAAAACGATGTAAACTACTTAACTCCTTTTTGGCTTTGGAGATGATGATCTTGGGTCGAAGCGGCCACTTTTGTAATGTATTTCGAACTTATTTCGATTCACTCTATTAATGTATTTGGGGAAATTTGGTGAGATTTGTGAGTCTTTATTAATGACGAATGTATTATTTATTTATGTTAAAAATTGAAGGCGTGACATAACACACCGGCGTTAAGTTCTCTTTTGCAGGCCAGACAGGAAGACGATCAAATCTGTTTCATCAGTTGGCGTTGTCTATGGGAAACGATTTCTTCTATATTATTGGTTGAAACGAATTTATGGTCCTTACCCGCTCCATGGCTTCCAATGACAATAACGCTCCTCCTGTTCCTCCTGTCGCAACCAACGTTGACTATCAAGCCCTGAGCCAAGACGTTCTAACGTTGACGCAAGGGATGCAGTGTATCTTGGAGCAAAACCAGGCCCTGCTGCAACGTCTGCAGCCAAATCCATCTGCTGGAGATCCTCCACCTCCACCTGTTCCAGTGGTTGACCCTCCCATGCACGGAGTGCCTGGAGGAGACATGGACATCACTGGAGGGCATGGGGAAGCAAGTAGCCATGCAGCAACACATCCTCATGGGACTCTTTCTGGTTCTTTGCTCCATGAGGGTCTTATGACTAATTAGATGCGACAGATGAAAGCACAACTAGATGGATTGGCAAAACAAATGAAGACAAAGGCCCCTGCTTCTGTGGAAGAATTGGTGCAGACCACAGAGTTTTCTTTTACCGCAAAAGTGATGGCAGTCCAACTCCGCCCAAAGTTTAGGGTTCCGCAGATCGATACATTCGATGGGACAAAGGATCCGCTCGATCACCTGGAGACTTACAAATCTCTCATGCACCAGCAGGCTGTTCCTGACGCCATCATGTGCAGAGCTTTTCCCATCACTCTCCGAGGAGCCACTCGCGTATGGTTCAATAAACTCTCCCCCAACACGGTGAGTACCTTCAAAGAGCTCAGTCGACATTTTGTGAGTTATTTCATAGCTGGCCAATAGTATAGGAGGCCAGTCACCTACTTGCTTAATGTCAAGCAAGTGAAGGGAGAGACTTTTAGGGAGTTTACGACAAGATTTAACAAGGAGTCCATGCAAGTGGACAATGCGGATGATCAGGTGGCCATAGCAGCATACATGTCAGGTCTCAGACCAGGGCAATTCTTATTCTCCTTATCGGCTGAGCCTCCAGCCAACATGGCTGAACTCATGCTGAGAGCTCAACGGCAGATGAATGCAGAAGACACCCTTACTACCCACAGAAATTGGGAAAGAGAAACCCCAATAGCTGTTCAGATAGGTGGTATTCAGTTGAACAAGAAAAGGAAGGAGGGTGGTCAGTCGCGGACCGATGACTATTCTAGGAGTAAGAAGGTGGATAGGAGAGAGTCCCCCCAGAGGGGACGACCAGAGAGAAGGTTTCAAGACTACACTCCCCTGGTCGCCACAGTGAACTAGGAATTGTAGGAGATTAGTGATTATCCTGAGCTAAAATGGCCAAGAAAGATGAAAACTCCAGTAGAGCGTCGCTCTCGCCAAAAATATTGCCGTTTCCATCGTGATCATGGGCATGATACGAATGATCGTATTGAGCTCAAGCAGCAAATTGAAAGGATTGATCAGACGTGGGCGACTCTAGCGATTTGTACGCAAAGAAGATGAGTCCCACCGGAGGGCAGGACATGCAGCTGGACCAGCTGATCGTGGTCAGGAGAGAACTCCTTCGCCACCTCCTCCTCATCGTTTAATGGGAGAAATAAATATGATCTCTGGGGGACCAGGGGTTAGTGGAGAAACCAGATCCGCTAGGAGAGCTTATGCCTGGGAGGTGCTCAGCGCGGAGAGGCCTGTGAAACGAACGCGAACGGTTGTCCCCACCATTCACTTCACTGAAGACGACGCTGACGACGTGCTTCATCCCCATGATGACCCTTTAGTGATCACAGTTCTCCTTACCAATTGGACTATGAGAAGGGTCCTTATGGATATAGGGAGTTCAGCTGATATTATCTTTTTGCCAGCCTTTGAAGGGTTGCAACTGGAGAAGGATAAATTAAGCCTGTACGGTCTCCTCTAGTTGGATTTTCTGGAGAAACTGCCCATCCCATGGGGTTTTCTCCCTGCCTATCATGATGGGAGACGAGCACAGGAATGCCACTGCACTGGTCGATTTCCTAGTGATGGATTGCCCTTCGGCTTATAACGTTACACTGGGGAGACAAACCCTCAACAAATTTAAGGCGGTGGTCTCCACCTATCATTTTAAACTCAAGTTCCCTACACCAGACGGTGTGGGCGAAATCAGGGGTGACCAGAAGAGAGCAAGGGAGTGTTATATCTCCTCCATGAGATCAAAGGAGACCCTATCTGTTAGTGGGATCGACACAAGGGATGAGGAGAAGCTCCAACAAGGCGAACAGGTCAAGGAGCTAATTGAGATACCGGCCATAGAGGGGCAAAGCGAGAAGATGTTCTGCGTTGGCTCAGAATTGGGATCAGAAGAGGTGGCTGCTCTTATCGGGTTCTTACGAAGTTATGTGGATGTTTTTGCTTGGTCGCATAAGGATCTGCTCAGAATCGATTTCAGTATCATCACGCACAGATTGAATGTGGACAGAACTTGCCGTTCGATCAAACAGAAAACGCGAACATTTGCCCTAGAGAGGAACACAGCCATTGCTGCAGAAGTGAAGAAGTTAGAGCAAGCACAATTCATTCGGGAAGCCAGATACCCCGTATGGATCTCAAATGTAGTTCTCGTGCCCAAGGCTAAGGGAAATTGGCGCATGTGTGTAGATTTTAAAGATCTCAATAAAGCATGCCCCAAGGACAGCTTTCCTTTGTCTAGAATTGACTTGCTTGTGGATTCTACGGCTGGCCATGAGCTGCTCAGCTTCATGGACGCATTTTCTGGTTATAACCAGATTCAGATGAATCCAAAAAATGAGGAAAGGACATCTTTCATTACGGCTAGAGGGCTCTACTGTTATAAAGTAATGCCCTTTGGACTTAAGAATGCTGGTGCCACCTACCAGAGGCTGGTCAACCGTATGTTCAAGGATCAGATTGGGCGTAATGTTGAAGTTTACGTCGATGACATGCTGGTCAAGGGCTTGAATAGATCCAATCACGTGGAAGACCTCAGAGAGACTTTTGAGGCTCTTAGAAGATACCAAATGAAGCTTAACCCAAACAAATGTGAGTTTGGGGTTAGTTCAGGAAAATTTTTGGGTTTTATGGTTTCTCAGAGGGGTATAGAGGCCAACCTTGAAAAAATTCGAGCAATTCTCGACATGGAAACTCCTAAGGGAATTAAAGGTGTGCAGAAGCTTACCGGATGCATAGCAGCTCTCAACCGTTTTGTCTCCAAGACAATCGACAGATGCCATCCATTCTTTCAGGTTCTAAAAAATGCCTTTCACTGGACTCACGATTGTGAAACGACATTCCAACAGTTGAAAGAATATCTGACGATACCTCCCCTCATGCTGTTAGTTCGGTGCTTATAAGGACAGAAGTTAATGTACAGCATCTTGTCTACTATACCAGTAGGGCCTTAAGGGGAGCAGAGACAAGGTATCCTAAGGTCGAGAAAGTGGTCTTCGCCTTGGTTACAGCAGCAAGAAGACTGAGGCCTTATTTTCAGGCCCATTCAATCAAGGTTATGACCAACCAACCACTCAAGAAAATGCTCCATAATCCTGAGACGTCTGGGAGATTAATCCAATGGTCTGTGGAGTTAGGAGAATTCGGTCTTGAATTCTGTCCCACAACAGCCATCAAAGCCCAGGCCCTTGCTGATTTTGTGGCAGAGTTCTCTCCCTTAGATTCTGTAGATTCTGTACAAAATGATGAGCCAAGCACAGAAGCTGGTGAGCCAATGGAGTGGATTCTCTATGTTGATGGGTCTGTGAATACTGAGGCTAGTGGGGCAGGCATCATCCTGATCTCTCCTGACAAGATCAAGTTGCACTACGCCATCAGATTTAACTTCAAAGCCACCAATAATGAAGTTGAATATGAGGCACTTCTGATTGGGCTCAAGTTAGCCAAATCCTTAGGGATAAAGGAGCTCCTGTTGGAAGTGATTCCCAATTGGTGGTGGGACAAGTGTTGGAAGATTCTGAAGCCAAAGAAGACAGGATGAAGCTTTATTTAGACAAAGTAAAACAACTCCAGAAAGCTTTCAACACTTTGAAGTTGCTGAGAATCCCCCGCACAGAAAATGTAGAAGTAGATCAGCTCGCTCATTTGGCCACAGTTTGAGATGAAGCATTGAGCCGCCTCATTCCAATCCAACAATTGCAGCAGCCTAGTATAGAATTGTCTATTCAGGAAATGGCTGCAATCGATTACAAGGACTCATGGATAGATTCTATTGTTGAATATCTGGAGAGAGGGAGACTACCCACTGACAAAGACCTGGCGAGAAAACTAAGGCTCAGAGCAGCCAAGTATTTGTGCCTGGAAGGGATACTTTACCGTAGGAGCTATTCGCTCCCGCTTCTGCGATGTCTGACCAATGAAGAAGCTGAGTACGCTCTGAGGGAAGTCCATGAAGGATCCTGTGGAAATCATTCAAGAGGAAGGGATCTTGCACAGAAGTTAATCTGAACAGGATATTATTGGCTTACAATGCAGACTGATACGATACAGATGGTCCAAAGATGTGAGAAATGCCAGAAGTTTGGTAATATTCTTCATCATCCTCCCACCTTGTTAACTCCAATCCCCTCTCCTTGGCCATTTGCCCAGTGGGGATTGGATCTAATTGAGCCCCTCCCTGTTGGTAAGGGACAAAACAAGTTTGCTATAGTGGTTGTGGATTATTTCACCAAATGGGTAGAAGCTAAGCCCTTAGCTACCATCACTACAAAAAAGGCGATTGGCTTCATCTGGAAGAATATCATCAGTAGATTTGGACTGCCTAGAGTGATTATTACTGATCGTGGTAAACAATTTCACAATGACCAGTTCCTTGGATTTTGTGAGCAGAGGGGGATACAAGTGCATTATGCTTCCAATGCTTATCCCAAATCAAACGGGCAGGTGGAAGTCACCAACCGTACCATCAAGAAGAACTTAAAGAAGAAATTGGAAGCTGCAAAGGGAAACTGGCCAGAGGAGCTACCCAGTGGGCTTTGGGCATATCGCACAACTGCCCGAACAGCAACAGGGGAAACCCTTTACTCCTTGGCTTATGGGGTAGAGGCAGTAATTCCAATTGAAATTGGTCTGCTCAGCCATAGAATTTAAGGTTTCACAGAAAAGAATAACCACCAGGGCCTCTTAGGAAAAGTAGATTTCCTGGAAGAGAAGAGAGAGAAAGAAGCCATTAAAATGGCAACTTATCAGCAACAGATGGCCAAATTCTACAACAGCCAAGTCAAGGAAAAAAACTTCAGAACAGGAGAGCTAGTACTAAAGAAGGTGGATCCCACAGGGAAGAAAGTTGGGCATCTAGGACCAAATTGGGAAGGTCCCTATCAAATTGCAGAGCATGTGAAGGCTGGATCCTATCGACTAGTCACTTTATCTAGGAAAAAGCTTCCTCAGCCCTAGAACGCTGAGCATTTGAAGAAGTATTTCCAATGAACTTCATTTCTTTATCTTGTCTTTTTATTATCTTGTTATTAAAATCCAATAAAGAAGGCCAGCCTTGTTATTATGATGGAACTATATATCTTAAATAATAAATCATATCTGAGCAGCCTTGTCTACTCAGTCCATGTCCTCCGGGACCATGAATCCGAGCAGCATCATCCGCTCAGCCCATGTCCTCCGGGACCATGTATCCGAGCAGCCTCGTCCGCTCAGCACATGCCCTCCGCGACCATGTATCCGAGCAGCTTTGTCTGCTCAGCACATGTCCTCCATGACCATGTATCCGAACAGCTTTGTCTGTCCAGCATATACCCTCAAGGATTAGGTATAAAACTATCAACTATGCTCGTCTGTTCAGCTTTAATACAGATGCTACATCATTTGTTTATCTTCTCAAAAACGTCCTGAGTTTGAAAGAATACTATCGATGGGGCAACGGATGTAAACAAAGTACATGCAATTAAAGATAGAGGAAGGATTCATTCATAACCAGGGAAATGTAAGTACAAGAAATGAGTCCATGTATTCATTCATTCATAATCAAAAGGGCAAAGCGCTTTAATGTAAAAGAAAATAAATAAAAGCTAAGGAATCTCCCCAACAGGCTCAGGCACAAGAGGCTGATCTAAGGACGCTGGGTCAGCCCCTGCATTTTCTTCCGGTGAACCCTCTTTGAGGACCTCATCTGCTATCTCAAAGATTAGGGTGTCTGCCACACCCTCAAGGATCCCTTCGACCATGCCCACAACAGGGTCAGCCTCAGTGGAAGGGGCAGGAAGGTCCTCCTCGTCAGGGATCTCGATGGGCAGTTCAGCAAGACCTTGTACGCCTTGCTCAGGTATGGTCGTTATGAGACCTTGATCGGTCATCCCTCCCACTTGTATATCCTCCTGAGCCATAGCGGGACTGGTCTCTTCTTTATCGCCAGAATGGTCAGAGCCATCTTCCAAAGCTATGCTGTCGTCTTCAGCATTGAATGTGCTCAGGTCCAATTCTGGATGGACTGCACTTATCCTTCTCTTCAAGGACCTGAACCCACTGAAGTAGTACTCCATCATCATATCAATGAAGGCAGGGGAGTTCTTCATCTGACCCAGCTGGAGAGATTGGCCTTGGGCGACCCGATCTCTAAGGGAACTGATCTCTCTCTCTCTCTAATAACATCCTAGTTTTCTCGTCACATTTGACGCCCAGCTCCCTGACTTTCTTCTCCTGTATCTTCAGAGCTGAGTTGGAGTTAGCAAGAGCCCTCCTCAGTTCTCCATTTGTAGCCTACTCAGTTGCAAGCATATCTTCTAGCTGAGAAGACCTCTGCTCATGCACAGCTGACGCGTCGGTTAAGCTCAAGACCTAAGCTTCTTTGACAGCATTCTCTTCTTTCAGCTTGTCTATCTCAACCTTCAGCTTCGAGATCATCTGGAACTGCTCTTCCGACAAGCGCTCATGAGTCCTCTGCCTTGTCTTCAGAGCAGATATGGTCTCCTCATCCTCCAGAGAATCTTGCACCATGACTTCACTATATGCAACCGTCTGCAAAACAAGAGATCAAAGGTTAAAACTCAGTTTTTCTTCAATCTTAAGAATACGAAAAGATATGCGTACATTTACCTTGGCCAGGCAAATGAGGAGACGAGATCGCTTCTCCCCAGGAGCCATCTCCTTCATTAGCTCATAATCCCTCTCAGTGGGCAGCTCGCCCAACGCGTCGACATCATATCTGTTGCTCGTCAGGATGGAGGGTTCAGGCGCAGAGACTGAGGGGCCGCCCTCAGCTGAAGTCGTGGCCGAAGAGGAGGCCTCATTGCTTTTCCACTTCTTTGTTTTTGGGGCTCCCTCAATAGAAGCCTCAACTGGAGGCTCTTCCACCACAGTTACTCCAGCAGTGGCCTCTTCAATCTCCATAACCTGCTCCTCAGGAATGGGAGGCAGCTCTTGTACTGGGGTCGCCTTGGCCTGGTCCTTTCTGGACTTCTTGGCAGGAGGAGAAGTAAACTGTTGTTCCTGGGAGGTTATCCCAGAGTTCACAAACGTGGAGGGGTCAGCAAGGGCTTTCTTCTGGGTTTTCTTCTGCTTGGAA
Organism: Arctostaphylos glauca; assembly: GCA_019985065.2. NCBI lineage: Eukaryota > Viridiplantae > Streptophyta > Magnoliopsida > Ericales > Ericaceae > Arctostaphylos > Arctostaphylos glauca. Next base: position 17,197,566 of record JAHSPW020000013.1, read on the forward strand.
GAGGAACCCCGTGCATTCGCACGCTCAGATAAGCCCGCCAGCTTGTCCTTGTTAATCTTCACCATCCTCCCCTTTTCTTCTGACAAGATACAAAACACTGTGAGATGGTGATCATAAAAGAAAAAACACCAAGAAGAGGAGATACCTCTCTCTAAGGCAAGAGCCTCACTTGAAAGTTCTGGGCCGAACATGAACTTGGCTAAAGTCTCCGGTTCGATAAGTACTCGGAAATCGTGGTCAGGATAATCTCCTACCACCTTCAGCTGCTCACTTATCTCAACAGAGATCTCAGGCCTTTGTCTCCCTGTTCAGAATCCAGTAAGAAAAGCTCAGCTATAAGTATCAAAAATGTCAGAAAAGAAATTGATAGGTCACCTAAAGGGGGGGTGAATAGGATGACCTTCCTTTTTCCAGTTGTGGTGAGACTTGTTTGTGCGAAACCAGTAAGTAATAAGAAATCAGCGGTGAACAGTGAAAAGAGAAGCAACAAGATGACACGGAGATTTTTATAGTGGTTGGGCGATGTGCTTAGTCCACTCTTAGTGATTGTTCCCCTGAACAATCACTGTTTCCACTATGATCCAGTAACTAATACAAGATTGGTTTTACGAGGTCCAATTCCTCTAACACGAATAAACCCACTGCTACACGCAGAGCAGTACACACTCACTTGATACACGCAGACCAAGTACACTCTATCATCCTAGATATCTCTCATTCTAGGCTAACGACTTCTCTTTCTCACAGACCTGATACACAAGGTCTAGTACAAGCAAAAACCAGTAATGACAAAAACTCTACTCACAGAGAATCAATCCCAGAGATTGATGAAAGAAGAAATCCCTAACCGTAATCACAGTGGAAGGGGGGTTCACTGCTCACAGGGTTGATTTCGTGGTGTGTGATACTTTCTCAAGAGAATTACATGTGTTGGGTTGGGATCAGACAAAGCAAACCCAGAAGAAGTCCAGTACGCGAATTGCCAAGAAGAGCCGGACTTATTTCTCTGTTGAATACCTTCTCTTTCTGTATATTACCCACTGTTCTGAGAGAAGTAATCTGTATTGATCTTCTGAGCCTTGTAAACGTTTATAGGCAATTGTCTAGGCCGTTGGCGTGAATATCAGATTGATTCTCCTTCCAAACCTGGTTCTGTTAAACATGGTAGCAAATCTTCGAGCGACAGACTTTAATTAGCACATGTGGAGAATCAACTTAATATGGTAAACACAATATGTAACATATATTGACGCTCCTGCAACAAACCATAAGGAACACGTGCGGATAATGTCCAAACGCGGATGAAGGTCAATCCAGAAATACATCCGGATTTACATCCGGAAGGGGATCCGGCAGACCGTCCGGAATTGGGGATTGGCAGCCGGCATCAAAACCGGATTGACAGCCGGCTGAGATTTTGGACCAAAATCAGCTTGCCTCTGTTCAAACACTTATCAATTGTCTATCCTACTGCGCAATATAACACGAGCTCTTGTTTGATTATGAATTACTACCTTAGCTCAACATGTGTGATTTCGAGGCAATTTAAACATTATCAAAAACATCAGTTAGCTTTCAGAAATGATGTCACAAAATAAGAATTTGAAAGAACAAGAGGCTCACGAGAAGGATGAGGCTCTCCCCAAAAGCAACAAATTCTGGAAGAGTTAGTCCGCTCTTCCTAAGGAGCAAATTCCCATCCTTCTCTAGAAATGAAGAAGAATTTGTCTTTCCATCTCTTGTTGGCTGAGGGCAGACCTTCGACTAGTGGATGTATTCCGTCTCTCTTCGAGAAATACCACCATCCTTGAACGAACATGCTAACTTGGTGGCAGTAGAGGAAGGCTTCTTTGGTCCGAGTGGCCTTCTCCTCTGTTGCAGCAGCCCAGAGCACGCCACAGCTGACCAGAATACGCCAGGAATTTGGTAATAATTGCCCAGGAGATAGCCCTAGGTACCATAGTATCTTCCTCACAGAAGGAGAAAAGGGTAGCCTCGACCCAGCTTCGAAGTCAGCCAAATATAGGCATAATTCATCAAACCTAGGGGTGTTCGCCCTCTCAGTTGGTCCTGGGACTCTCATCGACACTGAATCGGGAATCTGGCATTTCGCTCTTAATGCCATCAACTCTTTCTCGGTGATGCTTGAAACTATCCGGTCAGCCTCTATAGGCTTAAGGTTCAGCGCCACGCCTGAAGGTGGAGGAGAGTCAGTTGTAGTCGCCTGGCTAGGGCGAGAAGTCTGGTCTACATCTATCTCCTTTTGTAAATCTGAAGAAGTTGGGGCTGAAGACCTAGACGGTTGCCTACGGGGTGCCATTCTATGAAAATAAGGTATAGCAAGACAAATAATGTCAAAAATGTCCTGGTAATAGTACTGAACGGCTGAGGAGTAGGCAAACTCTCCAAACGAAGGACATCAAGAATGGTGGTGCAGATATCGACACAATCGAAGGAAGAAAAATGCCCAGGAATGCCCTAAGCCTCTAGGGTCTGGAGTGAAACTTTTGTCAGCCAGAATAAAAAAATAAAGTGCGAACGTACCTAATAGCAAGAATAGCAGGCTTCTGTATAAGTGGTAAAACCTCAGGATTTGAAGTCGAACACAGTGGTAGAACTCACAAGCTGTTGATGGCTACTGGAACAATGAAGGAGGAAGGAAACGTCTGGGAGTCCCAACGAGCACTTTTTATAGGCTTTTCATGAAGCGCCTTCGAATACAGACTGTCGATCATACACACGTGTCACGTCCAAATTAAACGCCGCCTCTTAGGCTCTCAAACATCTTGACATTGTATTAAATGCAGCATAAAGATCAAGGTAAATCCAAAAACTACCAGAATTCAACTTAGCAGACTGTTTGTATTTCTTCTCGTAAAGCAAGCCAACCGTTCAGAAATAGGGGAGTAGCTGATGAGTCATGATAAAATGGCTGAGCTGACCAGTGCTCTACTCGGTCGGATGTGATCTGCTCAGCTTGGCTTTATGTGCTCTGCTCGGTCATGTATGACCTGCTCGGCTCAGCCTACATGCAGTCTGCTCAGCCCAAGTGTTTACAGGCACAGCTAGGCATTCTACTCAGTTGGGACCTCCTCCCCTGAGCAAGTCGCCTCCTCTCAAGAAAAGAATGCTCTTGTTGCGATTCCTAAAAACTCTCCACTGTATACGGAGAATCTTCATCAAATCCCCCAATCTAAGATAAAGATAACGATGGAGATATACACTTACCAAAACAGAGATAAGCACTAGTTATTCACTCCACTAATTCAGGGAAAGATCTTGATCCCTTCCTACAAACTCGTCAAGGAAATCTCTATATAATGGAGGAACCCCTACAGTATAAGGTACGAACATTCTGTTAAGATAATTCTCCTCGCTTTTCCATACAATTCCTCCTCCCTAAAGCTAACTTAGGTATCGGATGGGTGTTGTTGAGGTACCACATTGGTGTCAAGTTCTCTTTTGCAGGTCAGACGGGAAGACGATCAAATCCGTTTCATCAGTGGGAATTCCATTTTTATACAAACAAGCTTGGCTCAATAACATGACAACCTATTCGGTCCGAACCCATAAAGTGTCCCTATTCATAGAGAAAACACTTCGTGTCATGGTCTTTGTCTGGGTTCGGCCTGGTGTTCTAATGAGATTTGGGTCGGCTCTGACCCATCAAGTTCCTCCCATTTGGGCTATGAATCGTGGTCTTGGTCGGAGCTCGGCCCATCCTATTGAAGCGTGCCGTCTTTGGGCTCAGCCAGCTACGCCCGATCCCTAACTCAGTCGTGATTGAGTACTGCGCCAATCCAGTCCTCCAATATCCTCTATTTCCCTTTGTGATCTCCCTTCTCCCTCTCATATCTCTCTATGATGGAACATCCACGGTCACTTGACACAGCCTCCACCACCCCTTATGCAACGGTGGAGGATTCGTCCACTGATGCGGCTACCACTGCGACTGCCTTTGCTGATTTCGGCTTATCCTAATAATGTTGTTTGGCATTTTCAGTTGCGTACAGCGGCTGGTCTTTTTCTTGCAGCATAGACGACGAAACGTTATGTCACTTGCTGTTTCAAAATCTTTCACCATTATACATTAATACATGGTTTAAAACTATGATTTTGTTTGATAACTCAATTTAGTACTTAGAACCGAATAGGTTAAGTGAAAAATAGAATAAGTTGATTTGATAACCAAAATAGGGAGTACATCAAATATTAGGAGCTTAATGCAAATTATAAAGAGTAAAAAAATAAGTAGGTCCCTCTTACTTATCACTTAACACATAAGGGTGTTAAGTGTATATTATTTTGCTAGCCTCTAGGTTTTTTTTATTGATATCTATTAGCCCTAACTAATATAATCGATCAGAATCAGAACCTCCCAAAAAGTCCTTCGATCGAACAAAGCTCTTGCGATGGTGTCAAATAAACACAATTGTGGAATAAATTTCTGATACTTTCATTCATTGTAGTCTTACAATAATATAGTACAAACATTTACAAGGAAAGAATCAACGATACAAGGAAACATTTACAAGGAAAGAATCAACGATACAAGGAAATATCCTACAGTTAAGGTAGAAAATAAAGGCGAATACTTAATCAAGGATATTGACCATATCAAATCAAATCCTTAATTTTAACACTCCCCCTCAAGTTGGAGCATGGATATCGCACATGCCTAACTTGTCTAAAGAGACATCAAAAACATTGCTGGCTACAGCTTTAGTAAGAATATCGGCTAGTTGATCTTCAGACTTCACGAATGGAAAAATAATGATCCCAGCTTCAAGTTTTTCTTTGATGAAGTGCCTATCAACTTCTACATGCTTCGTCCTATCGTGTTGAACTGGTTATGAGCAATTTCTATAGCTGAAGTGTTGTCACAATACAACTTCATTGCGTCCTGATAGTCAACACCCAATTCCCTAAGCAAGATCCTCAACCATAGTAACTCACAAACTCCAAAAGCCATCCCTCTATACTCAGCTTCTGCACTTGATCTTGCCACTACTGGCTACTTTTTACTCCTCCAAGTCAGAAGATTTCCCCCTACAAAAGTAAAATATCCTGATGTAGATCTTCTGTCATTAGCTGAACCAGCCCAATCTGCATCAGTGTAACCTTCTACCTTCAAGTGATTATTCTTGGTGAACAATAACCCTTTACCTGGAGCAGACTTCAAATATCTTAAAATACGTTCCACGACATCTATGTGAGGTTTACGAGGATCATGCATAAACTGGCTCACTACACCCACTGAATAAGCAATATCTGGCCTTGTGTGGGACAAATAAATCAATTTTCTCACAAGTCTCTGGTACCTTGCCTTATCAGTAGAAGTTGCATCCAAACAGTGAAACAACTTATGATTTTGTTCAATAGGAATATTTGCAGGCTTACATCCAAGCATACCTGTTTCAGTTAACAAATCAAGAATGCATTTTCATTGAGATAAGAAAATACCATTTTTTGAGCGCGCTACCTCAATCCCAAGAAAGTACTTCAAGTCTCCAAGTTGTTTCATTTCAAACTCCAAAGCTAAGTATTGCTGTAGGCTCTCAATTTCATCTTGATCATCACCTGTCACCACCATATCATCAACATAGATAATCAAAGCAGTAATTCTACCATTTTGGTGCTTCAAAAACAAAGTGTGATCTGAGTTTCTTTGTTTATATCCAAAGTTCTTCATAGACTTGGTGAATCTGCCGAACCAAGCTCTTGGAGATTGCTTTAACCCATATAAAGCTTTCTTGAGTTTGCACACCGTTGGAATATTGAAGTATTTCTCTATACCCGGAGGGGGATCCATGTACACTTCTTCTGTAAGATCTCCATGCAAGAAAGCATTTTTTACATCAAATTGAAGAAGTGGCCAGTCCCGGTTAGCCGCCAAAGACAGGAGCACTCTAACTGTATTAAGTTTGGCAACAGGTGCAAAAGTTTCTTGATAGTCAATCCCATAAGACTGCGTATATCCTTTTGCAACCAACCGAGCTTTATACCTTTCAATTGTCCCATCCGCCTTATGCTTGACCGTAAACACCCATCTACATTCAACGGTTTTCTTTCCCTTTGGTAGACGCACAAGCTCCCAAGTATGATTATTTTCAAGTGCTGCCATTTCTTCTGCCATGGCTTGGATCCATTTATCATCTGCTAAAGCTTCCTGCATTTTACTAGGAATAGGAACAGACGATAACTGTAGCACAAAGGACGCATATGACTTGGATAGTTTTTGGAAAGACACATGATTACTAATGGGATATTTAGCTTTGCATTTAGGATTAGGCTCATATTGAATGGGTGGTATACCACGATTAGAACGAGCTGGAAGACGATATTGAGACACTTGAGATTCAAAAATAGTACCATCATTGAAAATAGGATTAGGAATAGTGGATACCTCTAAAGGAATCTCAGGAGAAGATTGACCCAGTGGTTGTGTTGGATTATCAAGAGACATTGTACTATCATGGAGAGGATTATCTTCGATGTTTGAAGTCGTTGGTTCAGCAATTGGTAACTCTTCCCTTTCATCTGAAAATTTACCCTTGTCTGTAGAATCTCCAGACAGAAAAATATTTTCTGAGTTTCTAGGAAAAAATGCCTCCACTTCTTCATGATTTATCACTTTTTCCTGATTCTCCCCCTGAAGTGAAAAATCTGTAGTCACTGGCCTATAAAACAGTTCTTTCTCATGAAAGGTAACATCCATGGAAACATAAAGCCTCCGAAAAGATGGATCATAACACTTGTATCCCTTTTGATTAACCTCATATCCCACAAAAATACACTTTAAAGCCCGAGACTCAAGCTTATTCCGTTGACGCGGATGTAAATGTACATAGACCACACACCCAAAAATTCGAGGGGCCAAAAGCACTACTGGTGGAAGAGTGTAGTGATCAGAGAGAGCATCCAATGGCCTTCTAAAATTGAGAACGCTAGATGGCGTACGGTTTATTAAGTAGACCGCTGAATTCAGAGCTTCACCCCACAAGTAAGAGGGAACATGACCCCCAATCAAGAGAGATCGAATAACTCCCAATAAATGTCCATTTTTTCGCTCTGCAACACCATTTTGTTGAGGGGAATCTGTACAAGTTGTTTGGTGAATAATCCCTACTGAGTGCATGAAATCCAACAATTCTTACTTTATGTATTCTTTGCCATTATCAGAACGAAGGACTTTTATTGGAATGCCAAACTGAGTAGTCACCATTTGATGGAACATGCGAAAAATTGAGCAAACCTCACTCTTGCGCTTAAATTGATAAAGCCAAGTCATTCGAGTGCAATCATCCACAAAAGTTACAAACCACCTCATCCCATTAAGAGTAGAAATTGGTGTCAGTCCCCAAACATCCAAATGAACTAATGAAAAAGGTAGATTTATTTTGCTATTACTCAAATGGAAAGTAGTACGGTGGCTTTTCGCCATCACACAAGTTTCGCAAATAAAATCTGAAAGATTACATCCACTAAATAGTGAAGGAAATAATCTCTTAAGATAGCCAAAAGAGGGATGTCCTAGTCTCTTATGCCACAACCAAATTTTCTCCTTTTTCTTATTCACCAAATCTTCAGTCACCACATGAGCTTGCCCATTTTTGTTGAGATGTTGGAACCCATCCTCCAGATAGTACAATCCTCCAACTTGTCTACCACTGCCAATCTTCTCCTGAGTATGGATGTTCTAAAAGACACAGTGAGTAGGAAAAAATAGAGCAACACAATTATGAGATTTGGTTAATTGATTTATGGAGAGAAGATTACAGTTTAATGATGGCACAAATAAGACATCTTTGATAGCTAATGTGGGAGATAACGGAACTGTACCAACTCCAATAACTGGAGATGATACACCATTGGCATTGGTAATGGTGGTTTTGGAACATTTGGGGGATAAGTGACTAAATCTATAACGATCACAAGTCATATGATCTGTTGCGCCAGAGTCAATTATCCAATCACTATTTCCAATAAAAAAACATACCAGTCTTAGCAGTAAATCCAAGAGTTGTGGCTAGATTCCCTTTTGAATTAGGGTCCTCCTCCTTAGCATTGGAAGACACATAAGACGCCTTTTTGCCCTTTGGATGCCAATCTGGATACCCATGGAGTCGAAAGCACGTATCCACCGTATGACCAGTACCATTACAATGAGTACACTTCCAATCCTTCTTTGAAGTAGGAGTTTTCAGAGAGGCCATTACAGCCCCTTCTCCCATCTTTCCTCAAAGCATAGCATCTTGGCGATTAGCTTCCGCACAAACCATAGCATAAACAGCTTGTATGTTGGGAAGTGGTTTGGCAGCAAGTACACGGCCTCGAACCCCATCTAATTGAGGGTCAAGACCAGCCAAAAACATATACACACGTTGGGAATTAACCTTTGTGGTATATGTTACAATATCATTGGCACATTCCATCGTACAATCATCAATTTCATCAAGTTCCTGCCATATTTTCTGTAGGTTTCCAAAAAAAGAAATAACCGAACCTCCATTCTGGCGGACAGAAATTACCTCGCAGTGTAGTTGATAAGCTTTTGCTGCCTCTTGATCAACTGAATATGTCTGTTTAACTGCCTCCCATATCTCCTTCGCTGTACCCAATCGAAGAAAGAGAGATCGGATATCCTTCGTCATTGCATCATATAGCCAAGATTTAACCAAGCAGTTTTCATCCTCCCATGTTTCATATTCCTCCGATTTAACATCTTGTGGCGCAGCCTTAGTCCCCGAAATAAAACCCCAACGTTTTCTCCCACGGATTTTATTTCGAGCATTCAAGGACCACTCAACATAATTGGTACCATCAAGCGGTTCCGGAGTGATTCGGGAAGAAGTTTCCTGGATATGGAACCCAGGGATACTAGTAGGTTCATTTTTCTTTAGAGAACTACCACTTTCTTCAGTCATAGTGGTAAAAACAAAAAAAACTTCGCAGCGGAATGGTATGAACAGAAAGAACAATTGTGAATACAGGACCAAACTTCAATTCCTAGGGTAAAGAAGAGGATATTGAAGAAGACTCTGATACCATGTCAAATAAACACAATTGTGGAATAAATTTCTGATACTTTCATTCATTGTAGTCTTACAATAATATAGTACAAATATTTACAAGGAAACATTTACAAGGAAACATTTATAAGGAAAGAATCAATGATACAAGGAAATATCCTACAGTTAAGGTAGAAAATAAAGGCGAATACTTAATCAAGGATATTGACCATATCAAATCAAATCCTTAATTTTAACAGATGGTTACCTTTGTGCTGATTTTGGGTATTGGGACTGAATGTTTGAAGAGTATATAAATCTCGAATCACATATTACATATCGCATGCAAGACTTCAACCATTCATTCATCAAGATATGGGCTTTTACCGAGACACAGTACCATTTGTCACCTTCTTTTATGGGTTCACTTGTGTTACCTTTCTTACCATTTTATGGTCACCTCCTAACCATATAATTACCATGACATAATAAATTCGGCTCACTCAATGAACCCCAACAACTGTACATCCCCTCGTATTTTCTGTGACAAGGAAAATACGATTTAAGTGATGCAGCACGTGAATTTATGATGCAATACCGAAATGTGCATTATTGGTTATCTGATTTTCAGAATGTTAGCGCCCTAGGAATAAAGAAAAACGATTCAACCTCGCACATGCTAGGTTACAGAATGTGATTGAACGTGCTTTTGGAGTTCTGAAGGCTCGTTTTCGAATACTAAAAAGGATGTCATCGTACCTTTTCGCGGTGCAAAGAAATATGGTAATTGCTTGCATGACAATGTATAATTTTATTCGGAGGACTTGCATTTCGGATCAATTTCTTAACGAATTCAATGATCCAAATGCTTTTTACGGCAATGCTCAACATGTGGATAACTTTGAAGTAGGTGGAGGATCGACTCAAGCTGTCCAAATTTTAATGCTCAATTTACGTGATCAAATTGTAACATAATTGAATGCTGCAAACTACTCTTGAGTGTTAAAATATAATTTTGATACTTTAATAAATTGGCGAAGTTTGAGTGATAATAGTAATTAGTATTATTGTTGAGTGTCTTTTTAATATTTTATCTATGTTTTTATAATTTTGATAGCTATATGTTTGTCTATAAAATAAATTATAATTTACTAGTTCAACATGAATATTTGAAGAGTAATAATATTGGAAAATTAATGAATTTTATACTTCAGCTCACTGTATATATCAAACAAATTATTTAATTAAGTACTTAAAATTCAGTGCATATCAAACAACTTTTCAACTTAAAAAATTTAGTATTAAGCTTTCAACACTTAGTTTTCAATTTTTAATTTTTCAGTTTTATCAAATAGGGCCTAAGTATATGAATTTCACATTAGCATGTGGCGATAAAAGAGGGATCTAGAGCACATGTGACAATATTCGAGAAGCACTCAATAATGGACAAAGGTAATTATTAAATTATTGGCTAGAAGAAGGGCCAATAATTCATGCCGTTTAGACTAAATTATTCATTTCAATGAACAGTTCCATCATCACATACCTAACCCATGAGTATGTGAGTTATAATTATTGGAGATTGCAAAATAACAATAATACCCTTGTATTATTTGCCAAATGTTTACAGTTATGTGAGGAGTATAACTGTCTTTTGAAGTCCATTTTCTTCCCAAGTGAAAAGGAGACGAATATTTATTACGATTAAAATCCATCTCAAGTAATTTATTTTAATCAGACCAGATCAAATTAAGTTTTATAAAGAATTTAATAATCTAATAATACGGTCAGACAAAATAGACTCTCACTCCATAAATGATAGGGGGAAACGTAGGAGTTTTGGATTCAGGGAGGTTATAGTGCACTTCTTTGTAGTGCGTGTACAGTATAGACAAAACAATATAGTTTTGCTCGCTTTACCCTTGAAACTACATTGTTCTGATTTCATGCATTTTAATAACAATTTGAGTAATAAATTAAAATGATACAATTTCGAGAGCAAAACGCACAATACTGTGTCATTTCACCCGTATTACACGTGGATTACAGCTCTCTCAAATCTAGTTTTTCTAAAAGGGTTGAGCAGAAATCAGCAGAAGGGGGCTGCCACGCCTACCACGTGATATATATGTACTGTTTAAGGGCAGTGCCAAGCTTTTGAATGGGGGTTGCCAGATGTCAGGCCACCTCTATGACCTATATTGTGTAGTTCTGTTCTTTGTTTGGCACCACTTCTTGTTTTTTCCCTTTACTTTTAAGACTTCGTTTTGTTCGGAACAAAGTGCTTAAACTAAAAATACTGGTTTTACCTCAATTTTTTTTTTTTTTGGATAAATACACAGAAAATAATTAAAACGAAACATGTAATTAAACTAGCTTAATTAAAATGTTTGCCATTTATTTTCATTTTCCTCCAATATAATGCTTCTAACTTTTCTATAGGCATTCGCCAACCACATTGAGAATGTAGTTTCTTTTCCGTCATTCCTTCAATTCAATTATCATAAAAGAGTCGGTGGATTTCAACGCCGCGAATTCTAACTAATTTTCATATCACAATAAAATATTGAACGAAATATTTGAATGGGGAGAAGCTCAGGTCCTAACAACTCCTGTCCAAGTGCCCATGCAGTGGATGCAAAGGCTTGAGAAGAGAGAGTAGAAGAAAAGGTTGGGGGGTTGGGGGTTTTGTTGGTGAAAATGGTGGACCACTCCCATATATATATATATATATATAAGCCCCAGCTACCACCATTTTTACCCTTCAAAAATCTCACACTTTCCTCTATATAAATAAGAAGCGTCGAAACATATTATTTCATTCCATATATCAGTTCCATGCACATATTCATAAAATCTTGCCACTGTTACAAGAAAATGGGAGAAAAAGAAGAACCAAAGTATATCTGGTATGGAACTTTGGTAAGTTTTTTTCCCTATTGCATGAAGGCTCAGTCACATAAACGGATATGGTAGTATATAGTTTTCACTTCATCTTTGTTTTGGGTTGTACTAGTGTCAGATGCTAAGTTATAAAATGATCTCTTACGTATCTATCGTTATGTGTCGATAGATATTTAAAACGTTATTTTTCAAGCCCGATCCTTGTAGTAATGATCACATACTTGGTATATTGTGAGGGGTTTCAAGAAAAGAAGGTCAATGGTTTTATTGATTCTCTGATTCAGACATTATGCCCAGGGTTTTCCTTCTCATTTCAAAACATGGTTATGACATACTGATAATGATATTACCACCTACAATTAACTCAAATAAATATGCATTATGTATATGAGATAAATTTCTATTTGTTTGAATTTTTGCAGGGAGGAGCTTGTGAATCGACTTGGAACACTCATTTGGGCAAGAAATTTGGAGCCACTGATTTTGTGAACTTACAAGAAAAATAAACGGTGATCGAGCCTCAACCTCGGACCTTCACGATCTAAGGTTGAGAGATCAACAGTGGCATAATGTTTAATTTTTATACTAGGTTAGAACTTTAAAGATATGCTGCTCAAAACCATGAAAGAGTTAAGTGAAGCTCTTCCGACGACATCATTTAATTCTCAGACAAACCGTAAAACTCAGACGACAAAATATTATACAGGACAACACCGTAGATAGATACAAATGCTTTGTTTCTTAGTTTCTCTTTCTTATCATTTCTGTACGTAACTTTATTCAATTGAATACAGAAAAAGATCTATTTACATAGCTGTGATAATTGGATGAATCTTTATTCTCATGATTAATTGTCCAAACTTGACCTTAGATGCTATGTTTAGATTTTAAATTTGGAAACTATTTATCCACATTCAACTTTATCCACTAGATTTCTTGACAAAAACCGAGTTTCTTCTCATTTTCTTAAGCCATTAAGTAGAAATAAATAAATAAATAAATAAATAAATAAATAGATAGAGCTCCTTTCATTTTCAGCCTAACCACTAAATGATAATCTTTTGTCTTGTTTTTTCCTCCAAAAATGATACAAACACTTTTACACATCAATTTACACATCACTCAAAACTAGGTCGTTTTGTGTTAAAAAAACCGTATTTATATTCGACCCATATTACTGAAAATATATTTGGGTCTTTCTCAACACAAAACGACGTAGTTTTAAGTGATGTGTAAAAATGATATGCAAAAGTGATGTGTATGTAGCACTCTTGTTTTTTCCTCTTCTACATGATTTACCATCATTAATCCACAAAACCTGTTTAAACAACACATTAATTAGTTGGTAGAGAAAGCATTTAAAAAAGAAAAAGAAAAAAAGATACCCCCACGAGGTAAAAAGAGAGGAAAACAAGAACTAAATAGAAGTAGCAAACTCTTAGGAGTTGCCCAAGTAGTAGAGCAAACGAGCCGTAAATCCAAACGTCTTGTGGTCGCAACTTAATACTTTGGTCACTCGTCGTTTCCGCTTATGATCCCGATAATTAGTCAATAATTAGATATTTAGATAGAGACTCCTCCAAACTTTATTCCAACTTGATTTTAAACCGATCAGATATCTTGATTATATATAAATATATATATATATATATATATATATATATATATATAGCATGAAATGTAAGTAGGACCCATGACAACTAGTATTGGAGCATCTCGATCATATGGGTGGCTCTTTATGTCACACCATGGGCACCAATAATTTTTGGACAATGCCAGTCCTGAAGAAAAAACAACCAATGTGATCGTTTTTCATTGGTTGTTTTTGGGTCCTTATATTTCACTTCAAAATAAGCCTCTCACTTACATTTATTCCTTTTACTTTTTCAGGCAATAAGAAGTATATTTATTTAATTAACCCTCGGTTTCATTGGAACTTTAGGGAAATTTGTTTCTTTATATATAAGGTCTCAAGCTCAAAACTTCTTCGGGTGGTATTAAATCTTACAAGATCCCAGTCTATACAAGGTTTAATTTGTATTGATTTTAATTATGCCTTCAATATTGAATGGTGAGATTGATTTCTAAGGGATTAATTAAGATACACGCAAATTAATCCAAACACTCTGAATTATTAAAACAAAACTTCAGAAACTTTTTTTTTGGGTTAAAATTTAGGACTAATAATAGGCACGAAATCGAACCATTAGTACTCTAGAACCCAAGTCAATGCCTTACAAGGGTCCTTTTCGTCACATCAAAACTTATCAGTTGGAACGTCCAAGGGGCATCGATCGAGTTTGATGCAACTCCAATTTGGCACAAATAGTGACGCCCATTAACTGATGTGCTCTCATATTTCAAATCAGAGTCCAACTGAATCTATCTATCTATATATATACACAGAGAGAGAGAGAGCTCTCATTTAGCTAAAATGAGAATTTTTTATTTTCTGATCAAATATTGATTATCCAAACTATTCAATGTGTTTTAAACATGTTTTTAAGGGTATCCTTGAGAAATCAGCTCACAGTATTATTGGGAAGAACTTGATCCAATCAATTTTTTATAAAACTGTTTCTGTTAGCATTTATGAAAAACTGTTTGGACCAAGATTTTTCGAGTATTGTTTTGAGCCGATTTCTTGCGAGTACTCATAAAATCATGTTTTAAACATATTAAACTGTTCGGATCATCAATATATTAGTCAGGAAATGAAAGGTACTTATTTTAGTAAATTAAAAAATTCCTTATTAGAAGTTTAATCTATACAGATATTTGATTCGCGAGATCAACTAATTCAGAAATAAAATCAATGGCATCAGGCCCAAGTGAAGTCATAATTTATTTTCAAATTGTCTTTGCATATATTCACACAATAAAATCACGATACATCATAATAATAGATCGATCTACACATAAAAGCGAGCATCACATTATAAGATTCAGTCAAAACAAGTTGATTATATATAGCAGCCCCTAAACAAATTGGTAAACGCAACATATTGCACTTTTATTTGCAGTGACAATAAAGCCTGGAATTTCCGTTAATTCACAGTACTGCGTATACAGCACATTTTCTATTCACAATTACAATGGCATAATTATCATAATCTAGTCTAGACAGAAGATTCTTGATGTCTAAGTCTGAGAGAGAAAGAGAGTCTGAGAGAGAGAGAGAGAGAGAGAGATCAGCATCTGCTGATGAAGGCCTTGATATGTGAAATCATGTCACGGGTCTGAGTTTGTGAGTGCTGAGACTTATTTAGAACCTGAAAAGCATGACCAACCCCTTTGTACACCACATACTCCACTTTCTTACCAGCTCTTCCCAAACCACCACAATATTCCAAGTTCCTATCTCTCAACATATCCATCTCACTTACACATACCATAATATGCGAAACCCTCAATTCCTCCAATTGACTCGACCCTCTTGCCATTGGATTGCACCATGGGTGATCCCGGTTTGCCCCGGGAGGCAACGACAAACGCCAATACGTGTCGGAAGCCGCCAAGGTTAGGGCGGACCGAGGCTGCTCCACTGTGTACTTCTCGGACTGAGTCCTTCCCTCTCCTCCGAAAAATGGTTGTATCAAAATAGTCCCCTTAATGGTCATGGCTTGGCTTGAGCCGAGTCGTGTTGATACATTGTGGGCTATATTGGCACCAGCACTATCTCCGGCTAGGAAAATGCTAGAGAAATTGCATTTCTTTGACCACCATTCGTTTTCACCATTCAGAGCTTGTTGCTTCAACCACATGACTGCCTTGCATCCGTCGTCGTAGGCCGCCGGAAGAGGATTTTCTGGGGCTAATCTGTAATTCACTGACATGATCAAGCAACCGGCTTTGGCAGCGACCTTGGCTAGGAACTCATGGTAGCAGCTCCAAGCGGCTGAACCAACACAAAATCCCCCTCCGTGGAAATAAACAAGCATGGGAATTAAACAGAAATCTTCATAGCATTTTTTGGGCACATAGAAACGTGCCCAAATATTTGTGACATTGTCAATGACTATGTCTCTCGAGATCACACCGAGCTCAGGAGCTAAGGATGTCGTGACACATGGAATGATCTGGGTTCGTTCCACATGTCCATCCTTGTAAACTCGAATGAGCCCATCAATTTCCTCTACCACTTGCCCATGTTGATGAGGCTTTGTACTAATTTGAAGGCTGAAATTTGGATCTAGTGTTATAGCAGCCATTCTTAGTTTTCTCATATAAATGAGAAAAACAGAAATGAAAATAATCCAATAAAATTTGAGAGTTTCTAGTTATTGGTTTACAGGAGTTTGTACATATAGGGCTTGTTTATATAAGTAGAAAGTGGAAGGATAAGGGAGTTTTTGGTCAATGGAGTGGGGGGATGAGGTCATCCATTTTTTGGATGACAAGTGGGCAACTGGGAAATTTCCACATGTCATCACGTAGAGTCTAGTGTAGGGGCTAGGTGGGTATCTAGGTATTGCATTTTGAATTTTTTTTTTTATAATAGTTAAAGTATCTAATCGGTTTTAAAATTATTCACCGTTCACTTACTGGAGACCAATTTCAGCGTTTACTTACTAGAGCTCAATTTAAAACTAAGTTGATATCATCTAAAAAATTTCGAACTTGAAATTTAAAAAAGAGCATATCTTTAAATTTTAAACTTTGATCACCAGACTAACTACTTGGAGTTTGGATCCCCTTGTTCTTTATCATGTCACGTAGACTCCCATTGGTGGGTTATTGGGGACTACTATAATATATAAAATATGGAACTCAATAGGAATCTTCATTGGCATTGTGGCCAAATCAATACAGACAAATTAAAGCATGTCCAATTGTGACCTAACCGCAGATATCAAATCAACAATTATGTCCGAACATACAAAAACAAATAGTGTTAGAATAAATTACTAAATATAAGAAGATTCACCAAATGTAAGTGAATAATTGAAGATTTTCATATCATCTTCCAATTTGGATCCATGTGGAAGATACGTGTTAAATCTTGTCGAGTAGTTTTTAGGAATTTATAGATCGACGTCATAACTTCATTATGAGATCGTGACACGAGAAGCTTAAAAAATTAGATTTTATTTTTATTGCGTTGCAAATAAAAAAAGAAAAAAATGGGGGATATAGAGAGCAGAAAGAGTAAAAAAACAAAGGTAAATTAACGTATTTAGAATCATTCATGTATAATTAAAGTTAGGAATTGTTAAACCAGCTATGGTTTTTCATTTGCTTGAGTTTGCGACGTTTGAATTACGAAAGTATAAGTTACACCAAGGCTTTAGTTAAATAGTAAATGGGTTTTTTTTAAGAACAATTGGGGAGAAGTTCTGCACATACTCCAAGCACAATATTACAGTAAATATATTTTCAGGGATTGCCAAGATGAAAAATTTAGGAAAAATCTAAATGTATATTAGAATTTAGACAAACCAATCGCACGGTTCATTAATAATGAATTTAATTAAAATTGCCTCGACATTAATTGATTCTTATTGTTTAAAAAGTTAGTTAAAATAGTAATAAAAAAATTATGAGCAAAAAAGAAAAGCTCCGAAAAAGTCAACAACAAAAAGCAGAAGCCATTGTCAGTAAAACAGGGAAGGTGTACCACCGGCCACCACACCCAATAACTACTGCTGGCACCCATTTAAATGGCTGTCATCGTCTACTACCCCGCACCATATCATGGTTGCCATTATCCATTCAGCTCCGACAATATATGGCTGCATTATAATACCCACTAGAATTTGGCTTCCTCACCACCTTCTTTTTATGCCTTACATTCATTTTAGACTAAATTATTATAAACTTTTAATTGAGTTTGTAATTTGATTGACAAACGTGACACTATAGTTATCTTATAGGAATAGACAAAATTACCATACTAAAGAAATTTTTTAATCCAAAGGTGTTTAAGTGCAAGGACATTTTAGTCATTACACCAACCGCAGTCAAACAAATATTTTCATTAAATGAGGTCATAACACACTATAAATAATTTAGTCCAAACAAATTAAGCTAAATTAAATTATATTTTAACCAACATAATTAATAATTCCATAATAATTACAGGCCAAATGAAACTTTAGTTAGGCGAAGGTAGTCAACACGTGTTGGAAATCATGGAACCTGCAATATCTTAAATCTAAATTTCTTTGGCATCCTGTTCTTATTTATTTGATTTGACTTGTGTTTTTTAATTTTGCATCAATTTGTTTTTGTGAATTATTAGTTCGTGCTGACAAATCAATCTAAAAAGTATAAAATTATGTCCAAAAACTAATAAAAATTTACTAAAAATAAAAAATAAGCTAAAACAATTATATTTTTAAATTATTTTGTCTTTTCATAATTTTATTTTAGATTTTGGATATAATTTTTTATTTTTCTGAAACATCTTGTCAAGACAAATTAACAATTCACAAAAAATGATGCAAAATAAAAAATTACAAAAAATTTATGGTGAATTACGCTGACATCCCTTGAGGTTTCTGACAAATAGAATGCCCTTGATATTTTCAAAATTACTCCGACCTCTCTTATTTTTTAAACTAGTTACCTCCCATATAGTTAAAATCAGTTAAATATTTTTACTTAAGCTATTAAAATTTCAAGTTTGAAATTTTTTTGACAAAACGAACTGTAACATAATTCCTATCACGTCCAAAATAGTTTAAATCAATTTTTTTTAGAATTTTTTAGAATTTGGGCAGAACATTAAAATTTGTCTCGACTTTAAAAAAATCTCAAATAAAAATAAAAAAACTTAATAATAACACTAGTCCAACAAAATCCGACCATGTGATCGTAACACCTTATTTGAGTTGTGGGCTACGAAAGACACTAGCTAATACACGAAAATACATTTTTTTTTTTTTTTATAGCTGAGATATCTTACCAGTTTTGAAATTATCCCGAACCTAATACTGACTAATTCTCGGAGGACTAATCCCACCGTTTACTTACGGGAGTTCTATTTAAAGTCAGAGTTCTTGTGTTGTATGAACTAATCCCATAAATTGATAACATCTGAAAAGTTTCGCATCTAAACTACTATGTCAACCGTACAAGTGAAGGATACTATTGTTTCAATAGATAGTACTGACGCATTAGAATTATACCCTTTTCAGCCCCCAATATTTGAGTCGGTGGGGTACTGAAGTTTGGAATATGCGAAGTGTTTTCATTAGAAAAGAAAAAGAAATTGGATAATATAAACCAGATTATAATTTGAATTGAATGTTACAACCAGATAGAGAACCAAAGATAAGCAACAAACCAAAAGCAAAGGAATATATTCAAATTAAGATAAGCACTCACTCCCTCGCAAATCATATCACAACAAAGTCCATCCAAAATTTACCTGAGAAATTACACCAATTACAATGCACTAAGTCGCTAAAAAAAGTTTCATACTTCGCAACCCAAGTCGTCCAATAGCCATTGTCCTTCTCCCAACTCTATTTTTTCTTCCATTCAATAATTCGAAACATATTCAGAAGTTTCAGAAAATTTAAATTTATTTATCATCGAGGCAAATTATGTAACATAATGAAATTAAATAAAAAGTAAAATAGAATATAAAAATTATTATGATACGGAATTGAGTCATGTATATTCGCAGTCCTTTTAATACTGATTCTCTGTCTCACTATGGGTGTTAGAGAATCACAATTACCAACGTTTGTCTCTCAAGATAAAACAGCTCAATCGGACATAGAACACCGACCTTTGTTTGTCAGTCGAACTTCAGTACGCTTGCCTCTCTCTCCTACAAAAGAAAAAATCGAAAATAGAATGAAAATTATAGACGAATTTCTCGATGGAGTTCTCCAAATTTTCAGTGCTTGAAACCATGAAAAATTACTTCAATTTATAGAGCCTTTGATTGACCTTTGAGATGCTAAACTTCTGAAACCTTTGAGTTGAAAGTCAACAATAGAGACATGAAGACTCTTGGGTGGTGGAAATCAATACCATGCATGAATAAAAAAATTCAATTACTGTAAAATGCTACAGTATTTCAAATTCATTCATCCAAAATTATTTACAACTCTTGAAATTTTCAAATAGTCTATGCTAGATTTTATCAATCAAGGAGGAAAAGGTAGGACCTCACTATCCAGTAGAAATAATACTTTCAATATATGTGGATCTGTGATCTGCAAAATAATAAATCGTCAAAGAACCCTTTGCCTCTATGACAGGAAGACACTCTAATATCCTCTACATCACGTCAATTTCTCGAATGAGACCTATTGTGAGTTCGGGATCCTCTCCCTCCCTCGTTTTGGGTCCACGTTTGGAACCTATCTCCCATTCTTGTCCTTTCCACTTCTAATGGATGATCTGGTTGTTCTCCCACCGAAGCCAGACCATTGGTGGTGCGGGCAATGATGCCGATGATGGGATCGGATGAGGTACTAATGCCTGTTCTCCAGGCTATCTTGCTACCATTTTTGGTGACGGAACCTTAGGAATTTCTTTCCGGGGTCCTCTTGAGTTCAGCAGAATCAGGGGAGGAGACCTGGACTTCTCCTTCCCATTATTCTCCCTAACCTGATCTTTCATAGGTGTTTCTGCCATGAGACATTAGCTTTCCCACAGACGACGCCAATTGTGGTGGTGGGGAGGGTTAATTTTCTCAATCAGGGAGGAAAAACTAGGACCTCATTATCTATAAAATAATAAATCATCAAATAACCCTCTGCCTCTATAGAAGGAAGGCAGTTCGATGATTAAGTCAGGCAAAATTCATAAGAATGAATATAACTCAAGCTAATATTCTCTATTAGTTAGTGAATTAGTGCGTACCTTTCTAAGTGGACTTAGAGCTTAGGGATGACAATCTCGTCCGATCAAAACCACCTCAACCCATTCCCCCTCCCCCCACCAAAACCCCCCAAATGGATAGGGGACTTGGGAAACTTTTTGAGGATCAGGTAAGATTCGGGGATAAATTTAAAAAAAAAAATGGAGAACGGATAGGATTCAGAGTTATGTGTCTCCATCCCTGTCCCGCCTCCACTCCCGCCCCTCCCAGCCCTGTGAATTTTTATCCCTTTTACATAATAGGTTTGTAAGAAGGAAGACAAGATAACTATGTTTTGCAATTGGTAGAGGAATGCAACAATCTTTAATGGGCTTAATGACAATATTGTTGAGTACTTTTGGTTATTGTTGTTATAATTGAAACTTATGGAACGATGTTATTTTTATTTTAATTAGTTATTGTTATTATTTTTGAAATATTTTAGGTTGTAAAAAATGAATGACTTTTTCTTAAGAATATGCATACTTTTATTTATTATCTTCTGTTATTTTTTTCGGATAAAAATGAGAATCATTTCAATTTTTAAGTAATTACTAATGTAATTTTTTTGTTTTTAGATCTCCAATCTCCATTTGGAGATTCCTGTTTCCCGTTCGGTGTGGGGGGTGAAGGGTAAAAATAATCTCCGTTCGGAGATCGTGGCGAAGATAGAGATTAGATAAAGATTCGGGGATCAGGAATGGAGCCAGTAACATCCATCCTTGATCCAACCCGTTTCCATCCCTATTAGAACTTTATTTATAGACCTTAATTCTCTTAGAACACTAACTGGAGTAGAGTGTCTTTTGATTGATCATTAATGAGATAACTTTAACTTGATCTTTATCAAGTAGTTATCTTCTTCCATTAGAGTTCATTTAATTAATACTTCTCATATCAATTAAATCGTCTGTGGACTTTTCATCTATATCTGTTTAATGTCGTATCTATTTACCAAGTCACTTCCTCAAATCGTCTGGTTACGTATCTGGCCTTCTCGACTCAAATATAGTGAGGATGACCTTTCTCAGGTCAACTATCTCCTCACGTGATCAGCACGTGAGTCCTAATGTTATCGTAGTTCCTTATCGAACTAAATCAAATATCAAATAGAAAATGTATATATTTCTCATTTAAGTTTTATCCTCGTCAGGCATTGTCATCCTCCCAACTCTATTTTTTCTTCATTTCAATAATCCAAGAGACAAATTTTACAAATTTAATTGCACCTTCGACTCACTCTAAGTCATGTCCAAAGAAATTTCTCCATAAAACAGGAGAATACAAGGAGCCAACAATGATTTTCAGTAGGGATGACAACGGGATGGATCAGTTCGATTACTTGGATAACCGAACCCGATCCCTGAATACAATTTTCGAACCAAAACCAAATCGATAACCGAATGGAGGGAGAGAGAAATATTCCATAACCAAACCAACCGGTTATTTCCCGAACCAAACGGTTAATCGAATAGTTTGGTTATTAATTACCCGAACCGAACCGCCCTCTCTAATCCCTCTCTCTCTCTCATCCTTCAATTCAATGATACTAATGGTAGCCACTAGTTTTAAGTTTTAACAATAAATATTATCTTGATTCGGCTTTTGACAAGGGGCAGCGTGTATGATGTATCATTTCTCTTGTGTTTTATGAAATTGAAACAGATTTGAAATAGCATGTACTAGATATGTCTTCTAGTTTTGTTCAGTGACCTTTAGTGTTAAATCTCTAGGCACCTACCGCACCTTACTGAGAGAGAGAGAGAGAGAGAGTACTTGATCGGAGTTGCGTTGTAGCCGCTAATTGAAAACTCTTGTGCCATTGCCTGCTCTTAGTTCCTCACTTCCTTTATCCTTGCGCCGCTGCCCACAAAGTCCGAATGTGATAGATTAGGTTAGCATTTAAGTTAACTCACCAAAGCCCAAAGAGCTAAAAAGAAAAATAGTTATAAAATTATAATATATATATGTACACTAGGTAAAAGCTAAAGGGTTATAAAATTATAATATATTGTGTGTGTATATATATAAAACGATGCCGTTTTCAGTTCGGTTCGGATAACGGTTCAGTTATTCTACTAACTATAACCGAATTGAACCCGAATGGGTATTCATCTGTCCATATTATATTCACACCCACGAAAAAAAAAAGATTACGATTTAAAAAAAATTAAACGATTCAATTCGAGTAACTATCGATTCGATATAAATTGTCATTCCTAATTTTCAGTCAAGAGGTCAAAAGCCTCCAAATGCTCTCTCTCTCTCTCTCTCTCTCTCTCTCTCTCAGAGAGAATAATGGGGGTATACAGAAGTCAAAAATCACCACCGACCCAACTCCCCAGTGGAGAGTTACCTACCAATAACATCTTTTCAAAGCAACTATTGGGGCCATTAGCACTGAATTTAAAAAACAAAAAGAGCACTTGTTCTAGATCTTTCATCCACTTTAAGAACCTATATGTGGACTTGGATTGGGCAAGTCGTCTACTTTCACTTTTGTTCATTTTTCTCCATCATAGCTTTTTTCATATGGGGCCCCCTTCCCTGTTTCCAGGACAACCATTGAACATGCTTGACATTACAGATGGGCTTTCAGTTTCAGAGCCCCAAATAATGATCGAAATTGCAGAGAATAAGCAAGTCCCCCAATTATAAGCACTTATTATCACCATTTCTTTCTTTCTTTACTTACCTAACCATTAAAGTCCATGTCTCAAATTTCCACCCATAGCTTTCTGGTTTCCATTCCTTTTCCCCACAAAGATTTTATTTGGTTAGTTTATTTAGGGTTCACATTATATTGCATACAAGCGCAACAGTTATACCATGTGCGGAATGTTGAAAATATTTTCAAACTATACCTATATTTTAGAGATTTTTTTTTTTTTGAATTTTGACTTGTTTTATGCATGTTGTCGACAAGAAAAGTAAAATTTGACAAAAAAATATGCAAGGCACTATGCTTGAGTTTATACAAGTGCACAATATATATACCACGCACACTTCGCGTCATGAAACTTTATTAGTGGCGCACTTACGCGTGTTACATTTGATGAAGACCCTAGATTTTTGTTCATAGAGTTTGTTTGTTGCAAAAACAAATTTTTACTTTCTTTTGTTCGAAAAATTCTTAGGTAATCCGGGTCTTACTCCGAGTGTCAAATCGCTATCAGATAACAAATTGTATTCTGGGTTCATTGTACTTTAAAGACGAACTACTAGTAACTTGGTGCATACCAATTCCTAAAATCAATAAGAATGAATATCATATTAAAAAAGGCGACTTTAAAACATAGAAACAATATGATATATTGAGGAATAAGATTTTGATAATCCTCTGCCTATTAGCCGAGAGTACACGAAGCAAACAATTATACAACACGAGAGAACATGAAATTTATCTTATCTTAACTCCCACACAGCCTCTATTCTATTGCTCTTTTATGTAAACAACATTGTCTACCACTATTTCTCATCCAATACACTTTGGAGTCGAGATCAACAATGGAGATTGGAGAAAAGGGGATAGTTGATACAATACATACATCCTTCTCTGGAATTTGAAGAGATTGGCAACGGAGAATGGTGAATCAGCAATGGAGAATTCCCTAGGAGAATTTGACAAGATTGGTGACGGCGGAATTGGCAATGGAGAATCCGACGAGATTGGTAATGGAGATTGGCGCGGTGTTGGCCTATTGTTGTTTTGGCGCGAGAGTGACCAGAATCGTACTTATAGCCAGCAAAGTGGAACACGCTAAAATATCTAATGGTTGAAGAGCCTATTGGAGCATCCATTTTCATATTTTTCTAACTATAATAGCCAACAAACTTCATTTATCTGACCTGTTGGAGTTTCTCTTATGAAAATGTATAAGTCATCATCAATAGTTCAACCAAACAAATGGGAGAAAAAGTAACATTCACATCAAGTTAGACTTGTCAAGAAAATGATTTACTAAGCTTCCCATGGAATTAGAATAACCATAAGTGAGAATTAGGAATCTCTTCATTTTAAGTCGCTTCTGGGTATTAGAATTTTTTGCGGACTTATTATCTCATTTTGAGAATGGGATTTTGAAATTCAATTCTCAAATTTATGTACCATACCAACGTAAGATCAGCATCATAGTGGACTAGTCACATTGGAATATAATCTTCTATGTTAAGTATCTGTTAATTTAGAGAACAAATGATTGCTCTAATACAGATATTAAAACAGCCCCACACACACACACACAAAAAAAGACGTATGAAAATAATTGAAGCTGAAATGGGTTTTCAAGAATCAAGTTCCGATGCTCCAAGAGAAGAAAAATATCAAATCAATTTTCCTCTTTTGCTTTTCCCCACAGAAATGACATCTTATGCCTCACCCATATCCACACTACCCACAGCCCTCAAATGGTCCCTTGTAGTCACCAAGTTTTTAAGCTAAAAGATGCAAATAAGTAGTCCGTTCTTTCTCCTTTTGGTAGAGGGGTTCAATGGAGCATCACTAGGTAACCTATTTTTGGAATCGTGATCTTGTTGTGAACTGCACACATTAGGATGTGTTGTAAGTTAAAAAGACATCGTTTTGATTCGCAAAAAACTGTCCGAAAAATTGGACAGAGTTCGCGCACTTTCTGGGCGGTTTTTATGCGCCAAAACAACGTTGTTTTGGCACGCAGCACACTGTGTTGTGCAGTGACCACCCCTAATCCCCTATTTTCTAGGAGAGGAGGGCATGAATTGGAATAAAATGGGTAGTTAATTACTCTGATAATGACCAGTGCTACTCAACTACGTAGGGGCTTGGAAATGATACTGTCTTTTTCGGCTTGTGCTTCTTGGCAGCTATCTGGCATTTGGTGTATTGGGATCTAAAAATATTCTGTGACTTTTAGATTCAAGAAAGTAGTGATCTTAAGGCTTGCTTTTTGCCAATTTATTGTCATCTTCTTTCGACTTCTTTTCCTGATCCCATCAAGGAGTCCTTAGATTCAACCTAATTTTCGCTTCTCTCCTCCATTTGTTCGTGCTGCCATGATGCAATTAGCCAAAACACTTCCTAAGAAAAACAAAATGTAGGATCCATTTGGATAAGTGTATACGACGATGAAATTTGATCTTATAATCTACAACTCCTCCAAATGGACGCTCGTAAAGACACACTATAACATTAAGTTGATCAAATTAATTATATAAGCTAATTGGATGAGATGTACACTAGTTTTTTTTTCCCCCTTTCTGAAAAAGAGAAAGGTGCAGATATTACTTAGGAATAAAATCTTGCAGGTAGAAGAAAATGGTGCAACCATCTTGATTCTTCAAACATTCCCTCCTTTTCTTCATTCCTTTTTTTGATCCATCTTCTTTATTTCCAAAAGAAGATAAGAGACATGGAATTGAGCATGAGTCTTCATGGATAACAAAAGAATAGAATATTATCTTCCTGCTTTCTTCATGGATAATATATGCTAATTAAACACGAGTCTTATGCTACATATGCTGCAATAGACTCTTACAAGCATTATACTCGTGTTCTTCACGGATTGTGTTGGTAAATATTTTTTTTAAATATTAATGAATAATTAAATTTAATATTCGTAATTGAAAATTACAAAAATATAAAATTATCTTCAACAATAGAGTAAGAGAACATAATTGTTTGTTTTATGATATTAAAACTTATGACTGGGTGTGCAAAATTCAAGAAATAATATTTTGTTGTTACCTATTGAAAATCAATAGGTTACTATTAATTAGTAATTTTGCTTTTATTTCAATTTTTGTATTGATCAATTCAAGACCCATTCCAACCTTATTTATTTTAATTAATGGGAAACACAAATCAAACTAACAATTATAAATTATAGGTTGAATTGCAGTAACTCCCCTGAAATTTTTGAGAAATACGAAAATTTCTCCTCAAGTTTTAATAAATGTACTGATCTTCCAAACTTTACAAACTGTTTAATAGATTCCTCCATGCCGTTAACTTTCTTCTAACGTCGTTAATTTTAATTGATAAAATTAAGACTAAAATTAGGGTGATGTTTAGATCTTTTTTATTCCTTTTTTTTTTTACTTCTTAAAATTTTGAAATCTAATAGTGAATCATATCAGGGAAGAGAAAATGTGGAATCTTTCCGGCTATTTTAATGTATTTGGTTTTCGTACAAGGCTTTTTGAGATTGTAAGATTCCATCTTACTTTTTATTTATCCTCTAACTTTCTATATGTATAATTTAAATATGGGGTCGGCTCCATGAAATAATATTTTTTTAGACCAATATTAGACAAACATCTAAACTCTTCATTCCTGATTAAATTTTAACGATCCGAACCGTTCAATGTATTTAGAACATGTTTTTAAAGGTACCCGCGAGAAATCAGCTCAAAATATTACCGAAAATGGCTTGATCCAATCATTGGTTCAAAATGCTGACAGAAACTGTTTTATGAACTACTATTTGGATCAAGTTCTTTTCGGTAATATTTTGAGTTGATTTCTCGCGGGTATCCTTAAAAACATGTTTTAAACACATTGAACGGTTCGGATCGTTTAAAATTTAATCACGAATGAGGAATTTAGATATTGGTTTAATATTGGTCTAAAAAAGTGTTGGTCCATATAACTTTTCCCTTTAAATATTTAATCTGGATTTAATCAATATAATTGTAATCAATAATTTTTTAAATTAAGTTGAAGAAAATCTTAATGCCATATAGCATTCTAAGGAAGTTTCCCACAAGAAAACCTCTAGACAGGGACGGAGCCAGAAATGTCACTAGCTAGGAGCGATCCTACTATTTGATTTTTTTTTTTAATATTTAGCAGAGACGAGCCTATATACTTTATAGGAATTTTTTTTATGTAATAGTAAAAGTTTTTTCTTTTCTTGCAAGAGAGACCGTCTCTGTTGATCCTCCCTAGCTTCATCCCTATTTAGTGCTATATGTATAGATCTAGATAAGGTACTCAAAATTTTAAAGTAATTTTGTGTTTTTATTTTTATTGTGAAACTAATGTCAAGTAAAAAGCTCCGGAAGACTTCTCACAAAAACACTCATCCATTTCAGTCGAGCAACAAACCCGTTCAATGAATATATACGTGGCTAAAATAAAATCGTAAGACATATATAATTGTCTTATCCAAATATTTGATTTTACGGTAAAAAAAAGACATAACTATAATTTTTCGTGAATGGTATGTAGAAATAATTTCATCTTATCTAAATAGAGTGTTTTTTATTAACTAATTTAATGATATATTTTACTAATTAATTTCTATTTTTTAAAATCCGTTACAAACTTATTTATGAAAGTGTCAAATGCTCCTCACTGAAGTACCCTTTTGTTTAATAAATAGTTCTCTCTCTCTCTCTCTCTCTCTCTCTCTCTCTCTCTCTCTCTCTCTCTCTCTCTCCTCTCTCTCTCTCTATATATATATATATATATATATATATATATATATATATATATATGTATATGTATATATATATAGTCCACTTCTAATAAGGGATCCCTTATTTTGCTACGGTGCGGACCTCATATTTTTTTACCAAATTTTGATGATCTGAACCATTTAATATGTTTAAAATATATTTTTAGAGGTACTCGCAAGAAATCGGCTTAAAACAATATTGAGAGGGGCTTGATCTAAACAATTTTTGATAAATGCTGACAGGAACAGGTTTATAAAAAATTGAATGGATCAAGCCTTTCTGTATATTATTTTGAGCCGATTTCTTAAAGGTACCCTTAAAAATAAGTTTTAAACACATTGAATAGTTCGGATCATTAAAATTTAGTCAGAAAATAGGAGGTTCACACCGTAACAAAATAAGGGATCCCTTATTTTGTTACGGTATTAGATTTTAGCCATCCAAGAATGCTTTTTTGTTCTTTTAAATTCTCTTAATTTTTTTCATAGCA
The DNA here is from genome assembly GCA_019985065.2 of Arctostaphylos glauca. Taxonomy (NCBI): domain Eukaryota; kingdom Viridiplantae; phylum Streptophyta; class Magnoliopsida; order Ericales; family Ericaceae; genus Arctostaphylos; species Arctostaphylos glauca. The sequence continues at coordinate 17,226,229 of JAHSPW020000013.1, forward strand.
CGTCAGCTTATACGTCGTATACCGTATACGTATAACGTGATGCACTAAAAATTGTATATACACAATGCGTATATATACACACACGTATGTATATATTTTTCTTGACCAATGATAGTTTAAAATAGTCATACAATAATTTTATTTTAAAAACTTCAAGTGACGATGACTTGTCGCAATTAAAGACCTACACACTAAACAATCCATGCAATATTGTGTAGCGTAGATTATTGCGAGATTAGATTGTAGAGAAAATACATTCAAAAACTAAAAAGGTTAACAATTGCTTTGAGTATAATACATATTAGAAGCAGTCATTTGACTTGGCCTAAATTTAATTATAATGGGCTTATAATGGGCATCATTGTATTTTTAACATGGAAAAAGATGTTAAAGAACTCAATCTCATTATGAAAACAATAAAATTATAATGAAAAAGAATAAAATTTGTGAATTTAAAATTTAAAAAAGATTTAGTAGATATGTATAATAGAATATCTCACTTGTGGCTTTTTAACATTTGAAAAGGTACCTCGATATCAGTAAAATATGTATTAATAAAAGGCAAATAGTACATAGTATAGATGTGAGTCAATCAATTCATATCACTTGTTGCACTGAGAACTCTTCTCACTAAAAATTTCTCTGCAATACTATATAGTATAAATATGAGTCTCCACACATTTCAGTAAGTATGTCGGGACAGGGGCTACTTACCTATTTAGAGGAGGAGCTGGTTGGTGTTACCTCTAAATTTGTTTTCTTAAAAATTGGAGCTTATTTTTTAATGCTTTAATGTCTTTTGTTTGAAGGAGTTATTTAATGCTCTTTGAATATCCGTTCTAAGTTCCCTCTCTATCATATATCTGTGTAGAATTTATACTCATATTACGTGTGGCGGAAAAAATGTCTGGGCAATAAGTTGAGGTGCCGTAGAACACTGAATAATGTTTCGTTGTTTAGTTTAATCATGTGCCGGAACTCGTTGTGCGTGCTTGGGCCAATTAGCTGTATCTTTTTAGTCCCTGCAGGATTATTTTGCAATTGGATCTTGAGCCCGTAAAGGCATTGGGCATAAAAATATTTTGGTTTGTAGTTGGACGGTCTAGGAGGTAAGGAGTCTGTGACTCCCAATTTTTATGGTGAAAAGGTGGCTTTGTGTTTTGCTCAGAATCCTTTTGTGTGTTTGATTCTATACCCATTTTTTACCTTTCTTAGGGAGAGTACGAACTTAGTTCAGGGCGTTAGGCAGTCTCAGCAAGTACTGTGGGCTGAAATTGTTGCATCTTTGAAGATAGATGGCAGTTGATTTCTCAGCCACCACCCGAAAGCAACTATCGGTTTTAAAAAAAAACTATGTGAAACATGGGGTTCAATTGATTTATCGATTTTGTTCTTGATCAAATTATCCGTTAGAAACTTATGGGTCTAACTCAATCTTGAAAATAGGTTTGAAAGGTAAGAGTTGCGTAAGGCCAGGGCTAGCGCCGGGGTAAGCCCCGCAAGCCCCTTGGGTTTGGAAATCCCCCGGCGCGGGGCAACAATTATTTTTATACATAAATATAAAAAAAATAGAAATTCACCGAATAAAATTATTATTATTACTAAATGGGCAACCAAGCTGAGGTCTGGCTTGAGCAACTCAAATGTCGGGACCGACACTACGTAAAGCTTATAAACAGAATAATGAGGACCAACATGGCCGTGGTTTTTAACATTATTATTTCTAATGTACTAATCATGTTTGTTTTTTGTAATTTCAGAACTATGAGTTAAAATTTTTGCAGACATCACATTGAATGATTGTATTCATCTAAAATTATTGAAATTTCGCTATCTCTATGTGTTGTTATAATCGTTACCTTATTATTGTTATTTCACTTGTATTTTCTCAACAAATTTAATGGAAATTTCAGACATTTTTTTTTTAGATTGATATTCAAAAAAAAAAAACAACTGTATAAAGCTTTTTTTAATACCTTGGAGGATAAACCCAAGGATCTGGATGCAAAAGATTAAGATAAGTTGAACTGTCAAGTTTGCGTCATGATTTGTTTGTGCCCATAAAAAGTCAGAAGTACTCCGTAATGAAAGAAACGAAGGCTAAGGCATTATGGGATTTGCTTGACAAGAAATACATGATGAAAAGTATAGAGAACTGCCTCTGGTACTTGAAGAAGAAGCTCTTCCGTTTTCAGTATCGAGCAGGTAGTTCTCTGAGTGAACACTGAAATGAGTTCAATAAAATACTTATTACTGATCTTCAGAATTTCTATGCCAAAATCCTCGACGAGGATAAGGCTCTGTTGATGTTGAATTACTTTCCTAATGAGTATGATCATCTAATCACTATTCTACTGTACAGTAAAGAAGAGATCGATTATGAAGTTGTGTATAATGCCCTTATCAATAACGAGTACCATAGAAAAGACAAGAAAGTGCATAGAGACACAACTCTTGAAATTATGTTTGCAAATGTCATGTTAGGAGGTGAAGACGACCCCCCCCCCCCCCCCCCCCCCCCCCCCCCCCCCCCCAAACTAGAATGCCTGTCCGGGTAGATTTAGTGCCTTCAAGTCAAAAGTGAATTTTTGGGTAGTGTCTCGTATTATCGGGTAGTAAGTGTCAATAGTGCCTGAAACTACTAGTAGTAAATGTTGTTGTTTTTTGGACAGTGCCTAGGACTACCGGTAGTGGTTGGTACCACCGGTAGTAAGGAGATACGCGGGAATCCTATGCAAGATCTTTAAAATTTATTTTTCCTAATCTAATTAGGATCCTATCCTGTCCTATTGTTTAGAAATTTAATATATATCTCTTTTAGGAGGCTTCCAAGAGATATGCTTTGAGATATCATTTGTTATATATATCTTTAGAGAGGTTTCCTAAGGTGTAAAAGAAGAGATCTATTGAGAGAATAGAGAAGCTTTCAAGAGAGAGAAAGAGAGAGGCAAGAGAAAATATAGATCTCAGGAGAGATTATGAGAAGACTTGTACTCATTGATTCGATTTAATAGTGGATTGGTGTGGCTCCCGTGATTTTTTCTCGCGTTGAGATTTTCCACGTATATCTTGTTTCTCGTTCTTTTCTTTCTATCTTTCTATTACGCACGTGTGATTGTTTTGTTTCTTGTTCGGTGATTCATTGTTCTCAAGATCCATAAGGGACACTGTGGGCTTAAACATTGTTCGTTCCCAACAACTGGTATCAGAGCCGCAGTTGCGTTAGGTTTTGTTTAACAAATTAGGGTTTAATTTTGTTTGGGCAACTAAGGGTTTCAGTGGGAGCTGTGGGTTCTGAAGAAGACAAATAGAGGATCGAAAAGTTTGACGAGTCAGACTTTGCATACCAAAAGACACAGATAAAGGACTATCTATATCAGAAGGATCTTTACCGACCGTTGCTGGGTAAAGAAAAAGGAAAGAAGAAGTAGAAGAATCCGATAAAGATTGGGACGTTCTTGACAGAAAAGCGTTAGAGGTTATTCGCCTGTCCCTATCAAAAGCAGTCAACCACAACATATTGAAGGAGAAAACGACGGAGGATCTTATGGAAGCATTGAAAAAGATGTACGAGCAACCGTTTGCTGCGAATAAGGTACATCTTATGAACTTTTCAACCTGTCTATGGCAGAAGGGGTTTCCTTTATGTCACATCTCAGTGTGTTTAATACTATTGTTGACCAACTTACCCCTCGGTACCCGGACACTACGGTCAGCTAATTGGAGGGTCACCGAGGTTGGTTTCATATCTCCCAACCCAAGTTGCTCATACACCGAGTATGGCAACAAATTCACACTAGCCCCCAAGTCAAGCAGGGCCTTCTCCACTACCTTCCCCCCAACTCTCACAGAAATTGTAGGACACCCGGGGTCCTTGTACTTTGGTGCAATGGGGGTCTGTATGATCGAACTCACTTGCTGAGTCAAGAATACCTTCTTTTGCACGTTGTGCTTGCGCTTTATTGTGCACAAGTCCTTCAAAAATTTGGCATAGGAAGGTATTTGCTTGATTGCATCAAGCAACGGGATATTGATCTTCACTTGTTTGAAGAGCTCGAATATCTCGTTGGAGTTCGTCAACTTGGGTAGAGGCCTCAATCTTTGTGGGAAAGGGGCCGGCATTGGGCAAGTTGAGACCATGGGTTCTCCCATAGGAGCAGAGGTGGATGTGGAAATGGGGGAAGATTGAGGCAAAACGCTCACCGGGACATCTTCTTGGGGTTGTGGAGTAGGCACCGGAGGAGGAGTGGGGATTGTTTTCGGGAGAATGGTCTTATCGACCTCTTTCTCACTCCTTAAAGTGGTGATTGCCTTAGCTTGTTCCACATTTGACTCCGAAGGAGAATTTCCTTGTACAAAATGTTGACCTTGGGGATTTGCTTGTGGTTGTGCGGGAAATTTCCCTTTCTCATGTTGCATAGTTCCCAAAGTGGTGGTCAACTTGGTGAGTTGGGAACGGATGTCCCCAATGGCTTGAGTGTTCTGTTCGTTGACATTAGCTTGCCCTTGCATGAACATTTGCAAGGTATCCTCCAAGCTTCGCCGGTTAGGCGGTTGGTAAGAGTTGGGACCCGTGGAGGGACCCGGAGGATTGTAGGAATTTGGTGGATACCGCGGTGGTGCCGGCCCTTGAGCATTTTGATGGGCCGGGTATTGTCCTTGAAAGCCCGGGGGTCCTTGGGGTTGTGCACCCGCCTCATTGTTCCTCCAACTAAAGTTGGGATGATTTCTCAATCCCGGATGGTAGTTGTTATTGTTGAAGGGCACATTGGTAGGCTTTTGGCCTTGGTGAAGGGCGTGGACCTCAGCATGGTCCGGACCATGGAGTACCTCTTTGAAAGCAGGTATGGTTGGACATATATTGGTCGTGTGGTCCATGGTGTCACAGATAGCACAAGCCTCCCCGGGCTTTGAAACAGAAGAAATCTCGTTCACCCTATTTATCTCCAATTTCTCTAGTTTCCTAGAGAGGTGGTCGAGGCGTTTGCTGATGTCGTCCTCGTCCCTAGGCACATGTTTGCCCATGGTTCCGTGACTAGTGAGGGGTTTATAGGAGCGGTCATTGGGATCCGAATAATCCCATGATTGGTTATTCTCCGCTAGCTCATCTAGATAAGCTAAAGCCGCGGAGGCTCCTTGGTTCAGAAATTCCCCACTTGTCATGAGGTTGATAAATTGGCGATTGCGGACTGAGATGGCTTCGTAGAAGAATGCCACAATCTGCCAATCCTCATACCCGTGATGAGGGACGGCGAGGAGACGCTCCTTGTATCTCTCCCAACATGAACAGAAAGATTCGTTGGGTATTTCTTCGAAGTTTTGAATCTTCTTTTTTAAGGTGGTGGTACGGTGAAGTGGAAACCATTTTTTGTGGAATTCGACCTGCATTTCCACCCAACTTGTCACCGAATGAGCCCTCAAGGAGAGAAACCATCACTTGGCCTTCTCCTTGAGAGAAAACGGAAAGAGTTTCAGACGCGCCATCTCAAGGTGAGCGGACACGTTGGTGAAAGTGTTCACCACCTCCTCGAACTCTTTGATATGGACATAGCAGTTCTCCGATTCCATCCCATAGAAGGTTGGTAACATGCCAAGCATGTTAGGCTTGACATGGAATTGTTGACCTTCGGGAGTATCAGTTGGAAAGCGTATGCACGAGGTGGTGGTGGTGTGAGTGGGATGCAAGTAATCCCGCATGGTGCGTCCCATTGGTGCATCATTGGCCTCATGGTGTTCGGCCATTGGATTGAAAGGAGGATTGTCTTGGCGGATTAGCCGATGTGTTGCGTCACGAGTGTAAACACTCATACACCAAAGACAGTCTCCTAACAATCAAGTGTGCGTAGAAAAAAAATAAAATAAAAAACTGCAAATTACACGTCCCTTTGGCTTGCGTTACACCTTAGGTTTACCAAAATGGGTAGGTTAAAGGTTTCCGCCAAAGAAACTTGCACTTTACAAAATCTGCGATTATCTAAATCAACTATTCAAGTCCCCGGCAACGGCGCCAAAAACATGACCGGACTGGCAAAGTGCGTGTCGTTAGGGTGCCGGCCTCGAAGTCAGTGGTTTAATTTCATAAAACTGGACTTTCCTCAAAATAATTTAAAAATGAGTATAGGGATAGTCCGGAGTATCGATCCACAGGGAAAAGAACGTTGATATCAGAGAATACGCAAATTGGTGTTTTCGACGTTTCGGACGTCAACCTCAAAGTTTTGTTTGGTGCGGTTAAGCAATTATATCAACTAAAAAGAGGATTAAAACTAGATTAAAGAGTGGGGTTAAGTCCTAAAGTGTGGTTCAGTCAAATCTTTCGTTGGTCTATCTCTTCTCCTTATAACTCAATCTAACTCCCGGTCCCGGGTTTTAGATCGGAAAATTCTTCGATGAAAATCAGGATTTAAATTCTTAAAATGGTTTTGACGGATCTTTCAAGTTTTAAGGAAACAGGATTAAAAGATGAAGGACATCGATCCAAGTATTAGATATACCAACTCTAAGGATGGCTATATCTAAGCAAGGACTTAACTCTTCATTTTTATTTCATAAGAAAAAGCTTAGAAAGATCCATCAATGGCATTAATAAATTTGGAGAAGATAGAGACCAACATGGTTTTGAATTGAACTTCACATTTAGACTTAACCCACACTAAATTAACTACTCATACTTTGACATGAACAATATAGAAATGAAAGAAAACATAATGGAACAAGATTATCTAAAGACAATAAGCAGGAGATAAGCAAAACTCTAATAGAATCAGATTTTATAGTAAGAAGAACAATACTTAAGGAAGAAATGTAAAGAAAACTTGCTAACACTTAAGTGCTTCCAAGAGAATTCAAAGATTCAAAGGGGAAGAACACTTAAGAGATTAAGAAATTACTTCAAAACTTGAAGAACAAATGAAGAATAATGAAGAAAAGTATATTAAAGCAATAACAATGGAAGAAGAAAGCTCTCAACAGTAGTGTAAAAAAAACTGATATATGTTATATTCTATTTGGTGTGTTATGAAAGAGAGGCTACACCTATTTTAAGTAAGGAACAAACCTAATTAGAATATCCTACCAATAACTTAGTGAAAGTACCAATCTACCCTTTACAATGGCATTAAAAGAAGCTTCTAATTCCCTGATTTGGCCAGAAATCGAGATAAAGTCGGCCCAACAAAATCTGGCGATTTTGGGTCTCTACCGATAGAAGTTGTTTCTCTACCGGTAGAGAACCCTACTGTCCATTTCTAGATTCTTCTCTCTACCGATAGGAGTGAATCTCTACCGGTAGAGAAGTCTTCTGACTTCTTCTGGATTCTTCTCTCTACCGATAGGACTGACCCTCTACCGGTAGAGAAGTCTTCTGACTTTTTCTGGTTCTTCTCTCTACCGATAGGACTGACCCTCTACCGGTAGAGAAGTCTTCTGACTTTTTCTGGTTCTTCTTTCTACCGATAGGACTGAACCACTACCGGTAGAACATCTTTGAATGGCCTTAATTTCTTCTTCTCTACCGATAGGACTTGTTTCTCTATCGGTAGAGCAACCTTCTGAGTGAATTTTCTGGCTTCTTTATTTTTTTATCCCAACTTCACTTCCGTCATTCCCAGGCCTTTCTTGGCTCTCAAACAAAGTTGTAATTGGTCCGAGCCTTTGGTTCGTGCTTGAGCTTTACAACATTCTTTTAATGCCTGGAAATCTGCAAAGAGTACAAAAACAACTACGCGTGCAATATCAACTAGATAAATATACTTGCCTACGCATAATTGCTAAAACGAGTAAATTGAGCCACATTAATACGCAATATAGTGCGCTCATCAGTATACTTCATGAAGCACAAGTCAAAGGTGTTCAAAATCTTCAAGAAGTGGAAAGCCATGGTAAAGAATGAAACAGATTCCTCAATGGCAGAGAATATGAGTTGGGGGAGTTCAAGAAAGTCTACGTTCTAAATGGGATTCGTTTAGAGAAGACACCACTAGGGACTCCACAACTCAATGGAATCGCAGAGAGGATGAACCAGACTTTGACAGAGTGTGCTAAGAGCATGCTGATACACACACGGTTGCCTAGACAGTTTTGGGCAAAAGCAGTCAGCATGGCAACATACTTGATCAATCTTGGCCCATCAATTCCGTTGAACTTTGGCATACCAGAGGAGGCTTGGAGCAGTAAAGAGGTAAATTTATCGCATTTACATGTTTTCGACTGTGTTTTCTATGTGCATATTAGTGATCATGGCAAGGATAACCTTGATGCTAAGTCACAGAAGTGCACTTTTATTAGATATGACAGAGATGAGTTTGGTTATCATTTTTTGGATGACAAGAACAGAAAGATAATAAAAAATAGAGACGTTGTGTTCAATGAAAAGTTCATGTACAAAGACAGGAACAACAAACTGAGCACTGGAAGTACCACTTCGGATGGAGATACATCTGAGTACTTTGGATTGGAAGATCTTCTACTTGATAGTGGGATTGAGCAGAATTCTAGTAAGATAAAGGAGATAGTTCCAGAGGGGACAGTTTCAGTTGAGACAGTTTCAGATGGGGCAACTCCACGAGCAAAATCTAGTTCAATAGTTAGACAGACGAGGAGGTCAACCAGAGTACCCAAGCCAAATCTGAAATATATTTCTTTGCTTGATTACTTGCTTTTGACAGATGGAGGAGAGCCAGAATGCTATGATGAGACTTTATAGGTTCCTGAGTCAACTAAGTGGAAAGATGCGATGCTGGAAGAGATGAATTCTTTTTATTCCAACGGTACTTGGCAGTAAGCTCAACTTCCCGCGGGAAAGAAAGCCCTACACAACAAATAGGTCTATTAACTCAAGTAAGAAAGTGATGACAAGAAAAGGTACTAGGTAAAATTGGTTGTAAAAGGGCTCCCAACAGAAGTAAGGGATCGACTATACAGAGATATTTTCGCCAGTTGTGAACACTGCCACTATCCGAGCGGTGTTGAGTATGGTTGCTGTTGAGAATCTCCACCTTGAGCAGTTAGATGTCAAAACTGCTTTTCTTCATGGTGACTTAGATGAAAAAATCTACATGAAGCAGCCTGTTGGCTTCAATGTGAAAGGCAAGGAAGAGATGTTGTGCAGGCTCAAGAAAAATTTGTATAGTTTAAAATAGGCTCTCAGATAGTGGAATAGAAAGTTTAATAGTTTCATACAGCACAGTGGCTACATAAGGTGCAATGCAGATCACTGTTGTTACTTTGAGAAGTTTGAGTCTAGCTACATTGTTTTATTACTCTATGTAGATAATATGCTTATAGCAAGTTCCTGTGGTAGGGAGATCAACAGATTGAAGCAACAGTTGGCAAAGAAATTTTCCATGAAAGATTTGGGTGTAACTAAGCAGATACTTAGGATGAGAATCAGCAGGGATAGGGCTCAAGGAACCTTGCGGTTGAGTCACGCTGAGTATATTGAACGTGTTTGGGAGAGGTTCAATATGCAGGGTGCTAAGACAGTTAGCACACCCATGGGAAGTAATTTCAAACTTTCTCAAAGGCAATCACCCAAGACAAATGCGAAAAAGAAGCATATGGTCAAGGTTCCGTATGCCTCGGCCATTCGTAGCCTAATGTATGCAATGGTGAGCACGAGACCAGATATTATCCATGTAGTGGAAGTTGTGAGCAGGTTTGCTAGCAATCCAGAAAAGCAACATTGGAAAGTAATGAAGTGGATCATGCGAAACCTGAAGAATTCCACTAATTTGCCACTTTATTTCAGGAGAGAAAAATTGACAGTGTAAGGATATATAGATGCAGATTTTGTTGGTGATCAGGATATGCGGCGAAGCACCACAAGCTATGTCTATACAATTGGTTCAGCAGCAGTGAGTTGGATTTCATGTCTACAGAAATTAGTGACATTATCCACGACAAAAGCTGAATATGTTGCCATCACTGAGGCTGCAAAGGAGATTATTTGGTTGAAGGGCTTCTTGGAGGAGTTTGGTTTGAAACAGGAGAACAATGTTCTTTTTAGTGATAGCCAGAGTGCCATTCACCCTGCCAAGAATTTAGTATTCCATGCCAGGACGAAGCACATTGATTTAAGGTACCACTTTATTCGTTCGCTTTTGGATAATGAGGATTTGTTACTAGAGAAGATTTTGGAGAATAAAGATCCGGCAGAGTAGGATCACTAAAGACAAAGAAATTCAAATCATGAGCAGTGTTTTGAAAATGCATTTTTAAGAAGAAAACGAGCTATAAAAATAAATAAACTTCTAAACAAATACTTGTTGACAAAAATATGACATCATCTCTAAGTTTGAGTTTTTGGCAATGAAATAGTCCTTTTACCAACTACTGGTTAAGACAATATGAGAATTACTAGAATTGTGTAAGGACAAAGTATGAAAAATTCTCACAATCATCCCTACTCATATTTATTTTCATCAATTACAAAACAAAACCAATTATATACATATCCTTTTTTTATAAAAATAAATAAATAAACAATTCAGGTAACTATTAATCTCCCCTTTTAATTTAAACGCTCCTATAATATTCACCCTTATCCCCATCCTATTATATCGCTCATATTCTTTTGGAAAAATGTACGGTCCTCAAAATTAGACCAAGAAATTTTTTTTAAGTTTAAAATTATTGGTCATTATTCACTAATACTTGTGATCCTATTAATCCAAGTAAATTATGGTCATTATTTTTAAATTCTTGGGAACTTTTTTTATCCAATTTCTTGGACCGTCGCGTTGTTGGATTCAAAATTTTTGACCTTCAATAAACAAATCGTTATAAATGGGCTTGACTCAAAACTCGAGATTGACACCAGCTGTTTCATCCCCCATAGTAAAATCTGGAACTTACTGCCAAAATGGGGAAACCAATTGCCGGAATAGGGCCGGCACCACCCAAATTCCAAACTAATCTTACGTAATCTTATGGAATCTAAACAGTTTTTTATTTGATCTAATAAAAGAATATAAAGTTGTTTAATAATTCTTGTTGTTGCGTTGCGTAAAAAAATACACAATGGCTTACAGTGGAATGCAAAACCACATAAAATAACGAGTGCATTTTCAGATGAAAAAAATATATTCAGATGAAAAAAATATATAGAGAGATAGATATCTATTCTATTTATATAGGGAGAGCATAATTTGATGTCCTCTTTCTCTTTTTAGCTGTTCATATGAAACAGATTGGCCCCACTCCAAGGGAACGAGCAAAAGGGCTGCTTGTCGGAACAGAAGATCGAGCTCGAAGCAGCCTATTATTTCTTTCATTTCAAAGGGGGCTACTCTTTTGCCCCAACAATTTCAAAAACGTTAACTAATTGGTCTGATTATGAGACAAAAGTGTGTACTTCTAACATTCCTAATTCGCAAAGTGATAATTCTAATTCCGTTTTCTTCTTCCGTTCCTCATTTTGAAGTGAAAAGTGAGATGTTTTTGCTGTGTTTTTTACTTAATAAAATTAACCTCTACAAAAGTTATTTTCACACTAACAAAATGATAAAGAATTAATTGTCGGTATAAAATTGATATTGTCTCGGTCATTTAAAAAAATTACCCACTTTTCTTTCAAATTTTATCTCACTTCTACACTCATTATCAAAATATTTAAAAGTTTGTAACCAACTCTAAAACTACGTTCTAAGCTTTTACTTCCACCAACTTTCTTTTTCAAAATTCTAGGTCTACGATGATCAAAGCGACTTTAACCTAAGACGTACTTTTTTATATATTTGATGATGTTTGACTTGCACACGTATTACGTGTGCCCAGACTCTAGTGTCTATTTAGTCGGCATCCTCAAATCAAAATCATTGATATGCTCCAGGAAATGAAGTAAAAAACTAATATGAAAATCCCATATGACGACATGAAGTATCAAGCAGAACTAGACATGTACTCCTTGGATTTGGATCCATTTGGAGACCTCTCCTTCCACCAGCTTCTCGGTTAGTCCAGAACATTGACTCCCCAATCACTGTACTTTCTTCATCTTCCGCCTTTCTATATATATCTCCCAATATATATCTTCATATCTTACATAAATTTCAATCCCAGTATTCAGAGAGAAATGGAAATGAAAACGGATCCCAGTTTTGAAGCGGATGATGACGTCTTCTACGCTGAGCTGAGAAGGCAAATTCTGGTTTTGACATCGGAAAATGATGATGAAGATGCCGAATTTCCAGGAAACAACCGTTCAGAGTCTAGTGGCGCCAAACGGGGCTCAGCCAGCGGTTTGTTTGCTGGACGAGTCCCCGGAAGCTATTTGGGTTGGTCGGAGAATAATGAGAATAGTAAAGCAGCAGCCACATGGCCAGTGGACTTGTGGAGGCATGGGAATGGAACTGGGGTGTTCATACCTCATATTGCCAAATCCAGAAGACGGCACAAAACAGGTACTTTCTTCTTTGTTCCACAATGATCTAACGGCGGTTTGGTAGCCGGACTAGGTTTCAGAATTAATAAATAAGAGGGGTTTAAGAGAAGAATATGGTAGAAAAAGAATCATTAAGAAAGATTATTAGTTTATACTTGATTTTATTGATAATTTGTATTAGTGTTATTTACTTATTTATCCCATAACATACCAGTGCATTTCGTACTGACCTCGTAACAATACCAGACCACGAGCATACCATTCTGGCCTATTTCGAATTGTTTCGGCGGATATTGTACAGGGCCATACGTTTATTTTTTAATTTTAATTAATATTTTTTAGTAATTAGACATAAATTGAGGCTAAAATAATCTTTTGGTGATTTATTTTTAAATTGTAATACTTTATTTTATATATTTTTTATTGTTTATTAAAATATTATTTAAAAATTATATATTAATTTTAGCGATAATTCAAAATGATACGCCAGTACACCTAACTTTATTTTATATATTTTTTATTTTTTATTAAAAAATATTATTTAAAAATTATATATTAATTTTAGCGATAATTCAAAATGATAAGCCAGTACACATTAGTGCGAGTACATAGATAGTTGGGGATGTGGCAATTGAGTAATTGGCTAATCAAGTAACAAGGTCTACTACTCCTTCAGAGATATTAAATAGTTTCGAAAACTATTTAATCTGAACCTCAAAGTTAAATAAACACAGGATTATGAGTCATTATCTACCTCCAGGACTAGCTAATACCTCAATATTTTATCTCCCTATTTAGTATCCCTACAAAATATGCCATAATGATGGAACAAATCTAGAAACACAACCTTCATACACAAATTTGGACACACCTGTGTGTGAAATGGTGTTCCTATACTTTCTGATATTCTGATAATGATATAGGAGACATCAGCATTTCTCTTAGTTGTGGAAGGACTCCGAATCGCGTTAGACATACCTCGAACATGTCGGGACAAGCCATGTCATGTTATCTTATACGTGCTATCATTAAAGTTTTTATTGAAAACGCGATCATGTACATTTACAACTCATTTGTATTGATAAATTTCAAAAGAAAAAAACAAAAAGAAATTGCGATAATGAATACTCTCTCTCGTGATTTGTAAGGAGATGAAGAATGATAGGAGAATGTAAAAATAGAAAACTCCTCAAAAAGGCTATTAATGTTTGAATCAATGTTTCTTTTCCTTCCTTTTAGAGATGTGTATACCATCGATAACAAATAAAAATGGATAACGAATATAATTTTTCTCCGTATTGTGTCGTGTTTATATCCTGTTACTTTCCCCTTCTTTTACAGATGTGTACAACATCGGTAGCAAATAAAAATGGATAACGAATATAATTTTTCTCCGTATCGTGTCGTGTCCATATCCTAAAATATTTCAAAATTGACGTGCTTCATGTCCACATCTCATGTCATGCTAGGAAGCACGGATACCGATACGGGATACGGATACGATACGGATACAGTGATACGGCAAAACCTAAAAAAATAGGATACAGATACGTTGGGGATACGGCTATAAAAAAAAATTTTAAAAATAATTATCGATTATGTACTATGCATAAAAAGAAGTCAAAAAAACTAGAAGAGTAATTGAATTGCTAATAATATTAACATTCAATCATTTAGCACAAGTTAATTTTCAAAAGTCATTCAAAATAGAAAAAAAGTGACTAAAGTCTAAATCAAGAAATAATAATTCCTATTAACTTTTTATTCATATCAACATTCAATTACATACTCTCAGCCTTCATCGGAGAATATTATAGCTTCTATATCCGGCTCATCAAGGAAAAGACTAGCAACTTCAAGTATACCGGCACCCTCAAGCAATCAAATGCATCTCCCAACGTACTCCTAAAGTATCCGGCCGTATCCTAGAAGTATCCGCCGAGTATCCGAAACGTATCCAAAATTAAAATGATTTAATTTTAATGTTTGATACTTATTTGGCGTATCCGATACGTATCGGGGTGTATCGGGTGAGTATCGGTATCGGAGAAGTATCCGATATGGATACGTGACTAGTTTCGGAGTATCCGTGCTTCATAGATGTCATGTCTATGTTTGTGTCCGTGGTTCTCAGACGACGACTATCTCGTCCTAGATATGCTCAACTTTCATCAACTTATTGCTGCTCAACCATGCCTTGCAGGAAGGAGAAACAACGCTGGAGGAACAATATACAAGCCAGCGGCAAACAAGAATTAATGAAAGCACAACCAGATCCCAATGTCAAAAGAAGGGGAACAATACCCTGAATGTTTTACATGTCGATATGCAAAGTCTGTTACAATTATATATGCAAAGGCGGCAAACATATGCGATTCACAATAATACAAAAAACAGATGAACATTTGACAATCAGTCTTTTACGGGGACACAACAAATAAATTAGTTTTCCAGATTCAGGGATGGGTTGTTGCTACTATCACATTGAGAATTAATCAAACCTTAGAATGGAAATCCAACAAGCATATTGACCCTTGTATGAATCAAGAATAGAAAGGATGAAGAGGATGCAGACCAGCGAGTAACTGAAGCATGGCACTATCCAAATATAATGCATTAGGAGGCTACTCCTTCACCTTTCAGTTATGAAACATGCCTTCTTTACAACATGACTAAGTTAAGACATTAGAAATTGCTCGAAACTACCCAATGCTAAGAAAAGGTTATGCGATATCCAGCGAAGTTCTTACCTATACCAACTACAAAACTACAGCACTTACGAAAAACAGGTCTATCTTTCCACGGTCCCCATACTGATTCAACACCTCGCACTGCAATTGCTTTCATTAGGTTTATGGTAGACGTGAAGTTAACGATTAATTCTACATCCACATGCAGTCAGGAAGAGAGATCTCAGTCCTTTGGGCGTGCTAACCATAACGAACTGAGGGCTCGTAAGCGTGTCATGTAATCACTGATGACTAATAGTGCTCGAGCTGCTTGACGAGTGGTCAAAATCCGATGCATTTGTTGCAATGTTTGTTGCCTCAAAAGGTCAGCCTAAAAAAGAAGAAAAGACATGCTTAACTGGTTAAAAAGCTAGCTTAATTAGCATAAATTTTGAATTCACATGCTTAAGCAGTTTTCATTCAATTGGTTAAAGATGCTAGCTTCCGCTTTTCCAAATTATCAACTTATTTGCTTTATCAGCTTAAAACAAGCTCAAAGGGGAGACTTTTTGCTAATTGGGTTACACCATCTCCAACCCTCACTCACAAATTTTCGCTCAAAATTGAGTAAAAGCTTCATGAAGCACTTCGATGGTGAAATCAAATCAAATCATAAACTTGAGTTAAAGCTACATTACTAGCATAACAGCAAATTACTGACTTTACTGTAAGGACTTTAGTCTTCCGTTATTTGAGTACAACTCAATTCTGTGTAGGTTGAAGTCAAGGTGGGGGGGCGAGTTTTAGGGGGTTTTTTGTTTGAAAAGAAGGGCAATGGCTGAGATGCTCTTGTTGATGATTTGTACAGCACACTCACTTTAATCTCACATGCACTACTTCATGTGGAAACAAGCGGGAATCTGAGTATCAAGTTGTATGAAAAAGAGTATCGAGGCAGGTGACGATGAACTTTTTTACCTGATGAATGAAGTTCTCGAGTGTGGCAAGCTTGCCCATCGCAATTGCCATTTGTCCCATGTAGTCAGCTACATTTCCAGAACCAGTAGGACCCAAACAGTTGGAGGTTAATGTCTCAACTAGGGACTGTTGTAAAGCTTCCATCCCTTGAGACAAGGCATCCTCTGCTTGTTGGGAGGATTGCTGCAGATTACATATGCCCATCAGTTGCTGATCCGTTAGAGGCTCAAGATGATTCCCAAGAATCTGAAACTCGAAAAAGGATAAAAATATATAAATGAACATGTATCACATCATTTAAAAACCAAGGGAAGTGAACTGGACAAGTAAATGACCTTGAGAAGTTCAGATGAACGAAATCCACCAAGCCACATGAAGCACCTCTCTGCGGGAGTTTTCCACATACCAGAAAGCATGTGAAAAACATCAGATTTGGCACCAACACCCTTTAGCCTGAATATTTCGTCATAATGGGACATTACTCCATCTACAAGAACGCGCAGTTCATTGTCACCCATGTGAGAATTTACAGCTGATCTCAGATCATTGATCAGGCGCTGATGCTCATCAAGCCACCGGGCATAATCCATGTCAAATGCAACGGCCCCTGTTAAGTTTTCCATATCAGAAAACTCTCAAGTTTTTATAACAATTCTCAGCAACATAAATACCCGATGTAACCATAAATTAGGTTAAAGACTTGTTCAATTAAAATGGTTGTTCTACTTTCTCATTCTCATATGAAACATATACTGAGAAATCTTTCAGAACCTATTAATAAGTAACTGAAGCAAGAGAAAGGCACTCTGCGCACAAATCAAACGAATGATATAACTATTGTGTCACTATTACTGAAGATCAGATTCAATGGAACAGTCGTTGCATCCAGAAAGGTATCAAGCTATACGAACATGTGAAACAAAAAGAGACGTTGTGAAGATCATTGTAATAGCTAAAAGCAAAAGGGTTCCAGACCCTTTAATCTGTCAGCTGCTTATTAATAAAAACAAACATATTTTGCGAGCAACTTTACTCGAAAATAGTTCATCCAGATCAAAATTTTGTATCATTTGTTTCCTAAGCTGTAGGAATGACAACTTATTTTCAAGTTGACATTGAAGCCTAAAGTTTGGCAACAAGCAAAGAGTATGGATGTATATGTGCTTACCATTACTGCCTAATGAGAGACTCTGATCTCCAGATAATCCGGTTGCAATGAAAACACCCTGCAACAAAATGACAAGATTCAGAGAACATTCAAAAGAAAGTACCTTTTACACCCTAAAATGGCACACGCGGCGGTAAAATTGGTGCAAACCTGATGTGATGCAAAAAGATATACTATATGGCAATTATTAAAACAAACAAACCGAGAATTGACCCAAAATAACTGAACTGTAAAGCTGCACTTCGGAGAAAAAAACTATACTCTCTACCCCATGAAATAGGATAGACATGTGTTTTATATCCGACATTAAGGACAAAGAATGCACAGTGATATCGTAGAAATTTACAGACACGGAGAGAGAGAGGACCTGCTGTCGTGCTCGTTGAAGCTCCTGCTCCAGCTGAGTGAGCTTTAGCCGACTATGCTCCAGCTGTTGAACATATGCCTATCCAAAAACCACAACCTAATGGATGACTTCACATGCTTTGTAATTTTAGTCATCATATTCCAGCAACAGAACGCGTAACAAAAAATTTAGCAAATTCCAGTGATCTGATCAATGGAATTGGGGGCCAAGTGGAAGAGCACTAGATCAAGCAAAAAAGAGCAAATCAAGAAGGAAGGAAAATAGAAAACAATTAGATTGAGGTCCATTAAAGGCAACATATTTGGTTATCGTTCATCAGCTAGTTTGGACACAAAATCCTTGTATTGGCTTTGATGAGGTAGCTTTTCTTCAGATGAATTTCTAACTGCAGTGCTAATCCCAACAGAGACTCAGAGAGGATACCTTACGATGTACCTATGAGTACTTTCACAATTGCAGATATGGTTCTTAGATGGCAAGTTTATCACCCCATCTAGGTTAGACTTAAATAGAAAAGCACAGTATGGAACTGATTTAGCAAACTTAAGTCCAAACAAATAAAACACAATTGTCTTATAAGGATAACAGAAAGAACAGAGAACGAAATCCATTACTTTCTTCCTTAATCGACTTTTTCGAGCAGCTTCACGATTCTGAGCCAATCTACGAAGTGTCTGCTGTAAAGATACCAAAAACCACAAGCTTAATATTCATACACGAGTGGAATCATAATTCCAACTCTACAATAGTAACATAACAACAACCTTCTGGTCTCCCGTTCTTCCTGACTGATCCATTGAATCCACAACAAGTGCTCCATCCTGAACTCCATGAGACTGTTAACACAATAAAAACATGCCATCAGAACTTTAAACTGCTAAAAACTTCACTGACCATGAAAATAGATCGAATCTCATCTTTAAAGTGTAAAGAAGAGCATTCATCAACTGTCAACGGCTACCAACACAATGGAACTGCACTATTAATTTCCCAAAGAGAGAAACTCAATGATATTTCCATTTCACGGGGTCAAAGGCTCTAGAACCCTTGAATGAGCCTGGCACGGTTTGAATATTTTTTGCACCATTGAGGTACACTATTGTTATACATAGGAGCACACTTCTACTGATTACAAATTTTGAATGTACTTCTAGTCTTCCACCAAGCAATCATTGTCCAATAAAGCAAAATATGGACCGTAAAATTATTACTAGAGAACATACTTCTATGAGCATAATGACAAAAACAATCTCCATTTCTATGACCGAAACTCCAATCTCTCTAAATTTGTAGTATATTAACTTGAATTCTCTCAAACTATATCACTTTTGATTAGCAAAATTCACAGTTTTTAAAAACCTAAACCGTTGGACGTTATTGCAGGTCTGAAGCATGAAAGGAAGGAGATGTATCCTATATTAGTGAGAGAACAAATATGGTGCAGGACTTCTAAATAGCAGAATATGTGTGACGGTAGGGACCTAGCCATCTTAATATACTCTGAATTACCCTTCACAGTCTTACCCCTGGGCCCTGACCGGTTCTATAACCTTATCACCACCCTCCGTTATCTTACACTAAGAATACTTCATTTCTGAGGTGCTATAATCAAATGAGAACCCGACCACTAGCTGAGCAATATGATCTTGCATTAAACGAAACCAGATAGCACATTTGCCCACAAAAGCAAAATTCGAACATTTTCCAGTAATTTCTGCCCGAAAATTTCTGTTGCTAATGAGTGGATTAATCCATAGATAATAAATACGGATCAGTGATGTCTACTGTAGCTGAGAATACGGTGGCAAAACCTGACTTTTGTTTAAACAAGACAAGATTTGGTAGCAATGCATCAACATAGATGTACATCCACATGCATATCGGTATAATGCATATTTTCAAGGGATTGGGTCACCAAATGGGAACAATAAAACATTAATAACTGAAGTGAGAGCGAGAGAGAGAGACCTGGTTTTTATCATCAGTGTCCACATCTGTGGAACTGTCAGTCTGTTGGCTATTTTCCGCCATTGCAGAATCTCCCCAATTTTCAAAATTTCCATTTCCCTGAGACCCACCACCCATCATCAGCGCAGTACCCTTGTGGAACATGAATTGCCCTGTTTCCACCTCTGCTCCTGCGGAACCCAGCTCCTACAGAGAGAGACCAAAACAGCACAAAATTGAAGCTATAAGCATATATCACCATATATATGGAGGAGAGAAAGAGGGAAGGGGAGATGGATTAAATACCGCAGCCAGTCCTCCGAAATGCAAGTTGTTGTAGATGGAGCCTACAAGGGATTTGAAGGAAAAGCAAAAGAATTGATAGAGTCAGGGGTAGTTAGAGACGGCAGATGGATATGAGAGAGAGAGAAGGGGGTTACTTCGGCTTAAATCAACGGCGTTGTCCTGATGAAACCCAGCGGTGGATTGTTCAAGCTCCCCAAGATCCGCAAAACGCGTGTGGTTTCGCGCGCTTTCATCAACTCTGTTTCCGAACACAAGAGAAACACAGAAACTCTCAATTAATATATATCCGTCCATATAACCAACCAACCAACCAACCAACCTTGTAAATATAAAGCGTGCGAGAAAAGAGTAACCAACCAACCTTAGATAGAAGGGGGAGTGGCAATACATGTCGGAGTTGGTGGGAGGAGCTGCTATTGCTTTGAAGCTCTGCATATCTCCTTATCTCTCTCTCACTGAATTAGTACGAGTAGACTATATATGTATGTAAAAGGGAAGCAGAAAGATACTGCATTTCAGAACAGATGACATGAAGGAGGGAAAGAAGGCGGAGGAGGTGATGAGAGACAACAAATCTTGAAGCTATCTTTTTCAACAGAAGATACATATAGCGGATCAGTACGGCGGACCTTTTTAATTTAAACGTCAGGGCTTTTCTTTTTCATTATTGCATCTGACTCTGACCTGACCTTTTCAAGGAGGGAGGCATTTTAGTTTCCCAATACCCACACAAAACAGAGAGCTCTGCCTTCGATCTTTCACCCCCATTCTCGTGCACGGCGCGTTTGCTTTCACTTTCCAACGCCATAGCAATAAAGTGCACGGTCTCTCTCTTCCACGCTGCAGTGAGATAGCGCAAACATAGACGGAGCCTGGATTTTGTAGTGATGAAAATGCACACATATATATGTGTGCAGTTCTCTACGTTTAAATTTAAAAAAATGCTACCCAAAGCTTACAGCAATGCTATGAACATATTATGTTATAAATTATGTATACGTCGTATTTATTAATTTAAATATATATTAAAATTTATAAAATTTGTTTTATACTTTATACTTAAAATGACATGTGCATGATATATTATTTTGGCCCTATTTGGCCTCTAGTTTATATTTATTCAAAATTTTTGTCTTTATTCATTTTTTTTTTGCATTTGTTGTTTAAATCTCAATATTTTGTAGTTTATTGGTCCGTCTTGATGAAAGGAATCTAATGAGTATAAAATTGTGTCCAAAAGTTAAAAAAAAATACTAAAGACGACGAATAAGTACAAAAAACTCTATTTTTTTATTTATTTTTGTCTTTTCTGAACTTTTTTCAAATGTAGCCGATGATTGATAGCTTTTCTGAAAGCTCTTGTCGAGATGAACCAATAAATCAAAAAAAATTGATGAAAAACAAAAAATTGCAAAAAAATTTCAAATAAGGATGAAAAAAATTTCAATAAATAAACACATAAAAACCACAGCCCAAATAGGGCCTTTATATACAATTTGATGTGTTAAAAGATTTATTCTTGTCTATTAGGTTGTAGATAATACATAAAAAGTTTATTGATATCCGCAAATTATATGTTGAAATACTTGATATGTTTTGATATCCATAAAATGTATATGTATTTTTTTTGACATTATACATATATTATCTACCACCTAGTAGGCCGTGATTACCAAATCCTTTTTTTCAATTTAAAGTGATAAATTTCATTTACTTGATAAAAAAATTAATTTTAAAAGATCGCACTAACATTTTAAACCACATGTATAGTCCAATGATCATAGCTAAAACTACGAATGAGTATCTAACATGACAAAATAACAACAATATTTATAAATTTAAACTTTGTACTGGTGATCCTCGTGAAAAATACATCTTGACTGAATAATTTTTTTTACTTATAAAAAAATTAAAGAATAATAATATTGGTAATACTATTGTAGTTATTCTACAATAAATATAAGTAGTTGAGAAATGTCACTCATTTAATAAGTATCATAAATTAACTTGTTGTCTTAATATTGTTGTTTGCGTAAATAGAAGGGACATGGAAAGGGATACGATATAAATAGGGAGAGGAGTGTCCAAATTTTATTCCTCTCCAAGCAGATAAAATTTAAATTTTGAATATCATATACAGAGTCCAAAATCACTAACAAATCTCAAATATGACAATCCGAATTATTATATCCGAAGTCTAAACTTTATACCCCTTATTTGACTGCTAACGGACAAGGCCTAAGTAATTGTGCAGAAGACTTACAAATTGATTGAGCCAGTTCGATAAAGATTTGATCCAGCTCAATATCTTAGAGTGTCTTGTTATCATGACTTAATTGCTTCTTCGATGCTAACAATTTTTGAAAATAATGTCTTGATTAATGTAGTTAAAGATGGACGGACAAACAAGTATGGATGCAATAATAAAGAGGGAGGACTTATTATTGCCTCCTCCAACAAACCACTCTCTTCAATAGTCAAAGATTAAAGAAGATATTTGTAAAGAGAAAAAAAAAAAAGATAATTGAAGATGTCGATCGTATAATATTTGTCCACAATGAAAAATATTTTGATTGAAGACTAATTGGCATATCAATGATTCATGATTGAAGATTGCAAGCCTAAATCGAGACTATAGTCCCACGAAGCTTGAGCCCGGGAAGATGTGGGCCGAGAGTCATAGGCGGAAATAAGGCTAAACTCCACAAAACCAATCCACGAGCCAAGGCAAGGCCAAAAGGATTTCACGGGTCGAATCTCGAGCCAAACTTAAGGCCACAGAGGTTCGTGAGTCAAGACTTGAAACCTAACTATGAGAGGGGTTGAGTGGCAGGACCGCAGTGTCTAACCCACGGACCCCAACTAGAAGGAAAGCAAAAGCTAGCTAGCCGCAGGCATGGCTGCTGGCCCTGGCGACCGAACCGCAAGGCAGAGGAAGAGTTCCTCCAGCGGCCCAATTGCGAAAGGGAGAAAGTGAGCCCAGCGGTGCTACTGCTTGCGTGGAAAGAGAGCCCCCAATGGCCTAGCTATGTGGGTGAGGGAGGTACCTTTAGTGGCTTAGCCGCGAGGTAGCAAGAAGGGGGGACAGACCCCACCAGCGGCACTGCTACAGAGGACCCCTGCGGGGCTAAGCCCAGCAGGCTAGTCCAGCAATGCCGCGGAGAAGAGAAAGAGGAGAAGGAAGGGAGAGGGAAGAGGGTGGTGGCCGCAGATATCAAGTTTGCGGGCCCTCGCCCACGTATTTTGAGAGTTCATGGCTCCGAGCATCAAAGCACGAGGGCAACAGGGGCGGGGTAGTTACAAATTCATTTGTTTTGAACGTCAAAGCTTAAGTCCATTGAGGGTCGGGTGAAGCTAAAACTCTGCACCCCATGCTTCGAAGCCCAAGGCCGACGAGGGCTGGGGGGAAATTCGCAAACTATACGTCTCGAGTTTTGAGGTCCAGGGCTAACGAGACTAAGGGCAACAAATTCAAGATTCCAAGCCTCGTCTTTGAGACTTGAGACCCGAAACCGATCAAGGTCAGGTCATGCCCGGGGCTCGAGATTACAGACTAAAGAACATGGCTAGCCACGACCTTGTGTCGGGTAGTCGATGGTAGGGGTCGAGTGAACAGGTCGTGGAGATAGAACAAAAACGATCGGGCGCGGGGGCGGGGGGGAATGAGCGAATGGTTTTCCGACCCTACTTGCGGAAAAGAAAGGAGACTAATAGATCGATGGCTTCAAATGATGAGGGGTCGCCGCGAGATCTGCCATAACCGCGAGTCATAGCGGGGGCGAAAGTATACATCGGGACAGTTGGCACTAGAATATGGACCTAGTGTGCCTATATCAGAGATTGGCTCATTGGTTAGACATTTGAGCATTCTAGAGAGAGAGATTGTCCTAAGCTTGAGAGAGATTTTCTCCTTGTCTTTTTCTAGTCCACTTTCTAGAGTTTGTCTCTCACCTACTTTCCTAGGCCTATTTCAGAGTTAGAGAGAACTGTCATTTTCTTTCTTCTATTGTTTGCTTCTTCCTTTACCCTTTCCACTTTTTCTTCTTTCTTATACTGATCAGAGTTCATCATTCTTAACCTCTCCGGCATATTCTTTTGAATATTCTCACTCAGCAGAATCCATCTCCTACAAAGATTGATGATCAATTTCTAACGGCTAGTAAATCATGTTCTAACAGCAATATTTTCAAGTTTAAAAGGAAGAAAATGGTAATAAAAAATACACACAAGAGAGATTAAAGAAGAGGCTTATTGTGAAGTGGAAATCAATTATAAACTTAATTGGTTATATCCACACTTAAAAGAGAGTGTCTTTTGTAAGTTGAAATTTAATTGTAGAAGGGATTGTGCACCTTCCTTAATATTATCGTGAGAGTTTGTTTTTTTTGGACTGGTTTTGAGGAGAAAAGCACTTGGGTTAGGTGTTACTAGTATTGAAGTCAAAAACTAATTGGGTCAGGTGCGACTACCACCAAAATTTAAAAAGGTCAAAGTGATTTGGGATAAATTACCCGTTGTAAAGGTTGTTTAGCACCCACGAAGCTGGAAGGTTTGTAGCAACTCTTGGAATTAGAGCATCAAATCCCAAGGAGGACATTTGGGGTGTGATGTAGTCCATGAGTTACAGACTGAACCACAATAAATCTTTATGTTTGATTTCTCTCTTCCATACTCCTTTGCTTTATGTTTTGCTTATCTAATTGCATGATTTATTAGGTTTAAGCTTTGAATATCTGAATTTTAGAGGAGACTGATCAGTCATTGGATATATTTCATCACACTTTCTTAAATTTGTTCACTGGCCTTTTGCTTTTTACGTTAAGCTAGTCCTATCTAATTTGAGCATGCTCAATCTGTTGCAATTGCATAATAAGTTTGAATTTTGTATTTAGTTTCGTGTTTTGAGAAATCCAATTTACCCCCCTTTGGTTGCTATTTGGACCAAGAAAATTCATAAAAAAATAATCTAAAACCAGAAGGACCAACAAATAATAAATATAAATGCTTTTATTGTAAGTTTCAATTTGGACTATAATTATAGAAATATTCTAAAATATTAACCATTTGCGTTGTTTTTCTTTTGATACAGAAATAGATGCATTAAAAGTGATTTATAACGTAAATGAATTTCTAATGTTTGAATACATGGAAAAAAGTTAAGCAGTACCAAATGACTTGGATATCAAAAATGCTAAAGACACACCACTTTTGCAAATCGCTTTCACACATCACTTAAAACTATGTAGTTTTGTGTTAAAAAAAACCATATTTGTTTTTGACTCATATCGCTGAAAACATATTTGGATCTTCCTTAACATAAAACGACGTAGTTTTAAGTGATGTGTAAAAGTAATGTGTTAAAATGATGTGTATGTAGCACTCTTGCTTGGATGTATGTGTGTAAACTGTAAAGCGATATGTAAAAATCTGCAGGCTATAAAGCGATATGTACAAAAAAAAGTTTAGTTGTTTTGAGAATACAAATTAATTTCCCCTAGATTGCAAGACCAATACTGTCACTTACCTAGATTCTCTCTCTTTCTCTCCCCCCTTCCCTCCTCCCACCCCACCCCACCCCGCGGGTCTCTCTCTCTTCTAGACCAATAATGTCATTTACCTTAAAGGGCCGATTGGATGGAGGTATATTTTGAGGGGGATAAGTTATTGAGGGGGGATAAGATAAGAGGGGGTATTATTTTTGGAGGGATGGCCCACATTGATGTGATGTTTATAGAGGGGTATAAAAAAGTAGATGGTTTGGATGAGAGATTAAATAAGGGGATAAAGGGGGATAAGAGTGGTGGATAAGGAAAAAAACTGTTGATTGTTTGGATGGGGAAAAAAAAGAAGGGGGATAATTTTTGGAGGAGGTAAAAAGGATCGACGTGACATGTTTAGCATGATTTGGGTTTTTACCCTAGAATTTTTACCCTAGAATTTTCTCTCTTCGAAGTTTTTACCCTAAAATTTCTCTCTCTTCGAAGTTATCAATCTCCTATAGCCAAGTGTATTGATTTTTCTATTAGTGCATTACGTACTGATCTCTCTCGCTCTCTCTTTTTTCTAGACCAATAGTGTCATTTACCCTAGACTCTTTCTCTCTCCGAAGTTAAAGATAAAGTTATCAATCTCCTATAGCTGAGTATATCAATTTTTTTCTTAGTGCAGTATATATTGGTACCACTGTCTATCGACGTACCGTCTTTAGTTTATCGTTATAAGTACTATATTTTTTAAATAATAATTTTGAACAAAAAATGACATTAGACATATAAAGTAAAACTTCAAAGCTTAAAAATAAATCACCAAATATAAAAGAAAATAAATATTTTATTCTCAATTTATGACTAATTATTCAAAAAAATAATCAATTGATTTAAAAAAAATTACTGACTGGTATGGTACCAAATGGTATCATTCAAACAGGGCGGAACAGTGGCCGGGATGATAAGTCAGTGGTCCAGTAGCCCTACAAGACTGATACGAACTGATCGGTTCGATACGGGATAGATAACTCTGAGTTAAAGTTTTGAGGTTTTAACTTTTGTTCCATGCCTTCCCTCTCTGTGTAGTACGCATATCTATTTTCTAACCCCTGAATTTCACACGCGTTAGTAAAAAGAGTAAAATAACCAAAATACCATCATTATATTAAAATATGGGTTTGATACATGAGATAGTCAAAATACATTTCAAAAGAAACTGTTTACATCAAAAAGACTTTCAAAGTAAAGTCAAAACAATCTAAACTAGTCTAAGTGATCCACAGCTCCACTGTGTCTTCTGCGGGATAAGCATCATCGTACGGTGTATAATTCGGTC
Source organism: Arctostaphylos glauca (assembly GCA_019985065.2). Lineage (NCBI taxonomy): Eukaryota > Viridiplantae > Streptophyta > Magnoliopsida > Ericales > Ericaceae > Arctostaphylos > Arctostaphylos glauca. The sequence continues at coordinate 17,252,868 of JAHSPW020000013.1, forward strand.
TGGCTCCATCATCGTTGGTACTTGGTTATGAAATACCAAGGGCAGGAGAAAGTTGCGCCATAAGTTTTGACACTCAATAAGTTACCCTATCCATAAGTTCCCTTTTGAATGTTTTAACATAATAACATGATATGCAGTGTATAAAGTATGAAAATATTCAAGGTCTAATCATGCAATAAGATAAATGTAAAAACAATAAATACATGCTTTAAATTGAAACAACATAACTGAAATCATCTGGTCGTCTGGACTTGCAATCGGATTGAAATTCGAATTTGAAAAAATTCGATGGTCTCTGTAAATGGTTGTTTCTCCTCTGATGAAGCTCCATTTAACCTAGCTATAATTATACGAAAACACTCAAAATGGGTTGAAGATGAGGGGCTTATAGTTGGTTTGGAGTTTGACGGAGATTTGGTCGTGTTTCGGGTGCTGGCTCAGTTCGGCAAAATCCTTTGAAACTTCTTCTCCTCTTCTTCTTCCTCCTTTTTCTCCCCATCTTCTTCCTCTAATAGGTGGTGTTGTGGAATAAACTGATGGTGGAGGTCTCTATTATAGCCAAAGGGTGAGAGTTTCATCAATGGACAAGCAGATTTCAAGGAGGATCAACAGTTTGAAATGGAATAGCCATGGTGATGGCCTGAACTTGCAGGGATCGGAGAGGTTGGGCAGAAATAGGGTGGTGGTGTAGCTGGTGGTGATGGGAGGTGGAGGAGTGATGGATGGGAGAGGGGGTGCGACTGATGGGAGGTGGGGCGGGCTATCGGGAGGGAAAAGAGGATGACGAGGAGGGGAGAGAGAGGGGGATACTATACACGCACGCGCGCGCCCACACCCCTACTACTGTGCATAATATATATGTATAAAATATAATAAAAGTTTAAAAGTTTATATATATAAAATAATATTCTAATAAGATTTAAAAAAGATTATATACACGTACACATGATACATAAATAGAATATACATCAACACATATATATGTATGCGTACGAAATAAAAATATATACATGGAGTGTAAATAAAATGCTTGAACCATATTTTAAATTGTTTAAAATATTACCGGTCATTACATATTTGAACTGTGATAATTATTAAATAATTATTTATTTTTATTTAAAATATTTTTATAATTTTTTGTTTTGCTTCAATTCTTTTTGTAGATTATTGAATCTCTCGATAAAAAATTTCGAAAAAATATAAGATTATGTTTGTAAACTAAAAAAATTCAAAAAAGATAAAAGAAAAAGCCAAAATAGCATTGAGCTTATTTTTCATATTTAGTATTCTTTTACACTTTTAATTAAAAATAAAAAATATAATAAAATTAAAAAAATAATTTAGAATGAAACTTTCTCTCCCTATATAATGTGTTTTTTCCCCCTTCTCTATTCCTACTTTCATATTCTAGATTATAGTATAGATAGAGAACGATGAGATTATAAAATAAGCTCTTTTGTTTTAGTGAATATTATCTCTGGTATGTTTTGTTTGGTCTATATTCTAGGTTATAAAATGCTCGTCATCTTTTGGATGATGATATTTTTCGTAGCACTAAACAAAAGGGATAATTCCTCTGGCTATCGTGTTACTAGAAGTCACGTCTGTTTTTTAGTTATTTTATAATTGGAATTGTTCACTTAAATTCGTTAAGAATATTAATTACAGTAAAAATATTTTTATTATATGCTAATTGATAAATTTGAAACTACATTTATATATGAACAAAGGTTTCGATAAATATTTTATTATCTATTTATTTTACATAAATTTGTTTTAAAAATTTAACAAAGGTTTTGATTTTTGATATTTTTAATAAACTTAAGTGATAACCAATTTCAACTATTAAAGTAATTTTGAAAATAACTTAGCGGTCGGCTCCTAAACTGGGGAGTTGGATTGGACTTGGAGTCTTATATATATATTCAAATTTGCTATCAGCCATGACTTATATCATGAATTTCATTCTGAAAGTATGGGGCCCACTCATTTCCTTTGCCCCTTTGCTAATTTGACTGCCCATCACTTCTTCTCCCCTCTCTCTCTCTCTCTCTCACACACACACACATACAGACACGTTACCAACATTCTTATGAAAAAAAATATTTTTATTTATTTATTTTAAATTTATTAATTTTACGTTCAAATACTTAAAATTATTAATTTTTCTTAAATCATTCAAAAATATTCACATATTCATCGTATATGTCCTAATGTGCCCCATTTTTTAGAAAAAATGTGACCGACAATGCTCATTTAAATCCCTTTTCGGTCATATTTTACGAATTTTATTCTCGAAAAATATTAAAAATTTAGTATTTACGTAAAAAATAATTTCGAGATTAACAGTATGCTCCCTTTGATCCCTCACTCTTTATTTTCTCTCTATCTTAAAAGGTTAGCAAGTTATTTTTTAATATTTTTTCTTTATTTAATTTTTACAATTTTGTTAGCTTTGTGTCAAATACTTAAATTTATTGATTTGTCTCTTAAATTATCTAAAAATATTCACATTTATCACATGCTTTAATGCGTCCAACTTTGAGAAAAAATAAATTGACCGATACCGCTTATTCGAACCCCTTTTAGCTGTGTTTTTCGAATTTTATTCTAAAAAAATACTAAAAATTTATCATTGACTGAATTTATCCGAAATAATTTTTTAAGTCAAGAGTAAATTTTTAGTATTTTTTTTAGAATAAAATTCAGAAATCGCGATAGAAAGAGATTCGAACGAGTGGTGTCAGTCAATATTCTTTTCTTTAAAGTTGGGCGCATTAGAACATGCGATGAATGTGAATAGTTTTTTATTATTTAAGAGATTTTTAACTTTGTTTTATAAATTAACAAATCAACAAATACTTTACCATAATTCAACAACCCTTTATCAAAAAATTCCAAGCTCACAGTTAATTCCGAAATTCAAAAAACACAGCTAAAAGGGGTTCGAATAAGCGGTATCAGTCAATTTATTTTTTCACAAAGTTGGACGCATTAAAACATGTGATAAATGTGAATATTTTTAGATAATTTAAGAGACAAATCAATAAATTTAAGTATTTGACACAAAGCTAACAAAATTTAAAAAATTAAATAAAGAAAAAATATTAAAAAATAACTTGCTAACCTTTTAAGACAGAGAGAAAATAAAGAGTGATGGATCAAAGGGAGCATACTGTTAATCTCGAAATTATTTTTTACATAAATACTAAATTTTTAATATTTTTTCGAGAATAAAATTCGTAAAATATGACCGAAATGGATTCAAATGAGTATTGTCGGTCATATTTTTTCTCAAAAATGGGGCACATTAGGACATATACGATGAATGTGAATATTTTTGAATGATTTAAGAAAAATTAATAATTTTAAGTATTTCAACGTAAAACTAATAAATTTAAAATAAATAAATAAAGATATTTTTTTTCATAAAAATGTTGATAACGTGTCTGTATGTGTGTGTGTGTGAGAGAGAGAGAGGAGAGAAGAAATGGTGGGCAGTCAAATTAGCAAAGGGGCAAAGGAAATGAGTGGGCCCCATATTTTCAGGATGAAATTCATGATATAAGTCATGGCTGATAGCAAATTTGATATACATTGTACACAGTAAGACATATTATTTTGACAAATAAAATATTAGTCTAACAGTTGAAAATTAATCAAATAATTATTAGACAATATTTTGCGTATCCATATTATTTTAACGTTCAACACGTCTTGATGAGTGCAGACTCAACTATTAAAAAACGGAAAAAAAGAAAGAAAGATGATGGAATATTGATGAGATTGGTTAGAATACCAGCAGTAGGGGTGATACCGGTCCGGTTTGGTCCGGTTTGGCCGAAAAACTCGGACCAAACCGGTCATTCCGGTTTGAAGGTTTTAAAACCGAAACCGAACCGAAGTGGTTCGGTTTGGTTTGGTTTGGTCCGATCGGTTTCGGTTTGGTCCGGTCCGGTTTCGGTGTAATTGAACTTGGGCTAAAAGTGAAAAAAATTGTAAACAATTAATAAGCCCATATCAAGTAAACTCAGTCTAGACTAAATTTTATTAAAAAATTACTACGAGTCGAGAGGAGGAGGACTTGGAAGGCTAAGGGTGAGTGAGATTGTAAGAGACAGAGCACTAAGAATGAGAAGTGGAGGTGGCGGGAGGCGGAGGGTAAATGAAAAGTGAAAATGAGATAAACGATTAGGTTTTTTTTACATATACACGATTACACGCGGTGTACCACTGTACCTATATTTTTAAATTTTTAGATTTTTTTACATATACCGGTTTGGTTTGGGTTGGAAGGGTCTAAAACCGAAAACCGGACCGAAATTTCTTTAAAATTTTCAAACCGGACCAGACCGGACCGAATGAACTAAAAAACCAAACCAAACCGTCGGTTTGGTTCGGTTTGCCGGTTTGGTTCGGTTTTTCGGTTTACACTTTCACCCCTAACCAGCAGTGGTGGAGTATTATTTTGTTTGTTAGTGCAGCTCTGGTTGGGAGGGAGAATTAAAGAAGGAAAAAGGGTTTGCTTGAAAGGAAAGTTTAGTCTTTAAATTGGTACGGCCCAAGGCAGAGCCCATTTATGTTATGACGCATTTTACACGCCAATCGTACACTTGCTGATGCCTGTCGCTTCCTTGCCAGCGTATAATTTTCCTTGGCATTATCTTCTTTTGGTCCCGCACAACTACCTAAATTCACCTGACCTATACAAAAACAAAATATTAGCGACCATCAATTGTTGGCTTTACAATTTTTCCAAGTACATTTGGATTATTGGGTTTATTAAATTTTTATTTTTATTTAATTTTTTCTAACCTTTTTATTTTATATGATTATTAGTTTGTCTCAACGAAAAAATTTAAAAAATATAAAATTATATCAAAAAATTAAAAAATTAAAAAAATTAAAACTAATGAAAATATAACAAATACAAAATAATTTGAATATATATATATGTATATGTATTAGTTTCAATTTTTTTTCTAGCTAAACTTATTTTAATGATTGCAAAGTCGTACTATGACTTAGAACCTCTAGGGTGAGATCTAGACACGCTGTGTTCACTTGCTCTCATCAAATAAAGAGTAATATTAGAAATACAGATTATTCGGATACATCTACCAAAATTTTCTGTCAAATAAATTGTCCACGGTGGTAGATTCACACATTTTGAGATTGGATCTGAGGGTGGCCGTCCATAGTTTCTCCTCACTGAACAACTCTTGTTTTTTGTACACAACGGCCCAATTTCACAACCACTTCACAAGATATGGTTTGGGCCGAAGGGACAACCTATCATTGAAGATGCCTATAGGTGATATGGCAAGGACAATTGATAGGACCACGAACAATATGTAGATAAAAAGTCTCCAGCAATTAGTATAAAAGCTGAAATATTGTTTTGATATATATATATATATGTACAACTTCTTACATTAGTGACAGTGTCAAGAACTAGACAGTAACTACAGTAACTGTTAATTTTCCTCCGTAGGTTCTTGTACACAAGTTTAAAGGCTGGGAGATCTAGTGTTTCGACTGTAGACCCTCTGACGATTAAATTAAATGATGTTAAAAATTTTAGAAAGATTGTGAATCAAAATTAGAACACTGAAGAGTTTCACGAGACAATCGAAAGATCTCAATAATTACAACTCACTCCCGGTAGCATTGATGTCTATTTATCCCTCTATTTATGTTTTGTCGGTTCCATAAACTTTTAGGATTATATATATAATGGATTCTATATTGTGTTTTGAGAGATTGAACAGTTTGACAACTTTTGTATACACAATTTCTTTTTGTTTTTGTGTCTTTTGGAGAGAGAGACAAATACAATTAATTTGACATGTGGTTGATCGGTGGTGTTTCATCAGTCGAGTGAGTTGTTTTATTTTGAGAGGCAAGTGCCAGTGTGATTCTCCAGCACCCACTAAAGGTGGCAAATCTGTTTTAAGGAGACTGTGATTTCACATAACTTAGTTTGGTAATGTATTTTTATTTTCAAATTTGTGTTGCAATTCTGTTCTGTAACATTTTGTTATAATTTTAATGAAATTATTTTCTAAAATAGATCCAATCAGCTTTTTCGCACAAAATTTTTCCTACAATCTTAAAGTATATTCAATTTTGACTAATCGGTATTCAGGTTTTTCCAAGAAATGATTTCTGTTTTGGGACCAATAATTTTTGTTTGCTTTCTTTGGTACGCTTGTTTATACTGGTGATGCGCAGTGCTGGCGCCGGGTAAGCCCTGTAAACCTCTGGGTTCGGGTAACCCCTCAGCGAGGGGCAACCAAAGTTTTTTTTTTTAAATATAGAAAATTATTTTAATTATTTTGTAGAAAACTTATTTTGGAGTTACCTATTTTCTCCACATCATAGATCAACCTCTTACATTACTTAGGCTCCGTTCAGTTGTCGAGAATGTTGTTCACAAAAAAATTGAAGTGAAGTAAATTAAAAATAAAAAAATCTATTTTCTTGTGTGTTCATTTGGCAAAGAAATTTTGTAAGAAAATAAAAACTCACTTGTTCATTTGTCGACAAAAGAAAACAATGAGAATATTTTTTGCATTAAATACGTTACACTAACGTACATATATATAAAAAACTAACATATGTTTGGGTTTAAAATAGTAATGACAATCAATTGTTTGGGTATACAAATTTTCAACTACATTTGGATTATTATTTTTTGTTTTTATTTAATATTTTTTTATTTTTTATTTTGAGTCAAATTTTGATAGTTCGTTGGTTCGTTTTGACGAAAAAATTTAAAAAGTATAAAATTATGTCTAAAAAATAAACAAAATTCAGAAAAGATGAAAATAAGTCAAACTGATAAGTCATAACTGATACAAAATAATTTGACTAAAGATAAAAATAATAATTTAGATAATTTGGGCTAAATCAAAATTTGAATATAAATACAAATAAAAATATATTAAGAATTGTTCGACAAACGTAAATTTCATATTAACACACACACACACACACACACACATATATATATGTATGTATGTATTATTTTCAAAATTTTCTTGCTAAACTTATTTTAATGATTGCAAAGTCATATTATGGCTTAGAGGCCCCGATTGGATGGATAATTATTTTAAGAATAATAAGTAGTTACAGAGAGATAAAATAAGATGGAGTATTATTTTTAAAGGGTTGACCCACATTAATGTAATGTTTATAGAGAGAAGAAAAAGATAGATGCTTTGTATGAGGAATAAAATTTGACTTGATTTTGATGTTTTATGAAATATGGGGATAATGGTGGGTGGATAAGGGGAAAATTTTTTATTAAATGACTATTTTGTTATTGTGCAGTGTTAAACTTGATTATATATTAAATTAAATTAAGTATATAAAACAAAACCCAATATATTTAATTAATTTTAGATAATTTGAAATATTAATTAATTAAGAAATCAAGAAATTCATTATTTTAGTAATGCTTAATTAAAAAACTTTTTTTTGTCAATTGTCCTCTTCGTGGTGGTAGATTCACACATTTTGAGATTGGATATGAGTGGCCGTCCATATAGTTTCCCCGAACAGCACCACTCTCTTTTTGTAAACTATGGACCAATTCCACAACCACCTGGGCTAGAAAATCTAACAGGAATATTAGGAACATAAATATTCTGGACACAGCCGGCTAAGGACCATTCAACGATCAAGTTAGAGAATGTAAAACTAGAACAATTGAGTGTGTATTCTATCCATTGTCAGTCTCGATATTTGAGTTGTCTAAGCCAAACTTTAGCTTGGTTGCCTACTTAGTATTGACAAGATTTTTTTCCGGTGAATTTCTATTATTTTTTTATATTAAATAATATACTTATATAAAAAAAATTGTTGCCCCGCGCCGGGGGGTTGCCCGACTCCGGGGGCTTACCCTAGGACCAACCTTGACTCTATCTTGGGAGGGCTATCTCGTTGATCCCGGGTGCCAAGCAGTCAATGGTGCGATCTCCAGGACCAATCGAGCAATTAGGGGTGTCTATTCTCTTTGCGCGGCCAGGGTAAGATACTTGTCTGAGCATATTGGCTGACCGAGGCAAGCAAGCACATGCCGATTGGCGTTGCACGTGCTTGACTAGTCGGTTGCCCCTTGCTCTTGGTGTTTCTTATCGGTCTGATGCGTGTATTCATCATTGATCTGTTTGGAGCGAAACTTGGCTCATCAATACTCATCTTCAAAATAAAAATAATAACTTAAGAGAACTTATTCAAATACATTAAATGATATTTAACTTACAAGAATAGAACTTTTCTTTGATGCTTGATTTCTCTACGAAGTGCAAATTAAGGAACTAAACACAACGAACAAAATAAGTAGAAATGAGGTAAAAACTAAACACCCGTTCTTTCTTTAGTTATTTATAAATGTAGAAAAATGTTTAAAAAATGAAAAATATAACAAACAGAGAAGAGAGATGAGTAAAAGAGAGATGAGTAAAGAAGAAATGGATAATGGATTGGGAGAGTAGTGAGAAATAAGAAATAAGAAATAAGAAATTGATGAGATATTGGGAAAAAAAAAATCCTGAGTTTTAATTCCATACTTCTCACAATGATGTAAATGAGAGGAATTATTTGGCACCGCACACTTTAGTTCTTTTTTACCGAAAAGACATCTTTAAACTAGGGCGGAGACATATGGGCTAGAGGGGTTATTTGACCCCATTAAACCCCACTGAAAAATGTGCATAGATTACTTTTTATTTTTTATATTATCAAAAATAATTTGCACCTTCTTTCTTACTTGTTTTTTATACTTTTGTGATTTGCCCCTGATGAAACGGATTTATGATCGTCCCCGGCAGACCTGCAAAAAGAACTTAACACCGGTGTGGTATCTTGCCAACACCCCTCCGATGCCTAAGTTAGGTTGAGGATGGAGGAATAAAGTAGAAAGACTGTATGAGTAAAATTGGGCAGAATGTTCGTACCTTGTACCATAGAGCTGCCTCCATTATATAGAGATCTCGTGGGAGACAAATTAGGGAAGGACGTGGTCCATTCCTGATTTGGTGGAGTAAATCAAGGCTAGTGGCCCTCAATTAGGTAACTGAATCTCCTACGATCATCCTTGCCTTGAATAGCGGAAGCTGGTGGAGATGGTGCGCAAAATGTGGAGAGATCCTTGGGATCCTCCTTTCCTTGTGGGACGATCCGTTTTAGGCAGATAGATCCCGGGAAATGTGGAGATTGATCCAGCAGAGTAGTTCAGACAATGGCTGGGTCGAACAGAGCGGATAATGGCTGAACTGAGGACAACAAGCCCGGCTGAGCTGAGGACAACAAGCCCGGCTGAGCTGAGGACAACGAGTGATGGCTGAGCTGAGGACAACAAGCATGGCTGAGCTGAGGACACCGAGCGGATGATAGAACTGAGCTGTACTGCTTGCCGACCGACCAGAATACCAACCGGCTCAGTCCACGCGTCATGACCTATCAGCTACTCCCCTATTTCCGAACGGTTGCCCTGCTTTAAGAGAGGAAATATCAACGGTCTGATGCATTGAATCATGACGGCTCATACTTTGCCTGGGTTCATACGCCGCATTTAATGCTGTGTCAGAAACGCTTGAGTGCTTGGAGGCGGCGTTTAATCTGGGAGTGCCACGTGTGTTCAATCAACGGTTCACATTTGAAGGATCATTATGGAGGCTCTATAAAAGGGACCTGTTAAGACTTATCAGGGTTTTTCTCTCTCGTCGTTTCAACAGCATACCAAGTTTCTCACGAACTCCTGCCAAAAACTGCCTTCTGCCATTCGCTTCAGACAACCGGAGTTCCCGTATTCTAGGTACGCTCGAGTCATTCTTCCTTGATTCTGGCTGGCAACAACTTTGTTCCAGACCCTAGAGGTTTAGGGCACCCTTGGGCATTCTTCTTCCTTAGGTTGTGCCGTTTCTCATATACCCAATTCGACTGTCCGTCGTTTGGAGAGTTCGCCCACTCCCTAGTCGTTTCTCAGTATTATCCGGATATTTTTAACATTATTAAGCCGGCCATCCCTGACTTCCACAGAATGACTTCTAGACGACCACAAATTAGGATGTCGGTACCAACCCCTTCGCGAAGGGACGCAAACCAGGCAGAGCGTTCCTCACAAACGAACCCCGCAGATCGCCCTGAGCCCCGAGGGGTGGCCTTGCATCTCAGGCCTATAGAGGCTGATCAAATAGCTTCACCAGTGACCGAGGCTGACCTCGCTGTCCTGAGGGCGAAGTACCAAATCCTTGCCTCAGTTCACTTGAGAGTCCCCGGTCCGACTGAGAGAGCAAACGCCCCCAGATTCGACGAGCTGAGCCTTTACATAGCAGACTTCGAGGCTGGGCTGAGGCTCCCTTTCCACCCCTGCATAAGGGAGATCCTCTGGTTCTTGGGGCTATCCCCAGGACAACTCTTGCCCAACGCTTGGCGAACCCTAGTCGGCTGCAGTGTGCTCTAGGCTGCTGCCACAGAGGACAAAGCCAGGCTGACTCCCGAAGCCTTCCTCTACTGCCATCAAGTGAGCATGACTGCTCAGGGATGATGGTACTTCTCCAGGAGGGACAGCACCTCTCCCGCAATCGAAGGCCTTCCCTCAGCCAACAAGAGGTGGAAGGATAAGTTCTTCTTCCTCTCAGGGGAAGGATGGGAGTTCCCTACCTGGGAAGAACGAACGAGCGCTTCCAAAATCCGCGTATTCTGGGGAGAAATCCACCCATCTCGTGAGCACCTAGTTCCTTTTCAGTCTCTCTTTTTCCTTTTTACTGCAAATAACTGACTGTTCTTTACTGTGTTCTGAGCAGGAAAACAAAGACCGGGGATCTCGGCTGAAGTCAGGGCGCAGCTGAAGGCCGTAGCTGACTATCCCGAGCGCGACTACCGAGTCCTGATCACTCCGGAAACCTTGGCGAGCTACCTCTTCGGCCCCGAACCCACACGTGAGGCCCTTGCCCTAGAGAGAGGTATCTCCTCTTCTCTGTTCTTCTGTTAGATGAAGCCATCTAACCTTTGTCTTTTGTTTGTTTTTTTTGCCAGAGGAAGAAGGGATGAAGCTCAACGCTGAGAAACTGGCAGCCATGGCCGAACGTGCCGAGCGGGCCAACACCAGGGTCCCTAAGAAGATCAAGAAGAAGAAGGTTCTGACAGACCCCTCCACCTTCGTGGATTCGGGGGTGACCACTCGAGACCAACAGCCCCCTGCTCCTCCAGCCAAGAAATCCAGGGGGAGTGAGACTGAGGAGGTCCTCGTCCGAGAACAACAAACCGCTCCTGAAGAGCAGGTCCTGATGGCTGAGGACGCTGCCATTACGACCTCTGGGGTAGAAGCTTCCTCAGCCCCACACCTGACTGAGCAAGCTCAGCAGGGTAAAAAAAGGAAAAACATGGAGGCTACCTCTTCAGCCATGGCCGCGCTTGAGGTTGAGCTCCCTCCTCCAGCTCCAGAGCTCTCCGTCCTCACGAGCTGCGATTACGCCGTGGACATGATGAACGAGCTCCCGACTATGAAGGATCGGGAGATCATGAGAGGGAAATCTGCTGATGAGAAGCGTGCCCGGCTCCTCATGCACCTGGCTAAGGTAATCATTTCTCCCTTCTCCATGTTGTAGCAAATTTGTAAAGCTCTAATACCTGTCTTTACTGTGTTGCAGGCTGCGGTTTACAGCACTGATCTGGTGCAACTGGGCTTGAATGACGAAGAGGCAGTCTCCGCTCTGGAGGAGAGGCAGAGACAGAGTGAGAAACTGGAGACTGAGCTCCGGGAATCAAATTCGAGGCTGAAGGATGAGGTCTTCCATCTGAGGGATGAAAACTCGATCAAAGATGCTCAGATCTCGAGTCTGACGGAGGCCTCCTCAGCCTACGAAAATCGAGCCTCCTTCCTGGAGGACACACTGAAGATGGAGCGGCTGAGGGTTGAGGACTTGCAAAAAGTCATGGCCGAAGCCAGCTCCAAACTGAGGGCCCAGCAGCAGCAGCTTCAAGAGGCGGCCCAACAGCGGGATGAACAGAACAGGCTGCTCTCGGAGAAGGACAGGGAGATCAGCTCCCTGAAGGATCAAACTCAGTCATCTCAGATAGATCATCTGAAAGACTCTCCTGAGTTTATTGATCTGATGACTGAGTATTACTTCGGAGGCTACATGTCTCTGAAGAGGAAGATCTCCTGAGCATATCCTGACTTGGATCTAAGCTCCTTCAGGGTCGAAGAAGAGGACGTTGGTCTGGAGGAAGAGGCCGAAGAAGAGGAGTCCGAAGAAGAAGGAGAAGAGGAGGGCGGTCACGCTGGGGCTCTGCTCCTGGAGGGGACCACGGACAGGGGTCTGCTCAGGATCACGCAGGGCGAGGAGGGCACTGCAGTCATAGAGATTCCTGGTGACGATTCTCCTCCGCCTCCCGCTGTGGTTGACCGAGCCGTGGTCATCGCTGAGGAGATCCTGGAGAAAGTTGGTGGTGCCCTCATTGAGGAAATAGCCGATGAGGTCCTCAGGGAGCCCTCCTCTGCTGCAGACCAGATGATCGACCTCCCGGCCCCAGATCAACATCCTTCTGCTGATCAGCTTCTGGCGTTGGAACCTGCTGAGGAGAACCAATAGGCCTGGCCTTGTACTTTATTTTTTTTTTTTTTTACCTCATTGTAATTTATCTTCATGAATATACATTGCCAGTTATCACAATGGACGATTCTGTCTCTCTCATATTTTTGCTATAACAAACAGAAGTGAACCATTTTATTTATGCTTCAGCTGAATGAACCAATAGGTCTTTGTCTTTATTTCTCTGCTTCTGTGTGCAGCGCTTGTAGATTTACACAGTCCTTGAAATATAACTTAAGAAATGTAACTCAAAGTTGAATGATTTCCTTCTGATAACTCTTTGCTTGCCCCTGAGGCTTATTTGTTGGGCAGGTAAAACTGCGCGGATACATGGTCCCGGAGGACATGGCTGAGCAGGCGAGGCTGCTCAGATGCATGGTCCCGGAGGACATAGCTGAGCAGGCGAGGCTGCTCGGATGCATGGTCCCGAAGGACATGGCTGAGCAGGCGAGGCTGCTCGGATGCATGGTCCCGGAGGACATGGCTGAACAGGCGAAGCTGCTCAATTTTAGTTATCTTCAGACATAATTTAGATAACTTCATAGAAATAACAATTCGTCCATCTTGACTGGACTTGTAATAAATTTGATAATTCCTGTTCACATAAGAAGAAAGGACAAAGAAATAACAAAGAAATAGGACAGTAGGGATAAACACTTGGCGAATATTATTGAAAATATTTTTTTAAGTGCTCAGCATTCCAGGGTTGGGGGAGCTTTTTTCCTGATAATGTAGCCAAACGATAGGACCCTGTCTTTACATGCTCAGTTATTTGATAAGGACCTTCCCAATTTGGACCCAGATGTCCAATCCTCTTCCCTGTGGGATCTACTTTCTTCAGCACCAACTCCCCAGTTCTGAAACTTCTTTCCCTGACCTGGCTGTTGTAGAATCTGGCCATTCGCTGCTGATAAGTGGCCATTTTAATGGCTGCTCTTTCTCTCTTCTCTTCTAGGAAGTCCAATCCCTCTAACAGTCCCTGTCGGTTTTCTTCCTCCTGGAAATCCCGAGTTCTGTGGCTGAGCAGCCCAATTTCCACAGGAATTACTGCTTCCACCCCATAAGCCAGAGAATAAGGGGTTTCTCCAGTCGCTGTTCGTGCAGTTGTTCGATAGGCCCAAAGGACACTGGGCAACTCCTCTGGCCAGTCTCCCTTTGCAGCTTCCAATTTTTTCTTGAGATTCTTTTTGATTGTGCGGTTTGTGACCTCAACCTGCCCATTGGCCTTAGGATACGCTTTGGAGGCATAGTGCACATGTATTCCCCTCAATCCACAAAACTCCTGAAACTGATCATTATGGAACTGTTTGCCACGATCAGTGATGATCACCCTGGGTAATCCAAACTTGCTGATAATATTCTTCCAGATGAAGCTGATTGCCTTCTTCGTAGTGATGGTAGCAAGGGGTTCAGCTTCCACCCACTTGGTGAAGTAGTCTACAGCAACAATAGCGAATTTGTTCTGCCCCTTGCCTATAGGAAGAGGCCCAATTAGATCCAATCCCCACTGAGCAAACGGCCAAGGAGAGGGGATTGGAGTTAACAAAGTGGGAGGATGGTGAAGAATGTTGCCAAACTTCTGGCATTTCTCACACTTCTGGACCATCTGCCTTGCGTCGCTCTGCATGGTAGGCCAGTAATACCCTGTTCGGATCAATTTCTGTGCCAATGCTCTGCCTCCAGAATGATTCCCGCATGATCCTTCATGGATCTCCCTCATAGCATATTCAGCTTCCTCTGCAGTTAGACATCTCAGCAATGGGAACGAATAACTTCTGCGATACAAAACTCCATCTAGGCACAAATATTTAGCTGTTCTTAGCCTCAGTCGTCTAGCTGAATCCTTGTCAGTGGGCAGTACACCCCTCTCCAGGTAATCAATAATGGGACTTGCCCAAGAGTCCTTGTAGTCAACAGCCGCCACCTCCTGAACAGGCAAGTCCACACTTGGTCTTTCCATCCTTTGGATTGGGATAAAGTGACTGAGGGCTTCTTCTCGAGCTGTGGCCAGTCGTGCGAGCTGATCTGCTTCTGCATTTTCCTCACGGGGAATCCTCAACAGTCTCAAAGTGTCAAAAGCTTTCTGGAGATGTTGGACCCTATCCAGATACAGTTTCATTCTGTCTTCTTTGGCTTCATAATCTCCCAGAACTTGTCCTACCACCAATTGGGAGTCACTGCCCACAATAAGTTCTTTGATTCCCAAGGATTTTGCTAGTTTGAGCCCAATCAAAAGTGCCTCATACTCAGCTTCATTGTTGGTAGCTTTAAAGCTAAACCTGATGGCATAGAGAAGCTTGAGTTTGTCTGGAGAAATTAAGATGACCCCTGCTCCACTGGCCTCTGCATTCACAGAGCCATCAACATAGAGGAACCAGCCCATTGACTCCTCAGCCCCTGGGCCAATTGCTTCAGCCGGCAGGGCATCTGAAGCATCTGATGGTGAGAATTCTGCCACAAAATCAGCAAGGGCTTGTGCCTTGATGGCTGCTCTGGGACAGAATTCTAGGTCGAATTCTCTCAGCTCCACAGACCATTGAATCAGCCTCCCAGACGTCTCAGGACTGTGCAGCGTCTTTTTAAGTGGCTGGTCAGTCATAACTTTGATGGGATGTGCTTGGAAATAAGGCCTCAACCTCCTAGCTGCTGTCACCAAGGCAAAGGCCATCTTCTCGACCTGAGGATACCTGGCTTCAGCACCCCTTAACGCTCTGCTAGTATAGTAGACTGGATGCTGTATATTGGCTTCCGCTCTTATTAGTACTGAGCTCACTGCGTGAGGTGAGACAGCTAAGTAAATGTATAGGTTCTCCCCCCTTATGGTACGGCTGAGGAGGGGAGGAGTCATCAGATATCCTTTTAGCTCCTGAAAGGCCATTTCACATTCCGGAGTCCAATGGAAAGCTTTCTTTAGGACTTGGAAAAACGGATGGCATTTATCAGTAGCCCTGGAAACAAAACGATTGAGGGCTGCAATACACCCAGTGAGCTTCTGCACCCCTTTAATTCCTCTGGGAGACTCCATATTAAGGATGGCGCTGATCTTCTCAGGATTGGCCTCTATACCCCTCTGGGATACCATGAATCCAAAAAACTTTCCCGAACTGACCCCAAAGGCACACTTACTGGGATTGAGTCTCATCTGGTACTTCCGCAGTGCCTCAAAGGTTTCTCTGAGGTCTTCTACATGATCTGATCTCCTCTGACTCTTGACCAGCATGTCATCGACGTAAACCTCCACATTGCGACCTATTTGTTCTTTGAACATCCGGTTAACCAATCTCTGGTAGGTGGCCCCTGCATTCTTGAGTCCAAAGGGCATCACCTTGTAGCAGTAGAGGCCTCTGGCTGTGATAAAGGAGGTTTTCTCCTCATCCTCAAGGTGCATCTGGATCTGATTATAACCCGAAAATGCATCCATGAAACTGAGCAGCTCATGGCCAGCTGTGGAATCCATGAGAAGGTCAATCCTGGGTAAAGGGAAGCTGTCTTTAGGGCAGGCTTTGTTAAGATCCTTGAAATCTACACACATCCTCCATTTTCCTTTTGGCTTAGGGACGAGTACCACATTGGATATCCACACTGGGTATTTCGCTTCTCTGATAAACTGGGCCTCCTCCAATTTATCCACCTCTGCGGCAATGGCTGCATTGCGCTCTGGAGCAAACGTGCGTGTCTTCTGTTTCACCGGACGATGAGCATTGTCCACATTCAACCGATGAGTGATGATACTGGGGTTTATGCCTGGTAGATCCCTGTGTGACCAGGCAAAGACATCTGCATAATCTCTTAGGAATTTCACCAGAGCAGCCCTCTCCTCTGCTCCCAGACCTGAACCCAATCGGAACGTCTTTTCATTCTGTCCTTCCACAACAGGTACATCGATTAGTTCCTCAACCGGCTCTCCTTGCTGGAGCTTCTCCTCATCCCTTGTGTCAAGCCCACTGACTGAAAGGGCTTCTCTTGTCTTCATCGAAGTGATATAACACTCCCTAGCTCTCTTTCTGATCTCCTCGGATCTCCCCGACACCACCAGCTGTAGGGAATTTGAGTTTCAAATGATACGTAGAAACCACCGCCTTGAACTTATTGAGGGTCTGCCTACCCAATATCACATTGTAAGCCGAAGGACAATCCATCACCAGGAAATCCACCAAGGCAGTGGCATTCCTTTGCTCATCTCCTATCATGATAGGCAAGGATACCATGCCTAAGGGATGGGCAGTCTCTCCGGAAAAACCGACCAAAGGAGACTGTATGGGTTTGATACTATCTCTCCTCAGCTGCAACTTCTCAAAAGCAGGAAAGAAGAGGATATCCGCTGAACTCCCTGTATCAACGAGGATTCTCCTCATTGTCCAATTGGCGAGGAGGGCTGTGATCACCAATGGGTCATCATGAGGATAGAGTACCCCTTCCTCGTCCTCAGCTGTGAAATGAATGGCTGAATCCGTCACCCGTGTGCGCTTGGCTGGTCTCTCTGCATTGAACACTTCCCTGGCATAGATTCTCCGAGCAGCCCTGGTATCTCCACTAACTCCTGGTCCCCCAGAGATCGTGTTTATCTCCCCCACAGGGCGATGAGGAGAAGGAGGGGGGAGAGTCCTCTCACGCCTGTGATCAGCTGGTCCAGCAGCCTGCCCTGCTCCTTGGTTGAACTCTCCTTCCTTACGAAAAAACCGTTGGAGACGTCCTCGTCTGATCAGCCCCTCAATCTGCTGTTTCAGCTCGATACAATCGTCGGTGTCGTGCCCATGATCACGGTGAAAGCGACAATATTTCTGGCGAGAACGTCGTTCAGCCGGTGTCTTCATCTTTCCTGGCCACTTGAGCTCAGGATAGTCACTGATCTCCTGCAACACCTGGTTTACTGTGGCAACCAAGGGAGTGTAGTCTTGGAATCGCCTCTCCGGCCTCCCCCTCTGAGGAGAATCTCTTCTATCCGTTCTCTTCCCTCTAGAGTACTCCTCAGTCCTGGAATGGCCAGCTTCCTTCCTTCTCTTGCCCGGCTGAGGAATACCTGTCGGGGCAGAAGGGATTTCCCTCTCGCGATTGCGATGGGCAGTAAGGGTGTCCTCCGCGTTCATCTGTCGCTGAGCCCTCATCATGAGCTCAGCCATATTGGTCGGTGGCTCTGCGGATAGGGAAAACAAAAACTGCCCTGGTCTGAGACCTGACATGTACGCCGCGATGGCTACCTGATCATCAGCATTATCCACCTGCATGGATTCCTTGTTGAACCTAGTTGTGAATTCCCTAAGTGTTTTCCCCTTAGCTTGCTTAATATTGAGCAAGTAAGTGGCTGGCCTCCTGTACCGCTGACCAGCAATGAAATAACTTACAAAGTGACGGCTGAGTTCCTTAAAAGTGCTGATAGTGTTGGGAGCAAGTTTGTTGAACCACATGCGAGCAGCTCCTCTGAGGGCGATGGGGAAGGCCCTGCACATGATGGCGTCAGGCACAGCCTGCAGGTGCATCAGGGACTTATAAGTCTCCAGGTGGTCAAGAGGATCCTTAGTTCCACCGAAAGCATCAATCTGTGGAATTCTGAACTTCGGAGGGAGAGGTACTGCCATCACATCAGCAGTGAAAGGAAGCTCTGTGGTCTGGACCAACTCATCTACAGAGGCAGGAGCCTTTGCCTTCATCTGCTTCGCCAGGCCATCCAGCTGTGCCTTCATCTGGCGCATCTGATCAGTCATGAGACCTTCGTGAAGCGTGGAACCGGAAAAAGTTCCATAAGGAGGCGCTGCAGCATGGCTGCTGGTCTCTCCCTGCCCCCCAGTGACTTCAAAGTCCACTCCCGCCATCCTCTGAGCCGGAGGATCAGCCATTGGGGCTAACGGAGGTAGTGGATCCGTAGCGGGTGGTTCCGGCTGCAGGCGTTGCAGTAGGGCTTGATTCTGCTCCAGTATGCGCTGCATTCCCTGCGTCAATGTCACCACATCTTGGCGCAGGGCTTGATAATCAGCAGCGGTTGCAACTGGAGGAGCAGAGTGAGCGTTGTTATCGTTGGAAGCCATGGAACGGGTCAAGACCATAAATCCAATCCGATCAGTAAATTTGTAATCGTTTCCCACAGACGGCGCCAACTGATGAAACGGATTTATGATCGTCCCCGGCAGACCTGCAAAAAGAACTTGACACCGGTGTGGTATCTTGCCAACACCCCTCCGATGCCTAAGTTAGGTTGAGGATGGAGGAATAAAGTAGAAAGACTGTATGAGTAAAATTGGGCAGAATGTTCGTACCTTGTACCATAGAGCTGCCTCCATTATATAGAGATCTCGTGGGAGACAAATTAGGGAAGGACGTGGTCCATTCCTGATTTGGTGGAGTAAATCAAGGCTAGTGGCCCTCAATTAGGTAACTGAATCTCCTACGATCATCCTTGCCTTGAATAGCGGAAGCTGGTGGAGATGGTGCGCAAAATGTGGAGAGATCCTTGGGATCCTCCTTTCCTTGTGGGACGATCCGTTTTAGGCAGATAGATCCCGGGAAATGTGGAGATTGATCCAGCAGAGTAGTTCAGACAATGGCTGGGTCGAACAGAGCGGATAATGGCTGAACTGAGGACAACAAGCCCGACTGAGCTGAGGACAACAAGCCCGGCTGAGCTGAGGACAACGAGTGATGGCTGAGCTGAGGACAACAAGCATGGCTGAGCTGAGGACACCGAGCGGATGATAGAACTGAGCTGTACTGCTTGCCGACCGACCAGAATACCAACCGGCTCAGTCCACGCGTCATGACCTATCAGCCCCCTTTAAACATATCTTGCCCCACCTCTCTCTACTTTTTACATCTTAAATTTTCATTTCGCTTCATTTGGATTAAGGGGTTTGGAGGGAAGATGAGGGAATTGAAGATAAATTTTGTGTTTGGTTTGTATTTTTAGAAAGAAAGTGAGGAATATGGAGGGAGATGAGGGGTGAAGAGTATAATCATTTTAAGCATATTACTTCACTTTTAAAAATGAGAAAAAATAAAAGAAAAGTGAGGTGAGATTATGACTTTTATTTATAATCTCGATTATACCATTTGGTTAAAGAAGAAAGTGAGCAATAAATTAAGTTGAGAGGTTAAAAAGGTAAAAGACATTATAAGTTTCATATTTCTTCCTTAACCAAACATGAAAAAATATTTTAAAATCACTTTCCTTTGTATAAATTAAACAAGTAAAAAATATTGTAATACACAAAATCGAGTCCTGAAGTAAAAACAAGAAAAAGATGCACAAAATATTATTTTTATTGATTTAAATGTAAAGTCGATACAATTTCTATTATGTTCTTCGTAATGAAAGAACGATTCATCTGATTCAATCTCCGATTATGATGGCGATCCAACGACTGTTGAAGCTTGTTGTTGAATGAACTTGAAATTCCTCAATCAAGTCACAAAATTAAATTAACTTGATTAATGAAAAACTATCAATCGCATAAACTGGAAAAATAAATAATCTCGCAAGACACAAAGATTTTACGTGGAAAACCCAAAACGGGAAAAAACCACGGGAAGGAATCATGCACTATAATCAATGTGTGAATACAAGAGATCTTACTCAGTGTTCGTGTATCCTCACCACGAAGCCTAAAACCTACTTGTCGAATCCACGTTAATCACACCTCTGCATGAATGTCGAATCTTGAATCCTCAAGCCTTCTTGCTGATCGCCTTCCGAACTCCACGAAAGGACTTTGTTCTGAAGAAAAGTATTGTTGATGTAAGAACACCCCTCGAAGTTCTATATGAGAATCAAAGATCCATTCAATCTTTGTAGTTTCTTTGAGGTGCACAAAAACCTAGCCGCCGAAAAAGATAAATGATGGAACAAAATATCCTGGAATAATGCAGCCACCGAGATCCCTCTATTCGACCTAATATGTGGTATATATATATAGAGTAATGATGAGAAATAATCTGGTGTGGTCGCTGCGTCATAAAATGCCTGTTGTGCTTGAGTAAAAACTTTTTGCTCGAGCAAAATACTTCTGCTTCAAAATCTTCTAAGTAAGGAAGGCGGATGTTGCTTGAAATGATTCCCACTGTCAAAAGACTTGACTAACAACTACCGCACTCATGTGGAAAAATAATAAAAAATACAAAGTGCGAGATTCCTTTCCACATCCTAATACAGACACTCTAAAAAAAAATAATGTGAATACAACTCGATAAAAGGGAATACACGGAAATGTGTATTTTGGTCATGAACGTGCCAACCAAAAAAGGAGCGCGGCTTATGGAGCTTACAGAACTGGTTGATGACTTTTTGAATGAAGAAATCAAAGTGGTGGCTTTAATTGAGGGCTTGAGCAACTTAATCTCAAAGGAGTACAGTTGCAGACGAATTGACGTTATTTAGGTGTTTGTTGATTCTTCGCAAAAGCTTGAGAGAAAGACTTGTGAAGAGTCTTGAAGAACGCTTGAAAGTTTGAGAGAATTCTTCTAGCTCCGGGGGTTCTTCTCTTCATAATGAGAGCTTCTATTTATAGATTAGAATAGAGCATTTTTTTATTTGGCAAATGCTTCTTCCTTAATTTACCTTTCCAAGTGAGTCTGTCTCATATTTATAGAGAGAATTTTAAGTCAATGTATTATTTATTTATTTGACCTAGAAAGGATTGGATTGAACCCGTATCTTTGGGTTAACCCAATCCCATGACTATTTAGTCAATTAGGCCAATCTGTCTATTTTGGCCTCTATCATATTTTTAAATGAATCGAGCCCACATAATTTTGAGGACCGAATATTCATTTAGGCTTTGACTATATTTTAATTTTAATTGATCAAAAATATTTATTTGTCTTCACTAATTGAATAATAATTAAACAATATGAAATTTCGGTGTCTACAACTTACCCCACTTCAAAATTCATGTGATTTGCTTGCTTGCTTGCTAGAGGCTTGAAATAATATCATTCGCTTGGTGATTGAATACATTTCTGCACGAGAACCCCCATTTTTTTCCTTTTTTTTTTGGTGAAAGGCTTCAAAGCTTTGTAGAAATCAATTCCGGACTTTTATATGATTAAAGTCCCCAGAACTAGTGTCTTTGCGGGTGAAGCTGCTTGGTATGTTCAATTACTTCACTTGGCATCGACGTCCTTTTAGATAATCTAGGAGACAGAAATGCGAAATCAATAGAAATACGTAAAATTGCTTCACGTGGACATTAATTAGGCTATGCTATGGGTACCGATCTATGGTACTAATGGGGTACAAATTGCACAAGTGGTAATGGCATATGCCATTTACTTTTGGAAAAGTTTAGGATTCAAGAAAAGAAACTAAGAAAATTTCTCTGAATTTAAAATTAATTGTCATGATTTACTTGTATTTGCAGTCTCATATTAAATTGATCCAAGTGAATTATAACCAATGATTTTGAATTCCGAGAGAATCTCTTGGTTTCTTTTCATGGACCTTAAATGATTCTCCTTACTTTTCTCTCTCTCCCGGTAGATTTCTCTCTCCCTCTCTTTTACGTTCCACCATTTAACTCACCAGAGGTATATTCATGATAATGAAAAATAAAATTAATTTTTTAACTTTTTATAAATTATTATTTTGTCCCTACGACTTTAGAAAAATAAAAAATTATAAACAAAATTTAAAAAATTAGAAAAAACAAAAACAAATCTAAAAATATGATATATTTTGATTTATTTTTTGTCTTTAATTTTTTTTAAGTTTTGAATATAACTTTATATTTTTTAGATTCTTTTTATCAAAACGAACCAATATTTGAGGAAAAACTAACAAGCCTCAATTTTTCATAGATTATTGATTCGTCTCAATGAGAGATTTTTAAAAAGTAAAAGATATGAACTAAATTTGAAAAAAATTCAAAAAGAACAAAAATAATAAAACATTGAGTCTGTTTTGACTTATTTTTTATTTTTAGTTTGAAAAAAATTTAAGTTTGAACATATTTGTTTACTTTTATATTTTTTTTTGTGAAGATGAACTAATAATCCTTAAAATGTTTGAGGCAAAACTAACAAATGAAAAAAATATTTTATAAAGCCAAAAAAATACAAATGAGAAAGTTAAGACAAAAAATGCATATGCCCAATTTGCCATAACTTTCTCATTTGTAATTTTTTTTTTATAGATGATTGATTCTTTTGAAGAAAAGAATATAAAAATTTTTAAAATTTATTCAAAAGTTAAAAAAAATTCAAATGAAGAAAAATAAAAATAAGTCAAAGTAGATCCTATTTTTAGATTCTTTTTGTTTTTTCTATTTTTTTTATATTTTTGTTGCTTTTTTTAAATTTCTCGTTGAGACAAAATAATAATCTACAAATATTAAAAAATTAATTAATTTTTTCATTAGTACAATATACCTATACATGCATACATCATCTAAAGGTGTTGGATGATAAGATTGAGGAAAGAAATGACAAAAAAAGGAGTGTAAATCTTGATCTGCTGAGTTAAACGATGGAAGGTGAAAGTAGAAGAGGAAGAAAAGTTTACCTAGGAGAGAGAAAAAAATAAATGAGATATGCCACGCGTGCAATCAATGAGAGCTCCAACAATACTTCGTATCAGTATCCACATGAAAGAGTTCTATTTTGTTCACCTACTTAATTTTTTTTTTGTTATGGCTATATATGGGGTGTATAAATGTAGGAGAGATGGGCCTTAGAGCAACTCCAACAGGCTCTCTAAATGAGGCCTGTTGGTTATTATAGCCAGCCAAAACAAAAAATCATGCTCCAACAGGCTCTTCACCCCTTAGTCAGTTTGGTGTTTCCAACTCTCGCTGGCTACAAGTAGCTAGTCTGCTCTCCCTCACTTCTCCCTCACTATGTACGGCTAATTCACTTTACCGCCTGATTTCCTTCAGTGCCTATCACTGCCAACACCAATTTCCCTCAACGCCCCATCACTGCCAGTGCCAGTTTCCTTCAACACTGACCATTTCCTTCAAAAGCAGAGGTAATTTCTCCTCCCGTCCCTCCCCTCTCTCTTGCGCCATGATTCTCAAATCCAAAAGAGAGTTCTCGAAGTGCTTTATTGGTCCTTGTAGCATAATTGAATTCTTGAGGTTCATACACCAACTCTCTTGATTGGTGTTTGTTTCTCCAAAATGCCTTGATTTGCATGTATTTGAGGTGTGAGGAAGTGGATGGTGCTTGTAAAATGTTTGACAAAATGCCTAAAAAAGGATAGAAGAAATAATCTCCTAAAAAACATAGGACTGCCGACTGGTGAGGAAGTGAATGATGCTTGCAAAGTGTTTAAGGCTTGACAAGATTGGTTGAAATGAATATGAATTTGATCTGTAATTTAGTATGCGAGACTGGTGATCGTTCCACATAAATATATAGACACACATACATTTGACCTCCAAAGCGAGCCACTCTGGACCAATAAACCCGGATACCTACAACTGGTTCGTTCTATACTAATTTACTAGAGGCGGAAAAAATAGAGAGGCAGTGTCGGAATGACGTTGTTTCAGTTGCTAGACTTTTGCAGTCATGCAAGTGAAATGTATTGCTATTGCATAATTCAGTTCAGATTGTATGGGGATGTTTAGGAGGTAGTGGAAATGGGATAGAGTTGCATCTCCTGCATTTTGCTTGGCACGATTGGTTTTGAAGGCCAAGTTGTTTTTTACTGCATGCTTCTATATCCACCTGACATTTGATGAACATCCCAATCCAACATGAGAACAATATTTATGGGTACAAATAGTTGATCTACAAATAGAGTAGAGATACATGTATATATAGAGTTTATCTAAATATGCTTTGAAGTGGCTTCAGGATATCTATATGAATCTCATGCAAAACTTAATGGACTCTTGTTTCAATTGGCAAATGATTTTGTGTTAGTTTAGTTTCTAATAGTTTTACACCAACTTGAGTATTGTGGGTAACTAATGAAATTGAAGTTGATCTTGTTGAGGTTTTACATGTGACTTTCTAGTTTTTTGTACAGTTCGTGTACAGTTTGGTAGGATCAAAGTATGAGGTTTTTCTCCCAGATTTTGGACTTGCAGTTTATTAGGGGGATCAATTGAGTTTTTTAAAGGAGTCTTGTGTCCAAGTGTTTGGTGTATAGATTATTGCAAGTTCTATTTGAAAGCGTCTTTGTCCAAGCTGAAGGAAACAACAGTTGGTTACAAATTGCAAGATACTGCCTTCATTTTGGTTATGAATGTAGATGCCACACTTGCAATATTTATTTTTCTTTGGTTTGTTAGTTAAGTTAGTTTTATTAGATAGCTAAAATAAAGAGCAGTCTTAGAATGCATGGATGAAAAAGTAGATAGGCAAATTGACTATTGTATTTTTTTTGTCCTTTTCACTAGCTAAGTTAGCTAGTCCTGTTAGAGTTGCTCTTATGCCCAGGTGGGCCCCCATCCTCCTCCCTTTTATATTTGTACACCATTTGTACACCTCATTGTACATATAGTAAAATTTCCTTAGAAAAGAGTGAACATTATCTTCTTTGCTATTGGTCCTTTCTAATATGTAGTACCTATCAACTAAACTATGGTTACCATTAAAAGTGAAGCACGTGGGAGCCTATTTGGAAAATTATCCCATGCAATGCTCAGCAAAAAAAAAAGTGTTTTTGGCCAAATTTTTTTCATCTCACAATATCAGAGGGTAAAGTGCTAACCATCCTTTCAATCCTCTCGTCGTCCATGGACTCTCTACTGCAAAGAATTGGTAGTAATATGAGGGTATGAAAAGAAGAAGAGTTTTAAAAGTATTACTTTGTGGATTTTTTGAGAGAGTTTTTGATGTAGAGGGAGAAAGAACGGTTCAACTGAGAGAGAGAGGGGAAAAGATTTGGCCATAAACCCTCCTTTTTGCTGTGCATTGAATGGGATAATTTTTAAAAAATGAGGCTCCCACGTGATTCACCTTTTAACGGTAACCATGGTATAGTTTGATGGGTAATACATGTCAGAAAGGATAAATAACAAAGAAGATAATGTTCACTCCCTTTTTAGGAGAGTGAACAAAATAGAACTAGGTTTTTGGGGAGGAAAATAGGATAATTTTTCAACATTCACACCCAAACACATTCATATCCACACATAGAGAATGTTTGGGAGCCTCATTTTTATGGTTTTGCATTCTCATTTTTGGTTTTTTGGTGTTTGGGCGCCATATTAGCAAAACTCATTCTGGAAAACAAGTTCTCAATTTTTGATGTTGGGAGCAATAAGTGAAAAACAGGTCTTTAGGTGCTTTTTGAATTCTCATTTTTCATTTCTCAAAAGGTGCAAATATCTCTTCCCATACTACCCTGCAATCTTGGCCAATTGTTTCCTCACACAAAAAACCAGAAAGCTAGCCAGCAGCTGCTTTTCGGTGTAGAATATTTTGATTGTTTTCTTTCCCCTTCGCATTCATCATTTTTCAAAGGCAATAGTACTCTTTCTTTTACTCAAAATGTAAGTAAAAAACTCACTCCGCTCCATATGCTCCTTTAAGGATTGGAGATGCTCTTAATATGCTCTTATTGTTTATATTTTTAATATGTATAATATATTTATGTATGTTTTCAAATTGTGTAATATTTATAATTGTATTTATTGGACCATCTTTTTAATTTTTTTTTCCTGATCACTTTCATTTTCCATAATTCTTATTAATTACGGGAGAAAATCAAATAATATTTTCTAAAAAAAGTTTTTGAAAGAAAAGATGGGTCCCTTTTACAAAATATTCTCCAATTACAAGTCTTCATTTTGACCAAGGGTAAATTGGTAAAAAATAATTCATAACTCATTTTCATCATTCTTCTCCCAAACACTACTACTTTTGCAAAATACATTCTGCACATTTCTCCCAAACACTCCTTTCGAATTCAAAACTCATTCTGGCCATAATCTAAAAAGCCAAAAACTCAAAAGCTTTTCTTTTGGGAGAAAGATAGGTAGGGTATGGATATTACCCTTTTTGGAGAAAAGACTACGGTTTCAAAATTAGACCAAGATTTTTTTTTTTAAATTTAAAATTAATAGTCATGATTTACTTGTCTTTGAGATCTCACTAATCCAAAGAAATAATAACCATTAATTTTGATTTTGAAAATAATTTCGTAATTTAATTTCTAAAACGGTAGCATTGCTATGCTGAAAATGATGGGATACTCGGACAAAGAGAGGAGAGGAGTGAAGGGGGTAGTAGGGTAGTGTCAAATAAATGATTGTACTAGGACAGAGAAAGTGGGGAGCAAAAGACGAGAAGGGTGGAGCCATAATTAAGAAAAATAGTGGTCAAGGAATCTTCAAAAAAGTTGGCGTTCTTTTTGTTGTCTCTATCACTTTAATCTTCAAAACGTTGGGCACTTGCTCGGGGAGTGATAGTACTGTAAATTTGAAATCAGCTGAAAAAACTTGAGGGAAAAACAATGAGACAAATAGTCGTTGAGTTGTTCTTCTTCTTCTTTCTCACCGTAATATACATGCAGCTATCGGTGGAAGCAGCACCAGTGTCACCACCGTCAATGGCCAAACCTGGCTGCAGCGAGAAGTGCGGAAATATCACCGTCCCGTACCCTTTCGGGATTAAAGATCCAACATGTTCCCTTAACACCAACTTCCAACTCAATTGCCATGACCAGACGAACTTGAGTAGGCTTATGTTTCGCAACTTTTCGGTATATTTCTCTCTGTATTTACAAGTGAATTCCGGGTTTTTACGCTTGTGTTTCTATGAGTCATGCTATTCGCAAGGAACCCCGCAGAGAATCGCACAAGGATTACATGGCGGGGGTGAGAAAAGAAGAACATTTTTCAAGCAAAGAAAGACTCTCGCCATATGATCCTTACGCAATTCCCTACGTGGTTCCTTGCGAATAGCATTTCTCTGTTTCTATGTATATATACACACACACATATACATATCAGTGGAAGCCTTTATTAGCAGCTAATCTCAAGACCGGCTCTGAGCGTAAGCCAACCAGGAAAAATTATCAATCTCATACCGGTAAGCGTACCAATTTTATTACTAGTACGGTACATATTGGTACCGGTATGTACTATCGTATTATTTCGAATATATTGCTAAAATTAATACACATTTCTCAAATAATATTAAAAAAAATCACATTAGACATATAAAATAAAACACTACAACTTAAAAATAAATCACTAAACATAAAAAGGGATGATTTTAGTCTTATGTCTAATTATCTAAAAAAATCATTACTTGAAATTTTAAAAATAAAATAAAATTACGAACCGAAACAAGTCGGAACAGTGACCGAAATAATATACCAATAATTTGATACTGCTACTAAACCGGTACGGTATATAATTTATAACTTTGCCACCAGACCACCCTAAGGCCCTCTATTTTTGGCCCAATTGTAAAGCAGCCGAAGAGTTTTCTCTTGTTCCTCGAGGTTGCAAGTAGAAGACGTGCTATCTTCGTTTTTTCACGTTTAAATATTTTCAGCGGTAAGAAATTCAAGATCAGTGCGTTGGAGAGGTTAGAATAAAACCATATGCATTTTTGCAACTAGGGGTATACATGATCTGTATTGGACCTGTTCTGTAAAAATTTAAAAATCAAACCATATATAACAGTTTTAAACAATTGAGAATCATAAGTACCAGACCGTTACACATATTGAATCAAACCAGAACAAAACTATTAGATCTGTCCGGTTTGATTCTGGTTACCATGTTAGCATTTAAAAATTTCCAAAAAAAAACATGAATAGAATAACACTAGTTTTTAAAATTGCAAACAAAATACACAACATAATAATTGCATCAATTTCATTAATCTTAAAAACCGAATTTATATATTTAATAAGTTTATGAGAAACACAACTATATTGAAAATGAAAGAGTTTTTGATTTTGGAGAGTGGAAGGGTTGTGATTTTTTTAGAAGAGTGGAAGAGTTGTGGCCTTATATATATATATATATATATATATATATATATATATATATATATATATATATATATATACATATATATAAAATTCATCCGGTTCGGTGCGAACCACGGTTTGTAACTATGAAATTATGGACCGACCTATAACATCCGGTTCTTATTTTTTAGAATCATAACTAATCCACGAAACAACAGAACTAATCCAAAAAGACCGGTTTGGTCTGGTCGGTCCGGTTTAACAATTTTTTCAATTTTTTTTACACCCCTATTAATTTGCAACCCCTTTAATCAATGAGTAATATAAGTAAAGGTCCTATGAGCTCAAGCAGTGTATGTTTTCATCCCATCAGAATTTTCAAGTTATGTTTTAATCTTAATTTTATATTTTTGACATATTTGCCATGATTTTATATTGTTTGTTTACCTTTTTGTTTTATTTAAGTGAAAACATATAATTCCCAATTTGGTAAATTGAAAAACATGATAATAAATTAAATTAAGCTTGAAAGTTGAAAACAAATATGGTAAAACATATTTAGTGAATCGGGAGATGATTACTGAAAACAGATAATCACGAAAAGATATTCACTGCAATTTGATTTTTCCTTGCTTCCTATGGTATAAAACATATTCACCGGAATCTAAATTCTGTTTAGTGACTTTCACGGAAATTTTTTAATTTCTTGTATTTGTTCACCGGAATCCGAATTTCTTGTATTCATCCTCTTCGAAATCAATCGGAAAAAACTTCAGTCATGTTAAGAAGAAAACAAGTGTTATGAGTTAAAAGGAGGATTTCGTTGTCAAACATAATTTTTTTTTCTGAAGACAATTATTATTACGCAGTAAGTAAAATTTATTTAGTTGTTCTTCGTATTTTTTATATTCGTTTTAGGATGATATTGGTTGAAAACTATACGAAAGATTTTCAGTAAATTTACTATGAGATCTGTAAATTTACCATCACAATTATAGAAAGCAGCAAATTTACTATCGACCATAACAAATTAACCAAGCAAATTTATAATCATAAGTAAATTTTTTTTTTGTAAATTTACCATTACAATTATAGAGGGTAGCAAATTACCATCAACCCTAATAAATTAATCGTCAGGTAAACAAATTTATCATCACAAGTAAAAAAGAATACGCAGATGGGGTAATGAAACTGGTATGATAAGGAAATTGAAACGTATCCTACTTTTTAAGGGTTAAATTGCTAAATTTGTGAAAAATTAAAAATTGGGGTAATTTGGATATTTTTAAAAGATAGGACCAAAACATAACCTTTGAAAGAGAATAAGATGAAAAATTAGTTGACACTAATAAATAGGATCAAAAAGCAAATGTCTCTTAACCAATAGACCAACATATTCGATGTGCAACTGTTTAGAAAATATTTATATATGTTATTAATGCAGAAATAACAATAATTTGTCGTCAGTTTTTTTTAATGAATTTTAATCTAAAAAATCAACTTGAATATCACCAATAAGCCTTTTTTATTTTGTCAAATGTTTCTTATCTTTCAGTTATTTGCTTTTTGACTTTTTAAATAACTTAAAATAAGTATATATTTGTAAAAAAAAAAAAAGTTAATTTTTACACCAATAGTTCCTTACTTACAATATTCAAAATTTTTCATTTTTCATTGAAGATAAATCAAGAAAAATTTAGATTTTATTACTTTAAGTGGATAACAAATTTTCATTTCAATGTGAAAATTTCATTAATTGTGTGACTAACAACATACATGTTAAAAATGTATAAAAACATTGTTTTATGAGATCTTAACTATATTAATAAAGAAAGTAAAATTATTTCTGTTAAACTTTTAGTCTCAATTGTTTTAAATTAACTTAAGTGAATTGTGACGTAACAAAAAAAATGTTTTAGTATTTCATAGTTTTATGCAGATCTTATCTTTTTGATTCACGAATTAGGTGCACGAGATTTGAATATTCCTGCATACTCCACGCAATCGCATGTTTGGTTCCCCAAAATTGAACCAGGACAATTAATAATCTCAAAATTATTATAATACGTATATGTAGAGGACTATTTTATCCTAAGAAAAGGTGGGATACTATTGGTCTACTGCCTCTAACCAACAAAATCCTGAAGTAATAGTTCAAATCAAACATGGGATTATGTTTGACTAGTATAATGGTATTAAAATAGTATAAGGACAAATAATCTCAGGACTATTTAGTCCCAAGATTATTAATCCTGCAAATTTTAATTCGCGAATCAAACTACGCCTTAATGTGATAATGTTTTTCAGATACAAGAGATATTAGTCAAAGAGGGCACCGTGAGGGTCAACGTATCCATGGCTGATCATTGCTACAACAAGTCGCTTGACAATTATCAGGGTAACGACCACACGATGATGAACTTGAGTGGGAGCCCATTCACGTTCTCAGCCAGTGGAAACAAATTCTTCGCCTTCGGTTGCAATACCGATGCATTCATAAGAGACCGCGATCGTTTCTTAAGCGGGTGCAAGTCACTGTGCTATAAAAACCGCACCGACTTGTCCGAGGAAGGTTCTTGTTCTGGGGTGGGTTGCTGCGAAACCCAAATCCCGAAAGGGCTCCAGTTCTTAGAAATTAGGCTCAAAAATATATACCGGTATGACAAGGCGAGTGACTTTATCTGCAGCGATGCGTATATAGCCACCAAAAACTTCTCAGACTCCATGACAATTAAGCTAATGGACAACAATGATGTAAAAAGAGAAGTACCGGCGTTACTCGACTGGGTCGTGGGAAATGAAACGTGTGAATCTGTCAATGAATCATCCAGTACTGTATACTCTTGTGGAAATAACACTGACTGTACAAACTATTCCGATGGCCCCGGTTACCGTTGCTTCTGCAAACCTGGATACGAGGGCAACCCCTACCTTTTCGATTCCCAAGGATGCCAAGGTAGTGGCTTTCAATTTTTTTGAGTTTTCACATTCACATTTTGTCATGTATATTCACTGAAAATTAAATTTATTCCCCATTGGATTAAGTTTCATTCATAGCATGCATTTCAGAGTAAGGCAGGTGCTAGTGCCACCGCCACCACCACTATTTTTATCAGCGATAATGCCATCACCGGTGCCACTATCACTGGACACAAGAGTGGAAGTACAGGGCTTGAGATGGAATTTTTTTATTTTTTTTATATGTAAAATTTTAATCTAAGTAATTTTAGCTCACCTTATTATTTGCAGTACAATAGAGTTTTTAGCCCGATTTATTCTTATCCCAAGATAAGTTAAATTGTCGGTTCCGCCCTTTTCTGTGTGCACTTTTCCTCTAGCTAGACAATTCCTTTTGAATGTGGTACAAATTAATAATGACTATGTTCGAGCATTTGTGAATGTATCGTTGCAGATATAAATGAATGCCTGGACTCAAACAAATATGGTTGTCAAGGAACATGCAAGAATATCCCAGGGAATTACACTTGCCGTTGCCCATTTGGAATGCATGGGGATGGGAAGAGGGCTTGCCAAGGCTTTCGTATTAGTACTCTTGCTACAGGTAGCTTCCTTGCATTATTTTTTTTCGTTTTTCAACTCTACCAAACATTTGATTTTAAGGACTTGTATGAGGAAAAAATTGACTACTATTTTTTTTATCTTTTAAGCTCAGTCTTTTTCATGTGACAGCAGTGATATTGGTGAGTGAAGAAAAATTTGTACGAAAATTTAGTGGTAATTGTTAAAGATATAACTATTCCGTGCATGATGTCTTTTGGATCGAATCTATGTATATTATGAGACAAAAATAATGTTGAAGAGACAAGATCTTAAAAATTAGGTTTTTGATTTTTTATGCAGTTTGTGGGGCGGCAATGCTTCTTCTAGTTATTATTCTCTTATATTGGAGAAGGTACAAAAGAATAAAGAAGCTTAGAAATGTTGAGCGAAATGGTGGTTCTTTGTTAAAGCATCAACAAATTAGGATCTTCACTGCAAATGAGCTTGAGAAGGTGACCAACAAGTACGATAATGCTCGTCTTATCGGACGAGGAGGCTCTGCTTTAGTGTATAAAGGAATTCTATCAGATGGATCACTGGTAGCTATCAAGAAGCCCAACGACGTAGACATGACTAAAATCAAACAATCGCCAAGGGAAGTAATAACTGAGCAATTCGAACAGGAAATTCGCATTCTCTGCCAAGTCAACCATAGAAATGTGGTGAAGCTATTAGGTTTGTGCTTGGAGACAAAAGTCTCATATCTCGTGTACGAATTCGTCTCCAACGGATCCCTTTACGACCATCTACATGTCAAGTGCACCATAATGTTAAAATCATGGACAAAACGCCTGACAATTTCCTCTGAGGTTGCGCAATCGCTCGACTATCTACACTCCCTTGCTGATCCGCCCATCATTCACAGAGATATCAAGTCCATGAACATACTTTTGGACGATAATTTCACCGCTAAAGTTTCTGATTTTGGAGCTTCCGTACTGATTCCATTTGGCCAAAGTGGGGTCGCCACGAACGTACAAGGAACACTCGGGTACTTGGACCCAGAGTACCTGATCACGGGTATCTTAACTGCAAAGAGCGATGTTTACAGCTTTGGGGTCGTGCTTATGGAGCTTTTAACAGGGCAAAAGCCTGTCTCCATGCAGAGGTCTCCGAAAATGATGAATTTCATTGAACATTTCATCCCCTCGGTGGAATGTAAAACATTTTCCCATGTTTTAATGTATTCGCCGTCTGAGATCGAAGTGGATCACGGAAGGGAAAGCGAGGAAATGGAGGCGGTAGCTGAACTTGCCAAGATGTGTCTCAACAGGAGTGGAAGTGAACGACCTACAATGAAGGAAGTAGCTGAACAACTCATGGGAATTAAGAAAGTGCACACTACCTTTCATGCTTCTAATGAAGAAGGTGATGAAGAGACTGTGCGCCCGCTAGGCTACAACGTCAACAAAGAAGATGTTGTTCACCGCTCCACCTCATGCACTCAATACGAGACGGCATTGGAGGTTTAAGCTCCGTTATGGGATACGGAACACTCCTACCTATTAGGAACATTATGTATGTGTCCTTGCAGTAAGATTTCCATCTCCTCCCCTCTACTATGCCCGTATAAGTGCAATATTGCTTAATTCGATATATGTCTAAATGAACTAATGCTTTTTCATTTTTTTTAATTGTCATGTTTTTGTCCAATATGAAGCAATATTTTAGCTTATTTATGTTTTGGACTTTGGAGAGAGTAACAAATGTTTAGAAAAATTTGTTTAATTGCATGACCAATGAAGTACCTCTCCACGGTTGGAGAATAAACTCTTTTATTTGCACATCTTGGGCACGTTGAGTAATTATTCATCTTTATGGAACACCGTAACATATTGTAATCTCTACTTCTTTTGTCATTTTTTTTTATTACACATTAGGATAAACTTTAAACGCTTAAGTTTGAGACGCCCCAAAAAATATGATCCTAAGGGCCTGTTTGTTTGTCTGAATATAAAGGGTGTGATAGAAAATCCTGTGAAATTATATACGGATGTAGGGTTGGATATAAATGGAAGGATATCGTGTGTTTGTTTCGAATGGATATCTTAGGATATAGAGTTTGATATGGTGAGATTTGAATCTTAATTGTCTATTTTACCCTCATAGAAACCATTATAAGAAAAAATTATCCTCCAGTTTTTAGTTTTACAACATAAAAATAAAAGAATAACTAAAAAAAATTGGTTGGGTTACAACAAAAAAAATTACAATTAAATTGAGTTTTCTCTTCTTTTCCCTATGAATAATTCTGATGATCCTTTAGTTTTATCTGCATATTCAGATGCTGATTGGTGTTGGGATTCCACCCCGTGTGGGCCTTGGGCTTAGGCTGCTCAGTCTTTAGGACTTAGTCTTGATAAGCACCTATTTAGTAGGATTGTTGGGATTCCACCTATTGAGTAGGGTTGTTGGGATTCCACCTATTTAGTAGGGTTGTTAGCATTCTCTGTATCAGACATCGGCTATATATTGAGCCATGTCTCTCATTGAATAATTGAAAAAGAAGAGGTAGAGAGTTGAGAGAGATACACGAGTGACTGGTGAGTTTCATCTATTGTGAGAGTGTGAGTGTGAGTGTGTAAACACAACAGACACGGATAATTCTCCGGATCATAGTGAAACCCCCCTCCCCGTGGACGTAGGTCTGATTGGCCGAACCACGTATATCTCTGTGTTTGATCTTGCTTTTGATTTACTGTTTTTCTGCTGCGAGTGGTGCGTGCGTTGGGCATAACAAGTGGTATCAGAGCGAGGTTGAAGCACCGGAGAGCGCAGAGCAGTCAGATAATCACTCGGAGGCCTCTAGAGCATTGTTTGCGGAGATTTGGTACGGATATTGACGGTACGCTTTATTTTACTGCTTTAAATCGTTCCGGGGAGTATCAGATCGATTGTGGGAGTTTCTGGAGGTGAGTTATTTCAGATTTTATTGTTTGCTGAGATGTCTGAGATAAATATGAATGCCATGTTAGTATTGACGGCGACCAATTATGCGATTTGGAAGCCTAGAATGGAGGATATGCTAATTTTGAAAGAGCTTTATGAGCCCTTGGAACACGTAGGAGTCAAACCGACGGAGGTGAAAACCGAGGATTGGAAGAGTTTGAATAGGAAAGCAGTTGCGTTGATCCGCCAGTGTGTTGGACAGGAGGTTATTCATCATGTAGCACAGGAGACTGATGCCTATGCTTTGTGGACGACATTGGAGGGGATGTATCAGTCGAAAACATCCCGGAATAAGGCGCTACTGATGAGGAGACTTGTGAATTTGAAGCTCCGGGTTGGGGATTCGGTTGCCGGACATTCCAGTGAGTTCCAGAATTTGGTTAATCAGCTGTCCAATGTTGGGTTGAAGTTCGATGATGAGTTGCAGGCTTTGTTGTTGCTCAGTTCTCTACCGGATAATTGGGAGACACTGGTGGTTTCCCTGAGTAACTTTGCGCCGGAAGGAAAGTTGACGATGGCTATGGTTAAGGATGCTATTTTCAACGAGGAGGCGAGGAGGAGAGAGATGGGGACTGAACAGGCTGACGATACACATGCACTGATTTCGGATGATAACAGGGGCAGAGGCCATGGAAAGGGAAACGGAAGGAAGGGAGGCAGAAACCATTCCAAGTCGGGGGGCATAGTTTCACTTGCTATCATTGCCAAGAAGAGGGGCACATAAAGAGGAATTGTCCAAGGTTTAAGGCGGGGAAAGAGAGAATTCCACCAAAGGAGGCAGCATTAGCTTTTCAGGAGTCTGATAATGATGAGTTGGCATTGGCAGTGTTTGATGCTACGGATGCAGGGAAATTAGATTGGGTACTGGATTCGGGGTGCTCATATCATATCTGCAGGGATAGATCACAGTTTTGGGAGTACGAGGCATGCGATGGAGGTCTTGTCCGGATGGCTAACGGTTATGCGAATAAGGTTGTTGGCAAGGGGACAGTGAAGTTTCGAGTGCCGAGTGGGAAGACTGTGAAGGTAGCAGGAGTGAGGCACGTGCCAGGGGTAAAGAAGAACTTGATATCTCTCGGGATGCTTGATGAGAGAGGATGTAGTTTTTCTGCTGATTCTGGAGTACTTCGGGTTTCTTTTGGAAAGCGGGATATATTGCTGGGTAAGAAATTTGGTGGGCTGTACAGGCTTGCGGGATCTGTCGTGACAGGAGGAGCTGCTGTTAGACATGGAGCAAGCGGTATAGGGAGATTATTTGGGCAGGAAAAGCAATGGGTGCGGGTTGTCCATGAGAAAGCTCAGAGGAAAGAGACGGATATTTTGGGGGCCCCGACGAAGCCAAAAGGAGTTTCTTTCACTCTTGATATGCTTGATGGTAGTGATCTCTCCGGATTTGTCGACACGGGGGGAGGAACACTATCACCAAGGACGCCGAGCCAGTGAGTCTCGGCCGCACCCCATTTGAGGGGGTGCGGGCACCCTAGTTGAGGGGGTGCGAGCGCTTCTGTTTGGTAAGCGCATAGATGGGCGCTTCTGTTGGAGAGAGCGGGCGCTTCTGTTGGTGAGCGCATACACTTCGGGTTTGAGGTGTGCGAGTGGAGGTATTTTTTTTGATAGAATGCGGTACTCAGGATTTTCTGATTGGCTGCAGAGTCTGGTTTTGCAAGGATACACTCTTTCGGGATTTGTGTACTCTGTTTGGTGGTGCATGGATGCTCGATTGGTTAGTAACACAGGCGCTTGTCGGAGTTAGCTGATTGGAGGAGGCAAAATGGGGGTGTTGCAGACGACTTTGCCCACTCGGTGTGGAGGGGGTGATTGTTGGGATTCCACCCCGTGTGGGCCTTGGGCTTAGGCTGCTCAGTCTTTAGGACTTAGTCTTGATAAGCACCTATTTAGTAGGATTGTTGGGATTCCACCTATTGAGTAGGGTTGTTGGGATTCCACCTATTTAGTAGGGTTGTTAGCATTCTCTGTATCAGACATCGGCTATATATTGAGCCATGTCTCTCATTGAATAATTGAAAAAGAAGAGGTAGAGAGTTGAGAGTGATACACGAGTGACTGGTGAGTTTCATCTATTGTGAGAGTGTGAGTGTGAGTGTGTAAACACAACAGACACGGATAATTCTCCGGATCATAGTGAAACCCCCCTCCCCGTGGATGTAGGTCTGATTGGCCGAACCACGTATATCTCTGTGTTTGATCTTGCTTTTGATTTACTGTTTTTCTGCTGCGAGTGGTGCGTGCGTTGGGCATAACAATTGGGTTCGAGATCAATCAGATCGCAAGTCAACAACTGGATTTGCTCTATTTTTGGGGTCTAATCTCATTTCTTAATGTGCTAAGAAGCAAAAGACTATGGCTCGCTCTTCCACATAGGCAAAATATCATGCACTGGCACAAAAAGCAGCAAACCTCACTTGGGTTCTACAGTTAATGAAAGAATTGTCCATTCCTGTTATAAAGCCTCCTATTATTTGGTGTGACAACTGACAATCAGTCCACAATAGCCTTGGCTGCCAATCCAATTTGTCATGCTCGTACTAAGCACATTGAAGTTATCACTTCATCCACGAAAAGGTGCTTCAAAAATAGGTTGTTATTCTTCACAATGGAACTGATCTACAAATTGCTGATGTTTTCACAAATGCCCAATCTGTAGGACGATTTCTCTTTCTAAAATCCAAACTCATGGTTGGTAAACCACCCATGAGTTTGCAAGGGGTGTTAGCCAAAGCGATCAAACAACAGAACAAGATCAAGGAGTGGCTCATAATAATCAAGACAAGATAAGCACTGAGTTAGTGAAGTTCCAGGACAAGATCAGTGGAAGCACAGTGTAGCTGAACATAATTAGGAATGTAGTTCGTTAATAAGTTGGTTTAGATTCAGTTGTATAAAATTAGTTAGAGAAAGGAAAGTCGGTTAGCTTCAATTGAGGAAAGTCGGTTAGCTTCAATTGAGCACGTGGTCCCTTCTTTAATTCATATAAAAGGGTTGTTACAGCT
Organism: Arctostaphylos glauca; assembly: GCA_019985065.2. Classification (NCBI taxonomy): domain Eukaryota; kingdom Viridiplantae; phylum Streptophyta; class Magnoliopsida; order Ericales; family Ericaceae; genus Arctostaphylos; species Arctostaphylos glauca. The sequence continues at coordinate 17,290,859 of JAHSPW020000013.1, forward strand.
AAATTCAGCAATTAATGAAAAACACAGAAGAGAAAACAGCGCAATGCTCTCTCAAGAGCATTTCTTTCTTCAATTTCTTTTCTGATAGTTTTGGATGGTCTCTTGATGTATTCAATTAATTCCACATAACAGTGGTGGTGGAGAGTGAGCTATTTTATTACATTCATAAACATCTGTTATGCACAAGACCGGTCACTGATACGCTATTTGGTTGCCAAATTCATCCACTAGATGTCGGAGACTTTGCACCAACGTCCGCAACATATACTACGTACATAGTCGAGAACCAGCGATGAAGGAACTGACGCCTAAATTTTTTATGGCCTCGCTTGAAGGATCTGTTAGACTCATATTAAAGGTGACCCATTAGCCTACACCTCTTTGAGCATTCCTTATTACACTTGGACTCCACGTACTTGATAAAGCCAATATAAGATAAGGTTCATTATAACTAATTATTATTTATGGGAAAATATATTTGTGGATAATTAATTAAGAGACCTTGATAAATTAGGTGTCTTATAATGTTATATCTCTAAGCCCTCTTCTCTCCTCTATAAAAGGAAGAATACCCAACTCCTTTTGTATATCAATTTTCATCAATAAAAGATTGTTGGGTTATTCATAAGAGTTAGAGACAGAGAGGAGAAGGTGAGCCGAGAATTAAAGTTCAAGTAAGGGGTTTCTTTCCTTATACATTCAATGGTGAATAAAAGTATGTATATTATTATTTTCTTGAGATGTATTGATTCAAGATCCTATCAAAATTATGTTTCCGGATAAAACTTTAAAGCATAATTTTATCTAACAGTTGGTATCAGAGCTTCAGGTTTTCTCTGAATTAATGCATCTTGGAATTTAATTATGTTAAACATATTGCAATGATTTTAATTGATCCAGTAGACATACTGGAATGTTGACTGTAATCTGAATGTTGGGAATGGTGTTCCAAAAATTGTTGAATAAAGATGCCGAGCAACATATTACAGTTTGGCAATTCCAACTTATAAAGGCTATTATTTTCAATGAGGGCTATTGTCTTGTTATTGAGTAAAAGTAAAAGTAAAATAAAATAAAATATAAGGCACATTTCATACATACCCTTTTAGTATCCATGTGGCCATCTTGCAAAGTTTATTGGAATTTGTAGTGTCGCGTGGGCATAGGGTCCAAGTAAAGTTTTAGATGGCACGTTTCTTGTTCTAGAATTTTGTAAATTATGTTAATGTAAAGTCCACTAAATAAAGGGATATATTCTTTTCTCCCCTCTACCGGATAACTTTTGGGGAGGCTAAGGCAGCCCAAAATTTATCAGGGAGAAGCCCTTCAAACCGTGAAAAGAAATGATGGGTGAAAAGTTAGAAAGGAATGCTTCAACGTTTCCAAAACGTGCCAAAGAACAGGGACCCACCTTAATCAGGGGTGATAAGTTTTGAAGGGGGGCTTTTCCCCCATCTAAACAGAACCTGAGTTCTATTTTTTTTTCACCTTCCCAAAAAGGAGGTGAATAGTACCTTCTTTGCTATTTGTCCTTTCTGACATGTAGTACCCATCCAAATATACCATGGTTACCATTAAAAGGTGAATCACGTGGGGGCCTCATTTTTTAATAATTATCCCATGCAATGCACAACAAAAAAGAGGGGTGATGAGTCATAATGAATGGCTGAGCTGACTGGAATGCTCTGCTCCGCTTTATGTGATCTGCTCGGATTCTATGCTCAGTCGCTGACCGTACGCTCTACACTTCCCTCTTCAGTTCTACAACCGTACATTAATGGAGAACTATAGATAACCAACTGAAATCCTTATATCTCTCCGTTATACATGGAAATGCGCAACCAGATCCCCCTTTATTTATGATAAAGATAATGTCTGGGATATACATTTACAAAGTATGGATAAATATGAGCGATCCGCCCCACTTATCCCGCAAAAAAGATAAGCATGATCTCCTCCTACAAATTCACCAAGGTATCCTCTATATAATTAGAGACCCCTAAGATACAAGGTATGAACATTATGCTACGATAATTCTCCTCTCTTTCCATATTTCTCGTCCATCCTAAAAGTAACTTAGGCATCGGAGGGGTGTTGGTGAGATACCACACCGGTGTCAAGCTTTTATGCAGGTCAAACGGGGAGGCGATCCAATTCGTTTCATCAGTTGGCGCCGTCTATGGGAACCGATTTTTTCTATATTACTGGTTTCGACGAATTTATGATCCTTTCCCGCTCCATGGCCTCCAACGACAATGATGCTCCTCCTCCTGTCGCCACTCAAGCTGATTATCAAGCCCTGCACCAAGAAGTCCTGATGCTAACTCAAGGAATGCAGTGCATCTCGGAGCAAAACCAGGCCCTGCTGCAACATTTGCATCCAACTCCGTCTGTTGTAGATCCTCCGCCTCCACATGCCCTAGTGGCTGATCCTCCCCGGAATGAAGTTCCCAGAGAAGACATGAACATCGGTGGAGGACATGGTGAGGCAAGTAGCCACGCAACAACACATCCCCATGGAACGATTTATGGCTCCTTGCTTCATGATGGTCCAATGACTGATTAGATGTGCCAAATAAAAGTGTAATTGGATGGACTGACGAAACAGATGAAAACGAAGGCCCCTGCCTCCGTTGAAGAATTGGTGCAAACCACAGAGCTTCCATTCACTGCAGAAGTAATGGCGGTCCCACTCCCACCAAAACTTAGGGTTCCCCAGATCGATACCTTCGATGGGACAAAAGATCCGGTCGATCACCTGGAGACTTACAAATCCCTCATGCACCTGCAAGCTGTCCCTGCCGCCATCATGTGCAGGGCTTTCCCTATCACGCTTCGTGGAGCCGCTCGTTTATGGTTCAATAAACTCTCCCCCAACACTGTGAACACCTTTAAGGAACTCAGTCGGTATTTTGTCAATTATTTCATTGTTGGCCAACAGTATAGTAGGCCGACCACCTATTTGCTTAATGTCAAACAAGTGAAGGGAGAGACTCTCAGGGAATTCACTGCTAGATTCAACAAGGAATCCATGCAGGTGGATAGTGCAGACGATCAAGTAGCCATAGTGGCATATATGTCAGGTCTCAGGCCGGGGCAATTTTTATTTTCCTTATCAGCTAAACTCATGCTGAGAGCCCAAAGATAGATGAACGCTGAGGATACCCTGGCCACCCACAGAAACCAGGAAAGAGAAGTCCCAACGACTGGTCAGCAGGGTGGTTTTCAGTCAACCAGAAAGCGAAGAGAAGGCGGTCAATCACAAACTGACGATTATTCTCAAGGTAAGAGACCTGACATAAGAGAATCCCCCTAGAGGGGATGACCAGAGAGATGATTTCAAGACTACACCCCCTTGATTGCTACGGTTAATCAGGTATTGCAAGAGATTAGCGATTATCCTGAACTCAAGTGACCAGAAAAGATGAAAACTCCTACGGAGCGCCACTCTCGCCACAAATACTGTCGTTTCCACCATGATCATGGGCATGATACGGATGATTGTATCGAGTTCAAACAACAGATCGAAGGGCTGATCAGGCGTGGACGTCTCCAAAGATTTATACGTAAATATGATGAATCTCCCCGGTGGCCACGTAATACGACTGGACCGACTAATCTCGTTTCTATCTTTGTAGGTCTCTCTATCTTAGTTTCTGGATTTGGAACAAAGTAGGGTTTCTCCATGCGTTTCTATCTTAGTTCAGGTAAATCTGTTGTGTGTTTGTGCTTGCTAAATTGAGATAACATATATAGTCTGTTTGCACTGCTAGTCTTGTTTGAATTTGATAGCTATTGTTGGAGTTGATGGTCAACATGGTAGATATTCGCGCAATTGAGAAAGGGGTAAAGGGAGTCGATTTCACTAGGGTTTGCTACTACTTCGATTTAGTCTTGATCTGTGTTCTCGCCATGGTAATCTCTCTCTCTGTATACTATTTTCTTTTGCATAGCTACCTTCGACTTAAACAAGTATTTAATTGGTCGGGGTTGACTTCGAAACTAAGTTTAAAAGCAAAATATTAGGTTGCGGAAAACAATAAAACGGCGTTGGATTGTGTTTCTTTATTGGGGATTAGGATGAGTTCAATTGGGTAAATATTCTTAGCCAAAATAAACGTGTGTGTGCTTGTGCTTTGTGTGTGTTATTGGTATGTAGAACTTGATGTAATTCCTCCATCGTTCTATAGGTACTTCTAAAGCCAAACCCGTTTCTCAATGAGCGAACTAGCATGTTTGAGCGTAGCACAGAAAAAAGAGTCTGTTTGGGTTACTCTCAAGCGATGTAAAGTTTACTTGTTTTACATATTTCTTAGATATTCCTTATTGCACAATTAAGAAGGTTGTTTTGATTTACGCTTTGTGTATCTTGTTTCTTTAGCATCCCTGAAATCTAAAGGTCAAGACTCAAGAAGAATAAGATGGCAACAACTGGTGAAGAAATCGAGTATATATGCCTCATTGGGCAACTGATGCGAAGAAGACTACTTCCACTTCGGTAATTGTTAATATTCTAATTTAGTAGTTTGGTCTTTTTTTTAATCACGTGTGTTATGATTAATGCCTTTATGCGAACTCGTTTCTTGAATTGTAAAATTGGGCAGTGACGAGGGTAAAAACGTAATCAATAAAATACGTTTATCCCCCCAGTAAATATTTAGTTCGGCTTTGAACAGAAGATACATCTAGACACACGTGCTGATCACATGACAGTATTGCCGACACTAGGAGTGTTGTCGATACTTTAGTCGGGCCAAGAGAATTAAATATCTAGCAAGCCGACCAAAGAAAGGCAGTTTCAACAATCAGCTGACCTGAGAAAGGTGGACCTTCGTCTTGCGTATAAAGTCAGCCCGAGATACCATCGACCCGAGAAAGGCGATGAGTGACTCTTATTCCGAGATAAGACAAAATCCCGAATAAGTCGGGATACAGTTCTAACAGATATGGATGAGAAATCCACGACCAATTTAATTAATATGAAAAGTATTAATTGAATAAAACTCTAATGGTAAAATCCCGAATAAGTCGGGATACAGTTCTAACAGATGGTTGAATCAGCAATTAGGATTGAACCGCCCAGAAGATGATGAGAATCACAAAGAGCTATAGCAGTTGGCAGTGTCACCACTGTCGGTACAGATTAGAACGGAGGACTTACCCAGAAAGTTTTCCTCCTAAGTTCACAATCTACAATGGATGAACGGATCTGATGACTCACATCAAAGGATTCGTGAATTTCATGACGATATACGTAGGCCATGATAGCCTATATTGCAGGGTTTTTTCCTTGAGTTTAGGGGAACATCCATAAATTGGTTTCAGGCCCTCCCATCGAGATCCATTACTAGCTGGAGACAACTGGCAGATCCATTTCTCAAGCGATTTGTGGCTAATCGAACACAAAAGAAGTACGTGAATACCATCCTAGCCTTGAGAAAAGGACCGGAGGAAGATCTCAGGCAGTATGCCAGTAGGTATTGGGCGACTTACAATGAGATCGGGGATTGTACAGAGGCCTATGTAGTGGAATCCTTCAGATTGAGATTGTTATACCAAAATCGGTTGAGGGAATCCTTCACCATAGATCCTCCGAGCACCATTGCCGACCTAATGAGGAGGGTGGAAAAATATGCAAAGTTTGAGGATGACATACACCGAGACAAAGATAAGCCCGCAAGCAAAGTGCATAAGAGCGCTACGATAGAATCAGCGGTGAAAAGGCCACGAACTTAGGTGGCCGAAGTGGCGCAGGTAATGGAGGAGCGCAAAGCACCTGGCCCCCAAGCGTATAGAGCAATACGCACAGTTTTTAACACTCCCATCTTTAAACTAATCTGGCCTTTGAAAAATGAGCCCTTTTGGAAATGGCCAGCAGTTCGGGGGGGAAAGCCAGTGAAGCGTGATCTGAACAGGGATTGCTACAGTTATCACCGCAATAATGGTCATATCACAGAAAAGTACAAACCGCTTAAATGATTCCTAGAGAAATTAGTTGAAGACGGGCATCTTAGCCAACCCAATGGAAGCCGAATCCTCTGAGTAAGAGGCAACGGTAATCGGGACCGTACATGTCACACACGCTGCAACACCAGTCCTAGACAAAAAAGAAATCCAGCTCCAACTACGCCGTGACGGGCATGAACATCATGTTCAGCATCTCAGGCAAAAGCGAAAAGAGCCTGAGATGAAGACAGACACGGTCATATCCTTTTCAGATAAGGATTTAGAGGGGGTAACCCATCCTCATAATGATGCATTAGTAATCATGCTGCTCCTCGGCACCATCAACACGAAGAGAATCCTAGTTGACCAGGGCAGCTCAACGGAAATTCTATACTATGATGCTTTCAAGAAGCTCAAACTCGATAAGGCAGACTTGCAGAAAACTGACATCCCACTCATAGAATTCAATGCCAAGGCAGTCTGGCCTTTGGGATCCATCACTATCCCCGTACAGGCAGGGAGAGTGACCCTGGATATAGACTTTTTAGTCGTTGATGTACCGTCAGCCTACAACGCCATTGTGGGGAGAACTTGGCTCCACATGATGGGTGCAATCTCTTGCACCTATCATCAGATGTTGAAGTTCCCAGGCAAGAACGGAATCGAATGTGTTCGGGAAAATTAGACGACGGCGCGAAGTTGTTATGTCACCTCGATAAAACACAAGCCTAAAGTCAAACACGTAAAGTCCATAGAGATTCCAGATCGGCCGACGATAGAGGATATCGGGTGTAATCCTGCCGATCGGGTTGTGAAAAAACTTAACCAGATACTGCCTCATGAGACAGATCCAGAGCGATATTTTCTCATTGGTGAGGAGTTATCGGAACAAGACGAAAGAGTCCTAATCCAAGTCCTTAAGGAACAGAACGACGTATTCGCTTGGACACTATAAGAGATGCCTGAGGTGAGCCCGGATATTGTCTGTCATCATTTGAATGTAAATCCTATCCACAAACCAGTAATGCAAAAGAGAAGAAGGTCGGTGATTCAACATGTAGACGCAGTGATAGAAGAAGTAGATCGGCTACTACAAGCCAGAGCCATCAGAGAGGTGTATTACCCCGAGTGGTTGTCTAACACTGTGGTGGTTAAGAAGAAAAATGGCAAGTGGAGGGTGTGTGTTGACTTCACTAACCTAAACAAAAGTTGTCCCAATGATAGCTTCCCACTACCGAAAATAGATCAGCTCATGGATGTCATAGCTGGGTATCGACACATGAACTTCTTAGATGCATACCAAGGATATTATCAGATTGCCATGTACGAGCCGGACCAAGGGAAGACATCATTCATAACTCCACGAGGATTATTCTGCTATAAAGTGATGCCATTCGGACTGAGAAATGTAGGAGCGACGTATCAAAGGTTAGCCACTCTTATGTTTAAAGAACTTCTCGGGAAAAGCATGGAGGTATACATCGATGATATAATTGTTAAGTCTGAGGAAGCTGAGACCCATATCACCGATCTCGGCAAGACCTTCCAAATACTCAGAAAGTTCAAACTTAAACTGAACGCTTTGAAGTGTGCGTTCGGGGTCAGCTCGGGAAAATCTCTTGGACATCTGGTTACCTAAAGGGGTATAGAAGCCAACCTTGATCAAATCATCGCTCTACAAAACCTACAGAGTCCTCAAACTGTGAAAGAAGTCCAGAGGTTAACAAGAATGGTGGCAGCTCTTAACAGATTCATCAGCCGATCATTCGACCGATGTCGAAAGCTTTTTCAACTATTGAGAAAACAATCCAAGTACTCCTGGGGAGAAGAATCTGAAACGGCTTTCCAAGAGATCAAGACTTACTTGGCAAATCCACCACTGATTATGACTCCCGAGAAGGGAGATATCTTAACACTATATCTCGCCGTGTCCGAGCACGCAGTCAGTGCGGTACTGTTAAAAGCAAAGATGGCGAGCAGACGCCCATATACTACGTGAGCAAGACACTACTCGACTCAGAGACAAGATACCTCCCCTTGGAGAAACTGATCTTATCCCTTGTGGTGGCCTCTAGGAAACTACAACATTATTTCCTAGACCACACGATAGAAGTACCAACCAAACACCCTCTCAGCACTGTCTTGAGGAGAGCAGAGCTGTCAGGTAGGGTGGCTACCTGGTCCGTGGAACTCGGGGAGTACGACATCAGATTCCTCCCAAGGACAGCGATAAAAGGAACAGGTCTTAGCAGACTTCATTGCAGAATTCTCGCACGAGCAGACAACAGAAGTGTTTGCGATTTCAGAAACAGGCTTACCCGAACAGGGAGAACAGGATGAGCTGATTGCCGATCAAATACCATACTGGAAGTCATATGTCGACGGATCCTCATGTTTGCGGGGATTCGGAGTCGGCATTGTTATCGAAGAACCTGACGGGTGTTATTTCGAGCAGTCCATTCGGCTGAATTTCAATGCTTCCAACAATGTTGCCGAATACGAGGCATTGTTCCACAAGATCAAATGTGCGTATAACCTGGGGGCTATGTATATAGAATTCTACTGTGATTCTCCACTTGTCCTCAATCAGCTCAACGGAGAGTACGTCACCCGAGACGAGAAGATGACCGCCTACGCAGAGAGAGCTAGAGCAGAGTTATCCAAGTTTTGAAAAGTTGAGATGACTCACATCAGTTCTAGACAAAACGAGCACACAGATGCCCTGACATGTTTGGCTTCGGCAATACCCAGAGATAAACATTGAACCATATATGTGGATGCCATTGAATATCCAAGTATCGACATCCCAATTGCTGAGAAGGTTTTGGAAATCGATCTCGGCCCTAGTTGGATGCATCCCATTACCTCTTACCTCACTGGGGGTACGGTTCCCGAAGATAAGAAAGAAGCTCACAAGTTGCGGATCAGGATAACAAGTTTTTGGCTCTTACCCAAGCAAGAACTCTATAGAAAGTCCTACACTAGTCCCTATCTGAAGTGTGTGCACCCGAATCTAGTACAAAAATTCCTATATGAAATTCAAGAAGGCACATGCGGGAGCCATGCTGGGGGCAGATCCATCGCCCACCGTGCCATATCTCAGGGATATTGGTGGCCTTACATGCAGGAAGACGCCAAGAAATATGTCCAAGCTTGTGAGAAGTGTCAGAAATTTGCCCTGATCGCTCATCAGCCTACTGCCGTCCTACTGCCACTCACCAGCCCTTAGCCCTTTGCTCAATGGGGCCTAGATATTGTCGGTCTACTTCCTGAAGCAATTGGGGAAAGAAAGTATCTATTCGTCCATACTGACTACTTCACCAAATAGATAGAGGCAGAACCCCTAGCCAAAATCACAGAGAAAAATATCGAGCGGTTTGTTTGGCAAAACATTATCACCAGATTTGTTATCCCATATGCCATCATCTTGGACAACAGAATCTAGTTCCAGGACAAGTTCAAGACCTTCTGCTCACAATATCAGATCCGTAATTATTGCGCCTCAATGGCGTATCCCCAATGTAATGGGCAGGCAGAAGCCTCAAACAAAACGATATTAAGAGAAATCAAGAAACTGCTGGAGAAGACCAAAGGAAAATGGGTAGAAGAGTTAGCACTTGTTCTATGGGCATACAGGACCACCTCTCGCCAATCTACGGGTGTTACCTCGTATTCACTCGCATATGGCACCGAGACTGTCATTCCACTCGAAGTCGGCATCCTAACCCTTCGCACCGAGTTAATGGAACAAGAAGGAACGATCAAGCGTTGGCAGTAGAACTTGATCTCGCCGAAGAGAAGCGAGAACGAGCCATAATCAAACTGGCCTCCTATCAATCTACTCTCTCCAGATCATACAACAAGAAATTCCATCAAAGAGAATTTGATCGCGGTGACCTGGTCCTCTGCAAAGTCATGAAAAACACGAAAGACCCAACTGATGGCAAGCTCGGAGCCAACTGGAGGGACCATACAGGGTTATAGGACGCCTTGGGAAGGGCGCCTCCAAACTCCAGGACCTTGATGACAAAGAAGTACCACATACTTGGAATGTCTCCAACCTTAAAAAGTTTTACCAGTAGAGTTACCTTTTTAGTACTTATGTTTACTACATTTAGTTTCGATGAATAAAAGCACCAATTTTGGTTCTTGAGCAAATATTCAGTAAGGCTGTCAATGTTATAGTTACCTTTACTGCCTTACTGGGGGCAAGGTTAAATCCAGAACATAATTAAGGAGAGTATGTGTTTAAACTTGAGAAAAGTATGAACTCCCGAACATACTTGAAAAGAATATGTGTTTAAACTTAAGAAAAGTTTAAACAAATTGAATAAACTTGAGAAAAGTTTGAACTCCCAAATATACTTGAGGAAAGTATGTGTGTAAACCTAAGAAAAGTTTAAACAACCCCAACAAATTTTTAGAAAAGTTTGAGAAAGTTCAAACTTGAAAAAAGTTTGAACTCCCGAACATACTTGAAAAGAGTGTGTGTTTAAACCTAAGAAAAGTTTAAACAACCCGCAAAAACTTGAGAAAAGTTTGAGAAAGTTCAAACTTGAGAAAAGTTTGAACTATCGAACATACTTGAGGAAAATATGTGTTTAAACCTAAGAAAAGTTTAAACAACTCGAACAAACTTGAGAAAAGTTTGAGAAAGTTCAAACTTGAGAAAAATTTGAACTCCCGAACATACTTGAGGAAAGTATGTGTTTAAACCTAAGAAAAGTTTAAACAACCCGAACAAATTTGAGAAAAGTTTGAGAAAGTGCAACACTTGAGAATAGTATGAACTCCCAAACATACTTGAGGAAAATATATATTTAAACCTAAGAAAAGTTTAAAAAATCCGAACAAACTTGAGAAAAATTTGAGAAAGTTCAACACTTGAGAAAAGTATAAACTCCCGAACATACTTGAGAAAAATATGTGTTTAAACCAAAGAAAAGGTTAAACAACCCGAACAAACTTGAGAAAAGTTTGAGAGAGTTCAAACTTGTAAAAAGTTTGTACTCCCGAATATATTTACAAAAAGTATGTGTTTAAACCTAAGAAAATGTTAAACGACCCGAACAAACTTTAGAAAAGTTTGAGGAAATTCGAACTTTGGACAAGTTTAAACTCCCGAACATACTTGAGGAAAGTATGTGCTTAAACTCTTGGCCATACTGCAGAGGAGTATGGGCTAAAAGAAAGTTTAGCAGCCGAACAAACTTGAGAAAAATTTGAAGTAAGTTACTTCAGAAACGTTTGAAAAAGTTTGAAGTAACCAACACACATGTAGGCAAGCTTGCCGACTTCATACAAGGAAAAGCTATCAGGTTGCAAACAGATATGAGATTACTGTATATTCATTCAATTCAAACTTGGATGTGCAACAAAAAGATGAAACAGTACTTGACAACAAAAGACAGTTGTGTTCGTACAGAAAAATAAAACTTTCTATTTAAAAGCTATTAGACAATGTCAACAAGGCCCTCCATAGGGTGTTCTTCTCCTTTGGCATTGTCCCCGACACCCGCGACATCCTGATCATCAGTCGTGAGGTCGGTGATGCCGCCTTCTGGAATATCAGCCTTGGCATCCGTTGCCTCCTCATCGCTGAGCTCGGACGAATGAGGGATCTCTTTGAACAGGGGCGAGTCCGCAGGAACGTTGCACGCCTTCAGTGTCGCCTTTCATCCAGTTGCAAAGAACTCCTCCTGTAAGTCCAAGATCTGGTTTCTCAGAAAGTCTTCGGCCGCCTCATCCATGCCCCGTTCACAAGCCTTGTTCTTCGTCTCGGATATCTCCTCAGCATGTTTGATCTTCAAGGCCGTTATCTCGGCAAGCAAATCAGCAGTCTTCTTCTTCTCCTCGGACAGCAAATGGCTGAAGGATTCGGCCCTTTAAGCAATCTCCAACGCCTTCTTCTTGAAGCCGTCAGCCTCATCCTGAGCAGTTGAGAACTTCAGCTTGAACTCTCGAGCCTCAACTTCAGTCGCGTTGAGCCGTACCTCCCAATCCTGGCTCTGCCCGAGACACAGCATGGTCTTCTGGATAGCCTACATCATCAAAACACAGTTAAAGAAAGAACGACATAATATAACTCACAGGAAAGGACCCTCTTAGGTAAGGAGCACTTACAAAGATATTGTGGGCAATCACTATCCGTAGCATGAACGAATCCTCGGATCCAGAGTTGGGTTCAATGTCTCTTGGCAGCATCAGAGCCCTGGCAGGAGCCGTGGCGATACCCAGGTCACCAGTCGTGTCAGCCGCCGTGATGGGGGTCAAACCGTTGATCAGCAGGGCGGGAGCCCATGTCTCGGCCTTCTCGGAGGCCTTATAAGGGCCAGCAGCATGTGTTTTCACTAGCCTCCTTCTCTTAGAATCGACAGGAACAGCTTCGGCGTCGGCAGAGCTTAGACTCACCAGGGCCTCATCTTCATTAGGCTTCCTCTTGGCCAGCGTAATGTCGGAGGGCTTCTTTGCCTCAATAGGGGTAGCTTTCTTCTTGGCCTCGACGGCCGCTTTGCTCTTTTGCTTCATCAACTCCTTCAGGTTTGGCATGTTCGGATTCCTTGACATGATCTCGCGATCGATTTCCTCCTCGTCCTCAATATTCCAAGCTACTCGAGATCGGGACTGCGTGGGATCTACCGATGAAGAGGAGAATAAAGAGCTTGGGGCTTTGGCAACAGCAGCAATAGTGACGCGATGCGGTTCCCTTAAGTACGATAGACTTATCCTTGATATAACCCTTGTAAGTCGGATTATATCAAAGGAGTACTTCGGCTGACCTCGGCTTGACCTGTCCCTCGATGCCCTTGTAGCGCAACACCTTTTTTAAATCTTCAGGATGAGTGGCGGTGATTTGCCGACCTCGGTTCGCGTTGACAGCTGCACAAACAACCAAGAACAGACAGAAATTATAAATTGCAAATCGGCAAAGCTATAAGAAATTTGTCAAAGTGAAAGAAAACTAACGGGGTTGCCTGAAACTGTGAGGCACAGTAATCCGCGTGTGCTCGAGTTCGTCAGGAGAGAACTCTCAATTGCCCAAGACAATAGGAAATCACCGTCGTTCCCCTATTCGAAACGACGAGATGAGTGACTATCTTCTCGCGGCCCCTACGAGATTTGAGATACCATTTCTCGTCCTTATTGTAAGCCATATCATAGTTATAATTTATGTCCCATAGACCTAAGTTGGTGTCGCACAGCTCGTTTAGACGAACTGTGACCATCACAATGCGATATGTGTTTATGGAAATCTGCATAGGGTTCAGCCGATACCAAGCTAGAACCCTACGGAGTAAGGGATGGAAAGGAAACCTAACCCCACTCTCAGTAATGGCCATCAAAAGAATATGAATGGAGTCCTCATCCCGAATCTTAGGACGAGTCTCAAGCCTATTGATTTCTACAAGTACGTCGTTTGGAATGTTATAGTGACGATGGAATTCCGCTATACTCGCCAGAATGGCGAAGTGCCTACGAAAAATCCCCATGTTCAGAGGATGAACAGGGAAGGAGTGCGCACATGAAAGAAAATAAAAAGACAGAAAGTGTTCCAGACGACTTATAGGTGAAGACGAAGAAGACGAAGAAACGTGACAAAGGATGGGAAAGGGGAAATAAGGAATGCTACGCGAATATATAGGACGATAAGGCAGCAGATTCGTCGCACTTCACATTCAAAATTAAAGAAGAAGAAGATTCTTCGCCCCTGAAAATTTGACTAATTACCATGGAGACATTGAAACGACACGCCCAGCACGCGCGGGAAGCGCGTCCCCCCGTAAAAATAGTTCACAAACGGTCACATCGCATTTATTGAAGACAGAGCATGCTTCAAATGAAACGATTACACGTACAAATCGCTTGAGTTTTAGACAGACCCCCTCATGAATACAGTCTGTATAGCCTCAACTACTCCACCAAGTCGGTACGAAGCAGCCGAAGCTAGGGGCAATTGACGAGGGTAAAAACGTAATCAATAAAATACGTTTATCCCCCCCATTAAATATTTAGTTCGGCTTTGAACAAAAGAAACATCCAGACATATGCGCCGATCACGTGACGGTATTGCCGACACTAGGAGTGTTGTCCATACTTTAGTTGGGCCAAGAGAAGTAAATATCTAGCAAGTCGACCAAAGAAAGGCAATTGCAACAATCAGCCGACCTGAGTTGCCGACCATATAAAGTTGGCTCGAGATACCATCAACCCATGAAAGGCGATAGCGACTGTTATTCCGAGATAAGACAAAATCCAGAATAAGTCAGGATACAGTTCTAACAGATATGGATGAGAAATCCACGGCCAATTTAATTAATATGAGAAGTATTAATTGAATGAAACTCTAATGGTAGAAGATAATTGCTTGATAGAGAGTTATCTAATTAGTGGCCAATCAGATAGCATTTCACTCCAATCAGAATCCTAAGAAAATTGGGATTAAAGAGCTCCACATCAACACAAAAAGGTATGTCATAACTAGTGCATAATTTCGCTTGCTAATAGAGAATATTAGCTTGAGTTATTGTTCATCCTATGAGCTTTTACCTCACTTAGTCATCGGAGTGTCTTCTTGCCACAGTGGCAGAGGGCTCTTTGACGATTTATTGTTTTGCAGATCACAGATCCATTCATATTGAGATCATTGTTTTGGCTGGATAATGAGCTCCTAGTTTTCCGTCCTGATTAAGAAAATCCACCCATCTACAAGTAGCATATATGTTAACTTACATAGTTGGATTTGGAATTTTTGCTCCCATGTCTAAGTGCTTATCTATTTGGTTTTCAAGTTTGGCATAGTAAACATTTTTGGTACCATTAAAGGGTGAGCAAATCACCCAACTATAATGCTAAAAGGAAGGTCATAATTGATTGCAACAACATAATTTGTAATTAGTTAAAGCCTTGTGGATGGGCTAGTGATAGCTATAGTCTTTCATGTGTAGTCATGTGTCAGCATGGCCATTGCACAAGTTAAATACAGTACGCCAATTGGTAGTTTGATTTTGTCCCATGTCTTACTTCCCCTTGTAACTTTGAAAATAACTTTCTCCTCTACCTTCTTGCCACATCCTCTCATTCCTCACCATGGTCATCAGCCCCACCCCTCATCCCCCGCCAAAATCTAGTCACCACTTACAAAGAACCTAGTCGACCACCACCAAGTACCAGGGGTTGTTAGAGAAGAAGAGGAGTGGCCATGGTTGTTCTCTAGATCCCATGTCCAAGGAGTGGAAGAATCTCATGCATCTCTATGGCTTCAACATATCAATTGTCATTAGGAACTTCTTTCTATTAACGAGAAGCAAATGGCTTTTGTATTTGTGGGTCTTAAAAGGCTTGCTAAACGCGTGTTAAAAGTTATTTTTTCACCTCTATTTAGTAAGTTTGTCGCTTTTTTGGAATGCACTGAAAACATCAACGCGCTCATATCTGGGTGGAGGGTAATCAAACTTTATAAGCAAGGCTCAGGGATATGGATTTCCCCCCATGGGAATAGGTTGCTGCAGTTTAGTTCTTCTGGTTCTCATATTCTTATTATTCTAACGAAGCTAAATTGCTTGCTGAGTGCTTTGGACCACATGTCAGACATTGATTTAATGATCAAACATTAGAAAGTTAAGATTGTCATATCTTCCCAACCTGATTGGGTGAGGTAATTGTACTCTATGCATAGATTTATCGACGAGAGAGAGAACCAAACTACTCTATGTCCAGAGCTCAAACTGAGCTTTATCATTTTTTTGTCAATGAGTCTACACTAATCACCCTGAATTTAGTGGAGGGACTTACAAAATTACATTGCCCAAGAAGACTAACAGCAAATATTGACATTTTTCCCCAGCGTTTTTCTCTAATGTTAGCCTGGGCAGTAGTTTCTAAATTCTACTAGAGATTCTAGGGAAATTTTCCGTCATGATAGTGTAATCTGTATTTGGTCTTCTTTCTTTTGTTCCTTATCAATGTGCTCCATAGTATCATGTGGTTAGTAGTATATAGTGCCCTGTAATGCACACCTCTTAAAAACCATATAAGATTCGAGTATTTTGGTGGTCAATAAAAGTCCTGAATGCTATGCTGATACCTTTTTCATTAGTGGAAAGCATTTGTGCACGCGACTGGAGTTTGAATAATTTGCATGTGGGCATTTGGTATCATATGAATGCCTTCAAATTGGTGACTTATCCCCTTTGTTCCAATGAGTGTAACCTAAGCAAGAGAACATCATGGGTTATGAAATTATCCACATGGCAACGAATGGCATGTTGGATGTGAAGGTACTTTGGGAAAGACTTTCAGTGCTGGTTTTCTTCCTTTGAAAGCTTATTCAATGTCATCTGAATACTATAGTGTATCTTTTCATCATATTTAGTCATGACTGTAGTCTCATCTGAATACTATAGTGTATCTTTTCATCATATTTAGTCATGACTATGGACTACGTGACTGTGTGATTGAATGGTCAATTAATTGCAGGCAACATGCTTTCAGCCCCAAATTCACCAAAATGTATTCATTGGGAGATGGAGGAAGGTTGGCATGCTTCGTACAGCTAGTAGCACTACTCCACCAATGAAAACATACTTGGAGATTTGCGCATACATTTTCAGAAAGCGGAAGTTGCCTTTGGAGTGGGTTTTGAGCCAGCGTTTGACGATATCAACCATGTTTTTACTGTGGCTCTTCGAAGGGCTAATCTAAGTATTGTAGGAATAAACAAATTCTGAAATTTATTTAATTTCTGAAAAATACAATAGTGCGTAAAATCTAACGACAATAAAATTGAAAACGCAAACCGAGGCCCGTGAATCTCACGGTGTCCTTAAGATAAATTGTGCCGCCTCACCGGAGTGCTTGAGGATATGCTCGGCGTTCGTCTCCTAGGATACAACGGTTGAATTCGGATTTGGTAGCACCTCCCGAAGACTGGCTTTCGAACTAATTCGCCTTGTACTCTCTCTTGATCAAAGAACATGAAGAACACGAAGAACACTCAAGAATAGAGGAGACTTGTATCAATTGTTGGTGTGTCAAAACCAAAGAAGGGGTGCTCAATTTATAGGACTAAGGGGGAGCCAAAACATTAATTTCATAATAAACCAAAATTAAATTCTAAGATTTATTTTCAAAATAAATTCTATGGTTACAAATCTAGAAATAAATTCTAGATTTAAAATCAGAATAAATTTTATGCAATAAATCAAAAATTGAATTTGGTTTTAAATTAGAAATTAATTTTTGTTTTCAAATTGATCTCTCATCTTAAATACACACCTATATGGGCTCAAGCCCATTACGTGGCCCAAGCGAGTAAACCCAACCTTTTGGGCTTAAGGGCCCAAGGATCACACCACACCAAGCCAAACCAAGCCAAGCCCAAATATAAACCTATGACCCATGGACCAAGGTAGGCGGTGGCGGCGGCGTGCGCGACCTATCACCCTCTCGCATACTACACATGGTGCATACTTAGATAATCAATTTCTCATTCAAACCTTAATGGATTTTAACCATTCTTTTCAAGGTTTAAACTCCTCATATGTGAGTACACAAACCCACTAAGACTCACCTCAAGTGGTCTTAAGGAACCCCTTAATCTTTGGAACAAAGTCACCAAAATTATGGATTAAAATCCATTATTTTCCAACAAGTATTAGGACCAGGTTCTAGATTAGTGGCTTTTACTATACTTACTTGTTCCGTACATTCTGGCCGATGTAGCATGTCTGGGTAGGATGGTTTGTATTTCAGATTAGTTTCATTTGAGCTGAATTGGACCGCATTGAACTCTATTTTGTTACAATTTACCTCAAGATGATTCATGACAAGCTTCCATTACAGTCATTAAGTACATTTATCTTTTTGTATTAATTTGGTCATCATGTTTTGGATGCTCTCTGTAATTTATAAATCAGTGGTTTCGTTTCTAATTCATTGATGTAGCGTCCAGATAATCTGTGACAAGTTTTACATGAAGATCATTACAACTTGGCTTGCTCATGATTTGGATGCCTTCCGTAGTTTATAATTGGCGTTCATCCTCTACATTGATGTTTTTTAAAATGCTGACATTTGCATTAATTTCTGTAAGAGGGTAGATTTTCTCAATTAAGGCGGAAAACTAGGAGCTCATTATCCAGTTGAAACCAATGCTCTCAATATGGGTGGACCTGTGATCTGTAAAATAATAATACGTCAAAGAGCCCTCTGCCGCTGTGGCAGGAAGACACTCCGATGATTAAGTCAGGCAAAAGCTCACAGCAATAATAACTCAAGTTAATATTCTCTATTAGCAAGCGAAACTATGCACTACTTAGAACGTACCTCTTTTTGTTGATCTCGAGCTTTATTTATAGACTTTTTCTTTAGTCCTAATTCTCTTAGGACTCTAATTGGAGTGAAGTGCCTTCTGATTGGCCACTAATGAGATAACTCTCTGTCAAGTAGTTATCTTCTGTCATTAGAGTTCTATTCAATTAATACTTCTCATATTAATTAAATTGGCCGTGAATTTCTCATCCATATCTGTTTGAACCGAATCCCGACTTATCCGGGATTCTGTCTTATCTTGGAGAAACGGTTGCTCATTGCCTTTCTCGGGCTGCCCGTAGTTCGGTCCGAGCTTATATGCTCGGCAAGATATAGATCCGCCTTTCTCATGTCGGCATTGCTCAATACTTGATTCTGTTGTCCCAATTTATGTATGGTCGGCACTCCTCGTGTTGGCCATTCCTTCATGTGATCGGCACGTGCCTCTGGATGTTTCGGCCGAACTCCGAACTTACTCGGGGGGGTTAAATATATTTTCTCAATTACATTTTACCCTCGTCAATTGTCCCCTAGCTTCGGCTGCTTCGAACCGACCTGGCGGAGTAGCCGAGGCTATAAAGCGTACTCATGATGGGTTCTGTATCGATCCCAGGGGACTTTCATCCGTATCTGGTCCATTCTGAGGCGTGCTCTGTCTCATAATAAATGCGATGTGACCGTTTGTTTGCGCCTTTAAGGAAAAACGCGCTTTTCCGCGCGTGCCTGACTCGTCGCTTCAATACCACTCCTGTGATTCATTGATTGATCCAGGGGTAAAGGATCTGACGGTTGGGGTTTTATAACGTACGGCGTAACAGATTCTTCCGCCCAAAATCCTATAAATTGACCCCTTCTTTTTTCATTTCTCTTTTCTTGCTCCCTTGCTACTGTTCTTCCACCATCTTCTTCGTAAATCTTCTGTAAGTCATCCTCCGTAGAACTCGTCTCTTTTTTCTTTCCTGTTCGTGTTTGTTCCCTACTCATCCTCTGAGTATGGGAATTTTTCGTAAGCATTTCGCCTATCCGGCGCGGATAGCAGAGTTTCGTAGGCATTACAATATTCTCGATGACGTAGTAGTAGAAATCAACAAGCCTGAGACTCATCCTGAAATTCGGGATGAGGACTCCATCCACATCCCCTTGATGGCTATCACCGAGGGTGGGGTTAGGTTCCCTCTCGACCCTTTACTCCGTAGGGTTCTGTCCTGGTATCGGCTGAACCCTATGTAGATATCCATTAACACATACCGCATCATAATGGGCACAGTTCGTCTAAACGAACTGTGCAACACCAACTTAGGCCTCGGGGATATAAACTATAACTACGATATGGTTTATAACAAAGATGAGAAGTGGTATCTCAAATCACGTAGGGGCCGAGAAAAGATAGTGACGCATCTCGTCGACTCGAATAGGGGGAACGACGACGATTTCCTAATCATCTCGAAAAATTGGGAGTTTTCTCCTGATGAACCCGAGCACACGAGGATCCCAGTCCCCCGCAGTTTTGGGCAACCCCGTTAGTCCCCTATTCTCTTTGTTTCTGATTTCTGACTTTTGCCGATCTAAAGCATCTAACACTTTTTGTCTGTTTCTGTGCTGCTAACGCAAACCGAGGTCGGCAACTGGTTGCTACCAATCCTAAGGACCTGAAGAAGGTGCTGCGCTACAAGGGCGTTGAAGGGCAGGTCAAGCCGAGATCTGCCGAAGTGCTGCTGCGGTATAACCCGACCTATAAGGGTTATATCAAAGACAGAGCCTACGTCGCCGAGGCGGTAGCTGAGACTTCTTTGGTTGCTGTTCCCGAAGGCATACCCCTTCCATATCTCAGGGAGCCGGGTCGAGTGACAGTTGCTGTAGTAGCTGAGTCCTCGAGCTCTTCGTTTTCATCATCCACTGACCGGACGCAGTCTCCACCCCGAATTGCCTGGAACACTGAGGACGAGGAGGAGATAGACGCCGAGATCATGTCGCGGAACCCGAGCATGCCGAATCTGAAGAAGCTGATGAAGCAAAAAGCTAAGGCTGCTGCCGATGCGAAGAAAAAGCCGACTCTAATTGAGGCGAAGAAGCCTTCTGGGGCCGCTCTGGCTAAAAGGAAGCCTGAAGAGGGTGAGAACCTGCCGAGTCTCAGCCCTACTAATGCCAACAATGCCGCGGCCAACTCCAAACGAAGGAGGCTAGTGAAGGCACATGACGCTGGTCCTTCCAAGGCGAAGGGAAAATCAAAGGTCTCCAAGAAGGCCAAAACCTGGGCTCCGCCGTTGCTGATTGACGGTGTAACCCCCATCACGGCTGCCGACACGGCCGGTGATGACTGCCACGGCTCTTGTCGGGGCCCTGATGCTGCCAAGGGACATTGAGCCCTATTCTGGCTCCGAAGATCATGCCATGCTTCGGACAGTGATCGCGCATAACATATTTGTAAGTCTTTCATTTCGGTAAGTGTCTTTTGTGAATTATACTGTTTCTGTTCTAACCTTGCCTTTGATGATGCAGGCGATCCAGAAAACCATGCTCTGTCTCGGGCAGAGCGAAGAACGGGAGGCAAAGCTGAATACTGCCGAAGCCGAGGTGAGAGAATTCAAACTGAAGTTCTCCACTGCTCAGGACGAAGCTGACGGCTACAAAAAGAAGGCTTATGAGATAGCCAATAAGGCTGAATCCTTTGACCATCTCCTGACCGAGGAGAAGAAGAAAACTGCCAAGCTGATTGCTGAGCTGTCGGCTCTGAAGATCAAGCATGCCGAGGAGATGGCCGAGGCAAAGAGCAAGGCTCACCAGCTCGGCATGGATGAGGCAACCGAAGACTTCCTCAACAACCAGATTCCTGACCTGCAGGAGGAATTCCTGGCTACCGGATGGAAGGCTGCCTTGAGGGCTTGCAATGTTGCTGCGGACTCGCCTCTGTTCAGGGAGATTCCTCACTCTTCTGAACTAGGTGATGAAGAGGAGCCACATGCCGAAGAGGCACCACATGCCGAGGCCGAGCTTCATGAAGGCAGCGTCACCGATCCTGAAGGCGGCGTCACCGATCTGACTGCCGATGACCAGGAAGACACTGGTGTCAGAGGATCTGTTACTGAGGAGGGTCGAGTCCAGGAGGACCCTGTTGACATCGTCTGAAGGATGTCTAATGTTTTTGTTTTCTTGTCTTTTACACATGTAGTAGTAAGAAGTATGTTTTTCAATTCTGCACTTTATCCTTTGTAATTCGCACAGTAATGAATAGATAGTTTGGTCTTCTTGTTGGCAACACTTGTCTCTATGCTTGCTTGATATTTTTTGTCTTGAATGAAGTCGGGAATCATTGCTCTGAAACATGTCTTCATGCAAACTTAAATATTTCTCTTAAAACATGAACTTTTCTCAAGTATGCTCGGGTGTTCACTCTTTTACTTAGAGTTGAATAATTTCAGACTTTTCTCAAATCTGCTCGGATGTTTAACCTGTAATGTAGGACTAAACACATACTTTTCTCAAGTATGTTTTGGGGTTCAAACTTTCTCTAAGTGTTGAACCTTCTCAAACTTTTCTCAAGTCTGTTCGGCTGTTTAACCTATAATTTAGGATTAAACACATACTTTTCTCAAGTATGTTCGGGAGTTCAAACTTTCTCTAAGTGTTGAACATTTCTAAGACTTTTCTCAAGTCTGTTCGGCTGTTTAACCTGTAGTTAGGCTTAAACACATACTTTTCTCAAGTATGTTCTGGAGTTCAAACTTTTCTCAAGCGTTGAACATTCTCAAACTTTTCTCAAGTCTGTTCGGCTGTTTAACCTATAATTTAGGATTAAACACATACTTTTCTCAAGTATGTTCGGGAGTTCAAACTTTCTCTAAGTGTTGAACATTTCTAAGACTTTTCTCAAAGCTGTTCGGTTGTTTAACCTGTAGTTAGGCTTAAACACATACTTTTCTCAAGTATGTTCGGGAGTTCAAACTTTTCTCAAGTGTTGAACATTTCTAAGACTGTTCTCAAGTCTGTTCGGCTGTTTAACCTGTAGTTAGGCTTAAACACATACTTTTCTCAAGTATGTTCTAGAGTTCAAACTTTTCTCAAGTGTTGAACATTTCTAAGACTTTTCTCAAGTCTGCTCGGCTGTTTAACCTGTAGTTAGGATTAAACACATACTGTTCTCAAGTATGTTCGGGAGTTCAAACTTTTCTCAAGTGTTGAACATTTCTAAGACTTTTCTCAAGTCTGCTCGGCTGTTTAACCTGTAGTTAGGATTAAACACATACTTTTCTCAAGTATGTTCGGGAGTTCAAACTTTTCTCAAGTGTTGAACATTTCTAAGACTTTTATGTACTGGATTTATCTTTGCCCCCCAGGAAGGTAGTACATGTGGCTACAACATTAATAGTCTTTCTGAACATCTATTCATAAACTGAAACTGGTACCTTTATTCATTGAAACTGTAACAAACGCAAGTACTGAAAAATGGAAATTACTGATAAAACTTCTTAAGGTTGGAAACATTCCAAGTCCGTGGTATCTCCTGATCATCCAAGTCTTGTAGTTTGTAGGCGCCCTTCCCGAGCCGGCCTATAACTCTGTATGGACCCTCCCAGTTAGCCTCGAGCTTGCCATCAGTTGGATCTTTCGTGTTTCCTATGACCTTGCGTAGAACCAAGTCGCCGAGATTGAATTCCCTCTGATGTACTTTCTTGTTGTAGGTTCTGGAGAGAGTAGACTGATAGGCAGCGAGTCTGATCATGGCTCGTTCCCATTTTTCTTCGGCAAGGTCGAGTTCGATTGCCAACGCTTGATCGTTACCACCTTGCTCCATTAATTCGGTGCGGAGTGTTGGGATGCCTACTTCAAGAGTAATGACAGTCTCGGTGCCATATGCAAGTGAATACGGGGTAACACCCGTAGATCGGCGAGGAGTGGTCCTGTATGCCCACAGGACGAGTGGCAATTCTTCCACCCATTTACCCTTGGCTTTCTGCAGCCGTTTCTTGATTCCTCCTAGTATTGTCTTATTTGAAGCTTCTGCCTGCCCATTACACTGGGGATATGCCACTGAGGCGTAGTGATTTCTAATCTGGTACTGTGAGCAGAAAGCCTTGAACTTGTCTTGGAACTGGGTTCCGTTCTCCGAGACGATGGCATAAGGGATGCCGAATCTGGTGATGATATTTTGCCATACGAATCGCTCGACATTCTTCTCGGTGATTTTAGCCAGTGGTTCGGCTTCTATCCACTTGGTAAAATAGTCTGTGCCGACCAACAGATATTTTCTCTCCCCAATTGCCTTGGGAAGCGGGCCAACAATATCCATACCCCATTGAGCAAAGGGCCATGGGCTGGTGAGTGGTGCCAGATCGGCAGCAGGTTGATGTGTGATCGGGATAAACTTCTGGCACTTCTCGCAAATCTGGACATACTTCTTTGCATCCTCCTGCATATAGGGCCACCAATATCCCTGGGATATGGCGCGATGGGCTATGGATCTGCCCCCAGCATGACTCCCACATGTCCCCTCATGAATTCCGTACAAGAACTTCTGTACTAGATTAGGGTGTACGCACTTCAGTTAGGGACTAGTGTAGGACTTACGATAGAGTTCTTGCTTAGGCGAGAGCCAGAAGCGTGTTGCCTTAATCCGTAGCTTGTGAGCTTCTTTTTTATCCTCGGGGACAGCTCCCCCAGTGAGATAGGAGATAATGGGATCCATCCAACTTGGGCCGAGATCGATTTTCAAAGCCTTCTCAGCAATTGGGATGTCGATGCCCGGATATTTGATGGCATCCACATATATGGTTCTGTGCTTGTCTCTGGGTATTGCCGAAGCCAAACATGCCAAGGCATCAGCGTGCTCGTTCTGTCTAGAGCTAATATGTGTCATTACTGTCTTCTTGAACTTGGATAACTCTGCTCTAGCCCTTTCTGTATAGGCGGTCATTCTCTCATCTCGGGTGGCATACTCTCCACTGAGCTAGTTGAGGACCAGTTGTGAATCGCAGTAGACTTCCACATATTCTGCCCCCAGGTTATGTGCGCATTTGAGCCCGTGTATCAATGCCTCGTATTCAGCGACATTGTTGGAAGCGCTGAAATTCAATTGGATGGACTGCTCAAAATAGCATCCATCTGGCTCTTCGATGACAATGCCGACTTCAGATCCTCGTGAACAGGATGATTCGTCAACATACAATCTCCAATACGGCAGTTGGTCGGGAGCTATCCCATCTTGTTTTCCCTGTTCGGGCACGTCCCTCTCTGAGATTGAAGCAATGTTTTCCATAGGTTCGTGGGAGAATTCGGCAATAAAGTTTGCTAGGACTTGTCCCTTGACTGCTGTCCGTGGGAGGAATCTGATGTCATATTCCCCGAGCTCCACAGACCAAGTTGCCACCCTTCCTGACAGTTCTGCTCTTCTCAAGACAGTGCTGAGGGGGTGTTTGGTCGATACTTCTATCGTGTGGGCTAGGAAATAGTGCTGTAATTTCCTAGAGGCCACCACAAGGGACAAAATCAACTTTTCCAAGGGGAGATATCTTGTCTCCGAATCCGGGAGTGTCTTACTCACATAGTAAATTGGCGTCTGCTCGCCATCCTTGTTTTTCAACAGAACCGCGCTGACCACATGCTCGGATACGGCCAGATAGAGTGTCAATACATCTCCCTTCTCGGGAGTCATGATCAGTGGTGGGTTTGCCAAGTAGCTCTTCATTTCTTGGAAAGCCCTTTCGTATTCTTACCCCCAGGTGTACTTGGACTGTTTTCTCAACAGCTGAAAGAATGGCTGACATCGATCAGATGATCGGCTGATGAATCTGTTGAGGGCTGCTACCATTCCGGTTAACCTCTGAACTTCCTTCACAGTTCGGGGGCTCTGTAAATTTTGCAGGGTGATGATCTGATTGGGGTTGGCTTCTATTCCTTTGCGCGTGACCAGATGCCCCAAGAATTTCCCCGAGCTGACCCCGAAAGCACATTTCGAGGCGTTGAGCTTGAGCTTGTACTTTCTTAGTACCTGGAAAGTTTTGCCGAGATCATCTATGTGGGATTAGGCCTCCTCAGACTTGACGACCATATCGTCGATGTAAACTTCCATGCTCTTCCCGACAGCTCCTTGAACATGAGAGTTGCCAACCGTTGATATGTTGCCCCTGCATTTCTCAAGCCGAAAGGCATCACTTTGTAGCAGAAGAGTCCTCGCAAAGTAATGAAGGACGTCTTCTCTTGGTCTGGCGCGTGCATGGCTATTTGATGATATCCCCGATACGCATCCAAAAAGCTCATGCGCTGATATCCAGCTATGGCATCCATCAGCTGATCTATTTTAGGCAGTGGGAAGCTATCTTTAAGACAAGCTTTGTTGAGATTAGTGAAGTCCACGCAGACCCTCCACTTGCTATTCTTCTTCTTGACCACCACGGTGTTAGATAACCACTCGGGGTAATGCACCTCTCTGATGGCATCGGCCTCCAGCAACCGATCTACCTCATCTATCACAGCATCCACATGTTGGACTGCCGATCTCCTTCTTTTTTGCATCACTGGTTTGTGGGCAGGATCCACATTCAAGTGATGGCATATAATTTCCGGGCTCACCCCAGGCATCTCCTGTGGTGTCCAAGCGAATACGTCTATGTGCTCTTTAAGAATTTTTATCAGGACCTTCTCATCCTGCTCTGATAACTCATCACTGATAAAAAAATACCGCTCTGGGTCCGTCTCATGAGCCGGTATTTGCTTGAGTTTCTCTACAACTCGATCGGCTGGATTACGCCCAATATCCTCTATCGTTGGCCGATCTGGGACCTCTATGGATTTTACGTGTTCGGCCTTTGGTTTATGCTTTATGGAGGTGACATAGCAGCTTCTCGCTGTTGTCTGATTACTCCGAACACATTCAATCCCCTTCTTCCCAGGAAACTTCAACATCTGGTGGTAGGTGGAAGAGATTGCCCCCATCCTGTGGAGCCAAGTTCTCCCCACTATGGCATTGTATGCCGAAGGTACATTCACGACCAAAAAGTCGACATCCAAAGTCACTCTCCCTGCCCGTACTGGGATAGTGATGGATCCTAAGGGCCAGACTGCTTCGGCACTGAACCCGATGAGTGTATGTCGGCCTTCAGCAAATCTGCCTTGTCAAGCTTGAGCTTCTTAAAAGCATCATAATACAGAATCTCTGTCGAGCTGCCCTGATCAACTAGGATTCTCTCCGTGTTGAGGGTGCCGAGGAGCAGCGTGATCACCAATGCATCGTTATGGGGGTGTGCTACCCCCTCCAAGTCCTTATCTGAAAAGGATATAACCGTTTCTACCTTAGTCTCGGGCTCTTTCCGCTTCTGCCCGAGGTGTTGAACATGATGTTCGTGCCCGTCTCGGCGTCGTTGAAGCCGTACTTCCTTCTTATCAGGAACCAGAGTTGCTGCGTGTATGACATGCACGGTCCCGGTTATCGTCGCCTCTTCCTCAGAGGATTCGGTTTCCATCGGTTCCGGTTGAACCGTTTGTTGCCTCTGTTTGGCCACAAAACGTCGAAGGTGCCCGGCTTCAACTAATTCCTCTAGGAATCGTTTAAGCGCCTTGCACTTCTCTGTGATATGGCCATTGTTGCGGTGATAGCTACACCAATCTCTGTTCGGGTCGCGCTTCACCGGCTCCCCCGATCCAGCCGGCCACTTCCAGAAGGGCTCATTCTTCAAAGGATAGATCAGTTGAAGATCGGGGTGTTGAAAACCGTACGTATCGCTCTATACGTCTGGGGTCCAGGTGGTTTTCGCTCCTTTGTTACCTGTGCTACTTCGGCCACCTCAGTTCTTGGCCTCTTTGCCACAGGTTCTATAACCGCACTCCTATGTGCCTTCCCAGCTGGCCGATCCTTGTCTCGGCGAATCTCATCCTCAAATTTGGCATATTTCTCGACCCTGCTCATCAGGTCGGCAATGGTGCTCGGGGGATCAATGGTGAGAGACTCCCTCAGCCGATCTCGGTATGACAAATCCAGCCTGAAAGATTCTACGGCATAGGCCTCTGTACAATCCCCGATCTCATTATAGGTTGCCCAGTACTTGCTGGCGTACTGCCTGAGATCCTCTTCTGGTCCTTTTCTCAAGGCCAGAAGCGTATTCACGTACTTCTTTTATGCTTGGTTAGCCACAAATCTTTTGAGGAACTGATCAGCCAGTTGTCTCCAGCCTGTAATTGATCTCGGCGGCAGGGCCTGAAACCAATACAGGGCTATCTCGCCCAAGCTCAAGGAAAATGCCTTGCAGTAAAGGCTGTCATGGCCCACATAAATCATCATGGAGTCCACGAATCCTTTGATGTGAGTCATCGGATCCGTTCGTCCATTATAAATTGTGAACTTCGAAGGGACAAACTTTCTGGGTAAGTCCTCCGTCTCAATCTGTACCGACAGTGGTGACACTGCCAGCTGTTGTAGTTCCTTGTGATTCTCATCATCCTCCGGGCGATTGAATCCCAACTGCTGATTCAACCACGCCCTCATATCTGTCACCGGAACCACCGGCGGTTGAGTCTGATACGGGAGTCCCTACTGGACATCTGGGGCCGTCACTGCCCGCTGATTCAACCATTCCCTCATGTCGGGAAGTGGCTGCGCTGGAGGTAATCCACCCAAATTCGACGGTGCCCCAACCTGATTTTCCCCTCCTCGGGGCCTCTGACTTGGTTCGTGTCAGCTATCTTGCCGAGACGGCCCAGTTTCGAAACGCTCGTCACGCCCAGACATCGAATGGCGGGCTGGAGTTCTATGCTTGCGGAGAGCTCGGTTTTCACTCTCCATGCGTCATATGTAACGCCTCATGTCTTCTATCTCTTGATCCCTCCTTCGGATCTGATCTGCATTATTGTATTCCTCGTCTCGGCGAGACCTTTCATGAGTTCGGGATTCTCTCCCTCCCTCATTCTGGGTTTGAGTTTGGGACCTGTCCCTATTTCTTGACCGCTCCGCTTCTCGCGGATGATCAAGACGCTGCTCCAGAGGCAGTGTTGGCAATGCGGTTGGTAGCGCAGGAGCTACCGGTGCGTTGGTAGGCAACGGAACGGCAGGGGGCAGCACCTCTTCTCCAGGTTGCTCCCCTACCATTTTAGGGGGTTGAACCCTAGGAACTTCTCTCCTAGGACCCCTGGACTTGTGTGGAATTGGAGGGGGGGATTTAGACCTTTCTTTGCCATCGCGTTCCCTCCCCTGATCTCTTCTTGGTGTTTCAGCCATGAGTCTTTAGTTTTCCCACAGACGACGCCAATTGTAAGAGGGTAGATTTTCTCAATCAAGGCGGAAAACTAGGAGCTTACTATCCAGCTGAAACCAATGCTCTCAATATGGGTGGACCTGTGATCTGCAAAATAATAATACGTCAAAGAGCCATCTGCCGCTGTGGCAGGAAGACACTCCGATGATTAAGTCAGGCAAAAGCTCACAGCAATAATAACTCAAGCTAATATTCTCTATTAGCAAGCGAAACTATGCACTACTTAGAACGTACCTCTTTTTGTTGATCTCGAGCTTTATTTATAGACTTTTTCTTTAGTCCTAATTCTCTTAGGACTCTAATTGGAGTGAAGTGCCTTCTGATTGGTCACTAATGAGATAACTCTCTGTCAAGTAGTTATCTTCTATCATTAGAGTTCTATTCAATTAATACTTCTCATATTAATTAAATTGGCCGTGGATTTCTCATCCATATCTGTTTGAACCGAATCCCGACTTATCCGGGAGTCTGTCTTCTCTTGGAGAAACGGTTCCTCATTGCCTTTCTCGGGCTGCCCGTAGTTCGGTCCGAGCTTATATGCTCGGCAAGATATAGATCCACCTTTCTTAGGTCGGCATTGCTCAATACTTGATTCTGTTGTCCCAATTTATGTATGGTCGGCACTCCTCGTGTCGGCCATTCCTTCATGTGATCGGCACGTGCCTCTGGATGTTTCGGCCGAACTCCGAACTTACTCGGGGGGATTAAATATATTTTCTCAATTACATTTTACCCTCGTCAATTTCCAAGCTCAATTATCTACAAAAGAAGGGAAAACAAAGTATTGTCTATACTTAAACTTCCAGCCTTATCAAACAAAACGGTCATTAGCAAAACATTTGTAAGAACTATGCTTGTGCAGCTCTGGTGTGAGTGTGTGCAGCTGCAGTGTGAGTGTCTGGAAGTGCAACTAGGAATGGCATTTTGCTCCGATCCGACGGATATCAGAACTGTAACCGATATTTTTCTCCAAACAATAACCGAAATTTTCTTCTTGGATATAGTTATGGAAGAGGCAAGTCAATATCTGATCGGATACTGTTCGGATACGGTTATTGTTAAATATCCAAAAATAACCGAATGGATATCCGAACCAAACCGAATCCAAAACCGAACCAAACAGTATATATATAATTAAAATTAAAACTAAAACTCCTAATATATCATAGAATAATATATATATATATATAATATAATATAATATAAAACCCTAAAATATCAATTTTTGTTAAGCGGTGTAATACCCAAATATCAGAGTACCCACTACCCATCTTTGTCTTATGCCTTAAGATTTTTCTTACATCTTTTTCTTATTTCTATAATTTCACTTTAGGGTAGTATTCTATTATTAAACTATTTTTTATTTCGTTGCATTGTTGGTTTAGTTAGTAATATTTGAATCGTTGTTGGTTTCCTTACAATTTTCGAATTTCTTTTAATGGTTATGTAATATGTGATGTGTTATTTATGAGTTTGGTTTGTTGCTAAAATATGAATAAGATTTTTTTTTTTAAAATTGCATTCGGATCAGTTTAGGACGGATTCGAAGAAAATTATAGATATCTATTCGGTTCGGAGATTCACCGATATCCGTTGGATATGGTTATGGTGCACCAATTTTAATATGCGACGGATATTAGAGCAGATACAATTATCGATTAACGTTCGAATATCGGATATGGATATTCTAATATCCCCTCCGATACGCTTCATTGCCACTCCTAAGTGCAGCTCTATGTGTGTGTACAAGTGCAGCTCTATGTATGCGTGCGGGGCTCTGATGTTGTGCAAGAGCAGGTTACAAACCATTCATTTTTTTAATTAACATTTTTAATTAAATATAATAAAAATAATTAATTACTTAATTACTTAATATTTCAAGTTATCCAAAATTATATATATATATATATATATATATATATATATATATATATATATATATATTGAGTTTTGCATTTATATACTTTATTCAATATATAATTAAGTTTAACACTGTACAAGGGCGAAATAGTCATTTGACAATTTTTTTCCCACATACACCCACTCTTATCCCCTATTTCATAAAATATCCAAACCAAGTTTTGGGTCCATCTGGACTGTCGTATTTATTGAAAAAAAATTTTGTCTTTATGTGAAATTTTTTTGTAATTTTTTATTTTTCATCAATTTTTTGTGATTTATTAGTTCATCTCGACAAGAGAGCTTTCAAAAAAGTTATCAATCATGGGCCAAATTTGAAAAAAAATTAGAAAAGACAAAAATAAATAAAAAATAGAGTTTTTTTTAACTTATTCGTCCTCTTTAGTGACATTTTTTTAACTTTTGGACATAATTTTATACTTTTTATATTCCTTTCATCAAGACGGACCAATAAATTACAAAACATTGAGGTTTAAACAACAAATGCAAAAAAAAAAAAATGAATAGAGACAAAATAAATTTAAATAAAAACCATAGGCCTAATCCACCCAAAGTTTATCCCATTTTTAATCTCTCATGCAAATCATCTCTTTTTTTATCCTCTTCTATAAACATCAAATCAATGTAGGTCACCCCTTCAAAAATAATACCCCCTCTTATCTTATCTCCCCTTTATAACTTATCCCCTGAAAATTATCTTCCATCCAAATGAGCCCTCATAGATTTCTCGGGAGGAAAGGGATAGTTTTTCTACGTTCACACCCACACACATTTATATCCACGCGTATTAGCTTTTTGGGGGGCAGAAAGAGAGGGTAGGGTGTGGATATTACTTTTTTTTCGAGAAAAGACTAAATTCTTTGAAATTAGACCAAGAAAATTTTTTAAATTAAAAATTACTAGCCATGATTCATTTGTATTTGTGATCTCACTAATCCAAATAAATCATGACCATTAATTTTGATTTCAAAAAAACTTTCATAATTTAATTTCTGAAACGGTAACATTGCTCGGATGAAAATGATAGCATAATTGGACAAAAAGAGGAGAGGAGTAAAGGGGTAGTAGGGTAGTGTCAAATAAATGACTGTACTAGTACAAGGAAAGTGGGGAGAAAAAAAAGGAAAGGTGGAGCCAAAAGAACAATAGTGGTCAAGGAATCTTCAAAAAAGTTGGCATCCTTTTTGTTGTCTATATTTAACAGAGGAATTGGGCATTTCCTCTCAAGGGGAGTAGTGATAGTATTGTAAATTTGAAACTTCTTTTTTTTTTTTTTACAAACGATTATCAATTTTTCTTGATTTCCTTTAAATTTTTATTTTTTCTATCATCCGATAAAAGTTTGATATTATAAAATCGGAGTTGAGTTATATCAGATGATTGAATTATTTCGAGTTACGGTTGATACGATCCCGAGAATCGAATCTTATTTTTTATTAATCAATTCTTCGTAGTATTTCTTCCAAAAAACTTTACACAATCAAAATATTTCAAATCTTTTCTTCCTTCCTCCGGATAAACTCACTACAAGAAAAATGTGATATTGTGACGAAAAGCCCGTGACGAACATAAAATTCGTCTCTAAATATGCTTATTTGTTGAGAAAAAATTTATTTCGTCACTAATTAGGAGAGAACAAATTTTTAAGGTGAGAAAATTATATTTTGTCACAATATATTATTCATTAGTGACGAAAATCTAGATTTCGTCACGGAACGAGTGGACAAATAAAAGATTAGGTGACGAAATATTTTGTTTCCTCACTAATATGTTCCCTCCATTTTGTAATTTCATCACAAAAGGAAAGTTTTTGGGTGAGAAAATTTGTTTGGTCACATAATTTATTTGACACCAATAGGTGACGAAACAATTTCCTCACAAAAAAAAGTTTTTGCATGACAAAATGCATTTCGTCACCCATTTGATTAAACAAAAAGTTTTGCGTGAGAAAACTTATTTCGTCGCCTAATTTATTATTTATTATATATATAAAGGGAGAACACCAAAGTTTGTCTTTGTGTCAACTTTTCTACTGTCAAAATTACCCCTTATAATTAAGCATTTGACCTTCTAAATTTTTTAATCCATATCAAGTGCTAGGAGCAAATCAATAAATAATTAAACTAGTAGCTATTTTTTCCTTTTCGTAAATATTTTCTCTTTTATTTATTTATTTAGAATAATAATGTAATATTACAAAATATATAAAAAGATGTTATAAGCTATTTAAATTTTAACAAAAATTAATTTGCTTCACATGTTTTAGTCCTCTAATTTATTTGAAACCAATCGGAGATGAAAAAATTTCCTCACAAAAAGAAAATTTTTGCGTGAGAAAATTTATTTCATCACCCATTTTATTTAAATGAAAATTTTGCGTGAAGAAACTTATTTCATTCTTCTATATGAAATAAATATTTCTTATTTCATTTCTTAACTTTCTCTCCATTACGTTAGTGGATATGCAATTTTCATTTTATAGATTATTAGCCTAGTTGGGGTATTTTACTTCTTGATTTTTTTATAAAAAATATTTCTTAAACAAATCAGAATCTTATTAACAAAAATCTCTCGATATCCCATTTTGTATGGTAATGGCTTGTGCAAAAGCAAGAGGCAGACACGATTAAACGAGGGAAAAAGTATAAGGCACTACTTTTTCAAATTATTTTCTCCTTTTTCAAGCGGACACGATAGTCTTTCTCATTCTCTTCTGAAAGGAAACGAAGCTCTCTGCTCCTGTTCGGCTACCGACCCCGGAGGTTGCACTCGATCATGAATCGCTCTTAGGCAGTCAGGCCTCTCTTTGCTTCTGTATTGGTACCCTTCTCTCTCTCTCTCGCGCTCGCGCGCGCGCGCGCGATATCATTTTCAATTTTTCGCAACATCAGTGGTTTTGGGATTTGGATTTTCGAATTTGGGATTTGGATTTTAGATTGGATTTGAATTAAGATTTTCGGGGTTTCGAACTTGAGGATATCCAATTTGGGAGTTTGGATTTCGAATTTTGGATTGGGGTTTTAGGGTTTCTGGGTTTCTGGGTTTCGAATTGGGGGATTTGAATTGCGCTTCAATTTGGGGATTTTGGTTTCTATTTAGGTTTAGGATTTCTGGAGATTTTGAATTTGGGTGAAAATTCAAAGAGCAGACAAGGTGGCATATTTAGTGTATGTTTACTTGGGGCTATATGTAGTATTATTTGTGGGTTGTGGTTTACATGCATTTTTTGGCAGTTCATGTCACCAGTCCTCTCCAAGAACTATCTACCTTATTTTCTTCACTTGTGATTACTCTATAGCGATAAATTTCATCACATATATCAAAATGCCTCTTTGCAGTTTACACTATCGCCTTTTATGTCGAATGGAATCATTATGGCATTACTTAAACTGAATCTATTTGAGAACTGTTGCCTTTGTAGGTTGTTGCGTCAACCCACAAGGAAGTGGATGCCATATACCAAATTACCAAAGCTTACCTCCACAACTTATCTGCCAGCTTCAAAATGTGACAACGCATGTAAGAATATTTTGTTCTGTTGTCAAGTTCTTTTCATTTTTACTTTCCGGTATCTGCTAAATAAAATTTGTTAATAACAGGTAGATGTGGAGATAGATGAGGTCTATGCTCAGATGACTTTACAGCCACTGAGCTCAGTATGGTACTCTGCCAAATTTAGTTTTTATTTGCTATTCTTATGATCCAATTCAATATCTTTTGTATGGTTTTATTTTTTCTGATTTGTAAACTTTTCTGTACCAAGAGCAAGATGATGCCTCCTTCCTTCCTATAGATTTAGGTGCCCCCGACAAGCAGTTGACAAATTATCTCAATGCAGGTTTATGAGTTACTTCTTGTTGTGACTACTTATGAATTTGCATCTCATTTTCCATGTCTCGTAGATAGGCAGTATGGGCTTTGGATAATGTCGCCAGTGACTCTCCAAGTTGTAGGGATCTTGTTCTTGGCCATGGAATCTTGTTCTTGTGGTTAATAATCGAATTGGTATGTGAATTGTTTTTAGGACGTTTCTTACATTTCTGAAGAATCAGTTTGCAATGAATTGGTTAACGAGATCCATAAACATTTCAGATTCGCTTCAAATTCTCAGATTGTTTCCTTTCCCTCATTTTTCCTTTTCCGCTCTTTGCCTATTTGTGACACTATATTTTTGTGTTTAACATGTGCAGTTCTTTCAGCTCTTGAAGAATAACTTTGATGGATCTCAGTCTGGCTCCTTGCTGTAGTGTATGAATCACTCTTACTATATTTGGGTCAAGGCTTCTGAGGCTCCTTGCTGTAGTGTATGAATAACTTGATTCTTATCTCTTTGGTTGGAGGGATGTGTTACATATTTCACTGACATTGACTTCGAGTTTTTTGTGGATGCTATAGTTGAGTCATCCTTTATGTGATCGAAATGTGATCTTGACTCGTCTGGATGTTGTGTCTGAGATTGCAGAGTCCATGGGGTGTTCTAATGCTTCCCAGAGTTTGAGCAACATTGATGTGGGAAGTTACGATATCAAAACGGAGATGGTCACGGTGGCCTCAGCAAGTGCAAGATATTAGATATCTGCAAGACCTATGACCTGAACAAGATAGTTGTTCTGAAGTACCAAGATTCAATGTAGTCAAGATTTTTGTATTTTTTGTCGGCACTTGGAGCATAACATTAAAAGATTATCATTTTCGTGTCCATTTAAACTCCTAGTTAAGATAGTAGTTTAAGACAACTTTTTAAGTTGTGTTTTTGTTTGTATAAATTGTATTGGCTTTCTTTTTATTGGGAGATTGAATGAATTTTGTTTTGTCAATTTATTTAAATATAACCATGCAATTTCTGATGACGAAAATGCTTGTCACCAATTGGATTTAATTTGAAATTAAAGGAGACAAAAAAAAATTCTCACCATTATTATTTTATGTATTTTTTAATTCAAAGTTATAAGTGACAAAAGTTTTTCCTCACCTTTGTTGTTTATCTTTGTCATTTTCTAGTCACTATTTGTGACGAAATTGATGATTGATGACAAAATATATGTTAAAATGGGGGCGAAATGTTTTGTCACAAAATAGTCATTATAGGTGAGAAAATGAATTTCGTCACAAAAAGTCCTTTATAGGCGAGGAAACAAAATTTTCGTCACCAGGTGCTTTTTTGTGACGACCTTTAGTTGAGGAAACAATATCGTCACTTGTTTCGTCGCCTATACCATTTGAGAGGAAAAACATGCAATTTGAGACAAATTTAATTTGTCACAAAACAATAAAATTCTTGTAGTGACTTCTAAAGTTTCTCGTTCCATGTGAATTTGACTCTGGACTTCCGAATTATTATGCTACAACCGAACAATTAATCCTACACTTGGGATACATTATTTGACATTGGTTGACGACAACCAATTCGTCTTGAAGAAAAGAATATAAAAAATATAAAAATATATTCAAAAACTAAAAAAAATTCAAATGATGAAAAATAATCAAAGTAGATCCTATTTTTAGATTATTTTTTTCTAATTTTTTTATATTTTTGTTGCGACATACATACATATGCGCGCGTGTGTGTGCGCGCATCATCTAAAGGTGTTGGATGATAAGATTGAGAAAAAAGGACAAAAAATAGGAGTGTATGTGACACCCCAGCCAGGGCGTGGTGCCAGCTATGAGGTCGGCGTCCGCGAGATAGAGTCTCAGTGGGATGTCCGGATGGGTGGTTAAGGGTCCCACATCGCTTGGTGGATGTAAGTTCGGTAGTATTTATAAGATTATGAACCTTTCTTGTACAAGACCTTTTAAAGCCGTGATGGCGCCAACACCAAATGGAACTTCATAGTTAAGCGTGCTCACTCTGGAGTTTGGAGCAATTCAGGGATGGGTGATCTACTGGGAAGTCCATGGGGTTTGGCCGATAAAAGCGGACAGTATTGTATAGGGCGGGAGCGGGTCGTTACAAATGGTATTAGAGCCTGCACCAACCGGAAATGTGGGAAATCTCGGCCCCACACGAGGACGTGTGATCCTAAGTAGGGGAGATTGTGACACCCCAACCAGGGCGTGGTGCCAACTGTAAGGCCGCCGTCCACGAGATGGAGTCTCAGTAGGATGTCCGGATGGGTGGTCAAGAGTCCCACATCGCTTGGTGGATGTAAGTTCGGTAGTATTTGTAAGATTATGAACCTTCCTTGTACAAGGCCTTTTAAAGCCGTGATGGCGTCAACACCAAATGGAACTTCATAGTTAAGCGTGCTCACTCTGGAGCAATTCAGGAATGGGTGACCTACTGAGAAGTCCATGGGGTTTGGGCGATAAAAGTGGACAGTATTGTATAGGGCGGGAGCGGGTCGTTACAGTGTAAATCTTGATTTGCTTGGTTAAAGGTGAAAGGTGAAAGGTGAAAGTAGAAGTGGGAGAAAAGTTTACCAAGGAGAGAAAAAAATAAATGAGATATGCCGTGTGTGCAATCTGTACTCCATTAGTACCTCATATCAGTACCCGTAAGAAAGAGTTCTATTTTGTTTACCATGTGAAAATAGAATTTTGCTATGGATACAAATGGTGTACACCCCATTTGTACCCATAGAAAAATTCACTAAAAAGAGAATGAACATTATCTTCTTTGCTATTGGTTCTTTCTAATATGTAGTACCGATCAAACTAAATCATGGTTATCATTAAGAGTGAAGCACTTGGGAGCCCTATTTGGAAAATTATCCCATGCAATGCATAGCAAAAAAAAAAAGTGTTTTTGACCAAATCCGTTCCTCTTTCAGCGGAACCGTTCTCTCTCTCTCTCTCAGCTGAATCCTTCAGTTTTTGGGTTATCATCATCCCTGCTAATTTGATTCAGATCGAATTCGAATTCTGCTTGAAATGGAGTCTAGAGGCTTTTTCATGAAGTGAAAAGAATGCTGGTTGTTACTGCCTCTTTCAATTGGATTAATGAAACAATTTGCGAAAAATATCATAGGATAAATTGCTGATCATCGTTTCAATCCTCTCCTCCTCCATGAATTCTCTACTGCAAAGAATTGGTAGTGATATGAGGGTATGAGGAGAAGAAGAGATTGAAAAGTAATACTTTTTGGATTTTTTTAGAGAGTTTTTGATGGAGAGAGAGAGAGAAAGAACGGTTCGACTGAGAGAGAGGAACAGATTTGGCCATAAATCCTCTTGTTTGTTGTGCATTGCATGGGATAATTTTTCAAAAGTGAGGCTCTCACGTGATTCGCCGTTAATGGTAAGAGCAAGTGCAACAAACTAGCTATTTGCAACTTTTTAACTAAAATGGATAGGTGAAATATAAAATTGCTCTTCCAATAGATTAGCTATAACACACTCTATTCTAATTTTGCTATAGTAGTTAGTTATATTTACCTATCTATTATTCATTAGCAAAAAGGAAAGAAAATAATATTTTAATCGAAATGTTGAAAAAGTGGTGATGTTTAAAAAAGTATATTTGAAAAGAAGAAAAGAGAAAGAAATATTATTTTAATTAAAGAAAAGTAAAATAAATAGGATTATTGGAGTATTGAAAGAGACGTGGTTAGTTTAAATGAAAAATTTGCACTGTTCACAGGTTACTTTGGCTGTATATTGTTGTAAATGCTCTAACCATTTACCATGGTATGGTTTGATGGGTACTAAATGTTAGAAAAGAAAAATAGCAAAGAACGTAATGTTCACCCTCTTCTTAGGAGGTGAACAAAATAGAACTCATGGGGTTCTGGAGAGGAGAATAGTATAATTTTGTACATTCACACCCAAACACATTCATATCCACACATATTAGCTTTTCTTTTGGGAGAAAGAGAGGTTAGGGTGTGGATATTACTTTTTTTTTTTTTTGGAGAAAAGACTACGGTTCCCGAAAAATTAGACCAAGAAAGTCTTTTTTTAATTCAAAATTAATAATCATGATTCATTTGTGTTTGTGATCTCACTAATCTAAAGGAATCATGACTACTGATTTTGATTTCGAAAAAATTTTTGCAATTTAATTTCTAAAGCAGTAGCATTGCTCGGGTGAAAATGATAGCATACTTGGACAAAGAGAGGAGAGGAGTGAAGGGGCTTGTAGGGTAGCGTCAAATAAATTATTGTACTACGACAAGGAAAATGGGGAGCAAAAAGAGGAAATAGTGGTGTAAAAAGAATCATAGCTTTTCTTTTGTGAGAAAGAGCTGGGTAGGGTATCGATATTATCTTCTTCTTTTTTTGAAGAAAAGACTACGATTCTCGAAATTAGGCTAAGAATTTTTTTTTAATTTAAAATTAATATTCATGATTTGGTTGTATTTGTGATCTCTTAGTAATCCAAGTGAATTATGACCATTAATTTTGAATTCGAAAAGACTTTCTTAATCTAATTTCTAATAGAGGGTCCATTTGGCCTGACTGAATTATTGGATTATTCACTGTTTAGTTTTTTGTCCTTATTTGAATTTTTTTTAATTTTTTGTTTTTCATCAATTTTTTGATGATTGTTGGTTCGTCTCGACAAGAGCTTTCAGAAAAGTTATCAATCATCGGCTAAATTTAAAAAAAGTTCAGAAAAAACAAAAAATAAGCCAAAAACAGCGTCCGTGTTGGCTTATTTTCGTCTTTATTGATTTTTTTTAACTTTTGGACATAATTTTGTACTTTTTAGATTCCTTTCGTCGATACGAACCAATAATCCACGAAAAAATGACATAAAAATAACAAATACAAAAAAAATTTGAATAAAGACAAAAATAAAAGCCGAATAATCTAGTCTGGATAATCCAGGCCAAATGGAACCAGAGTAGCATTGCTCGGGTGAAAATGATAGGATACCCGGACAAAGAGAGGAGAGTAGTAAAGGGGGTCGTAGGGTAGTCTCAAATAACTGAGTGGAGCAAAAAATGTAAAGCGGGTTCAGATAAGGGTGGAGTCACAAGAACAATCGTGGTCAAGGAATTTTAAAAAAAGTTGGCATTCTTTTTTTTTTGTTTTGTGTCTCTCTTACTTCAAACTACTACTATATTTAACATAGGAATTGGACATTTGCGCTCCAGTAGTGATAGTACTGTAAATTTCAAATCAACTAAAAAATCTTGAGGAAAAAAATTGAGAAAAATAGTCGGTCCAAATTATCATCTCTACTACTATTCAAAATTTGAAGTTTTAAATTTGAAGAAAAAGAGAGGATTTTGATGTGGGGAGTAGGGGTGTAACCGGTCCGGTTTGGTCCGGTTTGTCCTATAAACTCGGACCAAACCGGTTGACCGGTTTGAGAAAAACGTAAACCGAAAACCGGACCGATGGTGTTCAGTTTGGTCCGGTTTGGCTCGGTCGGTTTTGGCTCCGGTTTGGTCCGATTTCCGGTTTAGGTGGTCTTGAGCCAAAATCATCAAAAAATGTAAAAAATAACTCATAAATCAAAAAAATAACTTAGTATATGAACCCACAAATCAAATGCGAAATTAATAAACAAATAACTCAAAAACATAACTTAGTATATGAAGACTAGAACTCAGAAATCACTAAAATAAGTACACGAACTCAGTAAAAAAAAATACAAACTCAGAGAGAATGAGACATAAAGAACCTAAACACTTAAAACTATAAAGTATAAAATGACTTAGGATTAAAACCGGTCCGGTCCGGCCCCAAAAACTCAAAAACCGAAAACCAAACCGAAACAATTCAAAAAAAATCAAACCGGACCGAACCGGACCGATCTACTCCCAAAATCGGACCGAACCGACGGTTTGATCCGGTTTACCGGTTTAGTCTTACACCCCTAGTGGGGAGAGCTATGTATGCTAGAGAGAGAGAAGGGAGAGGTTTTCAACAGGCTATAGAGACTGGGAGGAAAAACGACCCAATTTTTTCCTCTTAATAGATGCCCATTGGGCAGACACTAGACAGATCCTAAGAGTATTCACCTTATTTAGAAAGTCTGATGTAAAAGATATTAAAAAATATGAATTTCTAAAGTAGAAAAATAAATTCCTTTCTTAATTTAATTCAAAAATTAGAGAAATTGATGTAAATACTCTTAGTTAAATTAGCAACTTCCCCATATGAGTAATCCTTTTGCAATTGAAAATGAAGCGACTTCAGATGTTCTGAAATTTTCATAAAAGTAGTTGGATCCTCGTCACTCCCTCTCTCTCTCTCTCTCTCTCTCTCTCTCTCTCCCCCCTAGCTTGCAAGCCTCAAACTTGTCCTTTTTGCCTAATTTATTTGATATTAATGTTAATAATATTTTGTTATTTTTTAAATTTTATTAAATTACTATAAAATATTTTCTACATATGAAAAATTAAAAAAATGATTAACAATAAAAAATTTCATTAAAAACTGAAAAATATAATAATATTATTAGTTTTAGTGTCTTTAACATTGCACTATCTTATCTTTTTTTTAATTTTGATATAATATTTTTTCATTAAAAACCAAACATATTTTTTTACAAATATAATATTTTCTACATCTGACTGTATGTTTATGTCTTTTTATGTCTTCTCGTCAAGTCAAATGACTAAAACACAAAAAATTGGGTACAAATTCAATGCCAATGTAATTTTGTATCTTTAGTCAACTTTTTATGAATTATTATTTCGTCTCAACAAATTTTTTAAAAAAAGTTATAAATGATGAATTAAATTTTAAAAAATACAAAATAATTCAAAAATAGGGTATATTATTCATTGTCTTTAGTAAATTTTTTTAGTTTTTAGGCGTAATACGAAACTTTTTAAATTTCCTTTGTCGAGACGAACTAATATTCTACAAAATAATTGAGGCCAAAAAAATAAATACAAAAAAATGTTCCGATACAAAAATAATAATTTCATTTTATTTTTTTGTAAAAAAATCGAAAAGTAATTGAATTTAAATACGCTCCTTCAATTGTATGTTTTGACATTTTTCATGTATTGTTCTTATGGGCGAAAAAAATGACCAACTTCAATCGGTCGAAAAATTTATCAGAATTTTCGATTTTCGATCGGTTCACATACCATCGGTTTATATCAGTTTGGTTTGGTTCAAAACAGATATATTTTTTTAGATTATTTATCTTTTCTCACCAACACTTTATATTTTTAATTTTTAATTAATGTCTCCTTTTTGAAGAAAAATAAAATTTCAACCAATTTAAGAGCCACTTTTTTCTTTGAGACTCGGTGAAAGCAGAACGAGGGGAGGAGAGAGAGAAAAGAAAGAAAGAAAGAAAGAAAGAAAGAAATAGAGAGAGAGTAATGCTAGGGACACATTATCCAGACATATCCGGGCACAGATGTGTTCAGAATTATTGGATGCAATATTGAGCTCTCAATAATTCAAGGGCCTCACGAGCATTCAATGACTCCGAATACTTTTGTGTCCGAATATGTCCAAAAAATTTCTGTACACAGATTTGTTTGAGAGATAAATGTTACGTTGGGGATTTTGCACAACTAATCACAAAATACTTAACAATTAAAAATTGACATGAATCACAAAAAACATGAATATAACAAATCAAAATATCATAGATTAGAGATAGAGAAAATAGTCAGTGAGATCGATAGGTAGACACGATAAGTCGTTGTCCTAAAGCCGTATTTGCCTCCCTTCATGTAGTTACTGACGGACGAATATCACTCCAAGATACAACCCAAAATCTCACAGAATGTCTCTATGTTACACGATCGGTGGAAAATAGGGTGTCAATTAGTCTTTTTCAGATTGCCCAGAATAATATAGGAAATTAGTGTGTAAAAGAATAAAGAATAGAATTCCAAAATCTCTATATTTATAGGACTCCATGTGTTTTTTCATAAAAAGTCATGTCCTTAGAAACGCCCTTTAAATTTGAATCCCTTAAAATGAAATGACATGTCTTTTAATATTAAATATTAGATAATTTGAAATGTTATGTCCATTAATAAAAAGTGCAACTTAATTAAAAGACATGTCTCTTGGAAAATCATTATCATTAAATTTATAAAATTTAAATTTTTAACAATCCCCCACAAGTTTTAAAAATTTAAATAAGACATAAATCATATACATATACAAAAAAATATCTAGCCAACGTTATACCATACAAATGGCGTAAGTATCTTCTGGACTTGAACCTTCGCTTAGTGTTGATAGTTTTCTTCTAAAGAAAACTCAGTGACCCAAGTCTTGAACTAGAATCGTTGGACCAAAAGTTAATGGATTTAGGCGCTAATTAGCACTATTAATGGTTATGCGCTGATCTTGATTCTCATGAGAGTTTTAGAAAACAGTCCTATTCCCATGGTCGCAGCCTCACGACGGCTCTCACTTAGTAAAATTCTCCAAGGATAGAAGTGACGGAGGTCTATCTTGCGAAAGTATGTCCGTCTTGAATTCATTCAGGAATAAACCCTTCCTAACTAATCACATTTTCATCAGCACTACTGTCTTAGGGATGAGTTGGAGAACATTTAATATTACTCACAGCAGATGTCTCCTTTATATAATAAGTGCTTGTATTCGAGTCATGCAGTATGAATTGTTTTTACCTATTGAACTTCCTTCATAGGATCTTCAATCACAGAAGATGGGTTTCATCCCTAATTGACTCCTTGCGGACTTACACTCACCCCCCCTCGACAATTTTAAATTAGGATTTAACCTTTTTGTGCTAGTCCGCAATTATTTCTCTTGAGAAATAATAAATTTGTTTCACACATGTCTCATCATTTTGACTTCTCAAGCCTTTTCTCTTTGGGATCCAATGATCAATTTTACGCGCTAACTTTCACGCCTTTATGTCAATTACTATATGAGTAGTGTCACCTCCAAATTCATATTGCCAACTTTACAAAGTTTACCTGAAAAATTATCAAATATAATTCTCCAACACATAGTACATTTTTTTCTCAAATATAATTCTACAATGAATATTTCATACACATTTTTCTCAAGAAGAAAATAGCCTTTGGCTAAAGACTAAATAATACCCCCCGCATTACTTATCTTCCTTAAAAGACATATATGCAAGGATTATAATCCAACCAAGTAAATCATTTCACAACTTATTAGTAAAGTTTGAATAATATCTGAAGATAGTAACAAAAGCTCCGACGACATCACTTTCTTGGTATGGACAGAAGTAAAATTACGTACTCAAGAATCCACATACTTCATCATATACCAATCAAACCAACATAGCAAACACAAATTAAATGAACCCACACATTTTCAATATTTCTCAAAATAAAAATAAATTATGGTTTGAATTAATAAGGCTCTTTAACAATAGTTATCTTCTTTAATAAAGATATTTAAAATTCCAATATTGAAATCTAAGAGATACCACCACATGATCTCGAACTTTATCACACATGACGTCAACTAGTTATGAACCAAAATATTTCCAATAAACGTGATTGAAATTTATTTCAATCCTGTACTTTCATTTATTTATTGTTTGCGTTACATCAATGTAAATATTCTTAACAAATCAGATTTAAGATCATATATAGAAAACCTAGAATTAATGAAGAATCTGATTTGGAATATTGAGTCCATCATAAGAAACCATTGTTCCCTTAGAACGAATACCAATTGCCTAATACTATTGAATTCAACAACTCAGTGCACGAATTTATAGAGGGTCATTAACGATATTTAGTATAACTGTTTTTTTCCTTCCCCTAAAAAAAAAAAAAACAAAGGTGACAATGAGAATGTTGCACCTTTTGGCTGAAACTGTTTTTCTTTTAAATATTTACCTTTTGAACTAGTGGCTAACCTTCGTTTAGAGGGAGAAGGACAGGAGGGTTGGGTGGGTGTTCCACGTGTGAGAGGGAGAGTGGGTGGTTTGGAGGGTGTGGTTGGGGTTGTGGTTGGGAGGGTGTGCCTCTAGCATTGTTTCATTTTCAGCGGAGCAATGCTGACAATGCTAGAGGCACAACCTCCCAACCACACCCTCCAAACCACCCACTCTCCCTTTCACACGTGGAACACCCACCCAACCCTCCTGTCCTTCTCCCTCCCTCCTACAATCTTCTCTCTCTCTCATGTATATTTTTTTAATTCTTATTCTTATTCTTTAGTTTTTTATTTATTAATTTTTTGTATTTATTATTTTGTATTAATTTTTTATAAATTATTAGTTCGTCTTGGCGAAAAAAATCAAATGAGTAAATTTTTTTTACTAGAGACAAAACATAATCATAAACGTGATTTGTTTTGAATTTTTTTCTTTTATGAATTTTTTTAATTTTTTAATATAATTTTTTACTTTTTAAAAATGTCTCGTCTAGAAGAATTAATAATTAATAAAAGATTAATAAGTCAGACAAAAAATAAGTTCAATTAGGCAAAA
Organism: Arctostaphylos glauca; assembly: GCA_019985065.2. Taxonomy (NCBI): domain Eukaryota; kingdom Viridiplantae; phylum Streptophyta; class Magnoliopsida; order Ericales; family Ericaceae; genus Arctostaphylos; species Arctostaphylos glauca. The sequence goes on from JAHSPW020000013.1 coordinate 17,335,595, forward strand.
AATAACACGTCACGTGATATATTTATACTTTTCGTTTGTAAAAAGACTTATTTCATGTTATATTCATATTTTTCATTTCTAAAAATACTTATTTCTTGCATGTATGTGTGATTCTCTAAATTTAATTAGTTTATCTGATTAGTTTTACCTAATCAGATTTGTTTTTACCTAATTAAACTATACTACATGTTACAAAAAATTAAGTCTGATTAGTTTTGCCTAATCAGATCTTATTTTTTGTCTGACTTAATAATATTTTATTAATTATTGATTCTTTTTCACGAGATATTTTAGAAAAATTAAAAAGTATATTCAAAAATAAAAAGTTTCATAAAAAAGAAAATAAGTCAAAACATATCAAGTTTAGACTTATTCTTTGTTTCTAATAAAAAAGAGGTGACACGTTTAGGTAAAATTAATCAGACTTAATTTTTTGTAATATGTAGTATAGTTTGATTAGGTAAAAATAAATCTGATTAGATAAAACTAATCAGATAAACTAATTAAATTTGGAGAATCATGTGTACATGTAAGAAATAAATCTTTTTACAAACAAAAAGTATGAATATAACACATGACATGTTATTTTTTATCTAATTAGATTTATTTTTTGTCAAACTTATTAATCTTTTATTAATTATTAATTCTTCTAGGTGAGACATTTTAAAAAATTAAAAAAATTCATAAAAGAAAAATAAGTCAAAACAAATCACGTTCAAAATTATTTTTTATCTCTATAAAAAAACATTTACCTTTAAACAAAAAAAATTTACTTGTTTGATTTTTTTCGTCAAGATAAACTAATAATTTATAAAAAAAAATTAATATAAAATAATAAATACAAAAAAATTAATAAATAAAAAACTAAAAAAATAAGAACAAGAATTAAAAAAACAAATATGAGAGAGAGAAGATTGTAGGAGAGAGGGAGAAGGACGAGGGGTTGGGTGGGTGTTCCACGTGCGGAGGGGTTGGGTGGGTGTTCCACGTGCGGAGGGGTTGGGTGGGTGTTCCACGTGTGAGAGGGAGAGTGAGTGATTTGGACTCTTGGAGGGTGTGATTGGGGTTGTGGTTGGGAGGGTGTGCCTCTAGCATTATTGTTGAAAATAATGGGATACTCGGACAAAGAGAGGAGAGGAGTAAAGGGGGTAGTAGGGTAGTGTCAGATAAATGATTGTACTAGGACAAGGAAAGTGGGGAGCAAACGACGGGAAGGGTGGAGCCATAAGAAAAATAGTGGTCACGGAATCTTCAAAAAAGTTGGCATTCTTTTTGTTCTCTCTATCACTTTAAACTACTATATTTAACATAGGAATTGGGCACTTGCTCGGGGAGTGATATCACTGTAAATTTGAAATCAACTGAAAAAACTTGAGGGAAAAACAATGAGACAAATAGTCGTTGAGTTCTTCTTCTTCTTCTTTCTCACCGTAACATACATGCAGCTATCGGTGGAAGCAGCACCAGTGTCACCACCGTCAATGGCCAAACCTGGCTGCAGCGAGAAGTGCGGAAATATCACCGTCCCGTACCCTTTCGGGATTAAAGATCCAAAATGTTCCCTTAACACCAACTTCCAACTCAATTGCCATGACCAGACGAACTTGAGCAGGCTTATGTTTCGCAACTTTTCGGTATATTTCTCTATGTATTTACAAGTGAATTCCGGGTTTTTACGCTTGTGTTTCTATGTATATATATACACACATATACATATCAGTGGAAGCCTTTATTAGCAGCTAATCTCAAGACAGGCTCTGAGCGTAAGCCTACCAGGAAAAATTATCAATCTCATACAGGTAAGTGTACCAATTTTATTACTAGTATAGTATATATCGGTATCGGTATGTACCATCGTATTATTTCCAATATATTGCTAAAATTAATATACATTTCTCAAATAATATTTAAAAAAATAACATTAGACATATAAAATAAAACCCCACAACTTAAAAATAAATCACTAAACATAAAAAGGGATGATTTTAGTCTCAATCTATGTTTAATTATCTAAAAAAATCATTACTTGAAATTTTAAAAATAAAATAAAATTATGAACCGAAACAAGTCAGAACAGTGGCTGAAACAAATACCGATAATTTGGTACTGCTACTAAGCCGGTACGGTATATAATTTATAACTTTGCCACCAGACCACCCTAAGGCCCTCAATTTTTGGCCCAATTGTAAAGCCGCCTAAGAGTTTTCTCTTGTTCCTTGAGGTCGCAAGTAGAAGGCGCGCTATCTTCGGGTTTTCACGTTTAAATAATTTTCAGCGGTAAGAAATTCAAGATCAGTGCGTTGGAGAGGTTAGGATAAAACCATATGTATTTTTGCAACTAGGGGTATACATGATCCGTATTGGACCTGTTCTGTAACAATTCAAAAATCAAACCAAATATAACAGTTTTAAACAATTGAGAACCATAAGTACCAGATTGTTATACATATGAAATCAAACCATAACAAAATTATTAGACCTGTCCGGTTTGATTCTGGTTACCACGTTAGCATTTAAAAATTTCCAAAAAAAATGAATAGAGTAACACTAGTTTTTAAAATTGCAAACAAAATAAACAACATAATAATTGCATCAATTTCATTAATCTTAAAAACCAAATTTATATATTTAATAAGTTTATGAGAAACACAACTATATTGAAAATGAAAGAGTTTTTGATTTTAGAGAGTGGAAGGGTTGTGATTTTTTTAGAAGAGTGGAAGAGTTGTAAAAGTTGTGGCCTTATATATATGTATATATATAAAATCCATCCGGTTCGGTGTGAACCACGGTTTGTAACTATGAAATTATGGACCGACCTATAATATCCGGTTCTTATTTTTTAGAATCATAACTAATCCACTAAACAACAAAACTCATCCAAAAAGACCGATTTGGTCTGGTCGGTCCAGTTTAACAATTTTTTTGATTTTTTTTACATCCCTATTAATTTGCAACCCCTTTAATCAATGAGTAATATAAGTCAAGGTTCTATGAGCTCAAGCAGAGTATGTTTTCATCTCATCAGAATTTTCAAGTTATGTTTTAATCTTAATTTTATATTTTTGACATATTTGCCATGATTTTATACTGCGTGTTTACCTTTTTGTTTTATTTGAGTGAAAACATATAATTCTCAATTTGGTAAATTGAAAAACATGATAATAAATTAAATTAAGCTTGAAAGTTGAACACAAATATGGTAAAACATATTTAGTGAATCGTGAGATAATTACCGAAAACAGATAATCACGAAAAGATATTCACTGCAATTTTATTTTTCCTTGCTTCCTATGGTATAAAATATATTCACCGGAATCTAAATTCTGTTTAGTGACTTACATAGAAATTTTTTAATTTCTTGTATTCATCCTCTTCGAAATCAATCGAAAAAAACTTCAGTCATATTAAAAAGAAACAAGTGTTGTGAGTTAAAAGGAAGATTTCATTGTCAAACATAATTTTTTTTTTGAAGACAATTATTATTACGCAGTAAGTAAAATTTATTAAGTTGTTCTTCCTATTTTTTATATTCGTTTTAGGATGATATTGGTTGAATACTATACGAAGGATTTCCAGTAAATTTACTATGAGATCTGTAAATTTACCATCACAATTATAGAGAGCAACAAATTTACTATCGACCATAACAAATTAACCAAGCAAATTTATCATCATAAGTAAATTTTTTTGTAAATTTACCATTACAATTATAGAGGGCAGCAAATTACCATCAACCCTAATAAATTAATCGTCAAGTAAACAAATTTATCATCACAAGTAAAAAAAAATACGAAGATAGAACCAAAGCATAACCTTTGAAAGAGGATAAGATGAAAAATTAGTTGATAAGGAAATTGAATCGTATACTACTTTTTAAGGGTTAAGTTGCTAAATTTGTGAAAAATTAAAAATTGGGGTAATTAATTTGGATATTTTTAAAAGATAGAACCAAAGCATAACCTTTGAAAGAGGATAAGATGAAAAATTAGTTGATACTAATAGATAGCAAATGTCTCTTAACCAATAGACCAACATATTCGATGTGCAACTGTTTAGAAAATATTTATATATGTTATTATTGCAGAAATAACAATAATTTGTTGTCAAATTTTTTTAATGAATTTTAATCTAAAAATTCAACTTGAATATCACCAATAAGCCTTTTTTATTTTGTCAAATGTTTCTTATCTTTCAGTTATTTGCTTTTTGACTATTTAAATAACTTAAAATAAGTATATATTTGTACCAAAAAAAAAAGTTAATTTTTACACCAATAGTTCCTTACTTACAATATTCAAAATTTTCATTTTTCATTGAAGATAAATCACGAAAAATTTAGATTTTATTACTTTAAGCGGATAACAAATTTTCATTTCAATGTGAAAATTTCATTAATTGTGTGACTAACAACATACATGTTAAAAATATATAAGAACATTGTTTTATGAGATCTTAACTATATTAATAATAAAGAAAGTAAAATTATTTCACTTAAACTTTTAGTCTCAATTGTTTTAAATTAACTTAAGTGAATTGTGACGTAACAAAAAAATATTTTAGTATTTCATAGTTTTATGCAGATCTTATCTTTTTGATTCGCGAATTAGGTGCACGAGATTTGAATATTCCTGCATACTCCATGCAATCGCATGTTTGGTTCCCTAAAATTGAACCAGGACAATTAATAATCTCAAAATTATTATAATATGTATATGTAGAGTACTATTTTATCCTAAGAGAGGGTGGGATACTATTGGTCCACTGCCTCTAACCAACAAAATCCTGAAGTAATCTAGTTCAAATCAAATATAGGATTATGTTTGACTAGTATAGTAGTATTAAAATACAGACGTCCAGCGGTCGAAACTCGGCAGCTACTTTGGGACAACTGAAGGGTATGCCCGGTCGTTAACTCCAGGGCCCCGAGGACTAGTCGGCATTAGGTGGGGGACCTAACCACGCTACCCGCATGTGGCCCCAAGCCGGCCGGATACCTCGGTTATAAAAAAAAAATAGTGGTATTAAAATAGTATAAGGACAAATAATCTCAGGGCTATTTAGTCCCAAGATTATTAATCCTGCAAATTTTAATTCGCGAATCAAACTACGCCTTAATGTGATAATGTTTTTCAGATACAAGAGATATTAGTCAAAGAGGGCACCGTGAGGGTCAACGTATCCATGGCTGATCATTGCTACAACAAGTGGATTGACAATTATCAGGGTAACAACCACACGACGATGAACTTGAGTGGGAGCCCATTCACGTTCTCAGCCAGTGGAAACAAATTCTTCGCCTTCGGTTGCAATACCGATGCAATCATAGGTGACGGCGATCGTTTCTTAAGCGGGTGCAAGTCACTGTGCTATAAAAACCGCACCGACTTGTCCGAGGAAGGTTCTTGTTCTGGGGTGGGTTGCTGCGAAACCCAAATCCCGAAAGGGCTCCAGTTCTTAGAAATTAGGCTCAAAAATATATACCGGTATGACAAGGCGAGTGACTTTATCTGCAGCGATGCGTATATAGCCACCAAAAACTTCTCAGACTCCATGACAATTAAGCTAATGGACAACAATGATGTAAAAAGAGAAGTACCGGCGTTACTCGACTGGGTCGTGGGAAATGAAACGTGTGAATCTGTCAATGAATCATCCAGTACTGTATACTCTTGTGGAAATAACACTGACTGTACAAACTATTCCGATGGCCCCGGTTACCGTTGCTTCTGCAAACCTGGATACGAGGGCAACCCCTACCTTTTCGATTCCCAAGGATGCCAAGGTAGTGGCTTTCAATTTTTTTGAGTTTTCACATTCACATTTTGTCATGTATATTCACTGAAAATTAAATTTATTCCCCATTGGATTAAGTTTCATTCATAGCATGCATTTCAGAGTAAGGCAGGTGCTAGTGCCACCGCCACCACCACTATTTTTATCAGCGATAATGCCATCACCGGTGCCACTATCACTGCACACAAGAGTGGAAGTACAGGGCTTGAGATGGAATTTTTTTATTTTTTTTATATGTAAAATTTTAATCTAAGTAATTTTAGCTCACCTTATTATTTGCAGTACTACAATAGAGTTTTTAGCCCGATAAGTTAAATTGTCAGTTCCGCCCTTTTATGTGTGCACTTTTCCTCTAGCTACACAATTCCTTTTGAATGTGGTACAAATTAATAAAGACTATGTTCTAGCATTTGTGAATGTATCGTTGCAGATATAAATGAATGCCTGGACTCAAACAAATATGGTTGTCAAGGAACATGCAAGAATATCCCAGGGAATTACACTTGCCGTTGCCCATTTGGAATGCATGGGGATGGGAAGAGGGCTTGCCAAGGCTTTCGTATTAGTACTCTTGCTACAGGTAGCTTCCTTGCATTAGTTTTTTTCGTTTTTCAACTCTACCAAACATTTGATTTTAAGGACTTGTATGAGGAAAAAATTGACTACTATTTTTTTTATCTTTTAAACTCAGTCTTTTTCATGTGACAGCAGTGATATTGGTGAGTGAAGAAAAATTTGTACGAAAATTTAGTGGTAATTGTTAAAGATATAACTATTCCGTGCATGATGTCTTTTGGATCGAATTCTATGTATATTATGAGACAAAAATAATGTTGAAGAGACAAGATCTTAAAAATTAGGTTTTTGATTATTTTTATGCAGTTTGTGGGGCGGCAATGCTTCTTCTAGTTATTATTCTCTTATATTGGACAAGGTACAAAAGAATAAAGAAGCTTAGAAATGTTGAGCGAAATGGTGGTTCTTTGTTAAAGCATCAACAAATTAGGATCTTCACTGCAAATGAGCTTGAGAAGGTGACCAACAAGTACGATAATGCTCGTCTTCTCGGACGAGGAGGCTCTGCTTTAGTGTATAAAGGAATTCTATCAGATGGATCACTGGTAGCTATCAAGAAGCCCAACGAGGTAGACATGACTAAAATCAAACAATCGCCAAGGGAAGTAATAACTGAGCAATTCGAACAGGAAATTCGCATTCTCTGCCACGTCAACCATAGAAATGTGGTGAAGCTATTAGGTTTGTGCTTAGAGACAAAAGTCTCATATCTCGTGTACGAATTCGTCTCCAACGGATCCCTTTACGACCATCTACATGTCAAGTGCACCATAATGTTAAAATCATGGACAAAACGCCTGACAATTTCCTCTGAGGTTGCGCAATCGCTCGACTATCTACACTCCCTTGCTGATCCGCCCATCATTCACAGAGATATCAAGTCCATGAACATACTTTTGGATGATAATTTCACCGCTAAAGTTTCTGATTTTGGAGCTTCCGTACTGATTCCATTTGGCCAAAGTGGGGTCGCCACGAACGTACAAGGAACACTCGGGTACGCGGACCCAGAGTACCTGATCACGGGTATCTTAACTGCAAAGAGCGATGTTTACAGCTTTGGGGTCGTGCTTATGGAGCTTTTAACAGGGCAAAAGCCTGTCTCCCTGCAGAGGTCTTCGAAAACGATGAATTTCATTGAACATTTCATCTCCTCGGTGGAATGTAAAACATTTTCCCATGTTTTAATGTATTCGCCGTCTGAGATCGAAGTGGATCACAGAAGGGAAAGCGAGGAAATGGAAGCGGTAGCTGAACTTGCCAAGATATGTCTCAACAGGAGTGGAAGTAAACGACCTACAATGAAGGAAGTAGCTGAACAACTCATGGGAATTAAGAAAGTGCACACTACCTTTCATGCTTCTAATGAAGAAGGTGATGAAGAGACTGTGCGTCTGCTAGACTACAACGTCAACAAAGAAGATGTTGTTCACTGCTCCACCTCATGCACTCAATACGAGACGGCATTGGAGGTTTAAGCTCCGTTATGGGATACGGAACACTCCTACCTATTAGGAACATTATGTATGTGTCCTTGCAGTGAGATTTCCATCTCCTCCCCTCTACTACGCCCGTATAAGTGCAATATTGCTTAATTCGATATATGTCTAAATGAACTAATGCTTTTTCAATTTTTTTAATTGTCATGTTTTTGTCCAATATGAAGCAATATTTTAGCTTATTTATGTTTTGGACTTTGGAGAGAGTAACAAATGTTTAGAAAAATTTGTTTGCATGACAAATGAAGTACCTCTCCACGGTTGGAGAATAAACTCTTTTATTTGCACATCTTGGGCACGTTGAGTAATTATTCATCTTTATGGAACACCGTAACATATTGTAATCTCTGTTTCTTTTGTCATTTTTTTAATTACATATTAGGATAAACTTTAAACGCTTAAGTTTGAGACGCCCCAAAAAATATGATCCTAAGGGCATGTTTGTTTGTCTGAATATAAAGGGTGTGATAGAAAATCCTGTGAAATTATATACGGATATAGGGTTGGATATAAATGGAAGGATATCGTGTGTTTGTTTCGAATGGATATCTTAGGATATAGAGTTTGATATGGTGAGATTTGAATCTTAATTGTCTATTTTACCCTCATGGAAACCATTATAAGAAAAAATTATCCTCCAGTTTTTAGTTTTACAACATAAAAATAAAAGAATAACTAAAAAAAAATTGGTTGGGTTACAACAAAAAAATTACAATTAAATTGAGTTTTCTTTTCTTTACCCTATGAATAATTCTGATGATCCTTTAGTTTTATCTGCATATTCAGATGCTGATTGGGTTCGAGATCAATCAGATCGCAAGTCAACAACTGGATTTGCTCTATTTTTGGGGTCTAATCTCATTTCTTTATGTGCTAAGAAGCAAAAGACTATGGCTCGCTCTTCCACATAGGCAAAATATCATGCACTGGCACAAAAAGCAGCAAACCTCACTTGGGTTCTACAGTTAATGAAAGAATTGTCCATTCCTGTTATAAAGCCTCCTGTTATTTGGTGTGACAACTGACAATCAGTCCACAATAGCCTTGGCTGCCAATCCAATTTGTCATGCTCGTACTAAGCACATTGAAGTTATCACTTCATCCACGAAAAGGTGCTTCAAAAATAGGTTGTTATTCTTCACATTGGAACTGATCTAGTACAAATTGCTGATGTTTTCACAAATGCCCAATCTGTAGGACGATTTCTCTTTCTAAAATCCAAACTCATGGTTGGTAAACCACCCATGAGTTTGCAAGGGGTGTTAGCCGAAGTGATCAAACAACAGAACAAGATCAAGGAGTGGATCATAATAATCAAGACAAGATAAGCACTGAGTTAGTGAAGTTCCAGGACAAGATCAGTGGAAGCACAGTGTAGCTGAACATAATTAGGAATGTAGTTGGTTAATAAGTTGGTTTAGATTAAGTTGTATAAAATTAGTTAGAGAAAGGAAATTCGGTTAGCTTCAATTGAGCACGTGGTCCGTTCTATAATTCATATAAAAGGGTTGTTACAGCTAAATTCAGCAATTAATGAAAAACACAGAAGAGAAAACAGCGCAATGCTCTCTCAAGAACATTTCTTTCTTCAATTTCTTTTCTGATAGTTTTGGATGGTCTCTTGATGTATTCAATTAATTCCACATAACAGTGGTGGTGGAGAGTTAGCTATTTTATTACATTCATAAACATCTGTTATGCACAGACCGGTCACTGATACACTATTTGGTTGCCAAATTCATCCACTAGATGTCGGAGACTTTGCACCAACGTCCGTAACATATGTATGTACTACATAGTCGAGAACCAGCAATGAAGGAACTGACGCCTGAATTTTTTATGGCCTTGCTTGAAGGATCTGTTAGACTCATATTAAAGGTGACCCATTGGCCTACACCTCTTTGAGCATTCCTTATTGCACTTGGACTCCACGTACTTGATAAAGCCAATATAAGATAAGGTTCATTATAATTAATTATTATTTATGGAAAAATATATTTGTGGATAATTAATTAAGAGACCTTGATGGATTAGGTGTCTTGTAATGTTATATCTCTAAGTCATCTTCTCTCCTCTAATAAAGGAAGAACACCCAACCCTTTTTGTGTATCAATTTCCATCAATAAAAGATTGCTGGGTTATTCATAAGAGTTAGAGACAGAGAGGAGAAGGTGAGCCGAGAATTAAAGTTCAAGTAAGGGGTTTCTTTCCTTATACATTCAATGATGAATAAAGGTATGTTTATTATTATTTTCTTGAGATGTATTGATTCAACATCCTATCAAAATTATGTTTCCGCATAAAAGTTTAAAGCATAATTTTATCTAACAGTTAGTATCAGAGCTTCAAGTTTTCTCTGAATTAATGCATCTTGGAATTTAATTATGTTAAACATATTGCAATGATTTTAATTGATCCAATAGACATACTGGAACGTTGACTGTAATCTGAATGTTGGGAATGGTGTTCTAAAAATTGTTGAATAAAGATGCCGAACAACATATTACAGTTTGGCAATTCCAACTTATAAAGGCTATTATTTTCAATGAGGGCTATTGTCTTGTTATTGAGTAAAAGTAAAATAAAATAAAATAAAATATAAGGCATATTTCATAGATACCCTTTTAGTATCCATGTGGCCATCTTGCAAAGTTTATTGGAATTTGTAGTGTCGTGTGGGCATAGGGTCCAAGTAAAGTTTTAGATGGCACGTCTCTTGTTCTAGAATTCTGTAAATTATGTTAATGTAAAGTCCACTAAATAAAGGGATATATTCTTTCCTCCCCTCTACCGGATAACTTTTGGGGAGGCTAAGGCAGCCCAAAATTTATCAGAGAGAAGCCCTTCAAGCTGTGAAAAGAAATGATGGGTGAAAAGTTAGAAGGGAATGCTTCAACGTTTCCAAAACGTGCCAAAGAACAGGGACCCACCCTAATCAGGGGTGATAAGTTTTGAAGGGGGCCTTTTCCCCATCCAAACAGAACCTGAGTTCTATTTTTTTTCACCTTCCCAAAAAGGAGGTGAACAGTACCTTCTTTGCTATTTGTCCTTTCTGACATGTAGTACCCATCCAACTATACCATGGTTACCATTAAAAGGTGAATCAAGTGGGGGCCCCATTTTTGAATAATTATCCCATGCGATGCACAACAAAAAAGAGGGGTGATGAGTCATAATGAATGTCTGAGCTGACCGGAATGCTCTGCTCCGCTTTATGTGATCTGCTCGGATTCTATGCTCAGTCGCTGACCGTACACTCTGCTCGGTCAAGACTTCCCTCTTCAGTTCTACAACCTTACATTAATGGAGAACTACAGATAACCAACTGAAATCCTTATATCTCTCCGTTATGCACGGAAATGCTCAACCAGATCCCCCTTTATTTATGATAAAGATAATGTCTGGGATATACATTTACAAAGTATGGATAAATATGAGCGATCCGCCCCACTTATCCCGCAAAAAGGATAAGCATGATCTCCTCCTACAAATTCACCAAGGTATCCTCTATATAATTCAGAGACCCCTAAGATACAAGGTATGAACATTCTGCTACGATAATTCTCCTCTCTTTTCATATTTTTCCTCCATCCTAAAAGTAACTTAGGCATCAGAGGGGTGTTGGTGAGATACCACACCGGTGTCAAACTTTTATGCAGGTCAAACGGGGAGGCGATCAAATTCGTTTCATCAGTTGGTGCCATCTATGGGAACCGATTTCTTCTATATTACTGGTTTCGACGGATTTATGATCCTTTCACGCTCCATGGCCTCCAACGACAATAATGCTCCTCCTCCTGTCGCGACTCAAGCTGATTATCAAGCCCTGCACCAAGAAGTCATGACGCTAACTCAAGGAATGCAGTGCATCTTGGAGCAAAACCAAGCCTTGCTGCAACATTTGCATCCAACTCCGTCTATTGGAGATCCTCCGCCTCCACATGCCCCAGTAGCTGATTCTCCCCGGAATGAAGTTCCCAGAGAAGACATGAACATCGGTGGAGGACATGGTGAGGCAAGTAGCCACGCAACAACACATCCCCATGGAACGATTTATGGCTCCTTGCTTCATGATGGTCCAATGACTGATTAGATGTGCCAAATAAAAGTGTAATTGGATGGACTGACGAAACAGATGAAAACAAAGGCCCCTGCCTCTGTTGAAGAATTGGTTCAAACCACAAGCTTCCATTCACTGCAGAAGTAATGGCGGTCCCACTCCCACCAAAATTTAGGGTTCCTCAGATCGATACTATCGAAAGGACAAAAGATCCGGTCGATCACCTGGAGACTTACAAATCCCTCATGCACCTGCAGGCTGTCCCTGTCGCCATCATGTGCAGGGCTTTCCTTATCACCCTTCGTGGAGCCGCTCGTTTATAGTTCAATAAACTCTCCCCCAACACTGTAAACACCTTTAAGGAACTTAGTCGGTATTTTGTCAATTATTTCATTGTTGGCCAACAGTATAGTAGGCTGGCCACCTATTTGCTTAATGTCAAACAAGTGAAGGGAGAGACTCTTAGGGAATTCACTGCTATATTCAACAAGGAATCCATGCAAGTGGATAGTGCAGACGATCAAGTAGCCATAGTGGCATATATGTCAGGTCTCAGGCTAGTGCAATTTTTATTTTCCTTGTCAGCTGAACTCATGCTGAGAGCCCAAAGACAGATGAACGCTGAGGATACCCTGGCCACCCACAGAAACCAGGAAAGAGAAGTCCCAACGACTGGTCAGCAGGGTGGTTTTCAGTCAACCAGAAAGCGAAGAGAAGGCGATCAATCGCAAACTGACGATTATTCTCAAGGTAAGAGACCTGACAGAAGAGAATCCCCCTAGAGGGGATGACCAGAGAGATGATTTCAAGACTACACCCCCCCTGATTGCTACGGTTAATCAGGTATTGCAAGAGATTAGCAATTATCCTGAACTCAAGTGACCAAGAAAGATGAAAACTCCTACAGAGCGCCACTCTCGCCACAAATACTGTTGTTTCCACCATGATCATGGGCATGATACGGATGATTGTATCGAGTTCAAATAACAGATCGAAGGGCTGATCAGGCGTGGACGTCTCCAAAGATTTATACGTAAAGATGATGAATCTCCCTGGTGGCCACGTAATACAACTGGACTGACTAATCTCGTTTCTATCTTTGTAGGTCTCTCTATCTTAGTTCTGGATTTGGAACAAAGTAGGGTTTCTCCATGCGTTTCTATCTTAGTTCAGGTAAATCTGTTGTGTGTTTGTGCTTGCTAAATTGAAATAACATATATAGTCTGTTTGCACTGCTAGTCTTGTTTGAATTTGACAGCTATTGTTGGGGTTAATGGTCAACATGGTAGATATTCGCGCAATTGAGAAAGGGGTAAAGGGAGTCGATTTCACTAGGGTTTGCTGCTGCTTCAATTTAGTCTTGATCTGTGTTCTCGCCATGGTAATCTCTCTCTCTCTCTCTCTCTCTCTCTCTGTATACTATTTTCTTTTGCATATCTACCTTCGACTTAAACAAGTATTTAATTGGTCGGGGTTGACTTCGAAACTAAGTTTAAAAGCAAAATATTAGGTTGCAGAAAACAATAAAACGGTGTTGGATTGTGTTTCCGTATTGGGGATTAGGATGAGTTCAATTGGGTAAATATTCTTAGCCAAAATAAACGTGTGTGTGCTTGTGCTTTGCTTGTGCTTTGTGTGTGTGAATGATTATTGGTATGTAGAACTTGATGTAATTCCTCCATTGTTCTATAGGTACTTCTAAAGCCAGACCCGTTTCTCAATGAGCGAACTAGCATGTTTGAGCGTAGCACAGAAAAAAGAGTCCGTTTGGGTTACTCTCAAGCGATGTAAAGTTTACTTGTTTTACATATTTCTTAGATATTCCTCATTGCACAATAAGAAGGTTGTTTTGATTTACGCTTTTGTATCTTGTTTCTTTAGCATCCCTGAAATCTAAAGGTCAAGACTCAAGGAGAATAAGATGGCAACAACTGGTGAAGAAATCGAGTATATATACCTCATTGGGCAACTGATGCGAAGAAGACTACTTCCACTTCGGTAATTGTTAATATTCTAATTTAGTGGTTTGGTCTTTTTTTTTTAATCACGTGTGTTATGATTAATGCCTTTATGCGAACTCATTTCTTGAATTGTAAAATTGGGCAGTGACAAGGGTAAAAACGTAATCAATAAAATACGTTTATCCCCCCAGTAAATATTTAGTTCGGCTTTGAACAGAAGATACATCCAGACACACGTGCTGATCACGTGACAGTATTGCCGACACTAGGAGTGTTGTCGATACTTTAGTCGGGCCAAGAGAATTAAATATCTAGCAAGCCGACCAAAGAAAGGCAGTTTCAACAATCAGTTGACCTGAGAAAGGCGGACCTTTGTCTTGCGTATAAAGTCAGCCCGAGATACCATCGACCCGAGAAAGGCGATGAGTGACTCTTATTCCGAGATAAGACAAAATTCTGAATAAGTCGGGATACAGTTCTAACAGATATGGAGGAGAAATCCATGGCCAATTTAATTAATATGAGAAGTATTAATTGAATAAAACTCTAATGGTAAAATCCCGAATAAGTCGGGATACAGTTCTAACAGATGGTTGAATCAGCAATTAGGATTGAGCCGCCCAGAAAATGATGAGAATCACAAAGAGCTATAGCAGTTGGCAGTGTCACCACTGTCGGTACAGATTAAAACGGAGGACTTACCCAGAAAGTTTGTCCCTCCTAAGTTCACAATCTACAATGGATGAACGGATCTGATGACTCACATCAAAGGATTCGTGAATTTCATGATGATATACGTAGGCCATGATAGCCTATATTGCAAGGTTGTTTCCTTGAGTTTAGGGGAACAGCCATAAACTGGTTTCAGGCCCTCCCATCGAGATCCATTACAAGCTGGAGACAACTGGCAGACCAGTTTCTCAAGCGATTCGTGGCTAATCGAACACAAAAGAAGTACGTGAATACCCTCCTAGCCTTGAGAAAAGGACCAGAGGAAGATCTCAGGCAGTATGCCAGTAGGTATTGGGCGACTTACAATGAGATCGGGGATTGTACAGAGGCCTATGTTGTGGAATCCTTCAGATTGAGATTGTTATACCAAAATCGGTTGAGGGAATCCTTCACCATAGATCCTCTGAGCATCATTGCCGACCTAATGGGGAGGGTGGAAAAATATGTGAAGTTTGAGGATGAGATACACTGAGACAAAGATAAGCCCACAAGCAAAGTGCATAAGAGCACTATGATAGAATCAGCAGTGAAAAGGCCACGAACTTAGGTGGCCGAAGTGGCGCAGGTAATGGAGGAGCGCAAACCACCTGGCCCCCAAGCGTATAGAGCAATACGCATAGTTTTTAACATTCCCATCTTTAAACTAATCTGGCCTTTGAAAAATGAGCCCTTTTGGAAATGGCCAGCAGTTCGGGGGGAAAGCTAGTGAAGCGTGATCCGAACAGGGATTGGTGTAGTTATCACCGCAATAATGGTCATATCACAGAAAAGTACAAAGCACTTAAATGATTCCTAGAGGAATTAGTTGAAGGCGGACATCTTAGGCGACCCAATGAAAGCCGAATCCTCTGAGTAAGAGGCAACGGTAACCGGGACCGTACATGTCACACACGCTGCAACACCAGTCCTGGACAAAAAAGAAATCCAGCTCCAACGACACCGTGACGGGCATGAACATCATGTTCAGCATCTCGGGCAAAAGCGAAAAGAGCCTGAGATGAAGACGGACACGGTCATATCCTTTTCAGATAAGGATTTAAAGGGGTAACCCATCCCCATAACGATGCATTAGTAATCATGCTGCTCCTTGGCACCATTAACACGAAGAGAATCCTAGTTGACCAGGGCAGCTCAACGGAAATTCCATACTATGATGCTTTCAAGAAGCTCAAACTCGATAAGGCAGACTTGCAGAAAACCGACATCCCACTCATAGGATTCAGTGCCAAGGCAGTCTGGCCTTTGGGATCCATCACTATCCCCGTACGGGTAGGGAGAGTG
The DNA here is from genome assembly GCA_019985065.2 of Arctostaphylos glauca. Lineage (NCBI taxonomy): Eukaryota > Viridiplantae > Streptophyta > Magnoliopsida > Ericales > Ericaceae > Arctostaphylos > Arctostaphylos glauca. The sequence goes on from JAHSPW020000013.1 coordinate 17,351,500, forward strand.
ACCCTGGATATAGACTTTTTAGTCGTGGATGTACCGTCAGCCTACAACGCCATTGTGGGGAGAACTTGGCTCCACAGGATGGGTGCAATCCCTTGCACCTATCATCAGATGTTGAAGTTCCTGGGCTAGAAAGGAATCGAAAGTGTTCGGGGAAATCAGACGACGGCGCGAAGTTGTTATGTCACCTCGATAAAACACAAGCCTAAAGTCGAACACGTAAAGTCCATAGAGATTCCAGATCGGCTGACGATAGAGGATATCGGGCGTAATCCTGCCGATCGGGTTGTGAAAAAACTTAAGCAGATACCGCCTCATGAGACAGATCCAGAGCGATATTTTCTCATTGGTGAGGAGTTATCGGAACAAGACGAAAGAGTCCTAATCCAAGTCCTTAAGGAACACAACGACGTATTCGCTTGGACACCACAAGAGATGCCTGGGGTGAGCCCGGATATTGTCTGTCATCATTTGAATGTGGATCCTATCCACAAACCAGTAATGCAAAAGAGAAGAAGGTCGGTGGTTCAACATGTAGACGCAGTGATAGAAGAAGTAGATTGGCTACTACAAGCCGGAGCCATCAGAGAGGTGTATTACCCCGAGTGGTTGTCTAACACTGTGGTGGTTAAGAAGAAAAATGGCAAGTGGAGGGTGTGTGTTGACTTCACTAACCTAAACAAAAGTTGTCTCAATGATAGCTTCCCACTGCCGAAAATAGATCAGCTCATGGATGTCATAGCTGGGTATCGACACATGAACTTCTTGGATGCATACCGAGGATATTATCAGATTGCCATGTACGAGCCGGACCAAGGGAAGACATCATTCATAACTCCACGAGGATTATTCTGCTATAAAGTGATGCCGTTCGGATTGAGAAATGCAGGAGCGACGTATCAAAGGTTAGCCACTCTTATGTTTAAAGAATTTTTCGGGAAAAGCATAGAGGTGTACATCGATGATATAATTGTTAAGTCTGAGGAAGCTGAGACCCATATCACCGATCTCGGCAAGACCTTCCAAATACTCAGAAAGTTCAAACTTAAACTGAACACTTTGAAGTGTGCGTTCGAGGTCAACTCGAGAAAATTTCTTGGACATCTGGTTACTCGAAGGGGTATAGAAGCCAACCTTTATCAAATCATCGCTCTACAAAACCTACAGAGTCCCCATACTGTGAAAGAAGTCCAGAGGTTAACAGGAATGGTGGCAGCTCTTAACAGATTCATCAGCCGATCATCCGACCGATGTCGGAAGCTTTTTCAACTATTGAGAAAACAATCTAAGTACTCCTGGGGAGAAGAATGTGAAACGGCTTTCCAAGAGATCAAGACTTACTTGACAAATCCACCACTGATTATGACTCCCGAGAAGGGAGATATCTTAACACTATATCTCGTCGTGTCCGAGCACGCAGTCAGTACGGTACTGTTAAAAGCAAAGATGGTGAGCAGACGCCCATATACTACGTGAGCAAGACACTGCTCGACTCAGAGACAAGATACCTCCCATTGGAGAAACTGATCTTATCCCTTGTGGTGGCCTCTAGGAAACTACAACATTATTTCCTAGACCACACAATAGAGTACCAACCAAACACCCTCTCAGCACTGTCTTGAGGAGAGCAGAGCTATCAGGTAAAGTGGCTACCTGGTCCGTGGAACTCGAGGAGTACGACATCAGATTCCTCCCAAGGACAGCGATAAAAGGGACAGGTCTTAGCAGACTTCATTGCAGAATTCTAGCACAAGCAGATAGCAGAAGTGTTTGCGATTTCAGAAACAGGGTTACCCGAACAGGGAGAACAGGATGAGCTGATTGCCGATCAAATACCATACTGGAAGTTATATGTCGATGGATCCTCATGTTCGTGGGGATCCGGAGTCGGCATTGTTATCGAAGAACCTGACGGGTGTTATTTCGAGCAGTCCATTCGGCTGAATTTCAATGCTTCCAACAATGTTGCCGAATATGAGTCATTGTTCCACAGGATCAAATGCGCGTATAACCTAGGGGCTATGTATGTAGTAGTCTACTGTGATTCTCCACTTGTCCTCAATCAGCTCAACCGAGAGTACGCCACCCGAGACCAGAAGATGACCGCCTACGCGGAGAGAGCTAGAGCAGAGTTATCCAAGTTTTGAAAAGTCGAGATGACTCACATCAGTTCTAGACAGAACGAGCACACAGATGCCCTGGCATATTTGGCTTCGGCAATACCCAGAGATAAACATCGAACCATATATGTGGATGCCATTGAATATCCAAGTATCGACATCCCAATTGCTGAGAAGGCTTTGGAAATCGATCTCGGCCCTAGTTGGATGCATCCCATTACCTCACTGGGGGTACGGTTCCCGAAGATAAGAAAGAAGCTCACAAGTTGCGGATCAGGACAACGCGTTTTTGGCTCTCACCCAAGCAAGAACTCTATAGAAAGTCCTACACTAGTCCCTATCTGAAGTGTGTGCACCCGAATCTAGTGCAAAAATTCCTATATGAAATTCAAGAAGGCAAAGGCAGGAGCCATGCTGGGGGCAGATCCATCGCCCACCGCGCCATATCTCAGGGATATCGGTGGCCTTACATGCAGGAAGACGCCAAGAAATATGTCCAAGCTTGTGAGAAGTGTCAGAAATTTGCCCTGATCGCTCATCAGCCTACTGCCGACCTACCGCCACTCACCAGAAAGGAAGTATTTGTTCGTCCATACTGACTACTTCACCAAATAGATAGAGGTAGAACCCCTAGCCAAAATCACAGAGAAGAATGTCGAGCGGTTTGTCTGGCAAAACATTATCACCAGATTTGGTATCCCATATGCCATCGTCTCGGACAACGGAACCTAGTTCCAGGACAAGTTCAAGATCTTCTGCTCACAAAATTAGATTCGTAATTATTGCGCCTCAGTGGCGTATCCCCAATGTAATGGGCAGGCAGAAGCCTCAAACAAAACGATATTAGGAGAAATCAAGAAACTGCTAGAAAAGACCAAAGGCAAGTGGGTAGAAGAGTTAGCACTTGTTC